>CM031243.1:656503708-657241208 GCA_018340775.1 Taxus wallichiana var. yunnanensis | reverse complement strand
GCCCATCAAGCCATGTGGGAGAAAGAGGGATTCTTCCCTCTTCCCCAACACTCCAAAATCCACTACCCAAAAGGGGTGGATGGATAAAACAAAAGAATGCAAAAAAATTGTATGCATATTAAAGAAACTAAGCATAATTAAGAGAAACTAACACCAAGTAGTTTCAAATGACAAAGCTAATCTAATAGAAACATCATGATAAGGCTATGCAAGAATAAAAGCTAAATTAATGCATCCAAATGGAACTTTGAAAACATCAAGCCATTCCTTGCTAAGTTGGATATGCCTTCTAGATTGTAAATTGCTCCTAAGATTACAAATAAATCAAAGGATGGCTATCTCCTACAAGAGGAAAGGATCTCTCCAATATGGCTAAATTTCCATGTATGGATCTTCCTTTACTACTCTATGCAAAGAGAGGATAGATGGATGCAAGATCAATAAGCTTCTTCAATGGTGGAGAATGCCTTTATCATATGCCTATAATTTCACTAGCAAAAGTGTGGTGTAAGGTGTGAAGGAAGGTAGTAGGTTCTTTATATAGCTTTCCAATTTGGGAGAAGCTAGAAACCTAGTGAATGTGGGATAAAGGATAAAGTAGAATTAGAAGGGATTAATTAGTAATTAGCAACTCATGAGAGTCGGCTTGATGATGTTATTAATCAACTAGGATTAATTAATAGGTTGGGATAAGCTTATAAAATCTATTTGAAGGTGATTTAGAGGGAAATAGGTAGGATTTAGAGGATTTAAGAGGGGATTTAACCAATAAGAGGGTTTATTGATTAAATAGAAGATTAAAAAGGCTTAATTAACTAATAATAGTTAATTAATTGATTAGAGGAGGATTATAACTAACGAAGTGTCGTTAATTGACATCCGGATGGGGAAAAGCTAGTTAACGAAGTGTCGTTAATTGACCGAAATGGAGGGAAACGTTAGTTAATTAGCAGAAAATCACTAATTATAACGGAAATGATGGGAAAGAGGATAATTAGTACAATTTTAGTATTAAAACTATGTAGGCATATTTTAGGTGTCTACAACAACATAACACACATACATTCCCAACACTCAAGCACAAACAATGAAACATCAAGACTACATAATATCAATAATCAAAACTAAGAGGTGTGAGGCCTACCTCACAACAAGTGATGACCAACACCCAAATACAATCCAATCCTTCCAAGCTCCTTGCTCCTCTAAGCTCCCCAAAATATCCAAGTGAAAAATGAGCCAAGAACCTCCCAACCTCCTCCAAAATGGAGGATTAAGTAAGGAGGAGCTAAAATATTCTAACCTATGGGATGGTGACATGTGTCACCCATCTTCCTCTCAAATCCATGTCACCCCATGTCCTTATCAAGCATAAGACAAAAGTCTTAATGGAGGAGAATCTCTCAAAAATAAAAATAAAATAAATAAAATGCCCTCCCAAATTCCAAGTGGTCCCCAAAATCAAATTCATAATGGGGACAATAGAGGGTCAAATGGGAGGGAAAACCATTTTTAATCTTGGAAAGGGCTCTCTACCCATAGGTAGGGTCTAAGGGGTCCATTTTAGTGTAAATGTGACCCCCAACAAGAAAAACACCTCTTACAAATTCCACTTTTAGCCCAAATTTGGGTTTGGGAAAAGTGGCACACTTAGTGAGGTGGTGGGCCCCCTATATTTCATGATTAGGTAACCCAAACCTCCTTAAACATGGTTAAACTAATTAAATCATCTCTAATTCAATTTGGAACCATTAAACCCATAAAATTGGTTTAAACATGAGATTATAATAATTAATACCAAAATGAATCTAAGGAGACAACAAACCAAGGTGACCAAGTCAAATGACAAAACATAAACAAGGATGATGGATTTCTCATTTCCATCCAATCCAAAAACAAGCAAGGTAAAGTAAATCATTCTAGAGGTGAGGATTTGGTCCAAATTACCAATTGTGCAATCTTGGATCAACCAAAGTGTCAAATATAAATATAGATAAAAGTAGATATTGATAAATTTGATGTAGCTAAGATCTGGATAATATGTAGTAAATATGAGATAAACGAAATACTCAAATGCAAAAATATAGGGAAACTACAAATCTGATATAAATAGACGTAAAGTAAATCAAACATGAGCGGTCGATGGATGGTGACCCAAGTCTACGAGAGGGCCATCGATAAAAACTAAAGGCGATGGACTAAAACAAGGTGATGAAGAACGTAGATTTGAAAGCTCGATGACATATTTGGAGTTGGTGTAGCATTGGAATGATGATCAAGATCCTACAAAAGGATTTGAAACAGGAAGAAATAGAAAGGATGCAAGATAATTGGAAATCTAAGGATAAATACTAAAAATGTGGTCAAGGTTGAGAATGACTAAATTTGGGTCGGCGACTGGGGTTCACAAAATAGATCCGAGATGGTAGAGAGGTAGGATGGCTGGATCGAGGTGGGCGTGTACGTAGCGTAAAATGAATGGACGAGGATCTAAAAGACAAAGAAATTGATGCAAAGGAGGTTGTGTTGATGGAGATTAGACAGGGTCGATAACGACACAGGTAGATCTAAGCTTGACGAAAAGAGTTGGATTGAAACGAAGACCCGTAGACAAAAGTATATGATGGAAAGGATGAGGTTGAATCCTTGATGACAGTTGAACTTGCACAAGATGTTAGTGGCTGATATAGATGATAAAATAAAAATAATGAAGCAATGCATGCAAAGATGAAAGAGATCTCCCTAAAACTCCAAAATGGAAGCACAAGATCTCCAAGAGGACTCCAAGATGACTGTGGCAACTGCAAGAGTAATCAAGAAAGAAGGCAGGGATCACAAGAAAGCGAGAGTCTCCAAAATTGCATCCTTTTGCAAGGAGGGGTAAAGGTGGCTTTATAGGGCCGCGATGACCTAGGTAAGTTGTTGGTGACTACAAAGAGACGTCCATTTGGGCATTGGAAACATGATGAACTTGAGGCAAAGAGCCCATTATGAGCGGGATTAGGGTTTAGATGGATATGGACAAGCTAGGGATACATAGGGAAGATAAATGGGTAAGTGGATGGTTTAAATGAGTAAATAAAGGTCATAGATGGGTAATATCATTAAGTGATGGCCTTAGAGGGATACTAAAATTGAGGATTCGGGAAGGATAAAATAATGAGATGAGGATTAGAGCTAATTAAGAATAATTAACATAAATGGAATGAAAATAAAATGATTAAAGGTGGGAAATAGGAATTAGTAGGATAAATTGAATTTAGGAGGGAATATGAAATTTGAATGGATGGCCATGAAGAAAAGAGAGCGAACGCGGGTGGAGGGTGGTGATACCAAATTTTGGTGTCTACATCTAATGTCTCAACAAGAATACACATGGAGTCAATGTTGTCAAAGGAAGATAAACCAACGGGTACTACAATATACATCTATGTACTTTCTTATTTTCCATTTATGAATATGCTACACCCTTAGTTCGAGATCATAATTCAAGATATGTACATACATACATATTATAAAAACTATAAGTTTTTATCTGGTTTTATCTACATCTATACTTATCTCGTATGCCCGAAGAGTAAATAGATTTTCTTTAAAAGAAAATGTTTTAAATAGATAAATAACTATAACTATAACTATATATATAGTTAAGAAAATTACAATTCCATCCTAGCACAAGTATTATTTTCCTTTTATCTAGTAAGAGAAATATAGAGCAACTATGTAACTAAGAGTCCATATTTTCTACGGAATGCATGAGAATAAATCAAAAGGAGTAAGCTAAATAATATAGTGTTATGCACGATATTATTTCTTTGGAAAACCATTAAAATACCACAACAAGAAAATCCAAAATATATCATCAACATCTAAATATAGATAAATTTCAAATTTAATAAGCCTTATATTGACACCCTAAAATGCTACTCGTGGTGGTCGTAACTTTGTAGTTTAGTAAGCATTTGCAATACAAGCAAGGATAAATTTTCTTCCACATTGAAACTAATATGAAAATTTTCCTTCTCAATTGTTGTCATGTTAAATGTCTAGTACAAGTAAAATTTTGGTCATGACAACCAAACCCACAGATTGAAATTGCCTTTCCCAATCAATGTAAACCTTTCCTCCATCCAACATTTCAAATGTGTCACCCTCATAATGGTCAAGAGGAACATGATAACATGATTTCAAAGTGTTTTTCATGTGTATATAAATCTACTTAGATTTTTTTCTTAAAGCTACTAAGATTTATGAAAGAACAAGTGATCCTAAAGGCTTCAAAATGGCTATTTTGGACTTTTTGTCACCGACGAACATCCTCCAGAGGCTTACATGGAAATTTAAGATTGTTTGGAAGTTTTATGGGAAATAAATGAAGTTTTCAAAGTTAGTATAGGAAGATTATTTAGAGATAATTGAGGTCGGGACAAGTCAAGCAAAACATGGTCTTTTTGGGCAAGGTACTAGGAAATACATGTTTCAAAAAAGCTAGTCACCTTGTTCGAAGGGTTTCAGGAGCCTCGTGAAGTGTTGAGAGATAATATCCCAAATTTTAGAAATATGATAGATCCTATTTCATGGTGCAATAATCAAGGAAGAATTATGGGAGTATGAAATGCATAAAACCTGTCCACTAGGACAACAAAAGGGTCTTTTTACAAGGTGGAAATTGCTTGAAGGGGTTCAAACACCTCGAGAAGATTTAGGGGCCTGAAAAAGGTCAAACTGGAGTAAATTTGACCCTCCTTATGGTCCATGTGTTATATTTATTCATACTCATTCTAAACTCCAATGACAACTCAACTTATTGACGAACACACAAGGGATAAAGTGGAAAATGGACTCAAAAGAAAAATTTCAAGTTGAATCAGCCTTGAAAATGGTGGAAATGGATCATGTGAGTCTTTGGATTCAAAATAATATAATTTTGGTCATCTGAACTCCATGTATTTCTCTCCTGGGCCCAAAATTCACTCCTTAGTCTATTTTCATGTTGAAAATGATGACATCAACATTCCAAGAAGCTTGGGTGGGGTTTTGGAGGCCTGATTTCCCTTTTTCCCTTTTTCCTAATGTGTAAGGAGACATGGAGAAAACCAAAGTGAACCCCCTATGGAGGAATGATTTTCTTCACTTAAGTCATTACTTGAGGTGTTAAAAACATGTTTTCAACTCATGGTAACTCATTTTGACCACTTTTTCACGATGAATGGACCCATGGAAGAATTTTGGAGATATTTTGTCCCTTTTTAAATTTTTCCCTACAAAAAGTGGACATGGTGGATATAAAAATGTGGTCTCCCTATGGAGGAGAAGTTTCATCACTCAAAAACATAGCCTTGGGTGTTAGAAATAGGTTATCAACTCACCGTTCTTACAAATTTCGACCCTATCCTCATGAGAGCTTCATCCATGGTGAATTTTGGAGAGGTGGATGTCTATTTTCCCCTTTTCTACCTATTTTCTAGAATTCAACCACACCTTCAACCTCCACCAGACTCAGGTTAGCCTTGTTGAATCAAAACATAAGTTAAGTGGGCAAGTGAGAGGGAAAACCATTCAAATTCTCCCTAACTCCATACTTAGCCATTTTTTTGAGTTCCTTAGTGTTATTTTACTCCTCCATTATTGCTGGTATGTTTTTATGTTACTAAAATTGTTCAGACATCCTCCATGGCAAAAAAACCTCTTTTTGCTCCTATCTCCCAAACCCCATGCCCATTGCTCATGAAACTTTGACAGTCCCTTCCTCTCTGAACACTTTTAAGATGAATGTAAGATGGATTCCATTGATGGTATGAACCTTTATTTTACATCCACATGAATTTTCCAACCATAAATAATGTTTTCTCAGATCTATGGAAACTCAATGAGCCAAATTACCTGAAAGTTGGAGCAAAAGATCCCCATAAAACTAACATCCATTTGAGCCTTTGTTTACATCATGAAGTTGAGTATTCTTGAAGATATGGAGGACACAGTTTTATTATGTCCCATTCAAGAAACCATGTGTGCAAGAAAGCAAGAAATTTCCTTTTCATATCTACAGAGATCTAGGCAGAAAAACCCTTGAAAATCATAAAGAAAGCATCCCAATGTAAAATAAATTTTTTTAGACCACTTTCATTCCAATCCAACACCTAGAAGACCACTTTATATTTTTAGTTAGTCTCGCCTCTCTATCAAGTATCCTAATAAAAATAATAATTATGAGAAATAGTTGGTTTATAGCACCTCAGTTCATTCCTCCAAGATCAAAACACTCAAAAATGCTAAATTAATAAAATTGCTAAAAATAGACGCACATGTATGACTAAAATAAAAATAGTGAGAGTTCATAATGAAGTCAAAATGGTCACACATGTTCCTCCCCTTCATGTCTCACTAATTCCATCCTTCACAGAGGTTAATTCCTCTGTTTGCAAGCAAATTCCCGCATTTCTAGATGTGGTAAGCATAAGGTGTCTTAGAATGAATATACTAAATTTAGAAACATGATGTGGAATGAACCTCATGAAAATGTGATAGAAGGGTTTCTCTCAAAGTTCGTCACTCGTGAGAAAATGGTCACCTATTTCAAATCACAAGGCTATTTTTAGCTTGTACACCATATTATGACCAAGTTTCGGGAGCACTTCTAGTCAACAATAGTCTATTTATGATAGTCCCCATTTTGAGAGGTACTCATCAAAATTTTCAAATCTCACCTGTCACTATGTGGTGACCATCTCTCTAGATCTTGCCTCATAGGAATGGTAAGGAAAAATTCATGCTTATAGAGGATTGACAGTTGAATTGTGACTTAGGTGGAAGGGAAGCCCTCTCGGTTCCCAATTTTGGTCTCAAAGTGCATTTTGGTCTCAGTGTGTTTCTCATCTCATCGGATGGGTTGATCAAAAGATGGAAGTGTTCGGGAATGTTATTTCATCTGAGTTTCTAGGAAAATCTGCATGAAGGTTTTGGTCTTTTTTTGAATGAGAAATTTCGAAAAGGCTTCAAGATTTTATTTTCCATAGTAATTTAACATAAAAGAGCTTCTAGGTGCAACATTATTGTCATTTTTATGACCATAATAAATATTGAAGGTATTTCCGGTCACACTTCTTAACACATCATCAAGATGTTAGATAATAAGTACTCTCCTTGAATGAACATGGAGGGTTATCCTAAAATGCACCAGTATGGTTCCACATTGGGCATAGGTCCGAATAAATCTGGAACTATATCTATCCTCTATATTGAACTTAGATCTCTCTTGAAATAGTAAACCCCTTTATTGGTCCATCTAACTTTTGTATTAAAAAAATAGCCAACAATATAAAGAGTTTGTGCACTTTCACACGTCTACAACTCCCAAGATTTTGTTTCAAAAATGTAAAAAAAGAAAAGGCAAGTGCATTTATTCAAGTCAAAAAAACATGATGGATTACACTTTGCTTCAAGTTATGAATAGAACAATTCTCTTCATAAGGGAAGGGACCCCATAACCGTGCAGGGTCCAATGATTGAGAGTATTTTAGCACTTTTTGAAACCTTTGGTAGAAACTTATTTGCTCATAGATTAAATGAAAAGTGACATAAATATGTTCAATATTTCCTTAGTTATTGTGAAATTTATTATGTATTGTTATTTCAATATTTAAGTGTAAATATATGACATTCTCACCAAATAAAGTGCACATCTGCAAATTAATACATTACATATTAATATAAAGAGGTTATTTCAACATCAACTACTGGTGCCATTTAAGTTTTTTAAGGCTCCAACATGTACAATGTTAAACAATTATTTGTGCAATAATAAATATATTTTCTTTCAATACTAAATTCACTTGCTTACATCATATTATATTTTTATGTACATACATCTGCCCTAGTAACAAATATAAAGGGCTCATGAATGTCCAACTATTTATATTGATTTTGACAAATTCAAATCCATATCTAAATTTTATTCATCCAAAATCTCCCAACCTCCAATGTCATCTTCTATATTAAATGCAAGCACCTGCAAACAAGAAAAGTGTTGTAAGGCTCACTATTTACAAGAAAAATCACAATTAATGAAGGATTGAACAAGATTTCAAAAATATAATTAAAAATTGCACAATCAAATTGATTTATTTCCCACTCTATCTCCCCTAACTCTCTTCTCTCCAATAGAATTTGACTGCATGGATCAACCAAAGTGTCAAATATAACAAAGAAATTGTTTTATTTAAATTACCAATCCATGTCAAACTCCCTCAGCCAATAGAAATCAAGCACACGGATCAAACATGGATCCAAATTTGTGAGTAAAATCTATAAATAGTAGAGTTGAGTCGAATACTTCTTTCCCATTCAAAAAATTGAAGATAACTTTTCTATTGATTTACATCTTTTTGTGCAAACACTAACTTGCTACTGCTGAATATTTACATCTTCTTGTTGTGCAAAGGTTGCTAACTAGCCAAGTGCAATATCTTCCATGTTGTTTCACTATCATATTATATAAAAGTTTATTTCACATATTTTTTGGTAAAAAAATTTGTATCTCAAAATAGAAAGTTTACCATTAAAATTGTTATGAACAATAATGGCTCATTTAGATAGTTTATAAGCAACAATGGATTTGATTTATTATCAACAATAAACTGTTTTATTGTTAGAAATCCACAACGTTTATATTATATCTCCAAATGAGCAGCTCATCATTATTCATAACTATTTTAATGATAACCTTATTTTTCCATAATAATAATTTTTTTTTAATGAAACATATATCACGCTTCCTAGAAATAAAAAATTTATCATAGCTTTTTGGTAGAAATGAAACTTACAACGAATCCTCTTATATACTAACAGTTTATGCATTCACATCATATTTTATTTACATGCATATAAATAGTGTACCCAAATATGTTGACAGAGGATTAATTGAAAAACAGAGTTTCTTGCATTTCATAATGGCACATGCAAAACAGCCTGCCAAAAGACCAATTAGAAAGACGAGGAGTAACTTGCAGAGGGGGTGAAGTTTACAAATATCTCTTCTGATGAGGATAACATAGTCGAGAAACAACCTCAAAAATCCACCACAACCAATCAAAGGAAGAATCAGTCAAGAGCCAAAGCACAAAATTCTGCCTTCATCAATGCAACTAAGATACATAAGAAAAGAACATCTTCCAATAAAATGAGGCATCCACCAAAAGGTAAAGAATTTTCTTTTGATGAGAATATCACAGCTGCCCAAGATCCTGAAATCAACCTTACTAATCCAACTGTGGAAGTAATTGGAAGTACTGCTATAACAAAGAAAGTATACATAAGAGGGCAATGGATAGAAGCTGACATGAAAGTAGCCTTAAGGGATGTGGAGGAAAATGGAATGTCCACGCGACAAGCAACAACTAAGTGGGGAATCCCTAGTACAAATGTGACTGATTGGTTGTATGGAAAAAGAACCACTAAGAGGAAGGGACCTCCAACTATTTTGACAGATGAGGAAGAGAAAGAAATTGTTACTTGGTGCAAAGATATGGCTGAACTTGGCCATGGTCTTGAATTCATTCACCTAAAGGCCTATGTAGCGCACATGTGCCAATGCAGACCAAATCCATTCAAACATGGCCTGCCAGGAAAGTCATAGTGGTATGGATTCCAAAGACGTCACCCCTGACTTGACAATAAGAACTGCAAAAGGCCTTGACCGAGATAGAGTAGTCATGTTAAGGCCAAGAATTTTTGTTGCTTTTATGATAACTTGCAAAAAATGTATGCTACAAATCAATATGGGCCAACCAAAATATGGAACCGTGATGAAACTGGTGTTCAAGCAGGCAAGAATTGTAACATGTGTGTCATTGCTAAGTTGGGATGCAAAATTGTTCCACACATTATGTCAAAAAGCAGGGAATGGATTACCATATTATGTTGTGTTAATGTAGTAGGACAAATCATTCCTGGATTTTATCTTTTCAAAGCAAAGAGAAAATCAAGAACTATATAATCGGATGTTAACTGGAGCATGCATGGATGACAAAGGAGTTGTTTATGAATTGGTTACATCATTTTGCAAGATCAGTTCTGATGGAGTTTCACCAAAAATAAGCATCTTCTCATATTCATTGGTCATGGCATCCATGTAGCTTTAAGCACAATCCAAGAGACTAAAAATTTAGGCATTGACCTTGTGACTCTACAAGCTCATACCAGTCATAAGCTTCAACCATTAGATGTTAGTGTGTTCTCTCCATTCAAGAACTACTTTAAAATATTGAGGTCTAAATGAATGACAAGAAACCCAAGTCTTGAAATAAGGAGGACAAAATTGGTAAAACTTAGCAGTTAGGATTTCCAACTTGCACTTACACTGAAAAATATCAAGGCATGTTTTCGAAGGACAGGTATATGGCCACTTGATCGAATGCTCTTTCCAATGATATGAGGCCAAGTGAGGCCTTTGATGTTGAAGAAGATGAGGTGGCAGCTGTTGAAAACATATTGAGGATGGCGGGAGTGGAAGATGCAGATGTGCAACGTTGTTTAGAAGAACTTGCAAAAAATGTGGTAGGTAATGAGGAAAACCAAAAAACAAGGGAAGAGCATGTTGAGTCTACATGTTTTGGCATGCCTACAGATTTTCACCTTAGTTCAGCAACTCATGTGAGCCAAACACAAGAAGCTACAGATATTGATGATAGCATGAGTTTACCAACACAATTCAGTGCACCTCAATGGATTAAAGAAGGGGCTGCTAACTTGGGCATGCAAATTGATTTCAACAATGAGGAAGTTTTAGTTTCTATGCCATCTCCTCCCTCACCTCTTCCAAGCGAGGTGGTGCACTATTATGTTGACACATTGGAGTGGGAAGATCATGATGCAAATGGTTTAGATAAAGGAAATTTTGAAGTTGATGACTTTTTAGCCACTCAAGACAACCAAGAGGTGACCTACACCCAAGATGAGAACAACCAAGCATATAAACTAGTAAGAAAATTCTTAAAACTGCCAATTGAGAAGGTTCACACTGCAGTGTATGCGGCTAAATGATGATGCAATCAGAATTGGAAGGCAATCTCAAATACTTACCTCTGATGACTACTTGCATTTACTTCAAGAACAAGAGACAAGAAAACGAAATTGAAGATTTGAAGGCAAGGAATAGGGAACAAGCAGATGAAAGGAAAGCGCAAAGGTTAATAGAAAAAGAAAAAAAAGGGCAACTTAAAATTGAAAGAGAATTGAAAAGGCAAATAAAGGAAGAGGTCTAGTGAAAATGAAAAAAGGAGAATGAGTTGAAAAAGGAGCAGGCCAAAATCTCCAAAGAGCATGATAAAAGGATGAAGGAATGGCAACAACGACAAAAGGATTCTGACCGACAAAATAGGCGATTGAGTAGTCCCTCAAATCCCCTACCTAATCAACATCATATTTTGTTGAGCATGTATAACACATTCATGCCTGCTTTTTCTTCCATTTTTAATAACCAATCTAGCTGCCCATCTTCTCCTACAAGCAATGTTACAAATTCTAGAATTTTAGATCAAGTGTTGCTTAGTCAGATTGGCCAACTTTCAGAAGCTAATGCAAATGTTCAGGGTACACCTCCTACCATGCTACTTATCGCAATTCAATCTGTGAATGCTACCACATCAGAGAATCACAAGGAAGTGCAACCTCCACCATTTCCAGGATTTTGGCCAAACTATTAAGTGAAAAGTTGTACAAATTTTGGTTTACATTACCTTTTTAGTAAGCATTAGTAAATTTTGTCGAACTTGTAACAGAATTCCCCAATGGTAGCTAGGATTTCACATATTTTCACGAATATGTAAAATGCATAATATAAGTCCTCAGGCCTTAAACAAATATTTTGTCAAATATGTAATCGAATGCCTTAGCAGCAGGCTTTAGTCGATATTGATAAATGTTATATATGTAAAACTTTTGGAAGTTTTCTTTGCTGTAATTTTCTGGAAGAATGTATCTAAAATTTTGAAATGGAAAACAATATACTGTAATGGTATGTCAAAGAACTCGAGTTTATGCCATTCAATCTAACAATTGCACATAATATCAATATATCATTACCATATCTAAAATATTGTTTTCCATTTCAATATGTTAAATACAATATTCCAGAATATTACTAAAAGTTTTCTTTGCTATAATTTTCTGGAATATTGTATCTAAAATATTGAAATGGAAAACAATATATGGTAATGGTATGTGAAGGAATTCGAATTTATGCCATTCAATCTAACAATTGTAGAGAATATCAACATGCCATTCAATCTAAATTCTTTAAAATAGATCATTGCCTTAGCAAGGTCACACTCGACCTTACCTGCAAATAGTTTGAATCCAACAACTTACAAAATTCCTGCAAACAAATTAATGTCAACAAATTAAAATTTCTTGTTAAAAATACAGTTTAAAGAAGAAGTATTTTCAATTTCCCAAAATATAATGTGTTTAAAAACACATTTTTGCATACTGTGATTTCTTCAAAGTTACTGTGCCTGTCTATTTTAATGATGCCTCCATGAGAGCCACCAGAGATGCTGCTAAACTTGTTGGGCTTAATGTTCTGTCAGAGATACAGATGGGCTAGCAGTGTTGGATGGAGACATGGTTTCTGAAGCAATATTATTACTACTGTTAAATCTCCTTCCCGCTGCATTCACAGAAAATTTACAGTTAAAATTGGCCCAATTTACTGCAGTAAACTGTATTTACTACAGTAATAGTGGGCTTGAATTTACTACTGTTAACTGGAAGATACATACATCCCACAACTTCCAACTAATGTGAGTCTAAATAGAAATGTAGATTACATGCATTCATCATCTTTATGCTAGAGTAGCCTCTGAACAAGTAACCAGAATTAATTTATAATTCTGTGCAAAATTCAAATGAATAATATTACTCAAAGCTAAAATCGATAACATCATACATTCCTACCTATTCTAAACCTATAAAAAGAGTAATTGATTGAAAATTTAGTGATATCTATTCTTCCAAACAATCAATAAGGAAATTTTGCATCAGCTGGGGAGATTGGTACTCAAGCCACAAATAAATTGGTTTAAGGCATAAAAAAATACGGAAAATGATGAGATACCTGAAGCAGAGGTAAACATTTACTTTACAAGCACTGCTTATTACAGAGTAAGGATTAATGGTGTCATCGTAATTGAAATTCAAGGACCAGCAACAAATATTATCAGTAATATTCACGAGATTACATGGATGGTTAGTGATTCCAGTTTACAGCTCAAGAACAAACAACAGAGACAAAACTCAGGACTTCATCCTTGGCACTGTTAAATTTGAATACCAAAACATCCATTATAATGTAAAAAGTAGCTCACCCAGCATTTCAAAGTAAAACATGAACCTGTCATAGCATCATTACTTTGCTCAGTCAAATGAATTTCCCATGGTTGAAGGCATTTCTACTACAATGGCATTCCCCCCAAAAAATGTCATTTTACGTCATTGTGTTGCCATGATCACAATTTATATGCAGAATTCTAATCTTCTACTTCAAGGTGAATGATGTAAACCATGTCTGTATGGAGACTCGCGTATCTCTGTGATGAAAAGGTGACCAATAAGCACGCTGCACACAGATTGTGCTTTCTTCGGGATAAATTTAGCGGTGGCTAACAAAGGATTGATGGTAGCCCTCGATGGGAGATGTACTACATGGCACAGAAAAGTTCAGGAGGCCCAGTTAGTGAAGTCAGAGTTACAGGTGTAGAGAGAGTGGAACCTTGATGGTGCAGCAGTAGGAGTAGCATGGTTATGAGCAAGTAAGCTATATGGTTTATTTTTTAATACAGGGAATTAATAATCATCTTAGAAAGAGAGGAAACTTCAAACTATTATCGAGTTCTACAGTGAATGTTTTTGTGTTTGCACTTTTTGCAGTTGGTATAGGGAGTCTAATTTTTAGTACTTGGTTCTTGTGAGTTGGATAACTGTTTACTCTTTTTGATATTTTTTCCGGATATTAGTTATTCTCACTTCAAAAGGCCAATTGTGTCTGTTTACAAAAGAAGGAACGTAACTGGACCGATCTAGGCTACCCATTGAGGATGGTGGTCTAGATTCTGTTGTTATATATCACACCTACTTCATCAATTCATTTGAAAATCCTGAGAAGTCTTATCAGATTTCTATTGCGGTCAGAGGAGCAGCTTTATATTTATTGGGACCTTCTCAACTTTTCAGATCTCGCCTCTTACCCTGGAAGGAACGAATTCAGGCTCTCCAGGATGCAGGTGATTGGATGGGTGCCATCCACTTGGCGATGGAGTTGTATGATGGAAATGCACAAGGTGTGATAGGGCTTCCAAGGACGGTAATGGATGCTCTGCGGGAGGCCATAATGCCCTTTCTTCTGCAGTTTTTGTCTACTTTTGTATATGAAGCTTTTTCTCATATCTCGTTTGCTTTTAGCAACTAACACGGAAAGCTGGAAGCAGATGTACAAATTAAAAACACTGTTTATGTAAAAATTAAAGAACAGTTTGCACGAGTTAGGTGTGGCTGTAGAGTTTTGTGTGCACTTAAAGAAGACTGATGTGCTTTTTAACAGCATTCTTTCCAAATTTTGTAGGAGTTCAACATGGAGGTAAGTTTTTTTTTTTTTAAAATTCTTAGATATTTTCAGGTAGTCAATCCCACAATTATATTTTAGAAGTCTAGAATCTTTACAAAAGTACGGGACACGTCTTGGGGTTAATAAGATGGATTGCAATGTCTTTAATTAATTTATTATGTCGAAGGTGTTCCCATTATGGTAAAGGACCTCTGGGCGTTTCTGCAGCAAAGTGTTAAATTTGACGGACGTTTTTGCTTTTTCTGCCTATTTTTAACAATTATTTTTTGGTGCATGTTGTATGCGTGCGCGTATGTACATGTGGATATGGACGAATGCTTTGGAATTTTGAGATGTCCGAGTCCGCCATATTTTAAACCGCCTCAGAGTGTCGATCATGGATATACAGTGAGTATATCATGTGCGTGTATATATATGCAGTGAGGATATCATGTGTGTATATGCTGTAAATGTGTTTCTTTCATATTTTGATTTAATCTGCAGGGAAAAATCTTGGTGAAAACGTCAGTTTCAGATTCCATTTTTCAGACAATTTCCGCACGTTTGGACACATTATTTCAGAGTTTTAACCTGTCATGCACACCTCACGCACGAGTGATTCTTCTTTTCTGTCTATTTTCTGTCGAGGATCATTTGTACGAGGCGAAATCGTGAACAGACTGAAAATAAAGAAGTGGAAATAAGCATGTTTCCTGCAAACAGAAAGATGCCTTATACAGCGATCGCCGAAGGTGAGAAGTCCAGGGGCGCAGTGTTGTAGATATGTAGAATTGCTTTCTTGACCACCTCTCTTCCTCCCTACCTTGTAGCAAAATCGATTCGGATTGAATTTCTTTTTTGGCAAATTGTGGTAAATATAATTGCTTTCCTGAAATATCTATTGAATATTGCAGAATCATTTCACGGGCTTTGGAAGATTAAAATCTAACCCACTTGTAAGATCCAAATGTGCTCAAGCATGGTATGTTCCTTGATTTTAAATTTTTCATGCCATTACATGACAATAGACATCGATCAGTAACTATAGTTTTACTCAACATTCATGCACACTGCTATCAAACATCACTTGCAAATGCAAAATTGCAAAGATGGAATATAAAGGAGACAACTGCCTCTAGTACAGTCTTCAAATAGCACATATGAAAACCAATGAATGCTTTCTTAAAGCCTTAAGAATGAATCCAGGCATATATCACACTCTTTATTGTTCTCTTCATGTAGACATGCGAAAAAAGGATTATGAAAATCGAAGCTGTGAACCAATACATAAAAGGTAATGATACTTGTTAAATAGTAAACTTAGCGAAAACTAGGTGACATACAGTTACATTATAACAGAAGAAAAGAATAGTTCAATACCCAAGTTCCTTTTAAATAAACCATTTAAAACAGGTCTCATACTTCTAAATGAGAAAAATAAACATCAAAGCACAGTACCAATGTTAAAAAACATAAGCAAGCTATTCTTATGTAGTGCTTAATAATCTTGTCAGAGCAGAAATAAATGTAAATAGATGCAAATTTACTATCTCTGATTAAACAACTCGTGCACCAGTCCTGTCAAGCTTCTCAATAGATGCAGAAGCTTTCAATTTCCCTTTCATAAGGAACATACCCACCATGGCTTCAGCAATAATCTTTCCTTTTTCTACAGTGTCTCAGAATAACTACAACAGTGGGTCCAGCTCCACTTATAGTGCACCCAAATGCACCTACTCTAAGGGCAGCTGCTTTGACTGCTACCATTCCTAGAATGAGGGGACCCCTTTTTGGTTCAACAATGGAATCTGATGATAGCGCGGATCCCAGAAGACAAGGATCACCCTAAAGAACAGATTGCAACAAGCACTGTTGCCTACAGCTACAATTGAGTATATGATCTTTCATAGTAATATCTTTGGGAAGCACTGCTCGCATTTTCTTTGTTGGGGCTTCAAAATCAGGAGTTACAAGCACAAAGAAGAGCTCTTTATCAGTGGGGAATGGAAGGGAGATGAGATCAAGTGGATTATAGCTCCGAACAAGAACAAATCCACCCATCAAAGATGGAGCAATATTGTCTGCATGATAGCCACTTACTGCAGCTTCTGACTCTAATCCAGCCAAAACAAGTTCTGATGTTGTTAATTTATTCCCAAATAAAGCATTCACTGCTACTGCAGCTACTGCTGCACTAGCTGCACTAGAGCCAAGCCCACTTCCCAAAGGCAGACCTTTATGAAGAGAAAGTGACAAGCCCACTAACCGAATTCCAAGCAATTCCATGGTTGCTTTTGCTGCAATCCCAACACAATTGTTTACTGGATCACGACTGAGTCTATTGTTGTCGCCATTTATTGAGGAAATAACAATTTGGCCAGGTTCTATCCCCTCACTCACTTCTACACTAACATGATCGCCTAGGCCTTCAACATCACAACCAAGAAAATCAAACCCTGGTCCAAGATTAGCTATTGTTGCTGGGGCAAAGGCTGTTACAGAATGCAGAACAGGAGTTGGTTCAAGCTGGATGACCTGTTTCAGACTCACTTGTTGCGCATTGCACCGAATATTTAAAATGCAAGAGAACTGTCCACTTAAATGTTTCCTCCTAAAACTTCCCAACTTAGAACAATAATTAAGAGGTCTCAAATCAAGTCCAAAAGAAGAACATTGTTGTTTTGCGTAGGCAGAATAACATTCCATGGTTTCCCAAAGATGTGCACACCCAACTTATGAAAGAAATTATTATTTATTCACTCAAAACTCAGTAGTGTCACTCTTTGGATATCCTTCATATTCAAGATTAACCAACAACGTTGCAGAAATTCCAGTACAAAGCACATTAAGCTATCTGGGAGGTTGTCTTTGGGGCATTCTAGTAGTTGTCTTCGCAGCTCTCTAATTTTTGGAGGGATTCCAGATTCGGTGTTCTGTTTCATAAAAATTGTTGCCGTGGACTGGCTTTTGTGTCGCATTATGAGGTTTAGAAGGAAGTAACAAAATCTTGGGTGGGAACCAAAGTGCCAATCATGGTAATGCATCAAATGAAGAGCATATTCATGCATTGAAACTTCTTTAATGCATGGTTGTTGCCACATTGTTTTTCCTGTCGGAAATAAAGTTGGGAAAGCCATTGAGAACATGCCTTCCGTATTGTATTCATTTATTGGAGAAAGCCCAAGCTCTGGCCATGGCATGGTAAATGGAGTGTTACCATCGTGGTTGAGCAAGAACTATTCAATTTCCTCTTCTTTTGTTCCTGTATTGTGAGGTGTTGGCACGAAAGACGATGAGTGTTCATATGTTTCATCAAAGTGGGTGGGAACACCACTACCATGAGTTGTAGAGCAAGTTTGCATTTGGGGCAGTTCCATTGTGGCTGTGTTGAGAGAGGAGGAAACATTTGATGACTCAAATGGTAGAGAGGAAAGGGCATCATCGTCGATTAAGACATCTTTGTAATAGGGATCGTGTTGGATTTTATATTGCAAGGTTGCACAAACACGAGATCTACTGACGTAGAAATCATAATTTTTAAATTAGATCCTTCCCTTTGTATGAGAACTATGTCCAAATCTCCAAGGCAGTGGGGTAGGGTCTTTGCTATTGAAGTAATGTTTTGTGGGAAACTTATGGTGTGTCCTGAGTATTTGTATTGCCCACCACATACTTGGGTGACTTGCATGAATGGATTAACTCATGCGATAAGCATCTCCTCGATTTGGGTTAAAGACACAAAATAAATAATTACAGAGACCAAGCAATAAAATTTCAAAGTGAAATGCATTGAACCGGATGCTCTGTAGAATTTAGGTCTCATTTGAATTGAATTTAACCTGATTAGCGCAAAAAAATCATTTTAAAAAATGACTGGCGCAGAGAATATTAAAAAATTTAAACAGTTCACTTTGAATCGACAACGATCATTGATTGAAACAGATGCAAAAACAAATAATTCTCAAGAAATTGCAAATATCCAGCGAATGAAATGTTGAAGAAACTGAATATTCAAAATGAAGTGAATTTTACCTGGTGGAGTGTCAAATCAGCCAGTTTAACAAGTTCCAGTTTCTCCTCGTTGGTTGCGTAAGGATTGCTGGTATGCTTCTCCATCCATGCTTTCATCACCTTCACCGACTTCTCAGGAAGCCGGTGTCTGTTCCCATTGCCGCCGCTTTTCTTCTTCGAACCTCTGTAAGAAGGCTTTACATGGACAATTTGGATGGATTCCCCTTCGGAATCACTGACCGGAAGTACTTCGTTGCACCTGAGGTTTTCATAGGGGAAAGCTTCCTACAAGTCCATGTCCACCGAAATTTTCTTGAATTTGAAGCTTTCGCCGAAAGAACCCCCGCCACCACAGGATTCAGCCTTCTTTTCTTCTGGCTTCTCGCAGACGTCGACGCTTTCTTGATTTTCATACTTGAGGTTACAATTTGTGCAGGATCATCCAGAACCTTCGTAGAGCTCGGAGGAACTATCGAGCTCTCATTATTTGACTCCAAATTAACGATTACCGATTTCGGCTCTCTGCAACTCACAGGGCGTGGAATCGTCTCAATAATCAGATCATCAAGATCAAAATAGTTATAACTTTCTAATAGTAATGCATTCTAACACCTGAAAATTTTTCTTCCATTCTGCTACACCACTTTGCTTAGTAGGACCCCTCTTAACATCTACATATTTTGATAACCATCCACCAAATGAAGAATTCAGTTTAATCTACGTATCATTTGTTGCTTCTGCTCGTGTAAATCATGCAACAATATGCAACAATGCTACCTTCACAAAGATCTTACCCCATGGATTTCTAGAGTAGCTTGAAGATGATGGTATTGGTCTTGTTGTCCCAAACTGGTCTGAGCATTTGCATTACACGTTGTTATCACTTAATGCTATTGGTGGTTTCTTCACCCAATATGATTGGATTTTAGTTTCGCAGATCATGTGCATGGGTGTTCCATTCTTAAGATTTTATCACTCGAACCCCTTATCAACATCAAGTACAAAAGTAATAACTATACCTCTAAATCAAATAACATATACTGTTCGGCGTTCACATCTCATGAAACACATGCGATTGCTAGTTAGTAATATAATCAATATGTATTTTGATGTCTCTTCTATTGTTGTAGTTTGATGGCTATGTTATTGAATAGACTCAAGGCATGCAATTTTTGTTTTAGAAAGTCAGTATGAAATTCTCTTGTCATTGTCACTTTTCCATGCTATGTTATCCCAAGTATATTTTTAGAATTTATTGAGCCTTATATATTAAAGGATATGCTTGGAGGTCTACCTATCGAGGTATTCACAAGAAATTTTCATGAACTGTTAAATTCTCTTACTATACACATTGTAAGTGTTATTGGCATTATTGTATTCTTTGTTTGAACATCACAGGTAATGCAAGCACTAGTGGAACACTATAGCCAAAAAGGATGGCTACAACGAATTGAACAATGTGTGTTGCACATGGACATTGTTTCCTTGGATTTCAATGCATTTGTGAAGTGCCTACCATCACATTAGATTTTATTGTTTGTATGCTACTTATATTTTATAGTTGAAGATGTAACATATATTTCTAATAAAATTCCATCTAAGTTTTTGTCGTCGATGCTTATCCAAAGTTTTATTTGATCTAAATTTTTATGGTTTTTCAACATTTTGTTTGTTTGTGATCTGTAGAAAAAGAGGTGGAAGGTGGTTGAGATGCACGTTGTTGTCCATGCCCATTAGAAGCACACAAGGACCAAAACCCTCTCTTCCTTGACATCATGAATTTATTTCTATAGACCCACGCCAGGCTCTACATTCATTATGTTTATATATCCATCCAGAAGCAATTTGAGTCATGTATTTCCTTAATATGTATGATAATTTCCTATATGGAATAAACATTCTTGTTAAAATGAGTGTTATATCTATGTGGACAATCAGTTATTTTGAAGATTTGTGGAGTGCATTTGTACCATGGATGTGAAACACAAGTGTATATTCAACACTCTCACATCTGAGTTTGTAGTTACAATAATATTAGTGCATATGTATTTATTGGAATTTGTTCTTTCTTATATGTTAATGGTAACAAAGGCATTATTTTTTATTTTTCAAGACATGTTATCATGAGAGGCCTCGGGACTTGTGAAAAGGAGGTCCAGGGGTCAAGTCTCTGGTCCAATCTATGCGACAAAAGACTTGTCATAAGACATAAATGAAGATCATGTTTCTTGAGATGGGCGTTGCAGACATGGCAACATTGGTGCATCTACAAGTGGAAGCAAGTGAAGGGAAAATGCGGGATGAGAGGTTTTGAAGATTTTGGCAAATTGTGTTATTAGGCCTTTCTCATTGAAGGAACTAGAGGAAGAGTTTCATTGATTCTAGCAATATTGTCCGAAAGGATAGCTTTAGAAATGCTTCTTTGTAAAATTAGGGACCACAAAAAAATGTTGAAGGAGACATGTTTTGTATGAAAATGTCAATTTTAGGCTTCTACATGACTGAGACTTTTCGTAATTGTGAGGCTATCACACTAACAAAAAAAAGGTGTGATACCTAATTTTGGAACGAAATTAGTTAATTGTGTTGGTGTAGTACATTTGTGTGTTAGTATTTTTAATATATTGTAAAGATGGTGGGGCTCAAGTGCTCACCACCCACCCACCCAATTTCTAATCCGCCAAGACCCAAGGGATCGATTACCCTTGCATTTACACAACCAATAGCGTGCTAAGAAGTGTGCCCTCTAAAAAAATTGTAAAGATAGTTATAGTTATGATTATTAATTTTTCGTTTAAATCAATACATTATATCATGTGTTATATTTATGCCAAAAGGCGTTACCATTTGGAACTTGAGGTTGGTATGTACTATTAATGACCCACCTCCACAAATCTCACTCTTTCATGTGTCAGTTTGTGGAGCGTGCACAATGCACATAAATAATGAAAATCGTGAACATCAAACATTATGAACAATGTCCTTGTTAATAGTTATGTGTGAATAGTGCCGCACATCATGGGTTAAATTTGATATTCGTTTAGACTTTTTTTTACGATTTTTGTCATAAATAATTGTAAATATTTGAAATAACCATCACATGTGACATCAAACATAAAATTTGATGTTAGTTTAATTTTTGTTTTGCGATTTTAGCCATAAACTACTTACAATCATTTGAAATAATAACCCCCTAACTAAGGGACCCTCCATATAGCTAAAGAAGACGTGGTCCAACATTATTCTTAAGCTTGATACTCTCTTTGATTAAGTTGCCTTATGTTACTCAATACTTATTTCATCATACCCGCACACCACCCAAAAAGATTCTTTACCTTTTTTCTTGTGAAAATATTGGTCGATGGTCACATGATAATCGCTTGTATGGGCACCACCATATTTGCAAATTCCCTCACAAATCTAAATATAATGCATCAATTTACACTACAAAAATCACTTTTTCACATTGTTTTGAAGCACATTATTGTTCCCAAGCTCATGTCAATGGCACACTTGATGTATATGCTTTGGTCAAGGTTGTCGTTGGGTCTACAGGAGGATCTATTCAATGTAACATGGTTGGGGATTCTCATAATCTGGGCATTGCCTAGGGTTTCGAAATGACTATCAGCAGTAACGACATTACCCACACAAGGGGTGTCCTGGCTCTTGTTAGTGGCACGAGGTTTTATTAGTTAATTGTTTGTGTTAGCATTATCTTGCATTACAACAAATTGCATGACATCTTTGTATGTCCCTTACGTGGAACACAACAATTTCTCAGGGTAAATAAACATTTTCCAAAATGCAAAGATGTCCAACACTTCTAACATCACATGGGTGAGTGATGTGTAATACCCACCTGCATCAACCACGCCCATAAAGGCCTACGTATATTACACCCGCATAACCCATGGCTTTGAAATGATGTTTTCCAAATTGTGCTGAAAGTATTGTGTTTTGTTATAAGAATATAAGTGTGGGGATTACGTTGTGAAAGAGCCAATAGTGGAAGCGTATTTAATGGGTATGAATATTCGTCGAATCCTAATATTTTAAGCACTTGAACTGTTTGGTTTTGTGTCGATGCCCTGTATGAGTGGTTTTCAAATCAATGGCTTGCCCTTCCCTTTATATAATTTTGAGCACACAGTGTTAGAATCATTCACTTTCCATTCCCTTTATTGATGTTTTTTGTACATCATTTGTTTATTGCATTTGCTGGATCTCACAACTCAATATGGGGTCTACAAATTCCTACACAAAGCAGTCATCATGGCCCAATAAATGTAAGCTCTAAAACTGCAAAAAAAAATTCACTTCAACAATATTTTTCTGCTAACTCCTTCTGTTCTCATATATCTCTATAAAAAATTCTTTATGATCTTACACGCACAATTGCTAGTATTATAGATTCCTTATATGGGTGATTGATACTGCAAACTGTAAGATACGTTCAACAAGGGAAGAAAAAAATGAAATGCCCAGGGTAGGGAGTTACGGACGTCAAATCTCATCATTGGAGGTGACGTCGTTTGAATTTAATGACCTAACAGATCATATAACTCTCTTCTCCGGTCTCTATAACAGTCACGTGGGATCCGCGTCTTCATTGATCTTATCACGTTGTTGGAAATCTTTGGCATTAAAACTGAATACATAAAAATATATTTATATGATTTAAAGGGTAAGTACTAAGTCAATTAAACCAATTCTATTGAGGTGGCAAAGCAGAAGGACCAGGAACATGACCAGGCGCAGGCTTCGGTGAAGATGCTCTCCTTTGTCCGTTTAACCCTATTTAAAACACACCAAGCTTTATTCTTAGTTTCAACGCGTAGGGCAAACTTTCTTGTTTGAAGGTGGTAGAATTTGAGTTTTACTGTAGGTTGGAAGAGGATTTTCTTTATTTTTAGCAGCCAGATCTCCTTAAAACTCATGAACTCCACACTGTACTGTTAACGCCCAATTGGGTAGGGCAAATTTTCTTGTTAGGAGGTGGTGGAATTTGCAAGATTGCAGTATAACTCTTCTCTAGACTGTATGAATATATCATGTTAAAGGGTAGGTCTGCACTTAAGTGTAGCGAGATCTCCTTAACAAAATAAGATTTCAAGAAGGGTACATGGAAAAAATAATTCCAGCACCTGAAATGCTTTTTCTTAGAGGGAACATCCTCATTTTGGTCCAGGGTGCGCACATGATACAAATTTTGAGCTGTGGTTTGGGGCGTGGATGATACATCTGTCACAGTTTTATGTAATTCTGAATCCACATATCGGTATAGATTTGATATTTAATATAAGATTAATCATATTTGGGTTTGGCCTAGGTAGCAGCAAAGTTATGACGAATCCAGTGTTATTATCGCATATAGAAGAACTTGAGAAATGTAATAAGTCGACGCAAGCATTATCCATGATAGAAACTAAAATCTCAAAGTCTTCTTAAATCTGACGACTATGAAATTAGTGCTCAGAAGATTTCGTACAATTTATTTAAGTGTACAAGATGATTATGTTTACATACATGAAGTGGATGGAGATAAAACATTACTAAGAAATTAACATGCGGTGGGAGAGTATCCTGCCGCTGCCGTTGCCGAGCTTGGAGTGAAAATCGTTGGGTTTTGTACCATGTTTTGCCTTAGTATGGAACGCTCTGGCGAAGAGGCGTTGTACTAATTTGGGAATTCCCAATCTGGTTGAAGTCTTTGATGGCAGTGAGCGATCTTCCCGTTTGACGGCGTAGTGCGGCATTGACACGCTCCGTGCACGACCTGCATCTTTCATAATACAAGATGATGATGACAGTCCCTCTCCTTCTTCTCCCTCCGCCATTGCACGATTCAATTGTTGATAAAAAACAGATAACTCAAAGGAGTCATAAAGACTACTCCCGCAGTCCCACACAGACTCAGATGATTTCATCTGCATCGCCTTCTTCTGCTTCAATGGAGGAATGGACTAGTTATCGAATGGAATGGAATTATATGTGCCGGTGCAGCTCTTGGAGAAGTTATTAGCTGCTCACAAGAGGAGGTTGTTTCTCCACGTAACCGCTCTCGTACAGAATGCTTCAACGTCACTTTTCCTCCTCGTCTTATTAATCACGGCGCACTAGACTTAAATGCTCATCAATGATTTTACAACTGCCTCCAGCCGCATCTGATCTGTATCCCGTGTATTTTTCTATTACCATTACTTGTAGTGGGAAGGTCAATTTAGCTTTACAACTTAAATTAAGTAGCAATCCCTAGCGAGTAGTGTAATGGAGACATCATTGGGAGGCGTCTAAAACACCGAAGTTAGAGGTAGTTATAAAGGTAAGTTATAATACTGTTCAACATTCAAAATGTCAATAGTTGTGTTTTGTAATGTCAATCATTGTATTTTGTGGATAGATAAAGCCCACACCATTTAGAAAGGAAATTGCTTGTGTTTGCGACACGGAAGTATAAAAGTAATGACATGTCGGGGACTCGTGTGAGACCAATGTAGTTGAATTTCATGATAAAAAAATATCCATTCGACAAAGTATTTTATCTTATACATGTTTTGCATTGCACAATAAAGTGCAAACTATTCAATGCATATTGTAGGAAATTCTTCATCATTGGATAGGAAACAAAATTGCTTGCAGAGCAAGAAGGCCTAGAATTAGGAAGATGAGGCATAAGGAAGGAGGACTAAGTATTGTTGATTTAGTACGCACTAAGGACACATTGTTCGGTGGATGAAGACACTTTTATTTTGATATTAACAAAAGGGCCAAGATTTAATTTGATGAACACTCGAAAGAGAAAGGAGGGGATATGTGCAAGTCTTTGACCCATTGAACACGAGAAATAAGCTGTGAAAATAGGTCTTATTGATAATAAATTATTATATGTGTCAACAAACCAATAATAAAAACACAATCAAATTGTAAGCTAGTTTTAAAAAGTGACTTGATCTTTACCATCACTACATCATCTAAATAAGTGATATAAACTTCGATGTTAATAATAGATACAAATGATGGTACTATTTAATAAAAACGATATTAATAATATTTTGAGTATTAATTTGAAGGCAAAGTAGAGATGCACCCATTCTTGGCTCATTTGACTGTACATTTTTAATCCCAAAATTGACATAGACAAGACATTTGGACATGACTTATCCTAAAATGTTGCAGAGAGTTGAGCATTAGAAATGGAAAAAACAAGGCTACAATAATATTAAATGATACAATGATGACGGACCGATTGAGATCTAATACTAGTAGAGTTATAATCTACTCCTCAAAGTGTATGTTCCATCCACATCTTGCTTATTTCCTTGGGCAATCAGAATGTCTGCATCTTATCTCGTATCCAAAGTGTTTTTTCTATTACTATTCCTTTTAGTGAGAAGGGTCAATTTAGTTTTAAAACTTATATAACTAGCAATTTCTCCGAGTGGTGCAATGGAGATGTCAATGGGAGGCATAAAAAAAGAATGTTTGAGGTAGCTCTAAATGTAAGTAAATATTGCTTAACACTTTGAATGTCAATAGTTGTGTTTCGTAATGCCAACCATTATGTTTTGTGGATAGCTAAAGCCCACACCATTTAGAAAGGAAATCACTTGTGCTTGTCGCATAAAAGTGTATAGTCAGTACATGTCGTATGACACATCATCCCATGTGAGACCAATGTAGTTGTTGAATTTGATAACCACAAAGCATCCGGGATTTGTGATTTCTAATGGAGGTTCTAAGATGGATCTAGAGAAGATTCACGTGGTTGTGGAGTGTCCACTACTCCAAGTGCTTTTGAAGCACAAAGTTTTCATGGGTTGACTACCTTTTAACACAAGCTCATAAGAAATTTTAGTAGAGTGTGTGTGCTTATCACAAAGGCCATCCGAGGGGATAAGAAGAGTTTTGTTTGAAACCAATGCATACAGATAAGTTTTAAAGAGTGAAGTGCACGGTGATTGACAACCAATGTTATTGTTGCTGAATTTTACTAAGGTATTCCAAGTTTATTGTGATACTAGTTGTTTAGCCATTGGAGCAATGATGAGCCAAGAGGAAAGGCCAATATTTTATTTTAGTGAACAGCTTAAATTATGTAAAGAATAAGTATAATGTGTATGATTAGGAGATATATGAAATTGTATATAAGTGATCAAGAAGTGGAGGCACTACCTATCGCTAAAGGAAAATATGTTATTTGGTGATCATCAAGCATTGTAATTTATTAAAAATCAAGGGAGATTGAATATGAGGCATACAAAGTGGTTTGAATACCAAATGGGGTACAATTTTTGTTGAAGCATAGCGAGTGTAAGGTCTAATAAGGTTGTTGTGATTACACGTAATGTTTTGTTGATGGAGATGAGAGTAGAAGTAATGGATTTTGAATCTATAAAGGAGTTGTAATATGCAGAAGATGAAGACTTTAGGAGAGTATGAGAGGCATACACAACACACACGAATGTTGATATGACCCCTTGGTTGGATTATTTTGTGCAAAGAGCCCTATTGTTTAAGGGAAACTGATTTTGCATTACCATTTGATCAATGAGAGAGAATATGAATAAAGAGATGCATAATGGTGGATTGGTAGGGCATTTTGGTTTTGATAAGACGTTAGCCTACCCAAAAGAGAGTTAATTTTAGATGTGAATGTCTATATGTGTGCATTAGTTTGTGCAAGAATGCAGAATATGTTAGGTTTCTAGGGGAAGATCTCATAATGTACGGTTGTATAAAACTTTTACCATTTTGGAGAAGCTATATTGGAAGATATCAATATGGATTTTATTTTTGTTTTTCATAGGATGTAGAGAGGAGCTAATTCCATCTATGTTGTGGTAGATAGACTCTTTACGATGGATTTTTTTTACCTTTTCTTGAGGAATAACATTGTGACTCAAATCACCAATATTTTCTTCAATGATATTGTAAGATTATATAGATCACCACAAAATATTGTGTTTGATATAGATACCAAATTTGTTGGTAATTTTACAAAGATATTGTCGAGGAAGATGAATACAAATTTATAATTCAGTTTGGTGTATCTCCTATAGAATGATGGAAAGATAGAGTGGTGAACACGAGTTTGGAGACTTCCTTAGTTGTTTTACGGAAGACAAGATAGAATTTGAGACATAGCATTAAAGAAAACAAAGTTTTCATATACTAATACATTTAAATGGAGCACATGGAAAACATCATTCTAGATTGTATGTGAAAGTAACCTATGAGGAGTGGAAGAGCTAAGAGAGTTACTTGCATAATGGAGAGTTGAAGGTAATATTTTATGAAGTATATGGAAGAAGTGCACCAACAAGTGTATATTTAAATTAAAAAGATGAATACATAGTATAAATAACACAAAAATGAAAGGAAACATAAATTTTAATATTAGGTTAGAGATATGGTCTTAGAAAACTTGTAGAAGGAAAGGTATCCTAAGGGTACCTCTGATAATAAGTCTGACGTGGAAGAAAATTGGACCATGTGAGGTGTTGAGGAAGTTTACAAAGAGCATGTATGAGATTAAGTTGCTTAAAAGCATTAATTTCTCAAATGTATGCAATGTAGAGGGTTTGTGTCCATACCACATAGGCCAAGAAGGTGTCAAATATTCAAATATAAAAGATGGTGCGGTGGATTGGAGACAACAAATTCAAAAGAATGTGTGCAAGGAGGAAGATTAAATAGTTGACACTAGGATCAAACAAATGCACAATGTGGAGTGTAAGGAGTATCTCGGTAAAGTGGAAACAGAAAGATCTTGAAAATGTAACTTGGTTGGGTATCATGGATGCCACTAGGCATGACATTCTAATTCCTTGATCAGGATTTCAAGTTTCAAAATTACTCGAGGTATATGATACAAGATCATTCAGTTTGCAAGAAATCCTAGATCAACCAAAAATAGCATGAACCGTTAGATTTAGTTGTGTTACATTTTGTTTTGAATTTTATATTGCTTTGGTAGGATGTGACATAAAGAAAGTGTGTTACTAGTGAGCTATAGAGTACTAGTGCTACATTTTGTGTTGGTGTTGTGTGCAAGGCTATTGCACACCCGTATTGGTGCAAGCCTATTATGCAAAGCCACACAAGTCTTGGAAGGTCTCACAAGAATACACAGTACCATAAAATATTAGTAACTTGTAAATTGAAGTCAGAAAGTACTATATGAAGCTACAAAACACTATAATTCTATTTTAAAGCCACATAATACTATATGAAGTTGTAGAGAACACTACAAAGTTATTTGGGCATTGTGAAACATCAAAGAGGTTATTTGAAGACGTGAAAGTTTCATAATGGAAAACTTAGACGATTATGGGTTTTGGACCTTAACTTCATATTACTCCTTAATTTTAGGATTTTTTTCTAGCTTCAATGTCGAGATTCGGTGGATTGTATGCATAAGCAAACAAATCCCAATTATCTTAAGGAATCAATCTTAAAAATTAGTTATAGAGAACCTTGTGAGTAAAGTAGAGTGTGGATGTGAGCTTAAGGCTCGAATTAGTTTTTTTTACATAACACGAGTGAAGAATGATTGTAATTATATGTTTGTATCATTGGCAATTGGTCTACGCGATTTATTCATCTAAGTACCTAAATACATATTATCGATGTGTTGAGTTATGGAGCTCAATTACTTCAGATTACCATGTAATATTAAACTTGCAGGATTACATAGTAATAACTAACATCAGCTATGGAGGAACCAACATCGGTTAGGGCTAACCAATGATCGGTTACCTATGTGGGAGTGTTTTATTTAACTCTCGGGAATTAGATCTAATTTTAGTATTAAAACAGATCTATTGATTGTAATTGCATGGCTAAGTGCCCTAAGTTTGTATATGCCTATATAAGCATAAAAGCTAGGGTTTAGAAAAAGAGGATTGTGTGTTAATGATTATTGTGAGAATAATTGTGAGAGAGAGAATTCTTGGAGAAGAAGGAGAAGCTTGAGAGAAAGAAAGTATTGTACATTTGAGAGGTGTGGAAGATTATAAATCTTCAATTGTATATCTTCTGAAAGCTTTGGATAATAGATTTCTTTGTTTCTTGGTAGATGTAGCCCACACTGGGTGAACCATGTTAAATCTAGTGTTGATTTATATATCTTGTTTTGTATATTTCTTCTGATAGAATATTTGCTTTTATTACATGTATGCTTAGGTCTGATATATAATTTGTACAACCTTGTGCTAACCCCAACAACTGGTATCAGAGCTTTAATTGAGGGTTTTATGTGTTGATAGATTTACTCACATAGCGTTTTCTTATTAAGTGGGAGCTACAAAGCAATGCCGGAAGAAATAAATACAATGTAGATAATTTTGACGACCGAAATTATCAATTATCGAAGATGCAGATTGAGGATTATCTTTATCAAAGAGATTTGTACATACCGTTGGATAAAAAGTCTAGACCTATGAAGAATGGAAGATTCTTGACAAAAATCTTTGGGATCTATAAGATTGATCCCAAAGATCTGTGGCTCCCAATATTACAAAAGTGACTTCTACGGTAGAGTTAATGAAATCTCTTGCTAATTTATATGAAAAACCTAGTGTTTCAAATAAATTTTATGTGATGAAGAAACTATTTAGTTCTAAGATGCATGAAGGTGGATCTCGCATCTAGTCATTTGAATGATTTCCGATCTATTGTAAATTAGTAAAATATGGTGATATTTCATTTGATGATGAAGTGAAAGCACTTTTATTCTTATGTTCTTTTCCGATGTTTGGGATAACTTGGTAATGGTCATTAGTAATACATCATCTCGCTAATAATATTTTGAATTTTGACGATGTGGTTAGTATAACCTTGAATGAAGAAATTCGCAGGAAAAGCATAGAGGAATCATCATGTGGGAATGTTTTGAATGTAGAAAGTAAAGGCGAAGAATGAGAGATCCAAGAGTAAGAATAATGGGAAATCAAAGTCAAGGGATGGCAGATCTAAATCCAGAGGTAAGGGAATTACCTGTTGGAAATGTGGAAAGAAAGGACATGCAAAGAAATATTGTTGGTCAAAGGATAAAGAGAACCAACACCTAGACAAAGGTAAAGAGTCAAATAAAGAGGAAAATATTACAACAGAGGTAATGCAAGATGCTCTTATTCTTTCTTTGGATAATAGAATAGAATCATGGGTTTTAGATTCAAGAGCTTTTTTCCATGCAACCCCTAATAAGGGTTATTTTAGAAATTATGTCTAGGGCAATTTTGGGCATGTTTATTTGGGTGATGATGAACCTTGCAGTATTACTGGTAAAGGGAAGTTCATCTAAAATTACAGAATGGAAATACATGGGTATTGAAAGATGTGAGGCATGTGCCAAGCCTCAAGAGGAATCTTATTTCTGCAGTCAACTAGGTGAAACTGGTTGCATGGTCACATTTATAGCAGACTCTTGGAAAGTCACCAAGGGTGATTTTGTTATGGAAAGAGGTAAGAAGGTAGGAACATTATATTTATCTACTTGTTTTATTGATTCCTTTTCCGTGTTTTCTACTACTTCGATTCAATTGCATGCATGTGGCATAATCGGTTGGGCCATATGAGTCAAAAAGGAATGCATATCTTAAAGGCTAAGGGTAAGTTATCGATTTGAAAGATTTAGATCTTGATTTCTATGAGCATTGTATCTTTGGAAAGAAAAAGAGAGTGAGATTTCTCAAAGTTGGGGCAAGTAAGGAGCAGAAATTAGAGCTTGTACACTCAAATGTGTGGGGACCATCCCAAGTAGCTTCTCATGGAGGATCCTAGTATTATGTTACTTTCATTGATGATGCTACAAGAAAGGTATAATTTTATTGTATTAAACATAAATCTGATGTTTTTGAGACTTTTAAAAGATGGAAAACTCTTGTTGAGAATTAATCAAATTCACAGTTAAAGTGCCTTAGATCTGACAATGGTGATAAATATTGTAGCAAGACTTTCAATTATTATTGTTCAATGAATGGAATACGCAGAGAAATGACGATTCCAAAAACACCAAAAGAGAATGGTGTTGCGAAAAGAATGAACGGAACAATCATAGAACATACTAGAAGTATGAGGATACATGTTGGATTGCCCTTGTAGTTTTGGGAAGAAACAGTTGATACAACAGTTTATTTGATTAACCTTGGGCCTTCAAGTTCACTAGATGGAGGAATACCAGAGGAAGCTTGGACCGCAAAAGAGGTAGATATTTATTTTCTTAAAGTTTTTGGTTCAAAAGTTTTTGTGCATATTGATAAAGAAAATAGGAAAAAGTTGGATGTAAAATCCAAAAGATGCATGTTCATTGGTTATGGATCTGGTGATTTCGATTCCATTTTTGGGATTTAGAGAATTCTAAAATTATTAGGAGTCATGACATTGAATGGAATGAAAAGATAATGTACATGGATCAAATTTTGGTACCCAAGGACAAACCGGTTGAGAAGTTTGTTAATGAAAATGAATTCTCATATTCAAAAGTCATACCTAAGGGGTTAAAAGTAACCGGTGTTGAATTGACCCACCGGACCGCATCGGTGAGATGAACCGGTATCGGTTACAGAAGAGCCAAACCAGCATCGGTTAGCAAAACCGGCGTCGATTCTGACGAGTAAATATTTTTGGTCATCACAAAATTGGAAACAAATTTCCAAGAGGTCCAAAATGAGCCTCTGGTACCCCAAACTCTTGTAAGAAGGTCACAAAGGGTAAGTAAACCTTTAGAAAGGTTTACACCTTCTCTATCTTATTTATTATTGATTGATAATGGTGAACCAGAAAGTTTTGAAGAAGCAATGTAGGATAAGACCCACGTGCAGTGGAGCATGGCATGGATGAGGAGATGGACTCCTTAGAACAAAACCAGACTTGGAATTCAATTAAGTTTCCAATGATGTAAGAGGACATTGCGGAAACAAGTGGGTTTACATGATCAAGGAAGAAGAGGGTGGACTGAAAATATAAAAGTCAATGCTTGTGGTAAAGAGTTTTGCATAGAAAGAAGGTATTGACTTTGGTGAAATATTTTCTCTTGTTGTTAAAATGAATTTCATGTGTACTATATTGAGTTTAGTTGCAGTACATGATTTTCATTTAGAGCAACTAGATGTGAAGACAACTTTCCTTCATGGTGATTTGGATGAAGAGATTTATATGCAACAATTACTTGGGTATGAAGTCAAGGGTAAGGAGAAATTAGTGTGTAGGTTGAAAAAGAGTCTATATAAGCTCAAGAAAGCTCCAAGAAAATGGTACACAAAGTTTGATAGTTTCATGCATAAGCATGGTTACTTGAGATGTGAATCTGATCATTGTGTTTATTTCAAGAAGCTTGAAAATGGGAGCTATATTATTTTGTTATTGTATGTGGATGATATGCTTATTGCAGGATCTAGTATGTAGGACATTGGTGAGCTTAAGGAAAAGCTAGCTCACACATTTTCTATGAAGGATTTAGGAGTTGCAAAAAGAATCCTTGGCATGCAAATACACAGAGACATGAAGAATAAGAAATTGTATTTTTCTCAGGAGGCTTATATCAATAAGGTGTTGGAAAGGTTTAATATGCAAGATTCAAAACCTGTAAGTACACCTATGGCAGGACACTTCAAATTGAGAAAATATCAGTGTCCTTCATCACATGAGGAGGTCAAATACATGACATGAGTACCATATGCTTCAACAATTGGGAGTCTCATGTATGTTATGGTTTGTACCAAACCAAACATTGCACAGGCAGTGGGAGTTGTGAGTAGATTTATGGCCAATCCAGGTAAAGAGCATTGGAAAGTAGTTCAATGGATTCCCGGGTATTTGAGAGGGACATCTTCCGAAAGATTTGGACAATAGATTGACTTGTTTCTTGGTGGATGTAGCCCACACCGGTGAACCCATTGATCGCGAACAACACATGATATGTTTGGACAACATTAACCCACATAGATAACATGAAAACATGTGATGCACATCAAGGCCACTTTTTTATAAGGCACAACATAATGATTCAACTACAGTATACACTTATAGATAGGGTCTTCCCACGACACAATCTTTTAGGATTACACATTTATTACAATTATGTTTCAATCTTTAACTTAAGTTCTAGAAAGGCTCATAATATGTGAATCATACATTCCTTTTCCTCTTGCTATATTTCCTCTATACTTGTTTAACATTTAACTTATGATGTATCTCATTTAATAAGAATCATCAACATTATTTCAATTACTTGTTTAATTCGTTCGTTTGTTAATAGGGTATTTATTTACACACAAGGCTATTTACATACACACAAAGCTACTAGGTCTTATCCCTAGGACTCACTCCTAAGGGCATGCATCTTGATCTTATTTCATACCTTTGTTTCACAACGGAACAAGTGTAAGTCCAATTGAGGTGAAGTTCGTATATTTTTTCTTAAGGACTTAGGGTCGCATTTCTTTCACTCATTTATAGATTGATAATTGATTTAGTACACAATAAGTGTTATATATGAAATAGGTTCTTTATCCACAACAAGATGGTTTAATCACATTACAAAGAAGATCATGTTTCACTTTTCCTGTGGAATAACATCTCACAATTACACTTCCCAAGGCCAAGCGTCAATTATAATTTTACTATAGTTATGCTCCAACAATTAGTTAAGGATTCGAAGGCTCTTAATGTGGTAACATACTTCTTTATTTTTGTTTCTAGATTAGCTTTCCTGAGTATCAATTTACACCCAACTTAATAGGTTTTTTTTCCTAACTAGGGTCAAATGCCTTTTTCTAATGAATTGTGTAACCTATTTGCTATTAAGGCATTTGTATAAAGTCATATAAGTCAATTGGAACTTTAGTTGCCTTATACTTTTGTTGGTATATAACAGTAGCTTTCATGCAACAACTCTTTTCTCAAGGGAAAGTAGAACTACTAAATTTCATCATTTCCAAAACAATTCTTTCCAATCAAGGTGTTATAACAAAGTATACTAACTTTATCACTTTCCAGAAATAGGTATTAAATTATGTTCATAAAATTGATCATAATATTTCCTTTCAAAACAGTTACAATAAATGGCCAAGGGCCTTTCTCATTTCTATACAAAATTAATTCAATTATGAATTCAATAATCAACTATTCCATTCACTTTCTTCAATTCAAGAATAAATGCAACTTTTATACGTCTTCTTTCTTTTATCTTTCACGAAGTCCATCTACAAGATTGTTAGCATTTGTCAGTTCATACGAACTGAGCATGATAGTACTAAAACTTTAGAACATAATGCCCAAACTTAATAATTTCATAAAAAGGAACACTACTTTTAAATGCAATTATCCTAAGGTTCAAAAGAAAGTACACAACTCTATGACCATGCTCCAATAATATCGTAAATGAAATCATTAAAGGAATCCAAGTTTAACACATGCAATTCATTCAAGTAATCCTATCGATATTAATTAAAGTCACACAAAGGTACCCGAAACAATCTGATTGCTCCCAATTAATCATATTAATACAAGTATAAAATTAATAAGGATACAATCATATAAGTCCATACTTATGTGATTGTAGAATTATATCTAGTTTAACAAAGTTTATACAACTTAATCAACTAGTTACTATATTTCATTTAAGAAATAACAAGCAAGGTGGTAACATAATTATATTAATATGAGTACAAGAATGATAATATTGCAGTCGTGTAAGCCCATACTTATATGATTATAATCGCATTTTTTATTTAACAAATTTTATATAACTTCTCTTAGTCAATCTTGTTATACTACTTCAAGCGATGACTATACAAGGTAGTAGTTTAATAAGCCTTCCTTATATAATTTAGGTAATAGAAATATTTTAACTCATACATTTCATTACATCATTTCTTTCAAGTAATAATTTAAGTCACTCAAAGTGGCCTCGAGACAAGTACATTTGTCCTATTCAATCATATAACAGAAGTACAAGATTAATATGATTTCAGTCGTATAATCCCATTTTTTTATGCATGTAATCATTTACCTTGTTCAACAATTTTAATATCTTACCTATCTAAGTATTACATTACAGATAACAATAGTAATCAAATAGTGTCTTATTCAATATAAGAGAATAAGATCTATAAAGTTGCAGTCATATAATCCCATAATTATATGATTGGAACTTATAGATCATCTAAGTAAGTTTATACAGTTTCCCTGAAGAACCTTTGCTAACTTATTTGAAAAATAATAAGGCAGATATTTAACATTATAGAGTATTAAAACAATCAAGTTATTTACTTCACTTACATTGTATACAAGTTCCAAATACATAAGCTATTATAGAAACAACAACTCTAAGTTAAGGACGGTTCAGGGTGAATTGAATTCAACAGAAGATCTAATCTATAGATACGAACTAAGTTTTGTAAAAGATTAAACTCTATCTCAATCTGTATCATACATAGAGAGGTTTATTATGAATAAAATTCATTTCATACTCAGTCACAAACCATTGTATAAAAGCACCAATCCTTTATAACACAATAAATCTATCAAAGATCAAATTACATTTGACCTCAATCAAATGTTAGATTTATATCATACCCATCTAGTTTAAAAATGATTAAGATCATACTTAACTTCCACAAAAGCACCGAATAATGGAGTTAAACATGATACAATTTGTATTCAATATAATCACAATAACCCAAAGAAAAGTCAAATATGGCTTTAAGTTTAATCACAGAGGTGTCCATACAAAAGAAACGAAGTAACATACTTCAAGTGGGCCAAGACGATACAAGATCCTACACGGATCTGAAGCACTATCTCATAGCCGGTCAAAGACTCGAGAGCATCCATAATGGGCTCATAACCAAACATTCAAACCGATGTCATCTCCCACAATGGAGAGCTTTATAACTTCAAAACATTAAGACCTAGTAAGGGTATTGACTCATATTTGAGTCTTCAGAAGAATAAAAAAAAATCTCAGTATACGGTCGATAAAGACCGAATTGATAAGCTTGCACATAACCAAATAGCCAACCAAGGAAACAAACAAACCCAAATTGTAAAATTCTCAAACCGACAAGTAAATAGTGACAAAATCTTCCATTAAGATTTATATTAACCCAATAAAGATGGGTTTGCAACAATAATTACAAGTGCTTCGAAAAATCACCCAGACATTATATCTTTGTGGATATCGATCATGCAGCTCGACTAGTATACCCTAGTATAATAACGATTAAGATCAAACAAAAATACTCAAGCCATCAACAAATAAACTCATTGTTTCTTCACACAAATCTCTCGCAGTCATGCATGTAACAAACAATTGTTTTTAATCGACTTACAACCAGATACTTATAATATTCAAGAATAAAAATGAGATAACATAGGAATAACACAAAAACCACAAAACCCGAACTCAGAACTCAGAATATGGTTCCACATGAAGAGCAGAGTTCTTTTCATGAAACAATTAAATAGATCAAGTTATTATAATGAGTTAGAGCCTATCATGCCTAGTATAGCTCCTGCAAATTCATCTTCAAGCTCCCAAGATTCCTTTCAATGTTCACGCACTCCCTTTGTAAATGTGAGATACACCGCCTTGTTTAAGGTTCCACATTTGCATACACGTCTACTAGAGCATTTTCAACTACAACATCTGACAAAATTCTTCTATATTTTATGCTTTGATGGATGTCCATACCCTATTCCAGTCGTATTTTGGCACAGTCCGGAGTACGTAGGAAAATTTAAATTGATCAGGTTGGAGATTTGTTTGTTGCATAGGTGAAACAATGTGACTATCTCATGAGGAACCCATTCTGCATATTGTTGTCGTTGCATCTATCCAAATACTACTAAATTTACAACGTTATTTGGGTTTTCGGTGTGGTTTTGGCACTCTAATCAAATTAAAGTGCTTGTATTATTATGCAAGGAAAGTAACAAGTTTGAACGCTTTTCCGTGATGCCCATACACATTGTTAGTGAGCCCACATGCCTTGGGTAGTTGGACTATAACTTCTAGCAGACGTCCCCAATCCCAATTCTTAAATGGAGGCCCATCCCCTAACCAAAGCTGCATATTTCACCCTCCACACACCAAGATACCAACCAAAAATCCCCCTTTTTCTTTGTTTTATTATTATTATTATTATTATTATTATTATTTTTGTCTATTTTTGTTTATTAACTATTGCTTTCTTTATTTTATATACATATATATTTTATATGTATCTTTAATTTGCTTCATGTTATTTTATTTGTTTAGTGTAAGTAACCATTATTGTTACTTTTCCTTTTAATTAAATATGTTTATACGCGTAGGCTTAATTTTATTTATAAGTTTTGTAAATCCCTCCTAAGACCTTGATAATCTTTATAATATTATTGTTTTATCAAATTACTTGAAGACGAGATATGAGTCAATAGCTTAAAGGAATTTTCTTACCTTGATGCCAAGGTAGGGGTGTTAGTTAGCAAGGAAGTGACTTCGTGAAGGGAAAACACACTTTTACCGACGGGTGAAATAGAGATGGGGCACGAAATACCAAAAAGAGATATTAAAATTCATATCACAATTTCAAATACTATCAAGAGTTATTGACTAGAACACACATACAAACCTTGTTTTATTTCCTTTCACGAGAATGACTAGGATGGTACCAGAAATAGCTAAAAACCTCCAAACTAAGTTTATTATTAGGGAACAATATGGGGCACTACATTATTACAATTATAGTAATCATCTAAACATAATTTAAAATCTTTAGGTTTTTTTATTATTTACTATATTATGATCTTATTTCATCTTTACACAAATAATTTCAATTTAATTATATTAAACCCTAATTTTAGCATTATATTACTAAAGAAGGGTTTTATGGTGTGTTAAATTATGCTAAAAAAAAAAAAACTAATTACAACTAACTTGTTTATATAGATGTGTTTGAATTTAATATATTTAGGCATTACAATCTATTTCTTATAATATAATTTTGCACCTTTTTATGTTTCTTTTTCATAGGTTTTGTTTGTTTCTAATATATAGAACATGTTTCTTTTGTACTACTCGATTAATTATTAAGACCCTAAGGTGTTTCTTTGTTTGATATTTTAATATCGCGAGTAGTTTATCAAATGTAAGGTCATTTTTAGGGTGATGTTATGTATAGCTTTTAATGGTGTGGGGGATGAGTTTGAATCTTTACCCATTATGTACCTATAATTGTTTCACAATGGTTTTTTATATGCTTGTTAAATTTTTATGTTATCTTATTGTGACGAGGGTGTGAAGCTAGATCATTGCTTTGCGATGTTTAAAAATCTTAATATAATTTTGGATGTAAATAGAAATTTTGTCTCTAACTTGGATTTTTGAGCTATGATATTGCAAGGAATTTCAAGTGAAGCAATATAATATATGTACTTTTCTTTAGAGGGGTTTTGAGTTGAATTTGTTTTCATGCATTTGATTAGATATTAGGTATTATACATATATTACTTTATTTCACATTTATTTTCTATTATAACAAGAGTTGTAAGTTTGGTATAGTTTGAGAAACAATGGTTTATTTGTATTAAGATTTTCTTAGAATAAATCTCTTAAAAAAAAAAAAAAGACATGAGTAGATGATAAATATAGAATAGATATCAATAGATGATGAAAATAGGTGATAACAATATCCAATTGTGTTTTATATTTTGGAAATTTATTTTTATGTTATTGGGAATGTGATTTCGTTTGATATTTTAAGAAAACTTGAATGAAGGTTTTGGTCTTTTATGAATAAGAAAAGTCAAAAACTTCAAGCTTATATTATACATAGTAAATTTGAACATAAAAGAGCTTCTAAATATGACAGAACTATCATGTTTATGATTGGAATTGATATTAAAGGAATTTCAAATCACACTTCTTGACCCATCATCAAGATGTTAGATAGTTGATATTATTTCAGATATATATTCTCCTAGAATCAACAAGGAGGGCTCTCCTAAAATGCGCCAGTATGGTTCTACTTACTTTTCAACTCCCCTTGCCAATTTGCCTTCTTTTCGAAATACTTCCCTGCAAAAATTTTTTTTTACCAAAGTGTTATTTTTTCACAAATTATTTGAGAAAATTGCCTAAGTGTCAAAACTTTCTTCATATTTCGGGTTTCGGGAATCAATTTTTAATTTACATGCAAATTGTTTCTCAAAACTTAAAACCTAAAATATAAAGGAAGTTACTGTATTTCGGGAATCATGGATTGGATTGCAAGTGCATGCAATTTACAAGTGTTAGGAACCCCTTTCCTAACCTTCTCTTTACATTAGTTATTATGGATGCATATGCTTTGTAAGTCGTCCCTTGAGCATATTAGTATTATCCCACATGCATAAGAAATAGTTGTTGCTTAGTATAGACTTAGTATATATGTATGTGTTGAGGCCCAATAGAGGCATCCACGAAATTATTGTAAGCACTTGTGCAAAGGAGGTTTCCCCCTCGAAGAGGCCTGCAATCAGAATCGCAATTGGAATTTTGTTATTCCAGATATCATGTTTTGTTATGGGCTAAATCATTGTAAGCGAGGAGGGTCATTACATATGGTATCAGAGCCTCTTTCTTTCCGTTTTTTTCAGATCATCCGAGTAAGTTGTTTTTGCCCAAATTTTTTTACTACATATTGGTTGGCTCTACCACCATAACATTTTTCTCATTCCTGGTCGGCTCTGTCACTATCACATTTTCTAAATCCCTAGTCGGCTCTATCACCATCGCATTTCTAATTCCTAGTCGACTTTGTTGCCATCAAATTTTCTAATTCTGGTCAACTTTACCGCCATCACATTTTATAAATCCTCAGGTTGGTTCTTCCACCATCGCATTTCTAATTCCCGGTTGGCTCTTTCACCATCACATTTTCTAATTCTTGTTCATCTCTTCTATCATCGCATTTTCTAATTCATGGTTGGCTTTTCTGCCATCACAACGCATTTTCTAGTTCCTAGTAGACTCTGCTGACCATATCATATTTTCCCTTTTATCTCCTTTGATTCTCAAATTTCTCTTGCACACCTGTAATTCCATTTTACATATTTCCTTCCTTAGTACCTCTTGATCCCATTCCACCCCCATCAACCTGAAATCATAATTTTCCCTTTTTTTAGGGCTTGTGATAACTTCCTTATTTTCCATCAAATAACTTCAAAATTTTCACACAGTGTTCCTTTCATCGTCTCGCCTTTGACCATCTACACTAAATTTGCATGTTTCACCATTTTGATCCCAAATTTTCCTTCCTCTTCATCCTAGTCCTCCAAAGAGCCTCCCAAAACCAATAATTGTGCCTTTTCACCCTTCATTCTAACCCAAATCCCAAATCACCATTACTAAGCATGTATTAGAACATGTTTCTTTATCCATTTCCAAAAAATCTGGTCATGACCCGTGCCGACACCAAAATCATGGAGGAAAAAATCACCCAGCTAAAGTCTCAAGTGGCAAAATTAATGATATGATGCGAGGATTAAACCAGTAGAATACCCTTTTGCTCAATAAACTAAAGAAGGATCCCTCATCATCAGAAAGTATGTTTTCATCCACCCCTCATGGGCCCAAGTTGGACTTCCCAAGGTTCAATGGTACTGATCCTACAGATGGATATACCGTGTTGAGCAATTTTTCCACCTTCACAATACATATTCAGCAAATCAGGTCCCCATTGCCTCTTTCCATTTGGAGCAAGAAGCACTTCAATGGTACCATTGGTATCTCAAATCAAATGATGAACCAATTGGTCAACCTTCCAATCCCTGGTTTTGAGCCGATTTGGTCCCTCTCGCATTTGAGGATTTCATTGGAGCACTCAAAAAAATGTGACAAATGGTATTGTTTGTGATTATTAGAACGAATTTGAAAATATCACAAATCATACCTAAGGGTTGTCTGATGATTTTTTCAAGAGTTGCTTTGTTAGTGGCCTCAAGGAGCCAATTTGATCATAGGCAAAAAAAATTTAGCCACAAAACATTATGGATGCCTTAGGACTGGCTAAGTTAGCTGAAATAAGCTCTTATGTTAGTGTTGCGCTCCCTCCTTTCAGCCAAAAAAAACCCAGTCACCAAGCGGTTAGCCACAACCACCTCGGCCAAGCGTCTTACTAAATAATAAATGTGGTCCTGTAAGGAGAAGGGATTGTGTTACAATTGTGATGAAAAATGGGTTAAAGGGCATCGGTGCGTCACACAAAAGCTTTACTTGCTTGATGTGGAATCACCTCTAGAGCCGGACAATGAACATGATACCCAAGAATTCTAGGATGCTCACGAAGAAAAATGTTCCCCAGAAGATTTTGTGGCACAAGAGGCTCTACCAGAGATCTCTCTACATGCCTTAGTAGGTGTGACCACTCCTCAAACCATGAAGGTCAAGGGGTTCTTTAAAAATATCCCTCTCACAATCCTCATTGACTCTGGCAACACCCACAATTTCATCGATCCCCACATTGCTAAACAAGTTGATTGTTTTGTACACCCTCGTTCCAGCTTTTTAAGGTCAAGATTTCTAATGGGGACACATTGTCATGTAAAGGAAAGTGTCGCAATGTATGCATCACCATATCCGATTACATTCTTCACTCCGATATGTTTACCCTTCCTTTATGCAGATGTGATGTGGTTTTGGGTGCATAATGGCTCCACACCTTGGGACCTATTCTATGGGATTTCTCAGAAATTTGGATGCAATTCACAAATAGTGGTCGAAACACACCTTAAAAGGGTTATTGTCGGGTCAGCAAAGATCATCGCCCCTATCAGCATGGAGAAACTTTTGAAGAAAGGATCACATGGGGTCATTTCCCAACTGCACTCCATCCAACTCCATTCCACCTCTAGCTCCTACCTACCCTGCTCCTTTACAAGCCATTCTTAACAAACATGTAACCATTTTTCTTGAGCCGGTAGGACTACCCCTTCACGCCCTGAAGACCATCGCATTCCACTTCACCTAGGAAGCCTTCCCCCCAACATTCGACCATACCGCTACCCCCATATGCAAAAGACAGAGATTGAGAAAATTGTGTGGGAACTCCTCACCTCTGGTGTAATTCGTCCCAACACAAGCCATTACTCCTCCCCCGTGCTTCTTTTCCACAAAAATATGGTTGATTGTGCCTCTACATTGACTTTCGTGCCCTTAACCACCTCACTATCAAGGATAAATTCCCCATTCCAATCATTGATGAGCTCCATGGAGCAAAAGTTTTCTCAAAATTGGACCTTTGTTTCAGCTACCATCAAATTAGAGTGCATCTGATGACATTCCCAAGACTTCCTTCCGTACTCATGAGGGTCACTATGAGTTCTTAGTCATGCCATTTGGCCTCACTAATGCTCCTTCCACATTTCAGAACTCATGAACAAAATATTTCGGCCTTTCCTTCGTCAGTTTGTATTGGTTTTCTTCGATGATATTTTGATCTACAACTGCACATGGGAAGACCATCTCCAACATATTGACAAGGCATTACAACTTCTAGCCGACAATCAATTATGTGCCAAACAATTCAAGTGTTCCTTTTCCCAAGAAGAAGTTGAATATCTAGGTCACATCGTCTCAGCCAAGGGAGTTCATGTGGATCCAGACAAAATCAGTGTCATGCAACAATGGCCATAGCCAACAACCCTCAAAAGCCTTCGAGGATTCCTTGGCCTTACAAGATACTACCGCAAGTTTTTCAAAAATTATGGCAAGATCGTAGCTCCCTTGACATCTTTATTGAAGAAGGATGCATTTACGTGGGATACAACAACTGTCTACGCATTCCTAGCACTCAAATAGGCTATGTGTAGTACCCTAGTTTTGGCCTTTCTGGACTTCACCAAAACTTTCACCATTGAGAGTGATGCCTCATGGCAATGGGTTGGGTGTTGTTCTACTTCAAGAGGATCGTCCTATTGCATTCACTAGCAAATCCCTTTCTGGAAGAACATTGGCCTTGTCTACATATGAGAAAGAAATGTTGGCAATCCTCCATGCAGTAAACAAATGGCGGCCATACTTACTTGGGAATCATTTTTGCATCAAAATTGATCATCGAGCTTGAAGTACTTCTTGAACAACGTGTCTCTTCCCTAGTTCAACAGAAATGGGTCAAGCAAGCTCATGGGTTATGATTATGAGATTACATACAAGAAGGGAAAAGATAATGTGGTGGTTGATGCTCTTTCACACTCCTTTGAGGGCCAAGAATCCCTTTCCACCATCTTCATTCCTGTTCCAAATTGGCTAGAATTTGTACATATAAAATATGCAATAGATCTTGAATTATAGCAGCTCATTCATCAGTATTCACTCACCCAGGGGCTTAAAATTTTACATGGGAAGGTGCTTCGTTATGATACAAATGCCTCCTGGTGCTTCTTTGTGACAAAGATCTTCTTCAGGATATATTTTATGAGCTCCATGCATCTCCCACGGCTTAGCACTCCATCTTTCTCAAAAACTATGAGTGGGCATGACACAACTTCTTTTGGAAAGGCATGAAAGGAGGAATTAAGAAAATGGTGGTTGAATGTGATACTTTCCAATGCAAAAAGTTGAAACAACATCACCTCCTAGTTTTCTCCAACCCTTACCAATCCCTAACAGGATTTGGACAAATATCTCTATGGATTTCATCAAGGGGTTCCCTAAATCTGAGGAAAAACAGTGATCTTGGTTATAGTAGATCGACTTTCCAAGTATAGTCATTTTTGTGCCCTCATCCATCTATACACAATCTCCACAATTACACAAATATTCTTGGATCATATTTTCCATCTCCACAACATTCCCTCTTCAATTGTATCATATCATGATTCCAATTTCACTAGCCATTTCTAGATATAATTTCTCCGATGCACAAACACTCGGTCTGCAAAATGTCTTTTGGGTATCATCCACAAACTGACGGCCAAACTGAGATTGTCAATAAATGCTTAGAAACATTCCTTCGTTGCTTTGTCTCAAAGCAACAACAACAATGGGCCAAGTGGCTTCCCCTAGTAGAATGGTGGTACAATACTTCATACCACATATCTACCAAGATGACTCCCTATGAAGTATTTTATGGCCAACCACCTCCCAAGCTTCTCCTGTATACCCTAGAAGTTATCCAGCTCAGGTAATTGATATTTTCCTTCGCACTCAGGATCAAATTCTCAGCACATTGTGGGAAAATCTCCACATGGCACAGAACCGAATGAAGCAAAGCAAGTGGACCAACACCACTCTGATCGCACCTTTGAGATTGACTTTCTTCACCTACAGCCATACAAGTAATCATCCCTGAAACTAAAAGGGCATTATAAGCTAGCCCCAAAATTTTATGGGCCATAGAAAGTCCTCCAAAATATCGGGCATGTTGCTTACAAGTTAGACCTTCCGCCCTCCTCCCGAGTTCACCTAGTCTTTCATGTCTCGTGTTTGAAGAAGGTTTTGGGAAACAACATTCTTGTGCAAACAGTCTTACTAGAACTTGATGATGAAGGCTCACTCATCCTGAATCAAAAGCTATCTTGGATAGGTGCACCCACTAATATTTCTCCCGCTCAATCACCGAGGTGTTAATCCAGTGGCACAACATGCAACTAGAAGATGCAACTTGGGAGCCACTCTTCCAAATTCAACAACAATTTCCACATCTAAAGCTTTGAGGACAAAGCTTTTTTAAGGGGGAGGTGATGTTAGGAACCCCTTTCCTAACCTTCTCTTTACATTAGTTTCTATAGACGCATATGCTTTGTAAGTCATCCCTTGAGCATATTAGTATTATCCCACATGCATAAGAAATAGTTGTTGCTTAGTATAGACTTAGTATATATGTTTGTATTGAGGCCCAATTGAGGCATCTATGAAATTATTGTAAGCACTTGTGCAAAGGAGGTTGCCCCTTGAAGAGGTCTACGATCCGTAATTACAATTGGCATCTTCTTATCCCGCTTATCGTTTTTGTTCTAGGCTAAATTTGTTGCAAGGAGGGTCATTACAACAAGTAAGTTCTCAAACCCGAAAACCCAAACTCCATATGCATTCGGATTTCGAACTTGATTACAAATTTACATGCAAAGTAACAATTGACTCTCGAAACCCGACCCCGACTACTAAAGTGCATTTCATGTTTCAAAACACGATTTGCAATTTACATGCAAATCGCAAGTCGACTTTCCAAACTCGACATACAAAGGGGACAAGACCATTTCGGGTTTCAAGTTTGTAATTACATATTACATGTAATATGTATGTTGGCTTCATAAACTTAAAACCCAAAGGAGTTGCAAAAGGCGAGTCGAGTTCCAATGCCTATTCAATCGTTAATTGCCACCTACCCACACATGTCACCTATGTGGTAATTAATTCTCCCTTTTCTATTTAAGGTCAGTTTTACAGTCATTTTTATCCGAAATTGTTATACGCCAACTTGCTAACACCCTCAACCTCCAACCATATCCTAGTGTGCTTTTTTGAGTAATTTTCCCATTTTTCTCTTCAACCCACATACTCTTTTGGTAAGATCTAATGTTTTAATTGTTTTTGCAAGGATTTGTGTTGTCATTTTGGGAATTTTATCCATATTTTATCTGACATGATGGGTTTTCTTGATAGTTTTGTTTTTGGTTTATTTTTTAGGGTTTATTTCCTTGTTTTTTGGTTTAATGTCCTCATTTTTCCTTTATTCTTCACTTGTTGTGAATTTGGTGAAGTTTAGGATTCAAAATCTCAATTTTCTTAAAAATGAAGGAGTTTTCAATCACCAACCACCAAATCAAATGTTGAGACTTATAAAAGAAGCTTCAACCTCTCGCCTGCACCATTTCGATTTCGGGATTGCAAAACAATCTTTAACTTCCATCGTAGTTCAAATCAAAATTCCATGCCTATACAACAAGTATCAACTTCCTCTAAGGCCTTGTCGGGAGTTCAAATTTGAAAAGCAAGTAGCGACTTCGCTCATTCCATTTTGGAAGTTGGGGTTTGTTTTTCAAGGTCCTACTTCCGCCCTTAGTTTCAAAGGCCTTTATAGTGTTTTCACATATTCTTATTGAATAAAATGATTAAGTCATCATCAAAGGGTAAAGGCATGATGAAATATAGCTTCCAAGGGATGTTTCCCTATAAGTATAACGTCCGACCTTGACAATATTGGGACACCGACCTTGGCCACATCAACTTGCGCAATTTTGGATAGATTCGAGAGCGCCATCCTAGGTTGCTTTGACCAAAGGTATTTATGACAGTGGAATTTCCTTGGCTGCTACTTTTCTAGCTTCAATGTAATGTTCTGAATTTGTACTCACACCACGGCACATTACGATACTGAGTCCCGATCGGTGAAATATGAAGATGGGACAACAGTTGTGATTAAGATAGATACCAAATACTTCAAACATTTGTATAATCTTCCTAATGTCGAGGATATGCCTCAATATCTCCCAATTCTACTCTCGAGTACTGGAAAGCAAACTTTGATGCTTGCATTAAGGTCCTTAATAAGAGTTATCTAGTGAATCCTAGGCCATCAGTAATCAGATTCCCAAAGACCATCCCTTGCTTAAATTTCATTCCAAAAGTGAATGATATAATCACATTGTTGAGCATATTTATAGGGATCCCATCTTCAAAGGATTTTCAAGAATGCATGATATGCATATTTCCACCATTCACAAAAATTCTGATCTAATTCGATGGGCGGAACATATAAGCAACACCATACACACTCAAACACTAGAATTCCAAACTACATGAAACTTTTATGACTTATTATTTGGTGTATGTCGTTGCATGAATGAGGAACTATCCAGGATTGACATCCATCAGGGCAAGGAATGCAGCATAGATTTATGAATTCTATACCCAACTAACAATGAAAGAAGGATCAAGCCACTTCAGAAGAGTAAATGATTCCTTTTTCTTTTCTCTCATATGTGTCTTTGATAAAGAACTCTACAATCAAATAATATTAGATAATGCTTGGAACGTAGTCAGGATTTGGGGATGCATATTCCTACAATTCCCAACTTTTATGTATCTGAGAGTAGGAGGATTTTTGGGTGCTCCCTACAAATTACCAAGGTTTCCCATAGACAAGTTGTTGTTAATGGAATTAGTTTAGTAACTGATCCACCCCACAAAGATTCTGCAGCGGTGCACAAATCAAGGGTTCGGCTTTTAGTGACTCGGGTAGATACATTTGTGCATCATCATATAAAGCTAAGAATGTCGAGGGTGAGATGTAAAAAATGAGGTAAATAACTATCACCCAAGAGTTATCTTTGATTATTGGGGCATGGTTGGTAGACTCGACCAACTAGTTTTCACATTCCATAGTTGGAAGATATTTGGATAAATTGCATAGATGAGATAGCGGTACATGAAAGGGACTATTGCAAGATGACTCGGAAGAGGTAGCCAAGTACAAATTGTAAACATACATAAGGGCCTCCATGATGATGGATACTTGTTAGATGACGTCTATACATAACCAAATGTGAAACATCAACCACTATCATGGATCAATTGGTCGCTTCAAGAAAGCACCACTTTAAAGAGTGAGCAACCAAGGTTCTCAATCGACTCACGAATGGTTGATTTCATTGCGAATCACACCAAAAGCATCATAAAGATGTCCCTATTGCCACAACATAGGTACAACCAAAGTGGGCCACCCTACTATTACAAAAGGAGTGAATTCCACTCCCAAGCCTCGTAAAATCACAATTATATGCAGGGGGTCCGGTTTTTTTCTAAAGTCCCTTCCAGGAGAAGTCATCGATCTGAGTATTTCCCCACCATCCACCACTCAAGTGTTGTAGTCACCTCTTCCACATCCTCTTCCTTCTTCCCTATTTTTAGCTCCTCCACCTTTCGCTCTCCCTTTGCTCACATCTTCCATTTCTTCTCCTCCCATTTCCCCTACTCCCACTTTCACCACTTCATCTCCTACCATGGCTCAAGTCTTTTCCTCTCTTCCTTCCCTCTCATCTGGGGATGTTCTAGCTTTTAGTTCCCCTATAGGGACTCCTCTTCCTCAATAGTCCCTTCCCACTTCCTCTCTCATCACCCTTCCTATTTCATCCACCCTTTCAACTATCCTTTCCACCCCTTCCCCACTTGTCACCACTTTGTTACCACATGTGACTGCTATAACAACTTCCCTTTCATCACCCATCCATCCTACTACCATGATGTCCTTTCCCTTGTCATCCTCTAGAACATGTGATTTCTTCTTCTTCTACTCCTTCATGGTTGAATATGCAAACCCCCAAGAAGAAAAAGAAGATACCCACTGGAGATGATTTCAAGCTCAACACCTTAGATCTGAATCCTCGAAGACCAAGTAAAGAGACCAAGGGTTATTTCTCACCTATCGGTCGACCAAAAAGGGGAAAGATTTTTTGAGATAAGAACTCCCATCGTTGATAAATCAAAATAAGATATCACTCCAATGGATTACAAAATTTCTAAGTTCTCTCTGGGAAAGGCTACCCATGAAGGTGCCAAACAATATGTGCAAATTGCTCTCAAGAACTTTTTAGATAGTTTTATAAGGATAAGAGGACTAAAGATGAGCTGAAAAATAAGGTGGAACAGTTGACATCCATCCTCCATAAAATCACACAACCAACCCCTTCAATCGCTTCTTGCAATATCCACAAGATTTGATGATACTTCTTTCTCCATAGTTGAGAAAATCGAAAACAAGGGCAAACAAATTGGGGCTGGGATCAAAAGTCGATCCAAAATGGAAAATAGGTGATTGAGGATGCCATAACCTTATATAATGAGCTCGAGCCAGAGAAGGACATGGTTACCAAAATGTATGGTATCTTGAGAGAAGAATGTGATAACCTAGAGCTCACATTGGAGGCTGGAAAGAGATTCAAAGTGTCAAATCTAATCTACTCCTCGAAGAAGGGATCATTGACAAATATTTGAAATTGTTTAAGTACAACGAGGCCATTGATTTCTTTATTCACATATTGCAAGAGGTTAACTGGAGGAAGAAACAAAGGAATCGACAACCTTGAAGATATTTCTAACGAGTTTGACAAGATTCATTGCATGTTCTAAGACAAGGATCTTAATGTACTTCCAACGGAACACATTATTATAAATTTCAAAATCCTGGTTGAGGAAGACACCGAGACAAAAGAATCCTTCAGCATTGAATCCATTAACAAGCTAGTGACATATCAAAACTTCTTGAGCCAACTCAAAAGATCATGAATCAAGTCAAGAAGTTGCTTGGGAAGCTAAACCGAATAGTTGAATCTGCTTGAGGCCCTAAATTACTATGCGTGCGGATTTGATGATGACAAAGAGGTACAAGAAATCATCAAACAATTTCTTGATTATTGGTAGAAGTAAGCTGGAGAAGAAACAAAGGAAATTGATACCGATCAAGCAAATGGTGGTACCAATCCTAGCTGATTTTCCGCTGCCATTTTCGCACAATCTCCAACCACAGTCCACCATTCAAGTTGCAGGTTTGACCGGTCAAAGTTACACAACTACCTAGCTGATTTTATGGGGATGTTTTTTCATAGATGTAAATGCACCCTATTTTTGGAATGTAATAGTTAAGAAGAGTGACTAAAATTGTTTAACCTTCTTAATCTATAAATAGGAGGATGCATAATGGATGCTAGGACTTTTCATCAATAGTATAAGAAGGCTCTATCATTTTGAGTATTTTTGTATAGTCTTAAGCCTCAGTGTTATTATACAAAATTGTTATTTATCCTTCTTTCACTTCAATGTGTTGTGTATTTCAGTGGTAAATTTTGTACTTGTGAATATTTCTTTCCTTGTACTTGAATGATCCATTTTACCTTCACATTAAGGTTTTTCTCCTCTAGCAAGTTGCATGTTGTGATTAATAAAGCTTATTGATAATAGTTATGGAATTGGCGTGAATCCCTTTCGTTGTTATTAAGTTTCTATCCGTAAAGAACTCTTGTTAAGAGAAAAGGTAGAAAGTTGTGCACATCATTATCTTTTTGTTAAATATTTTTTGCTTGTAGAAGTTGATTGGTGCATCACCCTTTTTCAATTATTCTCAATTACCTCTCCACCTTTTTCTTAGAAAAAGTTGAATAGTTGTAGGTATCATAGGTTTTGTTGTCCCACCTTTTATCATATGCACATAGTTTAGCATGAATTCAACTTTCTTTGGAGGTTCATTCCAAGGAGCCAAGGTCCCACACCTTAGGGATGTTCCCATATTATCTTTGGATCATCTAACGATTCAACATGTGTGTGATCTAAGTAACAACATGTTCCACATTGGACATGGATTTCTGAATAAATCTGAAATCATATCTATCCTCTACATTTAACTTAGGTCTCTCTTGAAAACTATACCCCTTTAATCTAATTTTTGTATTAAAAAAGTAGCCAACAATATAAAGAGTGCCTACACTTTAAGATCTCCACAACTCCCTTGGATTTTGTTTCGAACAACGTAGTTTCATTAAAAAGGCAAAAACAAGTGCATTTGTTCAAGTCAACAAACGTGATGGTCCATGGACCACACTTTGTTCAAGTCATATTGCAAACTGTAAAATACGTTCAAAACAGGGAAGGAAAAAAAAATGAAATGCCCGGGCTAGAGAGTTACGGACGTCAAATCTCATCATTGGAGGTGACGTCGTTTGAATTTAATGACCTAACAGATTGTATAACTCTCTTCTCCGGTCTCTATAACAGTTACGTGGGATCCGCGTCTTCACTGATCTTATCACGTTGTTGGAAATCTTTGGCATTAACACTGAATACATGAAAACATAATTTAAAGGTTGCTAAGTCAATCAAAGCAATGCTGTAGAGGTGGCAAAGCAGGAGAAGCAGAACCAGGCACAGGACCAGGCGCAGGCTTCGGTGAAGATACTCTTCTTTGTCCGTTTAACCCTATTTAAAACATATATTCTCGCCACCACACTCGATTCTTACAGTCAACGCCCAGTTGGGTAGGGCAAATTTTCTTTTTTAGAGGTAGTGAAATTTTAGTTTTACTGAAAGATTAGAGAAGAAATTTTTTTATATAGGTTGTCCGAATACGTATGAATATATCATGTTAAAGGGTAGGTCAGCACATAAGTGTAGCAAGATCTCTTTAACAAAATAAGAATTATAGATTGTAGGAATATATCATGTTAAAAAGTAGGTTTGCACATAAGTGTAGCAAGATCTCCTTAACAAAATAAGATTTCAAGAAGGGTACATGGAAAAAAATTAGAAATGTGAAGGAACATATAAATTTTGAGTTGTAGTTTGGGGCGTGGATGATACATATGTCACAATTTTATAATTTTTATGCGAGTTTTACCATCTAATATACAAGAACTTTTACAGAAATTTAATAACTCGACGCAAACATTATCCCTGATAGAAACTAAAATCTCAAAGTCTTCTTAAATCTGAGCACTAAGAAATTAGTGCTCAGTACAATTTATTTAAGTGTACAAGATGATTATGTTTACATACATGAAGTGGATGGAGATAAAACATTACCGAGAAATTAACATGAGGTGAGAAAGTATCTGCCGCTGCCGTTGCCGAGCTTGGAGTGAAAATCGTTGGGTTTTGTACCATGTTTTGCCTTAGTGTGGAACGCTCTGGTGAAGAGGCGTTGTACTGATTTGGGAATTCCGAATCTGGTTGAAGTCTTTGATGGCAGTGGGCGATCTTCCCGTTTGGCGGCGTAGTGCGGCATTGACACGCTCCGTGCACGACCTGCATCTTTCATAATACAAGATGATGATGACAGTCCCTCTCCTTCTTCTCCCTCCGCCATTGCACGATTCAGTTGCTCAGAAAAAACAGATAACTCAAAGGAGTCATAAAGACTACTCCCGCAGTCCCACACAGACTCGGATGATTTCATCTGCATCTGCATCGCCTTCCTCTGCTTCAATGGAGGAATGGAATGGTTATGGAATGGAATTAAATGTGCTCACAAGAGGAGGTTGTTTCTCCACGTAACTGCTCTCTTACAGAATGCGTCGAGCTCACTTTTCCTCCTCGTCTTTTTAAAATACACACCAGTCGTATTTATCACGCATCACGAGACTTAAATGCTCGCCCATGATCTTACAACTGTCTCCATCCCGTGTTTTTTTAAATTACACGGTCAATTTAGCTTTACAACTTATATAAATGGCAAGTGGCAAGTGGCAACACATCATGATCATACTAGTCTCCCAAGGAACTTGCGACAACCACTAACTGAAAAATATTCTAATTTTGCTTTGATGGAATCTTAAAACTACCATACATTCCATAGTATACATTTATACATGAAAGTTTTACAAAGTCCTATAAACAAAATGTTATATATGTATGTATATATCAATGTAATCATTGTTCGGAAGTATTTATTTTAAAATCTTTTTTATGTTTAGATAAAAACATCAAGTTCTATACAAATCTTACAATCATCATGTTAGGAAATATATTTTATTAGTGTGTACATTATTGTTAGTTGTTGAGTTGTTAAAACAACTCATGTAGATAGAAATATTTGGTAGGAGATTGTTGGGTTTGTTAAGGCTTTATCCTATAATAGTGGAGATCAATAAGCCTATATATTAGTACCTAATGTTGAATGAAATGATATAGCGAGATTATTATTTTTGTGCTCATACCTTTCACATCAAATTCTATGACATTACATTTCATTTAGGATTTTTTCCAATAAATTCATATACATATATCAAACTAAAACAATCCCTCCAAAAAGTGAAGTCTTTGAAATTTCAATCTAATTATTGAATGGTTGATGTGGCTAATGTGGTTTTACCAACACCACCAAAACCACACAACACAAACACCACCCCCGACTCATTACCTCTCATTATATCATACTCCCTTATATCTATTGCATTGTCATGTATCCATATATCATCACTTGTAGAGTTTCCATCCTTACTAGTCATACTTAAAATGTGAACATATTTCCCAAGATTTTGCAAAGGTGGCCCTGAGGGTTTTCCATTCAATCATTCCTCCCATTAATTCATGTTTTCTTACCACGCCGAAGGCGTTCTATATAGTGGATGTGGGCGACTTGCATTTATTACATCTTATCAACCATCCTCGATGCATGTCAACATTTTCTAAGATGTTGTCAACTACACACATAGACTCACGTAGCTGCATTGATTGTGCACGAGTACGACGACCCAACATATCCTCTTGCATCCTACCATTGGATCTATAGACTATTATGCGCGAATGGAATCAATCAATCGGATGCCCATTGCTAAATCTCCATTTTAATTTTTATTCTCTTCTCGCCCGCAACATCATGTCATTTCTAGAAATCTTTTTGTGTTTTCATTTTTGTTATGTTATTATTAGATTTTCCGAGAGAGAAGCATGGAGGAAGAACATGGGTCCTATGGCGCAGAGATTCCTATCATGGATGGAATCTAAACTACACAATGACGAAGGCACTTTAGAAGAGCTTGTTGCAAAGGTTAAATGGTTTTTACATTTTTTCTCGTTGATTTTCAAAAACCCATTTTAATACAATATTTTTCTAGAGTATTTGTATTTTTCTATTAAATTCATCCGAGTATGAAACCTTGGCTCATCGGTTAGGTTAAGCTAAATATATAACTTAGTGGGATATCATGCTATTAAGATAAACCATGACGCCAAAGTTAAATTCCAAAGAAGTTAGATCGCCATTAACAAACAATCACAATTCCCCTAAGAACCCAAAATCTACCGACATTATAGTTTAAAATCATTTCAAAGGTAGAAATAAAATTATAAATTTACATTACAAAACAAATTCAGCACTAAAAAAACCTACCTAAAAATCATCATTGAAATTACCTACTAGTACCAAATACTAAAAATGATCCCTAAATTGTATATTATACATATAGTAAAAATCACGTATATGTTAAGAATAATCTTATGATTAGTGCTCACATTATTATTTGTAAGGGTTAAATGTAATATTCATATATTACATTAGTGAGTTTGAGTGATATTAGTTAAATTGTATATTATTAATAATGAGTTAATATAACTCATATTAATAATATAGTGTGAGAGTATAAATAAATGTAAATGAGTTGTAATAAACAATTCATATAGATTATTGTAATAGTGAGTTGTGAGAACAACTCACGTAGATAATTGTGTGTGGAGATATTGGTGGGATATGTGAGAGAATAGAGGTGAGTGACCATAGGAGAGATTCTCTAGGAGAGATTAGTGGGATGTTATTGGTAAGCCTCATCTCCTTGTTTATAGGAAATGGAAAGGCTATATATGTAATCTCTTTGTAAGCACCATGTAATTGCTCCGGATATATTGAGAAAAGTTATAACTATTTTATATTATATTTTTTGCTCTGCAACATGGTCCTATAATTTCATGTCTCTTATGGATTTCTTTAATTATTTCATGTAATTGTTGCTAATTTAGATTCATAGAGCTCTCAATTTCATATCATCTGGTACCAGAGCAGGTTAGGACGAGCTATGAGAGTCGTAGTAGGACAAAACCGTGGCCTCGAGGATGCAGATCTAAGAATTTTGGAGCTTCCATCGTCGTGTTTTCAATTTTGGATTCGTAACACATGGAGCATCATTAACTTTGCTTGATATCCATCGAATATCTCTCGATCGCCATCGATTATGCTCCATTCGTTGTCGATTTTGCTCCAATCACCATCAATTTTGCTCCAATCGTTGTTGATTCTACTTATCATTGACAATTATGTCGTGGATTGATAGAGACCCTCTCGGATCATCATTAATTTTGTTTCTAATCATCATTGGTTCTCTCTAATCGCCTACGATCACTGTGTAAAAATAACAATGAGCTTTTTCCCGCATTCTCAATAAGTTTTTCAAGCTTTCCAAGTTCAAATTAAGGGGGTTTCAAACTAAGCTTCAAAAGAAATTTTTGATGAGTTAAACAGCAAACATTGGATGATGGAGGAAGGAGGCAACGAAGGAAAGAGGTTAATCAGTGACCTCTCGCCAGCCGCATAGTGAAGATGGGACCACACAATGAATTTATGGCATTTGTTTTTGTTGTGTGTTTTAATTTTTTATTTTATGCAAATAAGAATAGATGGATCATACATGTTCAAGTATTGTAATGTGTGAGAAATTTCTTGTATTTTCCCCTAAATGTAAGAAGGTGATGTGAACTAAATATGTACGTTGCTATGAAATGGTTGTTGGTTCCATTAGAAAACCTTCTTGTGAGTTTTGGTTCTCTTAGAAAACCTCTATAGAGTGGTTGGTTCCACTAGAAAACCTTCTACATAGTTTTGGTTTTCTTAGAAAACCTATACAGAGTGGTTGTTGGTTCCACTAGAAAACCTTCTATTGTTGTGGTTGGTGGTTAGCCAATTTGTAAAACCATATGTAAAACATGAGCGGTACAGGATAATGTTTTCCCCATGTTTGCACTAGGGGGAATGTTAGGAATAATCTTAGGATTAGTGCTCACATTATTATTTGTAAGGGTTAAATGTAATATTCATATATTACATTAGTGAGTTTGAGTGATATTAGTTAAATTATATAACTCATATTAATAATATAGTGTGAGAGTATAAATAAATGTAAATGAGTTGTAATAAACAACTCATATAGATTATTGTAATAGTGAGTTGTGAGAACAACTCACGTAGATAATTGTGTGTGGAGATATTGGTGGGATATGTGAGAGAATAGTGGTGAGTGATCATAGGAGAGATTCTCTAGGAGATGTTAGTGGGATATTATTGGTAAACATCATCTCCTTATTTATAGGAAATGGAAAGGCTATATATGTAATCTCTTTGTAAGCACCATGTAATTGCTCCGATATATTGAGAAAAATTATATGTTTTTATATTATATTTTTACTTTGCAAAGCATTCTCCTACAATTTCATGTCTCTTAAGGATTTCTTCAATTATTTGATGTAATTTTTATTAATTTAGATTCATAGAGCTCTCAATTTCATATCGGTATACTTCTTTAAAAATAGAGAAAACTCAAAAACCTAATCGAATTTGTGTTACATTGGCCCAAATACAATGTTACACTTATGCATTAGAGAATTATTTCCTTAGTTTTTATAAAGATTGAATATTATAGAAACTTGCTTACCATCTCAAGAAACGATGTGAAATTTTATCGAACAAATTTCGTGTGAATGTTGTGATATAATGCAATAATGGAATGGTATTTCATGTATTTGTTTGGGCCCATATTCAAAATCTAAGATGCATAGTTTCACAACAAAAACATCGTACCCCTTTTCTCCTTTGGACTATTCACAAAACAAATACGTGGTCTATTTATGACTTACCAATTTCTTTATTGCCTTCTTAGTTGTTGGAGGATTGCCTATGACATTAGGTGTCTCGCAATTATTTTTCTCACAAGTAAAGACCGCCCCAGAAGCTTTCAAGTAGGGGTTAAGGTTCGAACCGCAGTTGTGCACATCACTTGTCATGTCTTGTGCCAACTCGGGTCCTAGTATACCTTCTACTGGACATGTCCCCTTGTGGAAGCCATGTTCCATTGGGAATAAAAGTTGGTATAAATGGAATGATTATATCTTCAATGCTCCTCCCCAATCCCCTTCATCTCCCATGTTCTCCATATAATGTTTCCCCTTCACTCCTTCAACTTAAACATCTTATATGTCTCCATTTTGGCATTCCCAATGCACCACTTGGGTTTAATTGCTAGTATAATAGGTATTTGTTTTTACATTGTGTTGGTGAGAAAAAATTTTGGGTGGACAAACTTGTGGATTTCTTGCTAACACTCTGGGAAATTTAGGTCCCTCTACTTAACCGGTGCAGCTACCGTATATGCATGTGCGTGAAAAGGTGGCTTTCTCGTGGTGGCCTTTCAATCGGGGATCCAACAGGGGCACTCCACCGACCTGCGCGCAAAGCTAGCAATCTCTTACTAAGGAAGAATTTTTCTAGAAGAGGGAAAGGGAGCGAGAATTGATGTAGGAGAACCAATGTTGTGTTATCCTATAAAATTGACAAGGGAAATTTTACAGGTGACCATACCAAAATTTCCGTTTTGGTCCCCGTTGAGGTCTCTTAGCGTTCGGAATGGCATAAAATCCCTTTCTGGAAAATCTAGTTTTTAGAACTTGGTCATTTTCAACCTTTTTGGGTTGGGTTGGGCGCAGTTTTCATTCGCGTTACATCAACCAAAACTGCGCCCTCTATTCCTTTGGCACATTCTTGGGAGTGTCAACACTCTCAATGTTGCGCCTCTTAATGTTACGCCTATCAAAACTGTGCCTCTATTCTCTTGGCGCATTCTAAGGAGTGTCAACACTCCAAATGTTGCGCCTATCAAAGGTGCACCAAGGCGCATGCACCATCTTCTTAACACTCTCAATGTTGCGCCTCTCTAAAGTGTGTTGTAGGTGTTGAAAACACTGTGTTGACACCCCCAAAGCCGCACCTTTGCGCAAATCCCGTCGTCTCGACATCCACTTAAGTGCGCCATAGAAAAAGTTGGTGGCGCATTTATTGCTCTTTTTGCTATATATAGGCGCGTCTGACTTGTCATTTTCACAATTCAAAAAATGTGAAAACTTTATTCCTCTGTACTTTTCAGCGTTCCTGTCAGCCTCACGTGTTGCCATTTGTCGCATTCATGGACCCCACATCGTCTCCTTTATCGTTATATATTCCTGGTAAGTGGCCCTTGCTCTTCTTATGGATTTGTTGTAGTTTTTATGTTGAGCTAGGTGATTAGGGTTAAGTGATGAAGGAGATGGATCTAGAAGAAAGGGATAGCCCCATTTGCAAACCCAATTAATCAACTCCGAAGCCCCTTCTCCTCCTTCCAGATCTGCAAATCTGGAAGAATCTGCCACAAAACAACTCAAACTCATTTGTCCCTTTTTCCCTGCTTTGCTAAGTTTTCCCTCCTAGACATCAAAATCTGAACCAAAAGAGTGAAAATCATAATTTTTTTGCAAACAACCCACTGTTTTTCCTTCGGCACAAGCTTCATTCTTGTTACATCAAACATAGTCGTGCCACAGGCACACTGTCCCTGCATGCGGCATAAGCCTTCTCTCGCACCTTATAAACATTACAAAATTCCCTAGGCGTAAGCACTGGCGCCAAAGCAACTACAACAACATTTGAATGTTGTGCAAACCTTTCACATCATGCAAACTAAACCACTTGGCGCACCTCACTCTCATGCAACATCTACCACATCTGCGCCAATGGCACATCTTGGGACTCTGTTACACCAACCATATTTGCGCCCCACTAAAAGACTTCCAATGGTGCAAGCACACATCCCTTGACACCAACATCTAAATGTTGTGTGTAGCCTTTCCAAGGGTAAAGCTAGGCTAACATAAGAAGAAATGAAATATAAATACCGGAGGGTCGGGATGCCCGAATCTCTTGCAGAGTGTGATCTTGAGATCGTAGATTGAACTCGGGCACATTGACATGGAGGACTTCTGAGCCAGAACCAAGAAGGTCACAGGCAGCCCATGGATGGATAAATTGGTTGGCGATGGTATGCACTTTCACTGCAGGGATCCCGATGAGTGCAATCAAAAATGAGTTCATGATGTTGGTGGGCCGTTGTTACAATAAGGACACAAGATGTGTCGAAAATGAGAAGGGCGAGGTAATAATCAACCTCACGGTCGACATTTTGAGATCATGTTGGGTATCCTCACCACCGAAATTTTTTAGCAGTAATCCAGGAGGACCGCATGAAGACGTGGACCGAAAACGAAGACAAATGTATGCAATTAATGAATGGGGTGTACCTCAAAATCAAGAAGGTGACAAGCGTGTGGCCACAATTCATTCATCGCAATGACTTTTCGGAGGATTTGAGTGACACCATCACCTTCCCGAGCGAGTGTTTGGGCTTCCCGATGCCCATTACTTTCACAGTGGATGCTCGGTATTTAGAAACAATGAGTAAAAATATTCCCGATCAACGCTTTTGAATGGGGAGAGATTATCAAAGAAAGACAATCTCGGAGCAGCTTCAACAACTTACAACAACTAGGAGGTTCTATATGAACTCCTATGTGGTATATGTTCTTTGCTTCGGAGAGGGACTAGCCTGCATTAAATCGGTATGGGGTATGGCCCCAGGTAAAAATATCGAGTACTATTCGAGTTAAGACTGGAGAACAAAGATAGCCCAATTCAATAAAGTCAACGATGTCTTCTTCTATGGCGTCATCTACCTCTTGAGGCCCAACATGACTTACAGTCAGACGATCAAAAGCATGGTCACCACCACAGAGAAGTGGGGAGCGTTATTCACGCAATTCCCCACTTTCACCTATCTCAGAGCCGCTAACTTTTTGGGTGAGCCCACCAAATTGCCGAGGTATGCGGGACCCAAGCTAATCCTATTGGAGCTGTCTGAACAGCTCATCACATACCATGAGAAGTGTTTAAAAGGAAGAAGGGTGGAACTCCATTCCCCCTCACAGTGGGCAAGTACACCTGCACTTCACAAAGCAAAGCCCAGGAGATGTTTATAGAGCTTGAATTGCTCAATTTGAAGCATAATTTCCCGGCAAGGCTAATCTTTGATCCTCGTGATTGCCTTCCAAGGGCAAAGATCGATCCAATTCACATCCCTCAGATCGAAGATATCTACATTGATCTATATCACAAAGTTGAGCTCAGACGAAAGGATCACTCCCATCCGGGCCTTGGCAAAGATCATTCAATATGGTGTGGTTATCATCCTAAAGGATTTCCAAGCAACTGATCAAGAAGTTGATTAGGTTTATCTAGATATTGATGGGGACAATTGGTCGTTTGCCAAAATTGATAGAACAAGGCCCCTCAGACTATAGAGGAAAGGGTCAAAGGCACTCTGCAGCGCACCGAGCATTGGTGCAAGAAAAATGGTATCGTCTACCTTGAGGTAGACTTTACCACGTCTCCCTTGGGTGATGCACCCACCAAGCCGAAACACTTTCCTAAAGGCAAAGGAAAAGATATAGAAGGGGAGGCAAGCATTACCTAGAAAGAAGTCCCTGAGAGCCCTCCTTCCACCACCGAGGAACAAGTTATGGACTTAGTGTCCCTAAGAAGAGAAGAAGTGGCCAGTGCTCCAACGGACACATCCACTCAGGATGTCATCACTGCTACAACTGGTGAGGTCCCAACCATCCCCTCTCTCGCTCCTCCTTCCCCTCCTCATGTCACTCAACCAACCACTCCTTTGGTTGTGTCTTCTCCCCATCTTCTACCGTTCCCCCTCCCTCTTCCTCCATCTTCTCTTCCCTCGTGGATCTGTCCCCCAACATTTCTTCCCTCATCTCACAGATCCCTTCCACCCCCATGGTTCCCTCTCTTGCAGTGACTCCTAACCCCGTGAGCATTGGAGTGTTGGCCTCTTTCTCAATGTCGCCACCAAGTGTCTCGACACATTTCCCTGTGTCCACTACAGTTGCCCCTTCTTCCACCCCCGTTTCCTCCTCTTCCTCTAGTCCCACTCCATTAAGTCCAAAATGGATCTCCAAACACCTGAGCCAGCACAAGAGGAAAGTCCCTATTGTACCCATGGACTTCTCTGTTATTCCGGCTAAAGGACCTAAGAAGCAAAAGGCTTTAACCCACTTCTCTCAAAGCGCTTCAGTGCAGGGTTATGGAGATCACATACCCTGATCTCACAAAGAAGAAAGAAGATATGTTTCCTATAGATTTTACAGTGACTCAGGTCACAATGGGAGCATCATCAGAAAGCCTACAAGGAGAGGCCTTATCCGTAGTGGATGCCCTTTGCAAGAAGCTTCAAGAAGCGAAGGAAGAGAAGAAGACATTAAAAGAGCAAAACAAGCATCTTCTCCAAGCCTCGCAAAGATGGGCAATGCCCCTCCTATGACTGTCCGCAAAACCCTCCTGAAGTTCTTAGTCAGGAGAAGATAAATGAGTACGCCAAGATCGGTGAGCAAGGTATAGCAGTGTCCTCCTGGAGAGAGAAGATCCTCAAAGATAGTGAGGAAGTGATTACAAAGTTCACAAAGCTCTATCAAAATATAGATCAAGTGAACAAGGAACTCCAGGAAATAATAGGGCCTATCTCCGAAGAGTTGGACCATGCCAGAAGTTGCAACATAAAACATTCCGTAAGATCCTCGATTGCCCAGTCGATGACTTGCTAAAATTCAACGTCTTTGATCACCCACGAGCACCCAACCAAGTCCTTACTGCTTTAGACTATCGGGTTGACCAAATGGAGTTTGTCCTGGAAAAGATAGACAAAATCAAGGAGGAAGCCCTAGATTCCATGCATCAAATGGAGCAGATCGTCTTAAGAATGTCTCCAGGGTTGCTCGGTGCATCGTACGCCTTGAGGAAGGCAAATGATACTATTCAGCTCTTTAAGGAAATCGCGTTGCAGGGTTTAGCATCAGAGGCCACTTTTGATATAGAATCTATCAACAACCTTCTGGCCTACCACAACTTTGTTGGATAACTGATGAAGGCAGGCAATGAATACTTCAAACTCTCGGAAAGACTCAGAGATGAACGAGAAACTTGTGAAGTCATTGGGGATCACAGCAAGGGTCTCACTCAAGATCAACTTCAAGCGATGGTAAGCAAGTTCGTGGAGTATTGAGCTCAATTTCGTATTACCTCTCCTGAACAGAAGCAAGACACTCCTTTCAAGCCAAGGGATGACAACGAATAGGCTCCTTCCTCCTGGGATAAATCCCATTTTTGTAAAAGTATTTAAAAGTATGTTGGCACAAATGATGACATCATCCATGTTGCACCATGGGATGTTGTCATCCACCAAATTGCCCCAAAGTCAACTTTTGACTTTTAGATATTTTGTAGATATTTTGTAAATAGTTGTTGGCTCCTTTTTGTCTTCTTTCTCCTTCTCCTTCTATAAATACTTGGATACTTGTAGTATTCAAGGGTGAGCAAATTTGTATGAAAAATAGAAGTGAGGAGAGAAAGACTTTGAGCTTTCTTGTAACAGAACAAAATATTAATACAAAAATTGAGACTTTGTGTTGAATTCCTGTGTTATGTGTTAGATCTTTCTTAAGTTAGATCTACATGTTTATTCTATTGGATTCACCTATGCTTTTGTCATTTGTTTATCAGTATTGTTTTGTTTGTTTATGTGAGTAATTCTAGCTCTATTTACTACCGGCCCAAAACATAAACCCTTTGACCTTTCTACTTTGGAATTCATTTATTTTCTCCCTTTAGATCCATCTTTCTTCTATTCCTTCCTTCATTCCTTTCTGTTCTTCGTCGAAACTAACTCTACTGGGATGAGATCCCAAAACCCCCTAAAGGTAGAATACTATAAGACTTGCACAGATTCCTGCTGGTAGAATAGCAATAAACCAGTTTCGCTTTGTTGTCTCAAAGAGGGGCTATGCCCTGCACACTGTTGGCTTGTCTATCCATAGATCTGCCCACTTGATGATTTTCAGGACCAACATGTTAAGTAGAAAATCGGAGGTTTGCACACACCACAGTCGGAAGTTTCATCACATGCACTTGAATTTGAAGAAAACAAATTTGCAAAACAAAGAACAAGACCAAATAGAGCTTAATGAACACAAAGTACCAATAAACTCCTCAATCAAAGAGGCTAAAATTCCTTCTCGAGACATGTACATCACCGTGGGGAATGTGTTTCAGTTCTTGGGTTGAGCAGGTCTAAGCATTTGTAATGGCAGAGTGATGGAAGAATGTTGCAGAGGAAGTATGGAGGAATGAAGTGCACATATAACTGTTAGAAGTTAGAAGCGGGAAAAAGCGACACTTGGAAAAATTTCAAAAAGATATGCACAGTAGGGCTTGGGTGCATTTTTCCATGCTTGATGTCCCTGACCTCAGGGACGTGAGGGACATCAATTTCCACAATGAGCAAGATGGCGACACGTGGCACTAGATCCAACGGCAGGGAATGAAGGAGGAAAAAGCTGATTTGAAGCACTGGGAGCTGAAAGGAGGTCACATGGGTGTCCAAAAGACTCCTCCTAGGGGCTTGGAACATTTTTCCATGTCTGATGTCCCCCACCTCAGGTACATAAGGGACATTAGTTTCCATGGTGGTCCTGGAGGTGACACGTGGCACCCGATCCGACGATAAGGAATGCACACTCCAAATAAGCACACAGGGGCTGCGAATCACATGCATGAGTGTCCGAAGACTCCCTATGGGGGTTGGGCACATTTTTTTCAAGGTCTTATGCCCCCACATCAGGTGCATAAGTGACACTAGTTTCAATGGTGGTCCCGGGTGACACGTGGCACCCGATCCAACGGCAAGGAATGCATGCTCCAAATAAGCACCGGGGCTAAACTGTCCAAGTCTGGAGGTCATATGAGGGTCCCGTAGAGATCACATGAGGGTTGGGTGTATTTTCCAAGGGCTGAAGTACCTAACCTCGGGGACCTCGGGGCATGAAATCCCGCCAGGCTCCTAGTGCTGACACGTGTCCTCTCGAAAAAATGACTAAGTCCCGAACTACCTTTGAGAGGGTAACTTGGAATTAAGATAACTTGAGTTCCGGTGGAATTTATTGGTGTGAAATTTATATGATCCTGATTTGAAATGGAATTTTTAATCTAATTATGTGTGTCTCATGTATTAATTTGGCCATATGATCCTGAAAAATCATATTTTGATACAGGACTCCACTTGTGCTCGAGAAAAACTACCTTCCAATCATATGTGCAAAGGTGTTGTGAAAATAATTATTTCACCATCATGTAGGTCTTGGAATCCTATTTCCAAATATTTTTGGTTTACTTCCAACTCCATCCGAGCTCCCTGGAATCTTCTTCTCAAGCCCAACTACTGCTTTAGGCACAATGTCTTAGGCTTGTGAACCTTGTTTTCACTTAGACTACTCCAAGTCTTGAAAAACTTCTCTAAACCTTCAAAAAAAAAATCCATGATGTTCTAATGTATTCAATTCATGTCCATGTTTAATTTGGCCCTTATGTTCCGCTCCAGAGGGTTGAATCCAATCCTGAGAAGACCAGCGATAGCCCTTCCCAATACTGCCAGAAGATAACATCTTTTCAAAACTCCCTAAAATCACCTAGGGGAATGAATAGAATTTCATAAATAACCTAGGGACCAATTTGACATAAAATAGAGGGTGAACAGACTAAAGGATTTGGCTAGGGGTTTCTGGGAATGATAAAACATGAAAATTTCAACATCTGGGTATAGTTGTCATGCTCGGAAATTGTCAATTTCCCTGTTGCACATTTTCACGACAACAAATGGCTCTAGCTTGGGGACATGACATGGACTGAGTGCAATGAAGACATGACATGGGAATCCAGAATCTCAATTTTAGACCATATAATTCGTTGACCAGTGCCTTATCCATTGGGCCTGCAGATTCATACGCATCTTCTAGAAAGGAAGATTAGAAGAAGGAAACACACACACACAAAATGACATAAAGGAAACACACAACACACAATAGGAAGGGAAACACACACAACGGAAAGGGAAAAACACCTATCAATCACCTATGGTACAAAGCGAGGGACAGCCTGCTTTCACTGAAGTACTTTTATTTCTCAAAAGTTACCCTGAAGAGGCAACACCGAATGATGATGTTTTGTGAAGCCGTTGATGGGTTCCATAAATTATCCTCCCTCCTTAGCTGCTTATGAAAGCCGGTGCTTTCACAATTATCTGTGTACTTGGTAGGAGTGAGTCCATGTGATCTTCTTGATGCTCATGTCCTTGCTTGGAAATTCCACTACCTTCATGATTTTTGAAATCGGTTTAAATCGTGCGATTACCTTCCGGGTTTATCCATATAGTTGATTCTCCATCGAGCATCTCATCACTGCCCCAATGCTGATTTTTGTTCCAATTCCTTGAACCTTCTAAGTTACTTTCTTTCCCAGTTCTATGCTCATTGACATCTCTTCCATGAGAAACCTCAGACTTATTTGTTTCCTTTACTCCACTGCGAGGTGCTTGAGTACTGACGAAGGGATTGGGCGCGACCTCATACTTTTCTTGTATGCCCATGGCATGAGTGAAGAGATCAAGAATCACCTTAGGGTCTTCCGCAATTTCTATTGTTTCCAATAGTTCTTTCACAGAGATCTCATCATCTTGGGAATCGCTGAACTCTAACGATCCTTCATCAAAAAGAGATTCATCTTCAAATGGGAATGCAAATATCTCCATTTCGTTATTGCATCCATCAATCATTATCTCTGGATTGGCACCATATTTTTCATATTGATTTATCTCGATGTGGCCAACCTTCGCACTAGTTAAGGCTTCCAAACCAGCTTCACGCTTGTCTTTTAGATTTGTGGCTTGTATCAAGATCTCGAGACTGAGCTCAAGATCTTCAATTTCTTCAGCTTCAAGCATTTCTTGTATAGACATTTCTTTCAAAACTTTCACGGGCTCATCACAAGCTGAGTTTTTCTCTCCATAGATGGCTTGACTGAGATCATCTTCATCCCCAAATGGGAATGAGAATAAATCCTCATCTTGGAAAATCATATAAGTTGATTTATCTTCTTGAAAATCATCGAGAACCATCTCCTCTTCCTTGTGGTCTGCATCATCTGCGATTTGGGGCTGCCCTCTTGTAACTCGAATCTCCTCAAGGATTCTTCAAAATCCAAATCTCTTTGGGAAGGCATGTCTGGGCCTATCAAGATGGGGATATCCTTTTCTTCCTCGGTTGCCACAAAGTGATTCATATGCCTGCTACCTTGATACAAGATGTTAGCTTCCGAGCTTCCGGAATTTCGTACTGTGTACCTCATCTTCTTCTCGGGAAGTAATTTCTCCATGTCTCCCTTCACTGGTATGGTTGCAAAAGACCAATTCATCTGAATTTTCCCTCCCAAATCTCAGCAGAAATTTCTACTCAAAGAACATTTTGAACGAGGTTTGGGACGTCTCTACTACCAAAATCATCACTGAAACTTTCTTTTCTAGAAATCTGCGAGAGCCACCTATGCATCTTTAACCTTCCCTACAAGTGAGACCTTTTTTTTATTCCAAAGAGTAACAAGAGCCACTAGGTGGAGTCATTGTAAGTTTAAGAGCCTTGGTGACCTTCAAAGGCATCATGTTGTCTAAGGCACTTGAATCTATTATGTAATTGTTCAGTACATATTATCCAACAAGAAGGGAGACGTAGAAAGGTTCAACTTTATCGGTCTTTGATGCACTCGAGAAAGCATGTTATGTGACGAAGGTGTAAGTGATTTTGGTAGCATGCCTTTGGAACGATGAGCTACATCATTGGGTGTTAGATTACCACTTCTAATATATCGGACGAACCTCTCGAATTGTTCAGGATGAGTCCGCAAATATTTAGTTTCGGTAATCTACACTTTGGCTTTGTTTGCATATTCTATGAAGTCAAAGGGAGCAGATGTGGACAAGGGGGGTGAAGGGACTGATTTTGGAGTTTGGATAGGTTTAGGAGCAAGATTTGATGTTTGAGGAATGGACGGTATTTTGAAAGGCACACTAGGAGCTTTCAAGGAATTAGATTTTTTAGGAGCAGATTTGGGTTTAGAAATGGAAGAGACATTGGAAGACTTACTTGGGATTTTGGGAGTCTTCTTACTTGCTACGAGATCAAGATCCAATAATGCAGACTTCATGGAAGATGGAAGTGGGGATCCTCGACTGATTATTTTATTTTTCAGAGTCGCCATAGGAGGATCATCAACCTTCTTTTCTTTTGCAGCAGTGGAGGGAGATGCTCTTTTCTCAGACTGAGAACGAGTGAATACCGCGCATGAGAAACTTGGTGCATCTTCTTCATCTTCTTCATAACCTCTAGAATACTCACAAAACCTGATTTGTGTATCGTTCTCAAACTCATCACTTTCTTGGAAATCGCCACCTTCTTGTTCAAGCTCTTCTTCACTTTCTTGAAATCTGCAATTTACATTCACGGGTGGGGCCTCCAAGGCAAGTCTTTGGGGTGCTCCTACAATCTGATTTCTGTTGCTTCTCTGAGAAGAAACTCGTTCAAATAATTCCCTCTTCAAAGAGGCCATCTCATTCGCCAACTTTTGCAGCGATGGATTAGTTCTCTCATCTTTAGGATGTTGGGCCTTTCCCTTTGATGGATTCTTGATCTTTCCAGAGAGGATGAGATCGTCATCCAATTCAATGGCCCTCCTTTGTGCTTCTACAATGTTCCTTGGTTGAACTCTTCGTAGGAGAAATCCTACCTCCGGTGATTGAGCGTTTATGAAGAATCTTTTGATATTTTTCTCGAGAGGAGAATCTTCTTTTGGTATCTGCTGAGCAACCGCTCAAACGAGCCACGAAGTCTCTCATCGTTTCACTTTCTCCTTTCCTCATTTGAGCCAACTGCACCAAGAGGTCTTGACATCTTCGATTGATTTAAATCTTTCCTTGAAGGCAGCTTTGATGTCATCCCAACCAATGATGGATCGGGAAAGTAGGAGGTAGAACCATTCTGCTTGCCTTTTCTTAGAGGGACTCCACGAACAATCTTACAAAGAACATCTTCATGTTGGACACCAAGAATTCCACATGATGTCGTGAAAGCAGCAATGTGTTCTTCAGGATGTTGTGGTGAATTCCAATTTTAGGCTTTGTGTCTGCCTAGGCTTGTGAACCCTATTTTTCACTCAGACTGCTCCAAGTCTTGAAAATTTTCTCTAAACCTTCCAAAATAATTTCCTTGATGTTCTAATGTATTCAATTCATTTCCATGTTTAATTTGGCCCTTATTTTCCACTCTAGGGGTTGAATCCAGATCCACAGAATGCCAGCGATTGCCCTTCCCAATACTGCTAGAAGATAACATCTTTTCAAAACTCCCTAAAATCACCTAGGGGGGATGAATATAATTTTATAAATCACCTAGGGACCAATTTGACATCAAATAGAGGTGAGCAGGACTAATGATTTGGCTCGAGGTTCCTGGGAATGATAAAACATAAAAATTTCGACATCTGGGTATACTTGTCGTGCTCGGAAATTGTCAATTTCCCTGTTGCACATTTTCACGACAACACATTGATGAAAAATGTATGGGCATAGGATGAGTGCACCAAGTTGGGGGCCAAAAGGGGGTCTTAAGTGGACGCATTTTTCTGAAAAAAAAACTTCAACTTGTACGAGTTTTTTGAAATAGTTACACTCAAAATTGGAAGATGTTGTAGAAATATGAATCGTAGAATTTTGAGTCTAGTTTCTAAGCTACTAAATTTTATTGAAAATGAATAAGTTTAAGTGGGTCAAACAACTAAAATACCAACATATGCTCATGTTTTTGTTAAAAAAACATAATAAAGTGACTTTCGTGCCCCCACCATTTTTTGAGCACCATTTAGTATTTTTGAAAACCCTTTTGTAGAAAGATAGCTAGGAGCATCTAGTTTGGGCTACATTTTTTTAGATTTTTTTAGCAAATATTTTTTTATTTATGATTTTTCTAGTACAAAAATTTTATGTTTTGAAAAATAACGAAGCTCGACCATGCCCCCTAACTACCTCAAAAATATAGAAAATTAGATATATATTTTTTGAATATGTATAGAATTATGCCTAGTTTGAGCTAGTATAATTTTTTTAAATTTCGATCACCCAAAAAAAAGATACACCATGAAAGATAAACATATTTACACTTCAAAAATAGCTATTAAAAGGCATAGTTAGAAAATAAATAATATGGAAATCTTATATTAGTCAAAAAAATTGAAAAATTATATTTTTAGAAAGAAGAGACTCTGCTCTACGTCATGGTATAATTTTTTTAAAATGGATCGATTGTTTTATTTTGATTTATCATAGAGGAAGTGGCATTTTTACATTTTCTTGTAAAAACATGTTGTTTGTTGTGTTTGTGCAGGTCCATGCCTTAGGCTTGGGGATCCAAACCGGATCCCAAGCCTTGAGGCATGGCTTGGGAAAAGAGAAAACACAAAACGCGTACACATTACAAAACACATACGCGTTATGTGTAGTATAAACATTATGTATGCTTTTGACATGCTTCTATTCACATAAATAAATGAATCTTATACTTTAAATTTATTTATGTAAATATAAGAAATTAGGGTCACTCTGCACCTTATGGAATTAGTCTCACAACTCCATGAGTCATGGTTTAGGAGATAGTTTTTAAAGTATAATTTGGTCAGTACATAGGTAATTTTTCAAGATTTCAGCATTCAGCCTAAATATTTTAGCATTTAACTTCTACAATCGAAACCCTAAACCATAGGCCATAAACCTAAACACTAAATTGTAAACCTTGAGCCCTAAACCCTAAACCTTTAACCTTTAACCATGATCCCTAGACCCTAAACCCTAAACCTTAAACATTCAACCCTTACCCGTGATCCCTAAACCCTGAGCCTTAAGCCCTAAACCCTAAGCCATAAGCCCTAAACCCTAAACCCTAAACCATGAACCATGAGCCCTAAATGCTAAACCCTAAACCCTAAACCGTAAAAACTAAATCCTAAACCCTAAACCCTGACCCCTAAACCCTAAACCTTAAACACCAAATCCTAAACCCTAAACCCTAAGCCTTGAACTCTACACCCTTATCCCTAAGCCCTAAAATCTAAACCCTAAACCCTAGACCATATACCCTAAGCCCTAAACCCTAAACCCTAAACATGTTCCCTAAACCCTAAACCTTAATCCTTAAACATTAAATCCTAAACCATAAACCCTAAACCATAAACCCTAAAACATGAACCCTAAACCCTTATCCCTAAACACTAAATCCTTAACCCTAAACCCTAAACCTTAAACCCTAAATCCTTAACCTCGATCCGTAAACCCTAACCATAAACACTAAACCCTAAACCCTAAACCTAAAACCTAAATCCTAAACCATAACCCTAAACCTTGAACCCTAAACCCTAAACCCTAAACCTTAAACCCTAAACCATGAGCCCTAAACCCTAAACCCTAAACCCTAAACCCTAAACCCCAAACCATATTTCATCAATATTTCCTAGTCTCGTGCCTAGAACCATCATTGAGTCTGCTTATAGAACTACCTTGTTTATGAGAGGTGGGACAAGTAACTAAATGGATATGACATCTACCTTGTGCCTTGTAATGCATATATTACACATATCTTCCAAACTTGTTTCTCCCCACATATACTTGCACTCTTGAATGTAAATTTATTCAAACTCTAAAACAAATTTCACATTTCTCATATTTCCATGTATGGTATTATGCAAGCCAGGATGACCCATTGGAAGCTTGGAAAAATAACCATCACAACAAAAAAATTAATCTTAAAGGAAACAAAAGAAACATAGAGAATATATCAATGCAGAGGTGTAGGATCATAATTGAATTCCTGTAGTATCCTCTCCTCTGAAGAAAGATAAAGTTCAAGTGTTCTACTGGAATGGATAGTAAATTTGACAGAACTTCCTAAAGTGTTCAAAATAAGCATAGAAATAGGGAATGGCTAAGAACACTAAGGGGTTATCAATCACCTAGTAAATCTTTCTTGTTTAGTTCTAAATGGGAGTTACCTGGCCTACAACTTAGTGACCTTCCATTCATTGATAATTCCTTATATGATAAACCCATGGATGTTTTCAAAATTCCCTGAACAAAAAGATAGGGGTAGTCATCAATCCTAGTGAAGGGTGTGATGTGATTTCCAAGCAACTTGAAATTCATATAGATTTAGAGGTCATAACATGAATTTTCAAATATCTCTATCATTATAAATGGAAGCCAAGTAACAGTGTCTCCCTGTACATCCAAGGATTGAGGACTACTAGGGTCTTTGGAAGGATTGGACAATCAGGAATATGACATTTCCCTCCTTTAAAATATCAACAGATGAAAAACATCAAATTTTTATGACTCTCTTTGAATGTTTTGCCTACAAATTTGATGAACCACTGAACTCTATGACCTAAACCCTTAACACTCAACCATGAGACCTAAACCCTAAACCCTAAAACCAAAATAATAAATCCTAAACCCTAAACACTAAATACTAAACCCTAAAACCTAAACCCTAAACCCATAACCCTAAACCCTTGACCCTAAACCTTAAACCCTGAGCCCTAAACCCTAAGCCCTAAGCCCTAAATGCTAAATCCAGAGCCCCAGGCTCTAACCCCCAAACCTTAAACTAGTAACTCTGAACCCCGAACCTTAAGCCATAAACCATGAACCATGAACCCTAAACCCTAATCCCTAAACCATAAACCCTAAACCTTAAGCCTTGAACCCTACACCCTAATCCTTGAGCCCTAAACCCTAAACCTTAAACCCATAACTTTGAACCCCGAACCATGAGTCGTAAACCTTAAACCATGCACCCTAACCCCTAAACCCTAAACCCTGAGCCCTGAGCCCTAAACCGTAAACCCTAAACCTTAAGGCCTAAATGTTAAATCCTAAAGGTCCCTAAACCCTAAACCCTAAAAACTAAATCATAAACCCTAAACCCTGAACCCTAAACCCCAAGCACTAAACCCTAAACCCTAAACCCTAAACCTTGAACTCGTGAACCTAAACCCTTAACCCTAAAACCTAAACCCTAAACCTCGAGCCTTAAACCCTAAACCCTGAACCCTTTGCCCTAAACCCTGAACCCTGACCTTTAAACCTTAAACCCTAAACCGTAAACCCTAAATCCTCAACCCTAAACCTTAAACCATGAGCCCTAAACCATAAACCCTAAACCCTAAACCCTAAACTCTAAGCCCTAAATCCTAAACCCTAAACCCTAAACCATATAACCTAAACCTTGACCCCTAAACCCTAAACCTTGAGCCCTAAACCCTAAACCCTAAGCCTTGAACCCTAGGCCCTAAGCCATAAGCCCTAAGCCAAAACCCTAAACCTTGAACCCTTAAACATAAACCCTAAACCCTAAAAACTAAACCTTGAGCCCTAAACCCTGAACCCTTAACTCTCAACCCTAAACCTCAACCATGATCCCTAAACCCTAAACCCTTTGCCCTAAACCCTGAACCCTGACCTTTAAACCTTAAACCCTAACTCCTAAACCCTAAACCGTAAACCCTAAATCCTCAACCCTAAACCTTAAACCCTAACTCCTAAACCCTAAACCATAAACCCTAAATCCTTAACCCTAAACCTTAAACCATGAGCCCTAAACCCTAAACCCTAAGCCCTAAACCCTAAACTCTAAGCCCTAAATCCTAAACCCTAAACCTTAAACCCTAAAACCTAAACCTTGACCCCTAAACCCTAAACCTTGAGCCCTAAACCCTAAACCCTAAACCCTAGGCCCTAAGCCATAAGCCCTAAGACAAAACCCTAAACCTTGAACCCTCAAACATAAACCCTCAACCCTAAACCCTAAAAACTAAACCCTAAACCCTAAACCCTCAACTCTCAACCCTAAACCCTAAACCCTGAACCCTGATCCCTAAACCCTAAACCCTGAACCTTGAGCCATAAACCCTAAACCTCAACCTTGACCCTTGAACCCTAAACCCTAAACCTTGAACCTTGAGCCCTAAACCCTAAACCCTCAACCCTTAACCCTTAACCATAAACCCTAAACTCAAAACCCTAAACCATAAACCCTAAACCATGAACCCTAAGCCCTGAGCCCTAAACCCTAAACCCTAAAATTTGAACTATGAGCCTTAAACACTAAACCTTAAACCCTAAACTCTAAACCTTGAGTCCTAAACCCTTAGCCCTAAACCCTAAACCCTAAATCATAAACCCTCACCCAAAGGAAAGTCCTAAAAAGATCATTTAGCGTGTTTCAGTGTGTAAGGAATAGTGTTTAAGGTGATCGATCAACTCATTTAGTTTTTATGAGAGACTAATTCCTTTAAAGGCCTAAAAAGGCATTTTTGGCCATTTGTAGTTAATTGAACACCCTTCAGAACAAGCTAAAATGAGCTAGTCATGTCACCGAGTTATCAAGGACCATTATTTGTGAAGTATTAAGGCATTGTTTGTCTCCATAAGAGACATATGAGCAAAAGCATGTATGAGAATCATGAATTTGATTCCATGAAAGGATGCTTTTAGAGCTAGGAAAGGTGAGGGGATGATCTTTATATGGAGCACCATGTTTCTAAGAATGAGAAATCATCTGAGTTCACTTGATGTAATTCACTTGGTACTATTCGTAATAACTCATTCAACACTTAGTAGTGTTATCACACCTTAAGGAGGAGGCACATTACAATCACCTCATTTTGGCCATAGGACAGGAATCCCATTCAAGGAACAATCCTCTATCTACAAAGTGAGGATCTCTTTTTAGTAAGAACTAGACAAACATCATAGAGTTAATTCATGGTCACTAAAGTGAATTATGGACCAAATTTAAAAATTAGTACCAATTCAAGCATATGTAGGGCCAAAATCCATTTTAGAAGGTCAAAAAACCTAAAAATGACTATATGCTTTCCCAAAACAAAGACCGACTACAATATATATGCCCTGAAAGTTTTAGGTCGTTTGTTGAAATCCTGAAAATGAGTAAGTACTGACCAGATTAGATTTTGAAAAACTATCTTCTAGATTATAATTGTTGGAGCTACGAGACCACTTCCATAAGGTGCAGAGTGACCCTAATTTCTTATATTTACTAAAATAAATTTAAAGTATAAGAAATAATAAAAGAAATCTTATACCAAAACACATATGCATGGTCCATACTACACAAAACGCGTCGCATTTTGTGTAGCTTGAAATGTGTACGTGTTATGCTTCGGTGATTCCCAAGCCAAACAAATTAAAATGTGAGCGCGTTTTAGCAAAACACATACGCGTTTTGATTTTTTCAGATTCTTGTCCACTTTTTGGCCCCCAACTTCGTGCACTTACCCCATATACACATTGGTATGTGACACAAAATCTGGTGAATTTGTAACATTCTGCAAGAATTATATAAGATATAGGAAGCCTTCCCATAATGACCTATTAATATATGTGGAGAGAGTTAGTTGGCATTCCCAAATAGTGTATAGGCATATAAAGTGGCTGAATTTTTAAGGACATGGGGTTTATACTTTGGAGTTACAAATCAAGGATTTTTAGAAAGCTCGTGTTTTATTTCGGGTTGTCATTAACTAGGGTTTCATGTACCAGGGCATGCAGGGCTATGGGAGGACCCGAGTAATCCCATTGGCAACTATATGACTCGGATATGTAATACATTACAACAAAATTCCTAATTTTATTTAATGACCTTAAATTTAATGTTAAAAATATATAGAATTATCTTTGGGAGAGGTTAAATTTAAACCCTAGTGATAGTAATATAAAACGGTAGTGTTAAATTAGTTGTGCAAATGAGAGTCAAAGTATAAAAATCCTCACTTTTTTTCGTATTTTAATGAAAAACAACGTTGTTCATTTATTTTCTCTTTTGGGTGCTCAAATAAAGAAAGAAACAAATTTCAAAGAGATGGTGGATTTTCATTCCAAAATTGCTCATGCATGCTTCATTTGTTAACTTGTTCCTCTTTTTGGAGAGATAATTTATGAATTGAGCTTATGCTTGCATTGATCAAATAAGCTAGCCTTGTAAAAATAGGGAGTTTCTAATCTGAATTGCAACAGGAGGTCCCCTCCATTCAAAAATTACAATAGAGCTAAAAATTCTCATAAACATTTGTAGGTGCTAAATTGCCTTTCTATGCTTAAATAACATTGTAAATTTATAAATATAGAATTATCTCTCCGATATATAGGACATATCAAGATTGAATAAGTCCTTCCGAGCATGGAACACTATTTTTTAATTTGGATTCAAATCGTATATATTATTTTGTTGTTTCATTATCAAAATTGATTCCTTTGATTATAACTAGCAATTGCACATTAGTTGTAATTTATGCCAAATATATGTAAATGTAAAATTAATTTGAAAATGCTTGTTGATGTGAGATCCTTTATTTAACACCGCACGTTTGACACAATGCACGTTGTTATAATGTCGACCTAGGTCTACAACTTTTTTACATAGTTCCCAAAGTCTTTAGTCTTAAAGTTATCCCCTAGTTTGCCTTGGTTAGTTTGGTTATAAGAATTTTATGCACTTTTTCTCTACCAACCCCTCATATCATGGTCATAGAGTTTCCTATTTAGGAGTACCCTTCCTACTATCAAGAGAAGCATATGAAGAATTTTCCTAAGAAAGAAGAACATTTAATGAATATCCCGTGTATATTTCCCAAAACGTAATGGTAGGTTATATTGTCACTATCCCAGAATATTTTTATGCCCCCATTTGGCACAATCCAAAAAAATTAATAAAATCATTTTGTGCATGTCCTACAATCATTACAATCCACGATAGTGCATTTTTTCTAGGCATTTAGTCGAGCAGTTCACATGTCTTATGCATGCTTCCACATTTTGCAAATGTATACCAATAGTCATGCTCTATTTTTCTCATAGGTTGGTAGTATGCTAGCAAAGGTACCTAATGAGATGACATGTAACTATTGTATAAAGTCAATGAAATAATCTCAATGCTCCATGAGGAACTGATCATGTTGGACTCCTAGTGATTATATTTGGTGCAATAGTGTCAATGTTGTGTGAGGGTGCCAATTTCTTCTATGATCTTTGACATCTAGCTCAAGAATTTGGTCATGCACATTGTGAGAAACTACTAAATGCATCCAAAAACTTGTTGATTTTTACTATTGCCACCGAAAATGCGGACATGTTGAAAAACCTCTATCAAAAATATGACATTTTCTAACAAGTGCTTCAATGTTAGACGCATTTTGCATCATTAATTAGAACACCCATTGTCATCTTTTTCCAAATAAAATATGGGATATATGGAATAATATAAGTGTATATTTTTGTTATGAAATGTTATTATTATGTCAAGGACATTCTTGCATCAATCATGGCCAATTTGAATGTTGCAGAAAATATAGTCTCTCCCCTAATTGCAAGAGTATATCTACAATATACTTGGAATAAGTTGTTGGGTAAAGTGGTCTTTAAGGAAGGGACATTTATTGATATAAATCGATTTGGTAATATTTTAACAAGTAGTTCTACAACCATGTGCCAAAAAGTTACAATATTTTTTGCCAAAATATATTTCTTGAGGAAATTTATATTTACTAACTTTGTCAAGTTAGTAAATTTGTCGAATGACATGTTGAAACAAGGACCCAAAATTTAAGGTAAGATTAAGCTAAGTGTGTCTTTGAATAAGAAAGCAACTATTTCTCCCCCACCACTTGAGATTCCAAATTATTCTGGATTTCTAAGAGGCGGGGTAAAAGGCATATTGCGTTAATGAACTCGATTTGAAAGTGTGATTTGAATTATTGATCCTTGGAGAAGCAAACACACAATGTAGTTATATATTATAAGATAAGAGAATGCAATGCATCTTCCTTATGTGGCCAAAGTATATGAAATAATAATGTCGTAAATACATCTATCTAAAAGACAACTAATTACATATATTTATCTATTCTAAAATACGATCATATACTAGTTTATACATATGAAAAACAAATCTCTTAAACACATCTATAGAAAACCACATACTTGTGCATTGATTAATGAAAAATGAGTTCTAAACTCCTCCAAACTCTAATGTATGGCCATGTATGGTAAATATGGCAAAGATATTACAAAATTTCAATTGCCTTTTCTAATAAAAATGTAAAAAAACATGACAACCAAATGGCCATCAAATTTAAGGTTTAAATTCCCTATACTATATAAGTTTATCCAACCATAAAATTATTTAAAAGCCAACCTTGTAGAGATCCCAACCTATTTCACAAAACTAATATGAAATTTCATGATTGAAGTATTATAAAACTTTTCTTGTCTAATTAAAAATAAAAAGTAAACCATAAAATGTATACATTCCGAGAGAACTTAGGCTTTATGAGAAAAGTATTGTTCCCAAATTATGTAATTATTGTTCTTAAGTGACTTTTGTTGTCTAATTACAACAGATTTACCCCAAGTGGCAATATACATGAGGGAGTTGGATTGGGACCGATGTGTCTCTAGAGATGATGATGATAAAGATGTTATTCCACAAGAAATGATGATGTGAGGAGACATGGATTGGTAAAAATGTATCTGAAGAGTTACGGATTACTACTGTCAAAACTATTTTGGATATAACTAAGACAAAAAAAAAAATTGGTTTATCAAATTAATATTGATTTTGGTTTTGGACAATTTTCAAATGTGTTTCAATTTTTTAGATTTTGTGGATTTTTTTAATGTTTTGAATTTTTATTATTTTTGGTGTTTAAAGCTATGTACAAAGTAATATGCGAGACAATCCCTAATGATGGCTTTAGTATATTAAGATAGTTCCCCACATAATGTCTTAAACTAGTCCTATCTTGAGATCAAGGTCATAATGGGAAGAACCATCAACAAAAGCTGGGTTGATTGATGGATGAGAACTAGGTTGGAGTGGGCATTCCCCAAGTGTGAGGTAATTGTAGAAAATAATACCTACACATGATGTCAAAAACTAGTTTCCATCATGGTACTTATCCAAGGCGCCATAAGCATGGTTTTCACCATTAGACGAATTCTTTCTTTCTCTTTTGATTTTTTATATGTTTTTTTATTGTTTTGCTACACTTAAGTCTAAAATCATTTGAGGTGCATGATATTCAAAGGCTCAACAATCTCTTCAAAGACATTATTTTTAGCTTGTTTGTAAGCTTGTGAACCATATTTGGTAATTATTATATATGGGCCCAATAAATTAGGTTTAAATTTTCCTTTCTTTTCTTGCTCTTTTATGGTGTTTTATGATTCTCTTTGAGGTTAAGATCATTGATCTCAAATTATCTAGAGATGATCCACTTGTTATAATGACATAACATTTTATTTTGGTATACTTTCAAGTGATCCAAGACACAAAGTTGTTTCTCATCAATAAGTTCTAGCTCGTTAAGACATACTAATTTATACTCATCATCATCTATTAGGTCTTGCAAGGAAATGTGTAAAGTGTGAGGAAATCATAAACTGCTCACATTATTTGTATGGGTAGATATAATATGTGTGATTGATTATTACTAATATTTGTAATAGTTTATTGTAAATGAGTTGGGTAGTATTAAATACATTGAAAGGACCTTTTAACTTTGACAAAAACAAGAAGATACATTCTTTATATTTTTATATTTAACACTAGCACTTAACGGATTCCTAAGATATTTACATTTTCATAAGAAATTATACAATGGAAGGAAAGTTTGAAGGTGAATAGGAGATCAATTCCATTTCAAGTTGCAACATTTTAAATTCATTTATTTTACCAAATAAGTTTTCAAACTTTTCCCATATCTTCGATGGAGAGTTGGCAGCAGAAATGTGAAATTGGAGGTTTTCTACAACATTTAGTGAAATGAGTTCCAAAGCTTCATCTTTCTTGCACACATATTCGTACTTGTCTTTTTCGATGGTGAATGAATGCAGGGTAGATTGTAAAATGTTCCAAAGACCCTGGGATTTAAGCAATTGTTCCATCTTGGTTTTTACGTGTGATAGTTTGTCGAACTGAGAGGTTGGAACAAATGAAGATCCATTGTGTTGGCTAGAATAGATGAAGAAGTTGTGCTTCTATACATCTTGTTCAGAAAAAAAATAACCCTCGCAACAATAATATATGTTTGAAAAAATCATTTTCTAGAAACAAAATTTACACTTTCTTGAACCGGTCGACCCAAATAACAATGTCACCACTGCAGATATTCCTAAGAAAATAGAGAACCAACCGTTTAATATAGAGATATTCCGTGTTGGGAAAATTTGAACGTCGAGTTGAAGGAAGGCCGAGCCAGATCCAAGATGGAAAAGAAAATCATGGTCCAAGATGTTAAAGGCAGTGTTGTAGCCAAAACAATGAGGCCAACTTTGAGCAAGGTCAAGTATGTTTAATCTTAGAATAATCTGCCAAGAAAAGACAGACCCGACTGATTTGATGAAGAGCCGTGCCATGCCAAGTAAGGCATAACAGAGCTCATGGAATGAGCTCGAGGTGAGACAATAATGAAACTGAGCTTCTTTCCGAGCAAGTATCATGACGGGTTGAGGGTACCCTCTTTGTAATGTATTTAGTTCATATTTACATACTCAAAACTATAATTTTGAACACAATAATTCTCAATCAATTCATTTGAGCCTATATCATACATTAGAGGGTGATACAATTATATACGTTTTCACTCTTCCATCCAAGGAGCCAACCACATTTTCAATCCCAAATATCACTCAACTCTATCTTCTAATATCTCTCTCATACATCCTAGGAAATCTCCTAGAATATATCACTCATTTATTCTAATGTTGAGTTGTTATTACAACTCAACCTACACTAAAATAATAATATATTATTCTAGATAATATATTTCCTCACACTTATTCTAATGTGAGCACCATAAAATTTTGAGGGTATCTTACTCAAATCATTTTGTTACTCTCAAGAAAAATATGAAAAAAGTGCAAATCAATCTTAATATATAGGCGAATCACTAAAATTAGGGCTTCACCCTAAAAATTATCCAAATCGATGCTTTGATACCACTTGATAAGATATTTGCATATAATAATTGAATAATTCAAGTAATATGCATAGCATAACACACCAAAGGAGATATTGGTGGGTCAATATACTAGAATATTCAATATATCCAAAATAATAGAAGAATACCATTAAGGTAGGGCGACACCATGCAATACTCCTTAAGGAAAAAAATAACTCAACGATCTCCCAAATATAGTAATTCCACTTTGAGGGGGACACCTTTGATATCCTTCTACTTGAGTAGAAGAATCAACACATACATGTCATCTCTCATAATGGCATTCCTATCCTTTATATAGGCATACAATACTTTTATGGGTAACACCTAATCCCAATGTAGGCCGACTCATTACCCAATATGATCAATTCCTATGTAACATCATATATTATAAACATATAACTAAGAGGGTGTGCCACATGTCGGCATCTCCATCGTGCCATATAATATAATATCATCTCCCAAGGTACATAACATATGCATATAATAAATGAATAATTTGAACAATATGTAGAATATAACACAACATATATTGATGGGCCAAGATTCCCTAATAACTCTATGATCTCTTAATTTAGGAATTTTGCTTCGAGGGGATACCTCCATTATCCTGCTACCAAGTAGAAGACTCAACTCATGCATTTTGTTTCTCATAATGATATTTCTCTCCTTTACATAGGCATATAATACTCTTAATGGGTGGGTAACACCTAATCCCAATGTAGGCTAACTCATTACTCAATATTGTTAATTCCTATGTGACCCCATATATTATTAACATATAAATAATGGTAATGTTTGCAACATGTCAACATCTCCATCAACCTATATACATTATAATATCATATCCCAAGGTATATAACAATCCCAAAAATAAACCTCATTCTATGCCACTTTCAAAAATCACTTCCCCTTATTGAAGTCAAGGAGAATACACATTGTTAAAATTGGAAACAACAAAATGAAAAAAACTATCCTACCAACTTATAATTTATCAGTATTATTTATGAAGCCACATTTTGTCGACAAAATATTGCATAAGGCTATTTGTCAGTAGCCTTTCCATTTTGAACTTTGCAAGACAAACTAGTGTCATCCTTATAATAAAAGCATCCAAACTCTACATTTTTAAACGAGAAAAGCAAAAAAAAAAACTAAGGACTAGATGACCAAACTCAAATATGAGGAAGTACCATAGCTAAAGAGAACCTTCGATCAATGTCAACATCTCTTCCTTAGTTACCTTTCAAAAATTTGTCAAGAGAGCTACATGACACCTCATTAGGAGAAAAGAAACATTTAGTCTCCTTAATATCTTTCCATTTTTCAATTCTTGGTTTATCACTAGGGGATCCAACTCTCTCCAATATGTTAAGGGAAATCATAGAAGAGGCAACTAACATTTAAGGCCCGACCAACCTTCTACATCCTTCTTTACATAATGCACTATGAAATGCATTCTTAGCATAGGTCATAGGTCATTAACTTGAAAGTGAGGTTCCTTATCTTTCAATATGTCTAAGAGAAAGACCCATCCAACACGAAAACTCCTATATAAATTCAACATTACTTACTTATTGTCACCGGCATATTTCTCTAATACTTTACACCGAGTTTTTATAGCTACCTCCCTTAACACCTTGTTCCCCATCCAACCAAAGAAGGGATGAGCCTTCTACCACATTATAGTGCATTCATAACTCTCTTGACAATAAGTATATTCATTTAACATGACGACATGAAACTCTTTGTTAAATCCCCACAGTCTCATTGGTATTTCAACCAAAGTGGGATGGAAAAACTAGATCGTGTATGTAAGCCTCACAAAGAAGATTATTTTTAATTTTGTAGTAGACTTGAAAGCTTCAAACTATCTAGGGTATAAGGCAAGTTTTTAAATACCCTTTTTAATTAGAATTTGTACAACCTTTCATTGAGAGTTGGGGCATAAACCCTAGCAAGGGGTTGTATTATGCAATTTACTCACCATATCAATGGCCAAAGTCATGAAACTCTTAAGGTTGGAGATGGTTTTCTCCTACCATTTCTTGTATCTTTCCTAGTGATTTTGTATGTTGAAATCTTGAACACATTTCCCTTTACCCCGCATTTTTTCCATTCTAACCAAGTCCCCAATGACCTTTTTAGCGTTTCCAATTTTGAAGGAGCTACCTTTAGGAAAGGTCCTCTTCCCACATTCATCGTCTCTATCACCTATACTTGTTTTTTGATGATAAATAGATCTTGGTCCAAGGTCAACCCAAAATCTAGGGGTGTCACACCCACGTTTGTTTTCCTTTTATAACCACCAAATCAAACCCCAAACCCAACATTCCCTTCATATTACACACTACTAATCTCATCGCACCACCCTAAACCCTAATCACAAGAGGCTCTTCCCCATAATTCTTTGAGAAGGCATGGAAGACTACTTTCCTTCTTCTCTTCTTCCTACCTTTAGGAAGAAAACTTCAAATATTTACAAAATCATATAAGGCTTCCCGTGAGATATGAGGATACAACACCCTCAAGGCATCCATTGATCAACAACTTCATTAGGCCATGATGAGCTAGAGCCATCACATTCCCCTTACGAACTTAAAAAGTTGTCCTCTCTTACCATTTAAGTACGGAGAAAGGAATATCTACCCACATCTTATGTTTGAGATGGGATAGAAGTTCAAGTGGTAAGAAAGATGAGTGACTACCTTCCTTCACAAATTGGGTATTTTTGAATAAATAATGCAAACTTTGATCGGTGCTTTGGAAGAGAAGATCGACCACCCTTTTATCAGTGTCTTCAACAACTTCACTTAGTTTAAGGAAAATTTTAATGTGGTGGTTATTCTTAGCCTTAATCATGAACCAACTCTCTCTCGTAGCCAATAGACCAATCACTTTTGAAATTACCTCTTCATGAACTTTAAATTATATGCCTTTGATTGTCAATATTTCCTCTTTAAAGTTTTTAAAATTCTAGTGCTACTAGGGAACCAAACCCATCAAGTTTTCCAATAAAATGCAACTCCTTACAAAAGAGTTTACAACTCATTCAACATGGTCCGAGGGTTCACTTCTTTGGACATCTCCTCCCATTGTAGACACTCCTCATAGTCACCATAGCTTCATATTCAATTACACATAAGGAAGAAAGAAAGAAGCATTGTAACCAAAATTCCCTCCAACATGTGATAAAGGAAAATAATAAATTTACTGATAAGGGTTCAATTCACCACCGCCACCTATCTTTTATGTCATCTAGATTCATACCCTAGGCTTCCCATCAACCGGGAGAAGCCTCAACACCACCACTTATTGCCTCGAGTAACCTTTCACACTAGGAGCCCCACTTCATATGTCATGATTATAAAGTCATGATTATTATAAGTTTGAGTTCCTTCACTTATTTTTTCTTTTCAACTGATGATAGGGTTCAAGGGTGATGAATGTCGATTGAGAGATCCTACAAATAGGAATTTCAACTGATTTAGTCTCCATTCACAACATATTTCCCTCATCGGCCTCTTATCTTCCATCTTTAACATCGAAGTTAAATTATCATTCCCAAATCCATGTCCTACTTCTACAACCATTTGATTTGCATCCTTCACCAAATATTCCACCTCCTAGATCTTCCTAGGTATTTTATTCAACTCAATTAAACTAGAGCCACCACTTATATTCTTCATTGTTTCATCTAATGCCTTCACATTCTCTATGGTCATGACTTCCCCAGACTTCCACCACTACTATGTATGTGCATTTATTTACGCATTTTTACAAATTATTGTCACCTAATATAATAATTAACTAGTGTCAAATAAAAGGATTAAGTGAATAGTCTCCATATCCACACACACTAACAATTCAAACATTGAACATGGAAATGTACAACTAACTAGTGTCTAGCCATAAAATCAAATACTTCATGCAAAGCATTAGAAAAAAAACTTCCAACTCCTTATAATGATTAACAAATGCGCATATCTCAATAATATTAGCAACTTCAATAATAGATATTCAATTATCACCTTTTATAATTAGGAGTTACCTACTTAGTTGATTAGAGCTAGTAGCCAAGCAAATTTACCATTATCTCCCACTCGAGTTAAGAATAACGGTAATAGGGCATTTAATCATCAATATATATATTCAATTGTCGTATTGGTATACACAATAATAGTACAACTAAAATCACATTAATGTATATGAATAACATAATTTCTTGGTTTAAAATTTGATATTATTGTGATTATTTCTTAAGAAATTGTATTATTAAGATGAAGAACAAACACAATGTATAAACAAAAGTAAATCCAAAGTTTTTTTAAAAGCATATTGAGAAGATCTAAAATGTATATGAAGCTTTTTTGTTACATTAAAAGTAGAAAACTAAGAGTCACTTAAGGGCCAGTTCCATCTCTAAATTATAAATGCATGATTGAAATTGGTGAGAATATGCTTCTTTTAGATTTATCATGGAACTTGTCAAATATTTTTTTAACACTATTAAATGATGGCCCAAATTTTCCATTGTTTACCTCAAGCTTTCGCCCATGCATTTGTTGAGACAAACATATGTTCATTTGTTAACACCAAAACCATAATATATCTACTCTTTTTGTTATTGCTTGTATGTGTTCAAAAATATGTTACAATAAAGAGGTGTTCAAATTTTTAGAAAAAGGAAAAACTATTTGCTACTACATTTTTTTGGTTGTGCTTTGTTTACAATGAAAGGCAATAGGAGAAAAAATGTTCATATAATTCACTTCGACATAATGGAAGACATGAAGCAACCAACATTGATGAAAGCCATGAAAAGTGAACCTTTCAAAATAACAACACCCAAAAGGGGTTTTGAAGAAGAAGTGCCATTTTTTTGTATCCATAATTGAATGGTACAACACAATTGTTTTGCAAAATTAGTCATGTCAAGTTGGCCTCGCATCGATCAAACCCCATGAATTTGATCGCCTCCCCGCTTTCTCTCTCTCTTCCCCTTTTCAATCTTCTAAGTTTGATTCAATCAATAGATGTTCCGAAATCAAAGGTTCCAAATTTGATCTCCCATGACAACTTGATAGGAAGTTTGGGGCAAAACTCATCCACAACGCAACAACCATCTATGACGGATGTGCTAACCAACAACAATGCCAGGATAGACAAAACGAGGTCAAAGAAAGCAAAGCCCAAGAAAAAGTTAGGAGACATTTGAAGAGAAATTTAAGGGCAAACAATAGGAAAGGTTGTTAAATCCCCTAACAATGTCCTCTCGCTAGAAAATTATTCGTTACAATGAATTCGTGAGGCTTGTTATGAGGGTTTCACTTCAAAATTAATTTTTAATTGGAATTTAAAGTTAACATCAAGAAACTGGAATATAGACTATCATAAAAACATACCTACAAGCTCAAATGCAATTTTGTGTTGACAATAGATCTACTCAAGCAAAAACTTAATGTTAACAAATCACACCATGTTGATGAAGATACGGGGTTGCTTGAAATTCCTAGGTTTTATTAAGGCATTTAAGCTTCAAATTTGATAGCACCCAACAAAAACTCTTCCAAATCACAAATAGTCCGTAGAGCTTTGAATTTGTTTGTAACTTTGATCAATCTAATTATAGCCATTATAAAACTTTGAAATGAAAAATTATTTTTAAACATAGAAAATATTAAGATTTTTTTTTGTTCACAAGTTTATGATTAATAGATAAAAATGAGGTAAGTAAATGGTATGCACTCTTTATTTGTTCATGGAGAATCAAAATTCATTTTAGAAGTAACAAATTAGTGCATTGAAACCTAACAACATGTTCATTCGAGTATTGAAATAACCTAATATGATGTTAATCATGAAGGAGTGAATTTAGTAAGTGCTATAATCAGGGCACTCCAACCACGCGATATTATTATGTTCATGGAGTGCTAAAACTCACTGTAGAAGGAATAAATTATGCATCTTTGAGGACCTGGCAAGGGTTAAATTTGACAGCCATTTAAGCATTTTTTGTGATTTTAGCCGTAAAATACTTACAAATATTTGTAATAACCATCACATGTAACTTGCATATTTAAAATTTGACCGTCATTTTTATATATATTTATACATAAATTATAAAAATATATACAAATATATCTTTAAAATAATTAAATAAATATAGAATAAATACTATATATAACATTGTTTTTTATTTTTTAAGGGCAGGTTAAAATAATTACCGTCACCAGAAAAAAGTTTGACAGGTATAGGTGGTCGTCAAATTTAACCCCTGGGACCTGGTAGCCACATGGGTCACCCTGGCCAACAGTGATGTCATTGTTGTCTTGGGGTTGCATGCCCATATTTCCTCCTCTGTAATGGATTTCAATCAGTCCATTGTCTTGCCCACAAATTTGAAAATCACAAGGAACAATAAAAGTATTATGCAATGAATAGAAAAGAAGCAATTCCAAACAATCGTGTATCTAAACAAATGATGACCGAAATCATTGGAAATATGCATTGTTGAGAAGCTTCCCATACAATCATAAACTTACTTGACCTCAACACGATGGCGATGGAGCAATCTGCTACTAATAATTTAGTGTCATAAGCAGGACATATGTCAAATCAAATTGGTAAAAAAAAATTGCTTAGAATGTCAAATCTAATATTAAAAAATGTACACACGTATTTAAGAATTTAGACAAAAAAATTAAATTAAATAAATCAGTATTTTAATAAGAGCTCAAATTTGTCAAATCAATACTGACGAACCATTGAATAGATAGTTACATAATTTTTTCAAAAATTTTTAGATAAGAAAATTATTTAAATAAAATATGAACATTAGAAGGGGCATACTTGATGTGAGGTTTACGATCACATGCCCTTTTACAAATATATGTTTATATGGTTCTAATTAACAAAGGACAGAGCTTTCCAAAACAAATTCAATGCTGTGATTTCAATGATTTCATTGATGGTTGTATATCCATGTGCGAATATGACAAAATTTACCAATTACAGTGTCACCTCTTAAATTGATTTTTCACCAATGGACTTACCATCACAATTTTTCTTTCAAAATGAGCTATATCACAATGAAACCAATTTAAATGTTTATTAAATTTTTGTATTAAGGTCTAGTATGTACCATAAATAGGTCCAATAACAATTTTTTTGGAAAAAATGGCTAATCACAAAAATAAAGACTACAATTTGACCTTGTATCATCTTTTTGTATTGAGATGTACGCTGCATCATCAGAAGGAAACAAGCCTAAAGATGTTAAAAACACGCTTGTGATGCACACAAATTGTGATTTGAAACATTCCTCGAGGTGCAGACAAATTATAATGTGGAGCATTCTTACAAAAAGTGCCACATTAAATGTACAGACCATATAAAGCTTTGCATAGGAACATACACTTTTAGCACATTTCGATATCATGTACCGACAGTAAAAAGAGTGCTCACATTCTTATAAATTTTACCATAAACATCAGCTACACTTATCACAAAAGACTTGTGCAGCCATAACAGCAAACATGCTAGCAGTGGTTTGTCTGCATTTTCAGTTTTGGGTGTTATGTAACATTTGGTAATAAAGTTAAACAGGCACAACAAATTTACAGATCATGAAGCTGTTTAACACTCGGTGAGATCTGAAGGGGGTTTATCATCACATTGCAAGACAACAACTAAGGGATGATTTCCTGGGTTTTAAATTTCTGATACGTCACTTTAACATCTATTACTCATTTTTCACTTCGATTCAGAAAGGCATCTCTACACATCATTCTTTATACTTTATACTTCAGTGTAGAATATAAACATAGTGTGTAATTCACTGATTCAGTAATTCTCAGTACTTGTGACCGTTTCAGGAATCATTCTTCGTTTCAGCTAGGAGAGCTCAATTCCTTTACAGTAGAAATAGCGGAACAAATAACTGTTTATGTGGACTCTTTACAAGTAGGCCTAAAAGCAAAACATTTCTTCCCAGATAGCAGCTAAAAATATGATCATGTAACTTTTCTATTTCCAATCTAGTAATATAAGAGCATGATTTTAAGACAAAAGTAACTGCTTGTTTTTGTGCATTTGCTATTTAGTTTTATATGGAACTCAAGACCATCCATCTCCTAGTCAAATTCTGTTTCAAAGGAAATACAAGGCATCAGCTTGTACGGAGATTCAAATGGCAGTAATCCTACATTCACAATACTTATGGCCCTTGTCTTGATAGTTTTTAAGGCTCAATTCATCCTTACATAAACTCAGACTTAAACTAATTTAACTTCAGATACTCGTTTGTAATTGAGTATTAGTGTCCAATTAGTATTGTATACAAGAGATACCTTGGGCATTCCTGGCAGGAGTTTGAACCCACAAATTTATCAAGCAAAACAAAATTAGAAGCTCGTGCCCTGAAACTTTAAAATTACTTGGTTGTTTTTCACATTGGCAAACAAATTATAGAAGTCTGTCAAAAACTTCTACGTGTCGTGCATCCTATCAGTCATCTCTTTAACCACATTGACTTAATTTTTAAGATTCTCGAGTTTTTGTGTCCTAAAGAACAAATGGCAGTAATCCTACCTTCATAATTAATCTGGTGCTTGTCTTGATAGTTTTGTAGTCTCTACTAATCCGTAGAATAGCTCTCATTTTAAATAATTTGGCTTCAGATGCTCATTTCTGAGTATCAGCATCCAATTAGTACTTTATTCAAAAGATATATCGGGGCTTCCTGAGGAGAACCTACAAATGTATAGCCAAACTAAGCTTAGAGGTTTAAGCCCTCAAAGTTCAAACATTAAAATTTCTTTGTTGTTTCTCACATTGGCAAACAATTTGTAGAAGTTTGCCCATAAATTCTACGTGTCATGCATCCAATTAGTCATCATCGCATTAACCACATTGACTTAAATTTAAGATGCCCGAGTTTTATGTGTCAGTTCCATCATTTATCAATTACATCCTGCATAACATAATAGGGATTATTTGATACACCCATCCTCTGCTCGTTACACATGATGTAGAAATTTGTTGCCAAGCAATGAAACAATAATATATGCAACTTGGAAAGCATGTGAGGAAGATCAATAAAAAGCCAAGAAGAAATGCATAAATGCCACTCCTACAGATTTTCTTGAAACATTTATACAGTAGGATTCGACGAGCATGGCATCCAAAAATTTAGGATGCATCAAAATTCATAAATGCCAATGCATTAACACCTGCGTGGTAGAAGACATCACGGCAATGTTATAGCCAACTCCGTACCATGAATGGGACCATTGTAAATTACATGAGTTACAGTCCTCCAAGTTGTACATATCTGAGCAAAACTTGAAATTTGTATGTAAAAATAAATAGTTTAAGTACAACTTGAGATGATTATGGAATTTACACATCCACTTTGAAATGAAGAATCAGAACAGAGATGATGTTGAAACCTTTTGCACGTGTCAGTAAATGTCCTTGCAAACCTGATCAGCCATGATACAAAAGTTAGCAATTTAAGTGTTGTGTAACACCATTAATAATTTTGGATACATACCAAGAAATGTTTAAACAGTAAAATTGGACTCTTGGACTAAATGATTCAAAGTTAAGTCATGACACTGGAGGAGCAATGGGTAAAGGTAAGGATATCTCTTGTGTTCACATGCGAAATCACCGAAGGCCCAAAGCCTGTGTACGTGGAAGATGAAAATATAATGGCTTCACCTGCTAATAGTTGTATGCATTCTGAGGATTTCTTTTCAATTCTAATGTTATCAGGATAACTCCTCCAGTGTCTAGTGTACAGTGATTGAAATATTTTTGTTGGTGGGCTGAATTTTAATCTATTAACATCTCATGGGTGTCATGTGTATCTTAGTCGCTACTATAAGTTCCAGCAGTTTTTATACAGGTGTGTTTTGTATTACAATTGGCCTGAAATGCAGTTGCCAGACTGCTTTTGACCAATGCATTGTCAAATTGTTAGGAAACCCCAAGGAAAGACATATTTCCATTCCTCCCTTCAAATTAATATTGGAATAGTGCTCTTATGATGGTACCTGTTTTGAAAACTAAATGTTTTTTTGGAATTTCAAAAGTATTGGAGTGGCTTTTGGATATTTGACGAGCATGACTACTGTTTCAGGATACACAGAATTTGTATTGCATCATTTGACAATTATCAGATAGACATTAAAGTCTTTTTAGGTTATTATTTGGTCATCCAGTCCAATGATTGTTTAACTGTTACCACTATATGAATTTCTACGGTGTTACATGAGAGATCCACTCCAGCTGTATCAGGATGGCTGGCAAGATCATAGTATTGAGATTCCGAATGCAAACCAATTTTTGACTCTTACGTGCACTCAATGAAAAAACTCAGCCAAAATTTAGCAAATTCAATTTTTCATTTAAACAATAATAAATTTTAAGGTGAAAAAAGCTATGATTATGCATTCTATATTATATCAACTTTAAATACACTCAAAACTAGTCAAGTATATCTACTATACACACGTATAAATCAAGAAGTAAACACTGCGATGCTGAAAGTAAATACCATGTATCCAGCCCTTGCACACAAACAATCAGCTCCTTCAAGCAAAAATAAAAATGAATATGAAAGTGAATGAGTGAAAAGGTGAAACGGGCAAAATCAACTGAGGGCTGAAAAGGTCAATTGGATGTTTTCAGGGCTAAGTAGCCTTTTTATCTTTATTTTTTCGGTTTGACAATTTTTCAAAAAGAAAGCAGACTGTTTAGATCAGTGGTCTCCTCAAGAATATACACACAAGCAAAACATCTGAAATGGCATTTATTTTTTCAATTAGCTTGATGTTTTAATGCGTCTATGACTCCATAGTATTAAAAAAGGAACATACAGATACAGTCAATTCCTCACTAGTCTTTTAAAAAGTACTCATAAGTCTAAAACGGTGAAAAAACTGTTATAAATCAATGGAATAGTGTGTGTGTGTATATATATAAAATTGTGTGATAGCAAGAATTTACAAGAATCAAATAACCAAGGTAGAGAATAACACATAAAGATATGAAGTTGCTTTCATTGATTGGGCACATAGACCAACACAGCAACTGAGATGTGCTGACATTTCCTCGTAAAGTCTGCTCTGGGTCATAATCCTGCCATTCCATGGCTGAATTCACATAAGTCCCAATTACTAATTTTAAGATTGCAATCATGTTGCTACGTCATGTGAACCATTATTATCACCTAAGTAGCTGAAACATTTTGGATACGGGAGCGGGAGTGGGAGCGGTGGGAGCGGAGTATCTGATACGCGGAAACGGCAAATTTTTTTTTGACCCCGGATACGGCGTAGGATACGGCAGTACAAAAACTATATAAAAATTAAAAAATATATAAATCTCAGCCTTCTAAATAGGAATTTAATTATAAACCACATATTATGTATATGAAAAACAAGATAAAAGACAAGTTATACTATTAACTATAAATTTATAATAATGTACAGTATATACAAAACGAATAAAATTAAATTTATAGTGTATGTTATAGATTGTATAAAATTAAATAATGTATTTTATATAAATGTATACAATGTACAGTATACTTTGTATAAGTTGTATATACCATAGTTGGAATACTCGCATAGTTGTATTTTTAATTACTAATCTGTCTACAGGCGATCAAAGCTCATGATTCTTTCAGAAGATTGCAAGAAGTTGCTTGGTCCAAAAAGGTGCAAAAATGGATTTTATGAAAATAAGAAAAATATTGCCATCAATGCGTAGAGCTCAAGAAAATATACACTTTTAGAGAAAACGACACCTGAAATGGAGCCACAGAATGAAAGTTATGGCTCATGCAAGTTTTTGCTGCTACATCTTCCCGGACCCTTTCCAAAAATGGCAAAAAAATTTCTGTGCTTGTGTTTTCTTCACCAAAAATCCAAAAAAGGAAAGAAATGCCAAAAAGAAAAAACACAATTCGAGAAGCAAAAACAGGAGAAAATGTGTTTTTAGCGGGCAGGGAGCAGCCAGAGGCCTGCGGAAACGGCCGGGTACGGCACAGGCCGTACCCGGCCATTTCCGCAGGCCTCTGGCTGCTCCTGCCCGCTCCCACGCCGCTCCCGAGGCCCCTGCCTGCCGTTTCGGCAACTTAGATTATCACTTGTCTTGGTTGATAAATATGAGTTAAAACCCACTTTAATTTGCTTTCAATATCCCATAACAGCTGTCACTTGCACCATCTTGTCCATCATACAAGTACTATTCTAACTGCGGCAGTGTCATTTGCTATTTAATTAGTACAGATATCTTAAATAGTAAATACATCTATCTGAATATGCCGAGAGATATCTTAAATAGTAAATACATCTATCTGAAATATGCCGAGAGATATCTTAAATACATATATCTGAAATATGCTGAAAGATATCAATATCAAGGTTCTTATCTTTGGATATTCACATACAACATTGATAAAAAAATCCATTATCTTCTCCACCAATTTACCATTAATTATGACAAATGACATCAATCTAGCTACACAAGCATATCGGGATCGGAAAATTCCATCAAAAGAAAAAAATGAGCTCCAAACTCCATATGGCTAAGATATTATGATTTTTCGATTGATTTCTATAAACAAAAAGAAAAAAAATCAAGTGACGTCACATCAATATAAGGCTGAAATTGGCATGTGACAGACAAATAGATGTCAAATTCAAGGTCTAACATAACTGTGAACAACTCACTAAATTCCACTCCAACCCCCTCTATGATTGTAGAACGCCGCTTAACAATATTAATTGCACAAAGCTACAATTTGAATTGTAATAGTACCATAAGAAATTCAATTGCTAGTTGAGCAGTGCATTTCGCTTCCCTTTTTTATATAAAAAGAGGACACAAGAAAGTTGTGCAGAAGTGAGGAAGCAAACAAGCATCCATGCAAAAATTCTCTTTTGTTAATCCATCGGAGATGATATATCCCATAAAGAGGCTTGCTTTACTGATATGATTTGGTCTTCACCGTTTGAAATCAATAATCAGGATTTGCTTCTCTCAAATCAGAAAGCTCCATGCACTAGCCTTTCTCTTTTTCATAATCAAGCATGTCGAAGAAAGTTTTATATCGGGTCTTAGGAATATGCCCACAATTGAGGTTCTTCCATTAAAACACACCAAGATTGTATGATTTATTAGGTAAGATCATTCCTATCGTGTGGAGGAAATTCTACCTACTAAATCTACATGTAACCCATCCACAAAAGCCTTGAGCATGGCATCAGTACCCTACCTAGATTGGATTCCTGGGTCTTAGTAAAATGGATTTCGCCCAAAAAAACAATCAATATATTAGAACAAAACAAAAACCAATCTGACATCATCATACACACCAGGTCCTAAAGACAAAAGCAAGAAAAAGAACTCCTTATATAAACAAATGAAATGTAAATTTTATTTTTCAACTGGACTCATGACTCTACGAATTAAACAAAATATTATTGGATGATAGCTGTGTTACAAATTTTTCCATCAACATTTCAGGTCACCCTTCATGACACACATCAACAATATAACGAATAGAATTGTCAATTACAGTTCCTTAAATACACCACATCTTTTCCTCTTAATCCCTAGAAAGTGTAAAATGATAAATTCTCATTTGCATGTTTGGGCTTCCCCTAAGGAGGTTTATCTCCTCTCATAATATTTCAATGCAGTTTCTCAGTATACTTGGTCGATTGTTCACTGAAATTTTTAAAAATGTGGCCACAACATTTGTAACTCAAAAAGTTTCTTATGCATTTATGGCAAGCACTATCATATGCTCAATGATAAGTCATGCATCAGCCTAAGTTGCTAAAACTTCATCTCAAGAAATGGAGTTGAGTTTGGTAATATGTTTTCTAAGGATGCTTTAGAATTTGAGTTGAGAATTGAGATCCACACATAAGGAAGTATTTCTACGAATAGATTTAATGGAGGCAGAAATCTCTAGTTTCTTGGATAGAAACAGGTGATGGGATATTTCTTTCCTTTTTTAGATCCAATATACATTGAAGAAATATCATTCATATTACTTGCCTCTTGTACCAAGTGCTTACCAGATTCATACAAAGAATGTAATCTGAAGAGAATCCCATAGGCACTTTCAAGACTTGTTAATAGATCCTTCTGTAGATTGTAGAGCAGCCCAATGTTAGCTTATCCATAGTATTTGCCAAACGGTTTCTTCCTCTCAGAATGAAAACTTTGTGGCTCCTATTTCAGCAACTCGGATGCATCTAATTGTTTTCCATAGTTACTAGGAGATGGGTATGCGTCAGAAACAGGGACGGATTCTCCATTTTTAAGGAAAATAGGAGGCTTGTACTTTAAGACAACAATATATATATATATAAAGACACATGGGTGAGAAGACTCGGTTAGGGAAGAGAATGAGGAAAAAGAATGAGCACCATCTAGTGGCTTATGGGGAGGAACCTAAGGAGTGGGCCAATGTGTCATGGATGAATTGACCACGATCTGGAACAAGGACAGACCTTACTTTTTGCAAATAAATCCAAAACCTACCATTAACTTAGGCCTTTTGTCACCAAAATCCTTTAGGGCACTGGACTGGGAGGGCCTCGTTGTGGTTCATTTAATCAAATATTTAGCTTTGGAGCAACTAATTTCCAATTGTATCAAGCTCTAAATGAGCTCGGCAGTTTTGTTCTTCCATTAAAGTTCTCAAAAATGTTGGGTTTCTCGCTCTCATGTTCCACATGAGGGAACCCAAGGCAAAGGGGCAGGCATTCAATCTGTCTTGCACATGGTAGGTGTCAGCTGCTCGAGGTTCATTTTTGTACTTTCCCCATTAGGGATTGGCTGCAATCAAAGTTTCACGAATTGGAAGAGGGTGCATGGAACCCAAGGCAAAGGGGCAGGCCTTCAATCTGTCTCGCACATGGTAATGTCACTCAAGTTGCTGCATTCGAATTCGTGTTCAAATTAGTGAAGGCTAAAATTCGCAAAAAAAAAAATGTTGCTAAAAATCAGCGATAAAATTTGTGATTAAGTTCAACTATAAATTTATAACAATATAAAATATTAAAAATACTAAAATTATTAAATCCCAATAAAAATAACAATTTATAAAATCCTAAAAACAAATTAACTCTATAATAATAAAAGTCTTAACTTTATTTTTATAAAAATACAAATTTATTAAATATAATAATAAAAGTATTAACTTTATTTTTATAAAAATACAAATTTATTAAATATAATAATAAAAGTATTAACTTTATGTTATTAAAATATAAATTTATGAAATCCTAAAATCAAATACTCAATAATAAAACTATTACGTTTATTTTTATTAAAATATAAAATTATAAACTCATAAAAACAAATAAGACTCTAAATAATAGAAGTATGAACTTATTATAATCAAATAAAATAATTAAAAAACATTATAATATATATCGATAGGTCCATGTATAATTTTATAAACATTAAAAGAATCAAACCAAGGCTGGCTGTTCGAACACTTCCATTCACGACTCTTCTCAACTTCGTGGCTTCTTTTCTCAGTTTTGAACTGCGATTTTCTTAACGGTGGTTTTACGCATAACAGTTTTCTAATTCACATATTTTCCTAATCACAGCTTCACGGAATTTCCTCAAGGATTCCCTAGTCATGGATTCACGGCAGGGTTTAATAGGGCCAACTTTCAGCTTCTCCATTTGGTTTAAACTTCCAGCTTTACCTCTCAAATTTTGGTATGTGGATATGTTGAAAATGATTGGTAACTCTTTGGGGCTGTTCTTAGAAGTAGACGATGTAAATTTCAACTCTGTTCAAAAATCAGTGGCCAAAGTTCTGGTTGAAATGGATGTGAGCCAGGGTCTTCCAGTATCTCTAGAGATTAATGTGTGTGATTGGAGCTACTCACAAATTTTGAACTATCAAGGCCTTTCTTTTCAATGTAACCTCTGTCATGCTTCTGGCCATTTGAAAGAAGACTGTAAAAAAGGAAGGATGAAGAGTCCTTCAGCTTTTGAAGCTTCGTACCTTTCGCAGGATCCTGCTTTTAGAAAGCCGGAGGTCCCTTTAAAATATGACATGGATCCTTTAGACTCCCAAATACTTCAAGAGGTTCCAACACCCAAGGAATTTCACAAACCATCAGATGTGATTCTGGAGGAGATTCAGAGGTCAAACTTGTCGACTTCTAAGCATGATCAAGAGCTTCCCTCCTCTAAATCTTATGATTTTGCAGCTTCTTTTGGGAAAGGCAATATCATAAATTCCTCTCCAAATTCTCCCTATGTTTTGGATGGAAACAAATCCAAGGGGTCGCTCAAAGGTGTGTCCACCGTTGACCCTCAGATTTTCCTTAGTGTACATATTATAACTGAGACTCCTCGCAAGTTCAGCAGCTTTAACAAAGGTTTAGGCTATGAAGCGGAAAATGTTTCACAGGTCCTGTCTCTTTTGCCTTTTGAGGACCCCCTCAAATCACTAAGCTTTCTTCTGTAATATCCCTAAAAAATACTTTCTAACAAATCTGGATATTTTTGTTAATCCCTAGGGCAGCAGTATTAAAAATCTGACTTCTATAACAGCAGCAATAATCTGATTTTTAAATATAAAAACAGCAAACCATAATTCGTAAAAACAGTATTTTATGTATTGAATATGAACCAACTACAATAAAGATACCAGTGTTTGAATACAATAGTATAGAGCTGAACTGGCGGAACACTTGCACCCTGAATTGTCACTGCAACCCCTGAATGGAATTGCCAAGCTCAGATGTGAGGGTTTTCGTCCTCAAATCTATGTAAATGAGGGTTTTCGTCCTCTATTACTGATGCAGACAAAGAAAATAATTGATGAATTTCCAAGATGTGTTACAATGAACCCCAAGTCTACCTTTATAACTCTCAAACACTCCAAAGTGGGCACCCCATCCTAAAAATAGGATTAAACACTTTAAATAATACTTTTTCCACCCCTTATCCTAAAATTAGGATTTACAAAAGCATGCAGCTCCTTTATCAACTTTGACGCCCCCTCCTTTATTTATTTATAAAATCTAACAAAACTTATATTATTATTTTATTCTAACAAAGCTTTTGAATTAAAAATATAATTTAAGTGTCCTATTCCAATTAAAATATAAAATATCTTTGGACCTCTTGAATTAATTTATTTTCCTCTCTCAATTTCCCTAGCCTACGGAAAATAATAAAAATAGGCTTCAGGTATCCGAGAGCAATTAATTCCGAAAAAGGGACATTACATCTTCAAAGCCAATAACATAAATTCTTGTCTCTTTTGTACATATTATAACTGAGGACCCCCTCAAATCACTAAGCTTTCCTCAAAGCCAATATCATAAATTCTTGTGTACATATTATAACTGAGACCCCTCACAAGTTCAGCAGCTTTAACAAAGGTTTAGTCTATGAGGGGGAAAATGTTTCACAGGTCCTGTCTCTTTTGCCTCTTGAGGACCCCCTCAAATCACTAAGCTTTCTTCAAAGCCGATATCTGGCAATATCATAGATTCCTCTCAAAATTCTCCCTATGTTTAGGATGGAAACAAATCCAAGGGGTCGCTCAAAGGTGTGTCCACCGTTGACCCTCGAGAGGGGAAAATGTTTCACACGTCCTGTCTCTTTTGCCTCTTGAGGACCCCCCTCAAATCACTAAGCTTTCGTCAAAAGTTAAAACCAATATCATAAATTCTTGAAAGCCAATATCAAGGCAATATCATAAATTCCTCTCCAAATTCTCCCTATGTTTTGGATGGAAACAAATCCAAGGGATCGCTCAAAGGTGTGTCCACCGTTGACCCTCGAGGGGGAAAATGTTTCACAGGTCCCATCTCTTTTGCCTCTTGAGGAACCCCCTCAAATCACCAAGCTTTCTTCAAAGCCCATCCCTAAGGGTAAATGGGGGATCTAGCAGAGATTCCTGAGTAAGAGGAGGATCTTCCTTCCAAGCCCAATCAGGTTGATCTATTAGGCCAACGCTATAACAAGTCCCTAGTTGGTGAGCCCTCCAATGAGGGTTCTGGTATACCCTCTTGGTTGCAAGAAAGTTGAAACCTTCTCTACTCGTGTAGGTACTCTCAGAGGTCAGCTACTAAAAAGAATGAGATTGTTTTCGAGAGGTGGTAGGGGATTTGGCTTTGGACCTGAAGCTCTCCTCAGCATCTGGAGCAGGCAGAAAGTCCTTCAAAATTGCTCAACAATAGGCAAAAGTGGAATTAACGAGTAGCAAGCAAAAATAAATTCTTCAGTCCCTTAGAGCAGGTAGGACCCCTAGGGGTAGAGTAATGCTGATTCTCTTCTTGAACATTAGAGGGTTGGTTGCCCCTCAAAAATAACTTACAGTCAAAAGATTGATATGTCTTCATAAATCCGATGTTATTAACTTCAGGAGACCATGATGAAGACAGATAAGGCTACAAAAATTCTTTCTGCTTTACTACATAAGTGGTCTTTTGTTGGAATCAATGTTTCCGAAAGATCTGGCAGGGTTATCACAAGCTAGAGTTCTTTTCAACTTCTCAACTGTTTTTCTATAGTTGTTGGGATTGTAACAGATTTCCTTTATTTGGAGCTTGGGAAAGGAATTCTGATTGCAAATGTTTGCGGGCCTTATGCTGGGAGAAGAGAGTATTGGGATTGTTTCTTTCAGTGTGTTTTTTTAAGAGAATATTATGTGACAGTGGCTGGGGATTACAACTTTGTTACAAAAAGATCAGAGATTTGGGGAGATACCGCCAGGATGGATCCTTTAGCTGACTTTCTCTTGCATGAGATTCAAGATGCAGGGCTGTGTGATATCGAGCCACTCAAGTTATCCCCACCTGGAGAAACCAAAGACCAGGGAAACTAGAGATTCCTAAAAGATTGGACAGATTCCTAATCTCTGAGAACCTTGTTTTGGAGGCTGAAAGATTAAGATGCTAGATTGAGCAAGGAAGTAGCTCAGATCATCTTCCCATATTGCTGCAATTGAAAAATGAATGGGATAAGCCAGCAGGGCCTTTCAAGTTGAGTGTTTTTTGGCAGGAGGATGCAACTTTTATTTCTCTTGTTAAGCAAGAATGGAAACATATAACTCACACTGAATATAAATCAGCTATGTCTCAGTTTTCTAAAAAATCTTAAATCTCTGAAAGGTGCTACTCTGAATTTCGCTAAATCTAAGTATTGGGATTCAGAGTCCCAGCTGAGAGGCGGAAGCACTTCTGGACCATTGAATTGAAGTTTTCTCAAAGGAGGAAAAATTTCAGGCGAAAGATTTGGAGAACAAGAAAAGGATTTGCTTGCTTGGGTAGACTCTAAATGGAGTATGAAGAATTGTGCACTTTGGATGCATCAAGGAGATGATAATACTAAATACTTCCAGAATTTTGCTAAACAAAGGTAGCAGGAAATTACAATTTGGGAAATGAAATCTCCAGAAGGGAATACTGTCAGGACTTTAGGGCATTGCACAATCGGGTACATCTCATTTCAAATAGATCCTCCAAGAGAAAACATTGAAGAGATTCTTGAAATGACAACTTAATTCCCTCAGCTGATCACTGACAAATTCGAGGAGGATTTGATGACCTTCATTTCAAAGAAGAACTAAAATCAGTGGTGACATCTTTTCAAAGAGGTAAGAGTCCAGGACCAGATGGATGAAACTTAAGTTGCCCATACATTTTGGGTACTGAGTATCCGATACACAGATACAGCAAAAAAACATTGGCCCTAGATATGGATATGGCCGTATAAAATTATATAAATATTAAAAATATATAAATTCCAGCCTAATAAATAGGAATTAGCCACATATTATGCATATAAAAAAGAAAACAAGCTAAATAACCACAACAAACTACTCAGAATTTCATTGAACCTGGGCACAAGCATCATCCCTACCACATCTAGTCGAGGTGTTTATTACATTTATCTCATACATGTTATTTTTGTCCTTGTTTTTGATGGCTTGTATTTGGTACCTTCCGTAGAATAATGCTGCTGCAAAAACTGTAAATTCTACTGTAATGATATATTAAATTTAAGTAGAACAAAAAAAAATTAAATTTTTTTAAAAAAACTGTTTTAGGCCTAGAAACGGCCAGGGTACAGTTGGGCAGGTCCAAATATGGGCTGGTACGTCTGCAGATGTACCCAGCCGTACCTGGACCTGCCTGGCCATTCCAGGCGCATAGCCGGGCCGCACCCATACCGGGCCCTAAGGATGGTGTTTCGGTAACTTAGGATGAACCATTGACTTCTATGTGGATCCTAGAAGATGACCTGCTTAAAGCGGTTGAAGAGTCCAGACTATCTGAGCTGGTTTCTGGTTCTATAAACTCTACTTTTCTTGCATCAATTCCAAAGAAGGATTGCCCTTCTTTCTTTGAAGAATATAGACCTATTTCCCTTTGCGATACTTTATATAAAATTGTCTCAAAGGTCATTGCAAAATAGGCTGAAAGGTCTTTTGTCTGAGAACTTATCTTTGGAGCAATTTGGACTCTTGAATCATAGACAGATTTATGATGCTTTGGGTGTCGCTCAGGAAACATTGCACTCTATTAAGACTAGAAAACAGCAAGCTCTGACCATCAAATTAGATCTCTCAAAGGCTTTTGATAGACTAAATTGGTTGTATCTTAGGCTTATGTTAATTCGTATCGGATGCAGTGTTCCCTTTGTTAACTGGGTACTGGGATGGATAAATCTTTGTTTCTTTCTCTGTCCTCATTAATGGAGCTGCCTTTTCTTTCTTCACGCCTTCCAGGGGACTTAGGAAAGGGTGTCCCTTGTCTCCATTGCTCTTCTCTTGGTAATTAAGTGGCTTAGTCGTATGGTTAAGGAGTTTAAAAGGAGAGGGAATATTAAGGGAGTCAAAATCAATAGCTACATCTCTGTTACTCACTGATTATTTTCTGACCATGTCTTTTTATTTGGGTGTGGTTCGCTGAGGTAGGCCCTGCAAAATAAAGTGATTTTGGATCTCTTTTGTGTTGCTACAGGTATGGAAGTAAACCTACAAAAATCAGTTATATCATCAAACAGGGTGCATCAAGGTCAGGAGGTACTGATTGTTGGAGATTTTGGCTTTCGTTTTTGGTTTCTCCATCTTGAATTTCAACAAAGGACTTAAATAATTGGGTTTTGTTTTAAAACCAAATGACTATGGGCTCACTGATTGGATTTGGCTCTACCAAAAATTGAAAGGAAAACAAATTGGTGCACTGGGTAGCTCTCACTAGGAAGACGTTTAACCCTTGTGAAGTCTGTATTTGAGGCTATTAGCCTATTCCAATGTATTGGCATAAACCGACCTATAATCCAGTTAAGATTTTGGAAATGAATGATAAAAAAATGTTTTCACTTTTTATGGACTGGAAAAAAATTTAAATGCCATAATGTTGGTTAAGTGGAATAAGCTACCCAAACCCAAGGATGCTAGGGGATGGGAGCTCAAGAATATTCATAACTTTGGCAAGGTCCTTGCTGCAAAGAGCCGGCAGAGGCTGCTATCTGGAGAGATTCTGTCCTTTGAGGAATGGATAAGGCAAACCAGTAAAAACTTTTAAGAACTCTATTTTTGGAAAACCTTGGTTAACTTTTTTTTCTCCTGGTTGAAAATTGGTTAGCCTGGAGATTATGAGATGGCAGCAGATTGAGGATTGGTAAGGATCCATGGCTCAGTTGTGGTGGCACTTTTATTCTATCCCAACAGCTAATGGAGATCTTGAGTTCAAACGGTATAAATTCTGGAGCTGAGGAAGCTTCTCTTGATAAAATGGACTTATAAAAACAAGGTTGGAAGATGGACGAGGATCTAAATTTAGGCGCGGACGCCCAGGAATGGAGTACTTAAAGGCTTTGGAAAGAGCTTTTGTCAGACTTAGAGATGAACCTGAACAGATTGTTTGGTCAAAAAATCCAACAAGTGGCCAATACACCGTCAAGAAGGGATGCAAGGCATGCTTTGAAGATAACAATCTAGCGGTAACGATAGTGGTGAATCAAGTTATGGAAAGTCAAGGGCCCTTTAAAAACCAATGTTCCACGAAGACACATCCCTCACCCAAAACTGACGCTCGGAGACTCAAGATGTCTTTGAGACTTGCGAACAGTTGGAAAACGCCCCCATTGACCTGCCACTACCACCAGTTGTACAGAGACGTCCCCAAAACGTTTCTCTCAAAGAGGAGACGTTTTGAGGCGTCCCCCAATTTTGGGAACTTGGGAGGTCCTCGGGACATCCCAGAGACTTCTAGAAGTCTCTCGACCTGTCCTAAAGACTCCCAACCATACCCGGAGGCATAAGGTTGTCAAAAATTTTTATTTTTTTTTAAACATTTTGTTTTTTAATACTCATTAGGCCCCAACCACCCCCTAAGCACTCCAAAAAAAACTATAAATAAGAGTTACACCCTCACACCAAATCACAATAAAAAATTCAAAGCAAGAGTGAAAGCATTAGCGAGCAAGAGAGAGGATGAGAGCATTAGCAAGTAAGAGTGAGAGCAATAATTTTAACAAGCGAGAGTGAGAGCAATAACATTAGCAAGCAAGAGTGAGAGTGTGTACAAGGAAAACTAAAAGCAACGAAGAAATAAGCAAACAAACAGATGCAAACCTTCCTTTGAGTCTTCTTGCAACCTCAAATGAGATAGCTAAAGTGTTACTACACTTGTTGGATCTCTTTGGATAGTTTGATTGTGGATGCTCCAATCTTGTCTCCAAATGGAAGAGGAATGCTACAAGAAAATGAGTGATCATGAGGACAGCCTTTCAATATGCAAATTCAAATGGCAAATGAGCGAGTTTTGTTGCAAAATGCTTAAAGCTTCCAAAGATGAATTGTAAAGGATAGAGCCTCATATTTATAGTTGAAGGAGAGGCCATGGATTGTGGATCAAGGTTTGAATGAGTTGCAGGATCATGAATGCATTTTCTGGATTAGCAAGTTGATTTGGTCTGTGCAGTTGGATGGTTTGAATATTCATTTAAGGGGCAATGAATATTTGGTTGGATTTTGATTTTATTCGAGAAGGTGGTTGTACGTGAATATTGTTGCTTCCACCTTTGTAGGGTTCTAGAACTTGAGTGGAGTGAGCTAGTTCAACTTGAGTGAGTTGGATGGTGAAGTGGAGATAAGTGGAGGGTGAGTGGATAATTAGCTATTTATTTATTTAAATAGCTAATTAAATTAGCCAAGGGATGTAAGTGTATGGTTTAAGCATGATAGAATTAATTAAATTAATTCTAAAGGGATGTGGGTGACTTCTAATGGAATATGAAAGGGTAATGATCTAGAATGCATTCTAGAACTGATTTGGCATATTATGCAAAGGATAGGGATAATTAGGAATGACTAGAAATAGGTATGTATTTTTAGGGTGTCTACAGAGAGCATTACCAAGAAGTAACAACAAAAGTTAGTGCAAGTGCCAAGTCTTCATTTGCATTAAGCCATTGGTCAACTATATTTGAATTTTGAATATAAATACTAATATATTAATATTTGGCATTTTCACTATTCAATGCAATGTGTTTAGTATTTCAAAGTTTAATTTGTTGTTCCTTATACATTTTTATATAACTAATCTTTCAAATACTATATATATTTGCGCCACCGTCCTGCCCTCGGCAAAAGAATACTCACTTGGGATGTTCCTAGACCTGGTTGATGATGCCTATGTAGAGCGGATTATGAAACCGTCGACCATTTGCCGGTTCATTGCATTTACACTAGGGAGTTGTGGGCTTCTTTTTCGCAGTTGACTGTGGGTAAACGTAATTGGAATCGATCTACTATTTTGGACAATCTTCAGTCTTGGTTTGAGGATAAGACAATCACTTCAGGTGTCTTTCTTTCCTTGTTCTGCCCTTTTTAAGTACAAACTCAAATCATTTCTATTCTTGAAGATTTAATGAAGACTCCTAAGAAGACTAGGCAGATCAGTGTTTTATTTATAGATAAATCCCATCCCTGGGGTATTTTCAAAGGAGAATGTGAGGGGGCAAAGAATTTGTGGTGCAAGGGGTTTTCCTTCCATAAATGACTGTCATAAGCTCTCATTTACAGCAGGGTGTGGCATGTGGACAAACAACATTGCAGAGTGCAAAGCTTTAGCCTTACAGCTGAAGCTTGCTTCTCAACATGGGGTTCAGCTACAAGTCATGGGAAATGCTAAATTAATGGTTGAATGGGCTTCTGGTAAGATGGAATCGAAAAATTAGGTTTTAAGACCTTTTTATGAGCAGGTCAAACTACTAGAAGCTTCTTTTGCATGGGTCTCATACTGCCACATATTCAGAGAATATAATCAGGATGTTGATATCCTTTCTAAGCAGGGTCTTTCAGTGGAGCCAGGATTGTGGGAGGTGATAGCGGAGGTGAATGGTTCTGTCCATTCCTCTTCTCTGATCCCTTTCTGATTTGTTTGAAAATTATCCTGGCTCGTGTCTTAGTATTTTAAATTGTTTTCACCCTTTGTATTGCATTTCTTTTCGGTCCATTTCTTTCTTTTCTTTTTTGGTACCTCTTTTTGGTATGTTTTTAAGGGCTTTATACCTAGAAGTTTATATTAAGCTGACGCTGCTGACTGATCAGCCTCGTGCTTTGGCTGTTAACATAGTTATATTTGCGAGTATTGACCCACATTATATATAACTTTTTTTCTTGGGAATGAAAGGTAATTATAAATTTTAAAGTATGTCTGCAGAGAGAGTAACTCGGCAGCAGACTCGATGGCTAATATGGCAACTCACCCATAAATGGAGAACTTCGGCGCTAATTGGTATCAAGTGAGTCAGAAAGAAAATATGGAAGACCTAAAAAGATGATTATAAATGGAGCAAAAGTAGAGAATTGAAAGAATAAAAAAGCAAAGCACATATGAAAATTAGGACGCATCAAGGGAAAAAGGATAGAAAAGATAATTCTCCTTGCTTTCTAACTACTCTTAACCTTGAGAGTAAAACAAGAACATGCCATAAAAGAGAAAGTAGTACCATGCAATGAACTTGCTCCTTCGAGAGAAAATAAAGTAGAAAAAGGAGGAAAACACGGCAAAGCCAGCAATAGAAGGCTGATCTGGACAAGAAGAGTAGAGACTTGACAAATCCAAAACAATCAGCTTCTAAACAGCCCCTGGAAAGACACCAACAGTATTGGATATCTTCATCCTAAGAAGATTTTTGAGAGCAGGAAGAAACATTCTAAGTGCTGCCACTTCAAATCTTCAATTTGGAATCATTCCATTCTTCACAGATCAGATGGCAGAAAGGGAAAAGGATGAAAAAAAAATTAAACAAACTGCAGGTCAGGGAGTCGCACCAGCCAAGGGTGGAGAAAGTTGGGATGGAAAGAAATAGAAGGTGCTGCATTGGGCTGCCTATAAAGATTATAATTTGGTTTTTCTCTCAAGCCAACACTCAGCTGCACCTCCAATTGATTCAAACTCTGCCACACCCTCCATTCTGTTCACATACTGTCTGCCACATATTCTCTTCTTTCCAGTAAACATGAACTTCCTAATGAGATTCTCTCTCCTTCAAGCTGAATTTCCACCTTGGAAACTTCCAACACCACGCCACCTACAACAACAATGCCCAACTGAAAGCCACTAATAGAAGGAACAGAATTGGGACACACAGATCAAATAACAGAAACGACATGGATGCAGAAGAAGAGAAAGAAATGGAAATTTGCATGCGCATATGGGACATGAGCAGCAACAAGTACAAGAGTAACTAATTAACATCTTTGTTGGTGATAGTGTGCAAGTATTGTTAACGTGCAAAAGTAACATCCTGGATTTGATCATGGAAGATCAATACTTTTAGCTAACATGGGATTATCTCCAAGTGTGGGACTTGCATCTTGAGACAAACCTCCAAAGAATGTTGGTTCCTCTACCTATTCTTAATGCTAACACTAAACTACCTCTAAGTTAAGCCTATTCTAACACATCCAAGTAACCAGGAGAGGGAGAGAGAGAGGGAGAGGGAAAACATAAGCAAACTAAGCTAAAAAGAGGTGATAGCACCAAGAAAAGGGGGATGAACACTCTATGAGGGAGAATTGAGAAGGAAATGGAGAAGGGAGAGGGCAGACACATGCCACAGACCAAAATTGCATTTAACCCTCCTTTTCTCACACAAAACACAACAAAAATGGAGAAACCTACAAATACAACACACACAACATACCAAAGAAGGAAATGGAGAGGCAAGAATGCAAGAAAATACAAGCTAGGGCAGAGAGAGAGCCACAAAACCAGATTTTATTGCAATAAAAGTATGCATAGACCATTACATCTGAAGTAGAAGGCACAAAACGCATGCAAGAGTCCAAATCTGAGGTCTGCAACTCACAAACACTTGGGAAACCATTTTGGCATGGTGCCTTTGCATTTTAGAACGTCCCTCCTTTACAAATGAAGTGATTTGCAAATATATAGAGAAAGAGGAGGGAAAAGATTAGGGCACGCCAAATTTGAGCTCAACCACCGACCAAACGCATTGAAAGCCTACAAACGCACATGGGCCTCTGACTTGGCCATTCTTCCACGCCATCACGCTTGCAGAGAAGGTATGGGTTCATCATTAATTTTGGTTGGTGGAAGTGGTTGAACATTTTTACAAGCAAAACTGCCCTTTTTCCTCTTGAACCCATGTTTGCACTTTTGACCCCCAAAACTCCATCAATTTAGTTTCTTGATGCCAAAATGAAGCCCTTGAGAAGACCTTTCCAACGCCACCGATTTCATGCAATTTGGAGCTCCGCCATGAAAGTTATGGTCAAAAAACCATTTCTACTTTGTTTCGCGGCTTTGTTGTGTGTTCATTCATTTTTGCAATGTTCTGGGGGATCTCCCTTTGTGAAGCGGCATTTTGAATGTTTGGCGGCATTTTTGGCTTCCGCGGGTTTCCTATTTATTTTGTTTTGTTACGCAGAATTCTTTTGTTATGCGGCTTTGAGACTTTGTTTCGCTATTTTGGCGAGACTTACATGCCTCCAACTATGCGCTGAACACTTATTTCTTGTTGTACAACTTTTTTTTCAAGCGCAGCCATATTCCTTCGTTCCACTTTGCGGAAGACTAAATCTCCCAATTTTTTTCGCATAGCACTATAACCAAAGGCCGCGAAGCACTTAACTCTTCAAAAATCATCCAAGCCCCGAGCTTTGAATTTCCTTTATTCCACGGGTTAGGAAAACCTGCAGAACACTACATTTATGCACTCCGCAGAACATTGGGATCCTTTGTCCCGCGACTTTCCTTAGCCAAATTTCCACCTAAGTCTTGTGTGTGCTCCCTTTGTTCCGCGGGTTGGGAGAACCCGCAGAACACTGACTTCCAGTGTTCCGCGTCTTTTCAAACCAAAAATTGTCTCGAGTCCAAAATCAAATTTCCAAGTTGTCAAAATAGCTTGGGGGTTATTTTGGACAATAGTCTGACAACCTCAAGGGATATCTGCTCGCTAGATAGAAGATTTGTGGCCTTTTGAAGCATCCATTGGTATGGAGTCAAACCTGAAAACTTTGAAAAATTGATCTTTTAAACTTTGAAAATCTTACCCCTGTAATCTGCATGGACTTAAAACTGCTTGAGTGCTCTTGTAAGCTGATTTATTGGAGTTTTTGATAAAACTTGCAAACTGTGACAAAACTTCTAATTTTTTTGCTAAGAAGCGAGCATGGAGAACTCTTATTGCATATGATTTTGGGGGTTGAATGAATGACATTGAAGACTGTCCCAAAACACCTTGTTTCCACCATGTAACCTGCTTGAAACGGACTAGATTGTGCAACAAGGCCCACAAAAACTATGTACAAACATGGAAAATCATACATGTTCCAAGAGGAAACATGCAGAGTGTGGACAATGCACTTGTTTTACAATAAGCACACCTAATCTACCATAACACTAAACAAAGGTAAAGGAAGCTAAACAAAACCAACAATTGGTTGGGATAAATAGCCTACCTTCCTCACAAAATTGGACCATATGATTAATTTGGCAATAAACATAGTCACTAATGAGTGGAAAACTATCCTGAAACTGATTTCCCTCCCCATTCCCCAAAGTATCAGCCAGAAGGAGAACATATACGTCCTCAAGTTGCTCTACATTTGGTTGGAGGTGTTGAAGTTGACCTTTGGAGCTTTGATGATCTCCCTCATGTTCTAGAGTGAGTATGACCGGTGGCAACTCAGAATTTGACTCCAAACCAGCCAAGTATTTGATTGGACAAACATTCTTTTGAATTGTCTGGTTGATTTGCATGGTTTGCCCATCTTCTTCATACTTAGTTCCAAGACTAGAGCTGGTTTATACACTTTCCTCCACATGGTGGATGCTTGCAAGTTGCTTTGGGTTTGGTCTTGTTGCTTCTTGTGCAAACATCTTTGTTTCCACTTTAGGGCACGTGTTTCCTCCATCTCCATTCTCTGCCCCACACTGCTTTTCCTTCAAAAGTGCAGCAAGTTCTAAACATGCAGAGCAATGAGGGCATTGCAATCAATCAAAACATCTTGTTCACTTTGCATCCATTCTTCCTCATTATCTTGGACAGCACGAGTGTTTAAAAACACTTTCTCTTCCCCTTCAATTCCAATCTGATTTTCCTTCAAAATTCCTGATTTTTCTTGACATTCAGCTCCTCTTTTTGAATAATTTGAACCTGCTCATCCTCCCAATCAGAATCACACCAATCTTCAACAAATATGCAGTTGTTATCCTTGGTGAAATTGGTTTGATATGAGACACTAGCAATATCAAGGGGCTGCTGATTTGAATCTCCTTCATACATAGATGGTTGATGCTCAAAAAATCTGATTTGATCATTTGAAACACAAATGATCCTCCAAAACAAGTTTCCCTCTTTGCTGATCTGAATTCTCCCTCACAACTGCATGATTTTGTATGAGAAGTTGTTGTTGGGAATGTTGCAAGGGTTGTTCCTCCTCTCCAAGATAATAGCACAAATCTCCCTCTACCAATCTTGTAGGATAACTTGCTTTAGTGAGGGTTGGGTAGAGCATTGGGACAGCATGTGAAATACCATAGTTCAACAAGGCTTTATCACAAGACTTTGGAGGGTTGTGTAATGCCTTGGGTGGAGATGGGAAGAAATCTTGCAAAGCACAAGGAATGTCTTGGGCATTGTAAACTTGTAGAGCACCAAAAGAAGAACTAGGAAGCAAAGGATCTTCCTAAGTTTGGAATGGAATAATAAATTTTCTTTATTTGCATGAGGGGGGTATGGAGAATTTGAGATGGTGAGGGAAGAATGGAAGCAATGGGGATGGGTTTCCTTTGACCAACCTAAATGAGCATCTTCTCATCTTGCAATGCAATTGCAAAAGCTTGAGGAAGAGTACTACCTCCTAGAGTTTGGATCAATACAGCTAAATCAGCATCCAAAGACCTCAAATAATACAAGAATGCCATACCTTGTGAGGGTCTGAATTCTTGAGGAATTCTGAGCCATGTCCTTGAGAATCTGATGTTGAAATCTGAGATGAACTCCATTGAAGCTCATTGTATTTTGTTGAGGTGTTCCATGAGAGAGATGACATTTGCATTCTCCTTGAACCGATTGTGTAATTGTTCTCCCAACTGATCCCATGTGGAAATGGATTATGGAGCCAAACTGCTATACCAATCTCTTGCTTTACCTTTGAATGATGAAACAAGAAGCCTGAGGCAAATGTTCTTCTCTGATATTGTGAATGGCACAATGGTTGGCTATGTCTTGAATGTGATCAATAGGAGATTGATCTCCATTTCCATGGAAAAGAGGTAGGGTTTTTAGGGTTGTTTTGGGGATATCATCCCACTGCTGCAAATGAAGGGGGCTCGAATTGAAATGAGAGAATGGAAGAGCTCTTTGGAGAGCCATGAGAGAAATGGAAATATGAAAATGAGGAGACCTTTCCAACGCCGCCGATTTCATGCAATTTGGAGCTCCGCCGCAAAAAGTTATGGTCAAAAAATCATTTCTGCTTTGTTTCGCAACTTTGTTGTGTGTTCATTCATTTTTGCAATGCTTCGCTGATTTCCCTTTGTTATGCAGCATTTTGAATGTTAGGCTGCATTTTCTCGCTTTCGCAAGTTTCCTATTTGTTTTGCTTTGTTACGTGGAATTTCACTTGTTATGCGGCTTTGAGATTTTGTTTCCCTTGTTTGGCGGACTTACATGCCTCCCACTATACCACAGGACACTTATCTCTTATTGTGCAACTTTTTTGGAGCGCAGCCATATTCCTTCATTCCGCTGACTTTTGAAGTCTGCAAAACACTAATTTCTTGTGAAGCCCGCGAAACACTGAGTTAGTGTTTCGTGGCTTTTTCCTTGTCCACATTTACACCTCTTTCCCATTTCCATGCAACACTCCAAACCTAGCATCCTATGTATCGCGGCTTCCATCAAGTGGACTTCATCCTTTATTGTGCGGCGTTGTCAAACCAACTCCGCAGAAGACTAAATCCCCAATTTTCAGCGCAACACTATAACCAAAAGGTCGTGAAGCACTTAACTCTTCAAAAACCACCCAAGACCCAAGCCCGAATTTCCTTTTTTCGTGGGTTCTCCTAACCCGCGGAACACTACATTTATGCACTCTGCAGAACATTGGGATCCTTTGTTCTGTGGCTTTCCTTAGCCAAATATCCGCTTAAGTCTGCGTGTGCTCTCTTTATGCTTCGCGGGTTGGGAGAACTCGCGAGAACACTAAGTTCCTTCGATCCACTAACACTAACTTCCAGTGTTCCGTGGCTTTTCAAACCAAAATTTGTCTTAAGTCCAAAATCAAATTTCCAAGTTGTCAAAATAGCCTGGGGGTTATTTTAGACAAGTACAAGACAAAGAAGAAGAAGAGGTTTTCATCCTTGAAGGGAATGAAAAACACAAAATGGTAGAGAAGAATGAATACACCAAGATGAAAGATCCCCTAATGGGACTATTCCACCTTAAATTGGATTATCACCAAACCCAAAGCAAAATACAAACTTAACACAATGAGAGCAAATAAATATATGGCAGCCCAAAGATTATTTGTGAGAAATGCGACTAGAGGTATAAGGTAAACCCATACAAATTAGACCTTAACATTCCCACCCTCCATGTAGACTTTTTCAAGACCACAATCTAAAAAAAAAAAGATTTTAAGTACCAAACAGTCTGAATTTATTTAAAGAAGTCTGCAGAAATATTTTACCAGCTTCTGGATCAGTATATAGACTGATTTTAATAATAAAATCTCTGCAAGATACAGATCTGCAATAACAGATTGGAAATAGAGAGTTTTGGCCCTCGAAACACACCACAAATGTATATAAAAGCAGCTCGAATCCAGCTCAAAAGCATGTGACACAACCGCTTTTATGACCTTCCAAACGCCTGTAATTTGCCCAAACTGGTTCCGCTCCAACAGTACCAAAATTAATAGTTCAACAACCTGATTAGCCTTGAGATCCCAATACAAAATATGAGTGCAAAAGAGAGTTTTCGTTCCCTTTTCACTATTCTTCTTGAGGGTTTTCGTCCTCAGAAGTTACAGCCACAAGTGCTTCAGCTTACAAGCTATTTGCAAAATATAAAATGATCATGGAATGCCTCTTCTAAGTCGACCTCTCCTTTATAAAGGCAAAGTGACCCAAAGGGAGCCTTTTTCACCTCCAATCAGCTTGCAATACATTTTTCTATGCATATTTTCCTCCTAGCCCAAGTCTTTGCTTTTGCATAGGGAAAATACAAAATTAGTATGGGTCTCTTTTTACTTTCTAGGCAGCCAAGATACACTTTCCTAGAAAAGTCGCCAATCCTCATGGGGAGGATACAAAAGTTGCATGGGCCTTATACCTCCCAAATGGCCAATATTCATTCTCTAAGCAAGTCGTCCAACTCCCTAGGAATGATACAATCATAACATTAGACCCCTTTGCACTTATCTAGAGATTACAACATGTATTTATAAGTGCATTCCTATACTAAGTCAAATAAATAATTATAAGTGCTTTAATATTTTATTTTATTTTCTTTTAGGCACTTATAGAAATTTATTGTGACTTAAGTCACCCTTGCACACACCCTTTGGCCGTCGGGTAGACAAAAATGGGCCAAAGGTCTTTGATGCTATTAGTCGAAAGAGGGACATTACAGTCCTCCCTTCCCGAGATTGCTTGCCCCCAAGCAATCACAAGTAGCAAATCTGCATCCTCATTAGTTCTGGATCCCAAATCAGCCTAAGCCTTTTGAATGGCTTCACATGCACTATACAAAACTGCTCAACTGCTGCAAAAAAGAACTTATGCAACTTACTTGCAAAAAGTACCATGATCCTCCTCATGTATGCTCCAAATTTTTCGTATTCTTCATCTTGTCCTTGTTGTCCCATGCTGCAATGAAGTGAAAAATCTTCGTAGATGTCTTCACGAGATGGTTCCTTGTCCCAAACTAACATAGACTTGGCTGCCATTTGATGGGGCAGCGTGTACTTGAGTGCTCTCAAAGTGACTTGTTTCCCTTTATGTAGGAAACTCAGCTCCATAGCTTGCACATCTTGGGTGATTCTTCCCAATGAATGAAGCCATTGCATACCAAGCACAACATTATTATCTTTCAAATCTATAACATAGAAGTCATCACAAAGTGTATACTCACCAAATAAAATGCTTACTTGGTTGACCTTCTTTTTGCAAGGAAGAGTGAGACCACCTGCTATAGTCACATCAAAACCTTCAAAATTATCATATTGCAAACCTTTTTTGTCTGCCAAACCTGCATCTATGAAGTTATGTGTAGATCCACTATCCAGAAGTGCCATGATCCTACACCCGAACATTGTGCCTTCAAACATGAATGGATTAAACTTGGGTGCTCCCGAAAGATAGGTGAGTCTACCATCATTTGCAATGTCTGGTGTTGGCTGCTCCTGTTCATCCCCTGAATCTTCATCCTCAACCTTAATGAGATGTATTTTGCCTTTCCCAAGACACCTATGCCCTAGTCCCCAAGGTTCATTGCAATGAAAGCATAAATTCTTCTGCGAAGCTCATTCTTTGAAACAGTCTCCATCTTTGGTGTAAACTCAACCTTTGAAGAAGTGGGCTGCTCTTGTTGTTCTGATTTTTCCTCCTTGACGTTCTTCCTTTGGGGCTGAACTGGAGTAGTGTCTAAGTCCAAGGTTGTCCGAATAGCCTCATGCAAAGTCCTAGGCTTAAGAGCCTTGACCAATCCCCTCAACCTGTCATGAAGTCCCTCAATGAACAACATCACCACTCGCCTCTCAGGCATCTCTGGCACCATCACTGCTATATGTTGAAATTCGTTGATGTATGCATCAACGTGTCCACTCTGTCGAAGTTGTGCCAAGTCCCTATAGTAAAGCTCTACATCCTTGCGATCAAATCTCACAATCAACCTCTCACTAAACTCCCTGTATGATTGCAGAAGATCATGATTCTGCGTGACTAGCCCATGGTGCCACCAATCGTACGCTACTCCCTCAAGGTGCAACGTGGCAAATTGGATAGCCTCCTGCTCCTGCATAGGTTTGAGAGTGAGATATGTGTCGAGCTTGTGAATCCATGCTCTAGCACTAATCTTTCCACTACCATCAAATGTGGAAAGGGTCACCTTGTTGGTGGCCTGCTTCAACTCCATGTTCTTTGTGCTCTAGGTCTCTGTACCTGTCTAGCTCTCAAGCTTTCCCTCTTGAACACAATACTGGTGAAGGGGAAAGGCATTCCGTACCTCCTCAGGAGAGCTCTCCACTCATCATGCACTGCCATCACATTATCCTGAAAGATTGTGCCCTCAAGTGGGTCCTCAACTAATGGTGGCTCCTCCCTCTGTAGGAATCTAGGCTGCATAGGTCTATCCGCAGTCCTCGTGGATCTCCTCTCCTCTGTATGTCTCCTATCACGTGGAGGGGAACCTCTTACGCTACCCACCTCTGTAGGTGCCCTGTGGCCTTGCCCAGCCAGCGATACGGATCTCTCGGCCTATTTCATGGCCTATCCATACTCTCCATCGGCCATATCTCATGGTCTGAATCATTTCCTGATGGGAATCGATCATACCGCTGAAAAGAATATCTGGGTCAACTCGCTCATGCCGTGGGAGTGTGTGATCCTCTCTCTCTATCCATGATTCCAGTACTACTTTCTATATCTAAATTTGTGAGAATACGTGCCTGACTCCTTGTATAATATCTGTGTGGCCCAACTTCTCTAGGCTGCATCAAACAAAACCCTCCAGGTGGGAGGATTGCTACTCTGATACCACTGAAAGATCCCCTAATGGGACTATTCCACCTCAAGTTGGATTATCAGTCAAACCCAAAGCAAAATACAAACTCAACACAATGAGAGCAAATAAATATATGGCAGCCCAGCATTATTTGTGAGAAATGCGACTAGAGGTATAAGGTAAACCCATACAAATCAGACCTTAACATTCCCACCCTTCATGTAGACTTTTCAAGACCACAATCTAAAAAAAAAAGATTTGAAGTACCAAACAGGTCTGAATTTATTTAAAGAAGTCTGCAGAAATATTTTACCAGTTCTGGACTATATATAGACTGATTTTAATAATAAAATCTCTGCAAGATACAGTTTGCAATAACAATTGGAAATAGAGAGTTTTTGGCCCTTTGAAACACACCACAAATGTATATAAAAGCAGCTCGAATCCAGCTCCAAAAGCATGTGACACAACTGCTTTTTATGACCTTCCGAAATGCCCAGAATTTGCCCAAACTGGTTCGCTCCAACAGTACCAAAATTAATAGTTCAACAACTTGATTATCCCTAGAGATCCCAATACAAAATATGAGTGCAAAAGAGAGTTTTCGTTCCCTTTTCACTATTCTTCTTGAGGGTTTTCGTCCTCAGAAGTTACAGCCACAAGTGCTTCGGTTTACAAGCTATTTGCAAAATATAAAATGATCATGGAATGCCTCTTCCAAGTCGACCTCTCCCTTTATAAAGGCAAAGTGACCCAAACGGAGCCTTTTTCCCACCAATCAGTTTGCAATACATTTTCCTATGCATATTTTCCTCCTAGCCCAAGTCGTGCTTTTGCATAGGAAAATACAAAATTAGAATGGGTCTCTTTTTACTTCCTAGGCAGCCAAGATACACTTTCCTAGACAAGTCGCCCATCCTCATGGGGAGGATACAAAAGTTGCACGGACCTTATACCTCCCAAATGGCCAATATTCATTCTCTAAGCAAGTTGTGCAACTCCCAGGAATGATACAATCATAACATTAGACCCCTTTGCACTTATCTAGAGATTACAACATGTATTTATAAGTGCATTCATATACTAAGTCAAATAAATAATTATAAGTGCTTTAATATTTTCTTTTAGGCACTTATAGAAATTTATTGTGACTTAAGTCACCCTTGCACACACCCTTTGGCCGTCGGGTAGACAAAATGGGCCAAAGGTCTTTGATGCTATTAGTCGAGAAAGAGGGACATTATAGAAGATGAGTAAATTTTGTTGCTTGAACAACACCATCGCATTGAAGGAAGTCAACCCTGAAAGTGCACCAATTCTTTGGACAGAAAATGGTGACCCATAACATTAGTGGAGAGAGTTAAGGAAGAATCAATGTTGAAACAAGTGAGGCAGATGAGCAAAAGGAAACTTGGGAAATCAAGGTGGAAGACAATCAGATAGGCAGAATAAGTAGCAAGACAAGAAAAGGAGGAGATGAGAAAAACTCCCGGAAAAAGACTAATATCCTGAAGAATGGGGCGGGGAGGAACGAGACTACGAAAAGCAGTATGCAGAGTCCTGTGACAAATCAATGGGCAAAAATTGAATCCTCCAAGGCTATGCTGAACAAAAGGAGCAGTGAATTTCTGAATGCAAAGGATCATGTGCAGGAGACGAGAAGCATCACCATTTTAGATGAGATGAACAAAAGTTTAATGGAATTATGTGATGGATCAGAATGGCATTCTTGCCAAAAGCCAGAATCGATTGCTTGCCAATATAAATGAGATGCTGCAAGCAAACCGGACGGAGACAAAGGCCATCCGGAAAGAAATTCAATGCTTCATGGAGACTAAAACCAAGGCACACTGCTCAATACCCAACATTTTGGAATGCTAGAACAATCATATCTTCCAACTCTGAAGGAGGAATGCGATGGCCAAAAGAGCTGGCTAAACAATCCAAGTTGTTGGAGGCAATTAAAATGAGTTAGTATGACTTGGAAAGTTTGAACACAAACACTCGGGGCATGGTGGAGGACATCACAGAGGTGAAGAAGCATATTCGTTATTGGATCTGCCACAACAATTGACGGGAGGAAAACCAGGAGGTCCCTACAATTGAAGCTGTGGAGTGAGCCATTTGACTGATGGGGTGTTCGTTTGAATGGGGAAGAGTGAGCCATTTGACTGATGGGATGTTGGTTACTATCTGTTTTGTATCACAGCTCTGCTGCTCTGAAAATAATAATATGTAGTCTTGGATAAGCTTCTCTAATTGTGGGTCTAGGTGTAATTTGATCTGTTGGAGTGTTTGTTAGTGGCCTTCTGAGCCCTAACTTGTTTGTTTCGTTCTTTTAAGTTGATATCAATAAAAGTTTTTATTATGAAAAAAATATCAATTTTAAATTATGAACAAATTTATACATTAGATTAAGATTACACACAAATGATGCACTCCCAGCCTACGAGAAAGGTAGGAAGTTGGGTATTCCATGAATTTAAAAATTCAGGTTGTGCAGGCCAAAGGAAAATGGTCAAAATGAAAGAAAAGAAATAGAGTATGCCAAAAAAACAGATCAAATGAATTTGTAGCAGGTTGAGCAGATCCAATGTGAAATTTTGCAAAAAACAAGAGAATTGACACTCATTCACCTCCACATCCTCAATTGTTGCTGCTAAAATGCATTTTGGAAGGTCATCTACAATTTTTTAGTTATCTTTCTAGCCTTTTGAAGGTTTTTTTTTCAAGTTATTTTTACTTTTAAATCAGATATGGCTACAGTTGGCCTGCATACCGTATCCAACCGTATCTGATACGGCCCCATTACAGGTTTGTATCTGGATACAGCTAGGTGTGGTATTTGAAGCGTATCCGAGCCGCGCCGTACCCATATCAGTATCTAGCATGCAGACACACACACACACTAGTATCCTGCAACTCTGGACAATTGACATTATAAATTATATAAATCCTTATTTTATGTTTAAGATCATGGAGTAGCCCTGGGGTATTTTTCATGCCTTATGGCGACTTTATACCTCTATAAGATCAGAGCTAGTTCGACAGACCTAGATAAGGCTAGAGTCTTTTTCAACTTTTTTGGACTGACAGGGGCAAAGTTTTGTGGATATAGATAGAGAGGCATTAATATAGGAGTGATGTGAGACAATGATGTTGGGCAGGAAATGGTCATAGACCAAGATTTCCTTAAGAAAACCTCAAACGGTAAGCAAGATAACCCAAATGTCCTTTCCGCCACATAATTAAATTCTGCAAACATTTAAAAATTGTGAGGCAAAAAGGATTGCTTCCACAAAAATGTGCAACTACAATAATGCAGAGATCCTTGAAACAAAAATGACACAACCCTTCACAAAAATCTACCTAACTTGTGTCGCTTCATAATGACTGTTACCATGATCACAACCCAGGTTCAAATATCAACCCACGAACCCTGAGCTTGTTCCCTGCATTCAGCCACATTAATATGGGCCAAAAAGCACATGTAGGTAATACATGCAGGACTGTGCCCCATTTGTGTCCCAAGGTTGAGTAATACAGCTAATTAAAACATAAACTATATCTAACTTCTGCTCTCTAGAAAAATCCAAACATTAACACTAAGTGATAAAACGAGAGAACAAAGGAATACTTTTAGTGATGCATGCTGGTCTTCGTATTTACTAACAGCTATGTTGGACCAAAGAACAGAAAATGTGGACGGCAAAAATTTGCAAAGACAAGTATCAGAATCAGAAACTTGAGGATCACGAAAAGGTGAAAACTTTGAAGTGGGCTTCCATTGGAAACGGTAAAACTCAACAGCAAACAACATTGGAAACTTCAGGAAAAAATTGTGGCACTAATAGCAAATTTAGCTGATATCTTTTTTTTTTTTGGGTTCGGTGGGGTGTGGTCGGGTGCAGTGGTATGGGTGAGCACGTGCGTTCTGTTTTAATTTTCTTGTCTTTTAGGGTTTTAAGCTTGCAATAGGTTGGCTAGGTGAGTTAGAGATTAGGTAAGACCTAGGTTAGGTTAGTAATGGAGAAAAGTCTAAGGCGGCCAATTGTTAATGTCCCATGCAAGCTGGCAGGCCAGAAATATTTCCAATTTGTTGAAAACAATTTCAATCATTTGCACCTCCCTCAGAATTTCCTAAGGCTTCACAACCTAAACAGATGCCGGATGCTCAAATTGAGTTTCCAGGATTCCAGAAATGGTCCCTGGAATTCATAGCTCAACTAAAAGTAAATAAAAACTTGTGGACTGAAATTGCATTGTTCATTATAATAGGATCATTAGTACTAATAGCATATCTGTTGTTGAGTACGTAGAAAGATTTAATCGTGGAATATAACTTCTGGATTATCCTTAAGTGATTCAAATTATTGAAGACATATATAACGAGTCAACGCTGATGTATCAAGAATTGCTTTAACCAAGAGCAATTTGCTTCGGCCAGGTCTGAATTACATGTAGCAAGACAGAATCATACCAAAGGTATTACATTTGCAAGGAATGTGTATATCCAGATATTCAAGGAATGTAAATGTTTCCAATTTGTTAAAACATTGTCAATTTTTCAATCATTTGCACCTCTCCCTCTCAATGTTTTCTTAAGGCTTCAGAACATAAAAAGATCCTGGGTGCCCAAAATTGAATTTCCAGGCTACCAAAAAGGGTCCCTGGAATTCATAGCTCAACCAATTAAGTAAAAAGGACATGTAGCCTAAATTTGCATTAATCATTGCAATGGGATTATTATCACTAATAGCATTTTTTTTGGAGTGTGTAGAAGGATTTAATTATGGAATAGCTGCTATTAAATCCACAAGTGATGCAAATTATTTAACACATGAATTAGGGGTCAACTCTGATGTATTGAGAATTGCTTTAATCAAGTGCACTTTGCTTTGGCCAGGTCTGAATCACATCTAGCAAGATAGCATCATACCAAACGTTTTACATTTGCAAGGAATGGGTATATCCAGATATTCAAGGAATGTGTATGTTTCCATTTTGTTGAAAACACTTCCAATCATTTGCACCTCTCCCTCTCAATGTTTTCTTAAGGCTTCAGAACCTAAAAGGAATCTGGGTGCTCAAAATTGAGTTTCCAGGCTACCAGAAAAGATCCTTGGAATTCATAGCCCAACCAATAAAATTAATAAAGACATGTAGCCTAAAATTGCATTTCCATTGCAATGGGATTATTACTGCAAATAGCATATATTTTATGGAATGTGTAGAAGAATTTAATTATGGAATATAGCTTTTATTAGATCCAAAAGAGATGCAAATTATATAACACATTTATTACGGATTAACTCTGATGTATCAAGAATTGCTTTGACCAAGTGCAATTTGCTTCGGCCAGGCCTGAATGGCATATAGCAAGTTAACATTGTACCAAGGTTTTACATTTGAAAGGAATGTGTATATCCACATATTCTGCTATATTCAGTGAATAGACATCAAGATATGTTTGATGAAATGGATCTCTTCATTCAACTTGGAATGTGGAATCACAATAACGAATGCTAATAGGAGGTCTGTTGTCAAGTGTGCAATAGGATATAATTTCAAAAATATAAGTTTTGTGTAATCCACAAGCAACAAGTACCGACCAAAGAAATAACAGGTCCAGTCTCCAGAGATGCAATCAAGTTTAATGGTAGAAATTTTTATTTTGTCCATAAGCCATGCCTTTCTTTGTATGGGCGGCATTGTCACATTTACTCCTTTGTAGCAGCAGCGGAATTTAGTCAACGTAAATATTAAGTACATCCGATGTAATGCCACATTAGGTCCAATTTCAAGGTATATCAGAACCTTTTTTTAATTGAGGAAAGCTTGAAACAGCTTCTATCTCTTTCTACGACAGTTATCTGGCCCTTAAGGGCATATGTTGGTCTGTTAACTGGGAAATATTTGGGTCAGATAAATTGTGCAGTCTTTTAGAAGGGTTCCCGGGCAATTGAATGAATTTTTGGAAGATATATCTGCTGTATGAACTGATTTCAGCAGCTTTTCCATATTCTAATTGTTCAAGTATTTTCAAGTTATCTTGAGCCATCCTATCCATTTGCTTCTCAATTGTAGAAAAAGATTCTTTTTCATTTTATACATTGGATACCATAATAGCCAAATTCAGGAGAAATCATGGTTTGGCTGCCAAAAGTTTTAAAGTCACCTGTTGTCAGTTCAAGCTCGTGGTTTGCCTTATATGCATTTGGATGGCCCAATGTTGGTTCAGGTCTATAAATACCATTTAATAAAATTAATTAACTGGGTAGTGGAAGCAGCTGCAGAAAAATAATTTCCCGGTCAAGTAGAATTTAAATGGAAATTTAAAAATATGTGGTTTCACTTTAATGGGTATTGAATAATTTTATCTTAGATTTCATTTGTCCAGATTGGGAGTGAGTTTGAATTTCAATTTATTAATTTAATCTCAAGCTCAATGAAATTTTCTCTTGTACCTCAATTTTTTTCTTGATCTGTGATTGGAATACTTCTAGATAACAAGGTTTGCATTCAGTGTTATAACAACAAATCTTCAAAACATGTAAGCTATACATTCACTTGAGAGATAGTCCTGCTGGAGATTGGATGATATAATATTTCACTTGATTCACTAAGTGGTCTTCCAAATCATGTGTACAAGGAGAATGTAATCATTCTCGTAGTTGTCCCTCCTCCAGACCCCATTATAAATATTATTCTGCTGCATTATATTTGAAAGGTCTATTGGTATAATCAATCTGGATTGATTATCAGTTTATCAAGCATATATATATGTACAGGCTGCTTGCGGCAGAATCTGAACAATGTCTGGCTCCACCCTGAGTTTCTCTACAAGCACATTTGGGTGGCTGTGTTCTTGTGTTTTGATGGTACCTGGAAGCTATTATAGCTGCAGCATCCGTAGTCAAGAGCAGTGTTTCTGCAGACTGAGGATAAACTAAGGAGAAACAAAATAGGGTTTCACTTCAGAGAAACAGGATCGTTGCCAAGGTTTTCTGGTTTCTTTATGAAATAGATAAACATATGCTACATTCAACATGGAGTTGCACTTGAGATAGAATCTGCATGCACAAAAATATATCCTACATTCAATGCGGCGATCCACTTGAGATATAAATCTGCAGGTACTCTGAGATATTATGACAAAAATTTAAAATGTCAAATTTTCCGTGAATCTATAAACTATGTACTAGTTTCACAGATGAATTCATGCATTTATAAAAAATTAGTAATTCTAGATGAATAAGGAAAAGAGCACTTGGACTTCAGCTTATCATTCCTTTCTGTAGTCAAAGGATAAAGGGTGATTCATATTATATCAGAAGTACATTACAAACTCTTTCGGTCAAAAAAACACAAACATTTGCAAATAGCAGTTATATTCTTAAAAGAAAGCATATATGGCAAAACTTTCACTGAGGAAGAACTTTCAAAAATGAAACTTCTATATGATAAATATTTCGTTGAGGCCTCTCTCCTCTCCCCCCTCACAGGGCTATTTATACTCATAAACGGATTTCTTGGTTCTGGGTTTTACTAATTTAAATTAACCCCTCATTATGTTTACTTTTTTAGTGCATTGTGTTTAGTTGCTTTACTTAACCTCGGGTGTTTCCTACTGCAGTTTTTCTCTAATGTAAATGGTGTACTTCTTGAGTTTCATTGAGCTAAATGTGATCATATGTGGACATTCATATAATTCCTTTCTTTCTCTTTTATATAAGTCCACATAGCTGGTTAACTTTACAGTGACCCAAGTAGTATAATGCACTGGCTAAAATGATTAAATCCCAACGAACAAATTTACTTCATGGTATACATGACATAAAACAACTCTGTGGAAACTGGCCATGAACTTCAGCTTTAATGAGCCATTACATAATTGCAAAAAAATGTCTATCGGCCTCTTAACTTGAAAGTTGAAAGTTGTGCCTCCTAAAATAAATCTGGGTAAGAGAAGTGGCAAAATTAAAAACAGAAAGAACAAATACATTAAAAAATGACAACAAGAGATGCAGAATCACAAATGCAGGTAAGTTTAAATTTCCAACTTGAGATTTGAAGAGGTAGTATGTCAGTAAACTTGGCATATCGGTACCTAAATATCTTATAGTTTTCATAAGTCATCAAATTTGTACAGAGATTTTTCTGGAGTACTGTATTTCATATTTATATTACATGCTGTTTGGGTCTACCATCTAAAAGCTTGTGATTTATGATGCAAGATCCATCTGCATTAAAATTTTAAAAGAATGACCAAAACATACCTTCAGGAAATTGAAGAAATAAACAAAAATAAACCAAGCATATTTGAGACCTATCCACGAAGGAAGAAAAGCAACAATATACTATTATGCAAACTAGATCGAAAAACATCCTTTCAAGTAGACAGTGAAGAGATAAATTTTCAAAGATCATATCCACTCTATCTGCAATTCTGCATTGAAGGTCTTACAAAACAGTCCAAAAATCTTAACATGAAACAGAAACAAATATTTCGGAAGGTATATTACCGTTTGCTAATCCACTGTGACATTGTTTTCCACTCCTTCCAAAGATAATGCCGTCGGTTCAGCAGCATCATCAACAACCTGAGAATATAATATTGTAAGATTCTGATCCATACTGACAAGAAGCCAATGTGCACAAATAAGAATAAGAAGAAAAACTTAAATACATATGAAATGGTCGTTCTCAAGTTATTCAACCGTACTTAAATAAAATGACCTTGCAAGTAACATAGGCTGGAGGGCGAAAAAAATACCCTCTAAAATGGATTTTAAATGACATAATGTACAACACTATGATCACAACTAAGAAGTTAGAAGTTATTTTCCAAGAGAATAATCCAAACAGTTTGTTATATGCAGATAGCTTATATACTCCTACCTCTTCATTCTGGGGTGATTGCTTAGAAAGTTGTTCAGCGTTTTCAACATCATTTAAGGGGTCATTCGAATTGTTCAAATCCAGCAATTCACAGATTGCATGACCATAGCCTGTGTGCAATAAAGGCATTTCATTGTCATCCTTTGCATGCCTTAAAAGTCCAGCCAAGTTTGAAAACTTCCTCTCACTTCTGCAAGAACTCAAACATTGTGTTAGAAAAAATAAACAGAGTCACTGTAAGTTAGGAATATATGGCTTAAGTAGAAGTCAAAGCAATTTATCTAAATACTGCCATACTTCTAAATTTCTAATACTATAATAGTGTTTGACACTCAAGAAAACATAATGCACAGAAAACCATATTCAAGGCAGGGAAGACTTACAGAGATGACGAACTAAGGCATACAAGACAGTCGAATTCCCTAGAGCCATCACGAGACTGATAAAGATGCCTCAAAAGAGGGCAATCTTTTAGAAGCTCCTGGAAAAAGGCAATAACTAATCTTTCTTCTTTCTCGATTCCATTTGGCTGAGACTCTGCAGCTAGCACTTTCCCCTCGTCCTTTTGAGGGCACTCTGGTGTGAGTCCCTCTTCAAGGACCGGCATTGAGGACTCATTTGAACTGCCTTTGTCAATCTTTGCTAATAGACTGGAAATTTGGGCGGATGCTTTTGCTTTTCGATCATAAAGGAATCGGGTTCTTCAATCTCTTCAGCTGCAACAGTATTCAAATTAAACTTTTCATCAACACTTTTGCTGCCAGTGGACAAAGACTCTTGCTCGTCATTAGAACCAGAACCAGAAACGACGGCTTTCGATATTGCATTAGCACTTAGATCCTTTTTCACTGGCATCTTCTCATCTGACAAATCTTCTTGTTCAACGGGTTCAAAAACATCTTCCCCACTGAAGGGGCTTCCTTCATCTGTGCACAAGTCTGTTTTGCTTTGAGATTATGCAATCGAAAGTACTCGTCGGCTTGGGAAATCCGACCGTGAGGCCACTCTCTCTTTCTTTTTGTTCCTTCCCATCTATTACCACGGGACACTGGGTGTTCCATGTCTCTTTGTTGAAACATTGACCTAGACCTTCCATAAGAAAACATCCTCCCATCCTGAGAAACTGAATCCCCGCCGTGAGGACCACCAAACCCAGGAGGCCATCTACCAGATTCTTGTTGATGCATGAAAGAAGATCTATCTGAAAAAGAATAAGACTTAGCTAACCTATCCCTATCGGTAGCTATAGACGGATCTTGCTCCCCCACCTCTTCTGCAGACCTGTTTACCCGAACCCTAGTGGAGTCAGAACCAGAGCCCCTCAGATTCCAACATGACTTGCCAGACTCCTCGACTAGATCATCCTCCCTATTATTTGAACCTCTACCAGATAAAAATTCCCCAGTATTCCTCCCCCGTGCATCGGAAACAAGTGCCTATCAAAACAATGTTCAGCATCCATAACTTTATGTCTTGAAATAGAACGTGCCTTGGTTGGAACTTGCCCTTGACCACATAGCTGTACCAGATCAATGCTGTTGGGAGAAACCCCACTAATATTCCGATCACTGATTTTACTTCTTAAATCATGCTCATTTGAAACATGACCTCCACTTGTATCTGCAGGCATCAACCCACGTTCCTTATTAATAACATCTGTCTTTTCAACACGCTGCTGCAATGGATTCTGCATTTCTCTCTCATTCCAGTACAATGAATCCCTTATCTCTCCAGCATCTGAAGGTCCATCCTCCTTGTCAATAGTTGTGGAATTTTGCGGCTCGGACTTCTCTAGTTTCCTCCCAAAAGGGTCCTCTGCACCGAATGACACCTTAGTCTTGCTGCTAGATGAACAAAATGGCTTTGAATCTGTAGTATCTGGAAACTCAAAATTTTCCAGGTCAGAATCTGAATCACCTTCAACCCCACTTTTACCGGAAATTGAATCCATAGCTTTAGGCACTCCACCAAAGTCTACAGTAATCATTTTGTCCCCCTGAAATTGAGCCAAGTGATCCACATTCGGCTTACTTGCACAAATTTCAGCACACTTGTCCAGTGGGGGCCAGACCTACTGTCTCCTAGATTCCAGTCCTGCCCGATAACCTTGAAATTCCCGAGTTTCCTATCCTTAAAATGTTTTCTGGCATCCAAAGAATCATCTAGAAGCTTTCTTTTTCCACCCACTAACATTTCAGAAGTCCCAAAGTCGAGCTTAGCTTCTTCATCCCTTCCAGTCAATGACGATGAACCAGATACAACCTCCATAGCCATGCCTCCATACTGAGTAGAATTAGGACTCCCGTTCTCATTTGCCATTAATTCTTTTCACGGACCCTGACCTCAGGAGCATCCTTGGAAAATCTTGGTACGTTACCATTCTGCCCCTTGTGAACCAAGCTATTGGGTGGCAAAATCCCCTGTGAGACCAGATACTCCGCTGCAAGACGCCCCGCCTCCATCATTATATTAGTTTTCCGAGCCATTGACGGCGGTTTGGACAACCCTCTCCCAACCCCACGCCCCGTGCCCTTGAACTCAGAAGGATGCGACAAATGCCGCAAACTAGAGTCTGGGCCACTACGGACGGAGGGTTGCCCAACTCCAAAGGAGTTCACCCGCAATCCCTCCCCGGGAATTCGGTGTCTGGTGTGCATTATCAACACCAAATTCTTCCTTCTCCTGCTCTTTTATGTTTCCTCGCCGAGCAAACCCTGTAAACAAATCACAAACCTCCCTCTTCTCAACTCATAATTATTAATTTTGAACCCAACCCCAAAAATTCCAGCACTTCTACGATTTCATCTCCGATCAAACCCTAAAAAGACCATACACCTTGCTCCACTCAGCTCAAAACTCTCAAATTCTACAAATTTACCCTTCCCCTTCTGAGCTAAAAATGCCACTTAATTCTACAGGATGTCACTCAGGTGTCCACTTCAATGCAACATAATACTGTACAAATTTCCCAAACCCCTTCCAAACGAAGCACTTAACCCTAAAATTCTCATAAAGCTCATAACATCAGACTACCTCCAGCAAAATCCCCACACTTTAATTACTCGACCTGAACTCCCTTTACTCAGAGATCGCGATCTTGCGCTACAACTCTCGCTGACCAAGCATTCACATGTCAAACCCTACTCTGTTGAATAATCTTTTAACTACATTTTCAGTGACGTCCACAAACCCCTTTTTACTCACAAAGTACATCATCTTGCCATAAAAACCCTCGCAGAACGAGAATTAAAGAACGGAAAAATCATCGTCTCACTGCATTTTTGCTCAATTCAGCTCCAAATTTATCCAGCCTACTGAACAAGCAAACCCTAGATTCGTCGAGAAATGCACACTGCACAGCAATTCATACTGCAATTTTATTAAATCTGTAACGTATGGTTTCGTGTTCAACTTACGTATTTGATGTCCTTATTTTGTTCTTTCGCTGTTTCGATCCCGTGACCTTCCGTCAAAACAAACAAGAACTTTTTATTCTCTGTTATTCACTTTTAACCGGAAAAATAAACAGATGTAATACTTGGCTTTCTGCTCTAGAGGTTCAAATTAATTTAAACCATAAAAAATAGAAAATACAATATAACCACCTACGGGTATGGATATACGGATACGCTAATATAAATACAAACACTAGTTATAATTTATATTTATATATTTTTTAATTTACTCCCCTCCTTTTATCTTTGGATTTATTTTTATTTTTTTAATTGAAAAGTACCTTCTATCAACTAGGATCACGCACTGAGTTGAATCTTTGAGTGATCCCATGCAACGTTGGAACATCCCCAAGGTGTGGGACCTTGTTGCCTTGGGATGAACCTCCTGGAGAAGGCCAACTTCCTTTGGAACTTGGAGCACTTGATCTATGATCGAAGTGCAAAGCTAAAACACTTAGAAATATCCTAATCTACTCAGTCTTTGGGATTAAGGTTAGAGATAAATAACAATAAAACTTTAAATAAGGTGATGCACCAAGTTGCAAACTAAACAGATAGATTCATTCAACAACACAATTAACATATCACAACAATCAATTATATGCACATTTCATGTGATACTCTCTAATCTTTGACTGGTAAGTATGATTCACTTTGATAACAAAAAGGGAATAAATTCTCCACAGCTAAAACACAAAGGTTCTATGTCACGTTCCTCAAGATTAAAGAAATATAACTGATATAAAGGTAGATCAATCAATCCATATCAAGGAATTAAACATTCACAAATTAGAGATTAATCAATTGGAGCACAATACACCATACATTCCATGGCAAAATATCGTTCTGAATATTATCAAAAGGCTCAAAGTAGCTTAAAAACTCTTCCAAGATTGAAGAGTATTCTCACCAAATCTAAAATTCATACCAATGCTTAACACATCTAATCTATTTATAAGTTCAAGAGGTTGGCCATTACAACCCCACCTTTAGCTAACTAATTGCTAAAAATAGAATGTATTTAAGTTCAAGGAACGGCTCCCATAAAAATAGCAAAGTAGTTTCAAAGGTTTGACTAAGTCAACCATGTAACCTTTGACCAACCAAGAACTCAGAGCTTGTTCAACAATGGCCGCCAAGCTCAGCTTGGCCCTATAGTATCTGCTTCTTGTTCATCTTTATCTTGACTCTCCTTGCTTGCAGTCGTATGTTGCTTAAATTCCATGAAGCACTTCACAATTTCTTGTATTTCTTCCTTTTCGGTTTGCATGCGTACTAACTTAGTACATCTGCTATATCCACTTCCCTTGCAACCTTAGTTGGCAACCTTTTCAACTTGCTTATAACTTTCTTGATCCGACTTATGAAATTCTGGCATGAAACAAGTTTGTAGATTGAATTAATGTTGAAGGTTTTTGTAACTTCATCATCTTGCTTTACCAAACTTCTGAAATTGGTCTTCACTTGATCAATTGGAAGGGCGTCAATGTTCTCATTGAAGAACTTACAGTGGATCTCCTCAAATTCTTCTGAAATATCACTCAACGCATCTATTATTTCAACCCATTTTTCATCCAATTTTTTAATCAAATCTTATAACACATGTGACCTGAATTCCATGGCCTTTTTAAATTCAAATAGCTTGTAGGCACTATTCACCACACCTTCTTGGAAGAGTAGATTTGTATCAATACTTCTGATTTCTTCCCAGGTAACCAAACTAAGACCCAAATTGTTGCTTTCTTTAGACAGGATGCATCTAGTTTCCTTATGGAATCTTTCTCAGTTTTAATTCATTATATAACTCTACAATTGTTTTAATCAATGGATTTGCTTCTTGAAGTATGCATTCAATCCATCCATCCATTGATCTTCCCTTCTGACCTATCTTCTCGATTTCATGATATGAAATATCATCCAAGCTGGAAGAAACTATCAGAGCAGTTGTAGTTGAAGGATCAGTAGATGGAGTGGGTTGTGTTACTTTCTTCAGAAGAGTAGTGAGTTGCTCAACCTTTGTCTTTAACTCATCCTTTGAAGCCTTATCCTTGTCATATTTTTCCTTAAAAATTTCCTGGGCCACTTGTACATCTTATTTCGCCCCATCGTGTGTTGTTTTTCCCAACGAAAACCTAGAAATCTAATAAATTGTTACAATAATAGTTTCTTTAGTTTTCCCTTCCACGGGGTAGCTATCTCCACAAACCTTTCACCCAATTGATTTCTTGATAAGTTAGAGACAATTCTTGGTCGTTTGGCTTGTCTTATCAGAGTTGGTTCTATCACACTTTGGTTAATTACGTCTACCAGGGGAACCTTTTTCTTTTGCTTTGGGGTTTGGCAACCACCATCGGTGTGTCGGATGCGATGAAGATGTCATTACTGAAGTCAAAACTGGGGTACTGGATAAAATCATGGCACTAGTGGCAGTAGTAGAAGATGGAATGGAGGTGGTAACGATAAAAGACATAGGTGTTAGAATAGCCTCAGGAGTGGATGAAACAACAAGAAGAGAGGAAGGCTGATGAGAAGGTGGAGTAGAATGTGGGGAAACAATCATCTCTCTAACTGAGAGAATGAGTAGGGATGAGAAAACTGGGCCATTGAAGGAGATGGAAAAGTGGAAATGGAAGATAGAACGACAGATGATAATGGAAGAGGAGGAACCACAGGTAGTGAAAATGACAATGAAGGAGTTTGAAGAAAATCTTGAGACTCAACCTGGAGAAGCACTAACATCAATAACCTTAGACACTTGTATTTTTGGGGGCACAACCTTAGCAGTAGAAACCTTAGAAGAAGAACCTCCCACTACAAAGGAAATATTTCTTGGAGTTATGGTAGTCTTTTGAGTGGATCTTTTGCTCCTCGAAGATGTGGGAAGGCTTAATGTTGTCTAAACTTGAACTACCTTTATAGGTTGATCCTTAGGTGAAATACCCAGAGTATCCAACCAATCATATGTCCTTTGCAAAATGGGCCCCGCCCTTTCCTTTGTGTTAGAACATTCTTCTTGATACCAATCGATCCAAGGTAACAATTGATTAGCAATATTATCACTCCTATAAACTAGGTCAAGTACCTCATCATCATCCTCGATGTCATCTGGAACATCTGCAATGCCATATTGTTTAACCTCTTTCAAAGTTAATATTTTGAATTCTCGTTGTCTAATGATGACTTCATCTTGATAGTGGATCCGATGTCTTCTAATTATGGCACATGGGAGCTTTCCAACCTGTTTCACTAAATTTTCCCCAATAATCAAAGTTGGTCCTAGGATGAAAAGTTTACAAGGTGACCTCAAACATTTCTCCATCTACGTTCTTGGCTTTATAGATACTGGCACAAGTATATCTTCCGATTGAAATAGGAAAATGGACTCTTGATTTGTGTCGCTTATTCTAAATCTTATGATAATCAAGTAATTGGTGAACCAATTCTAACAGGACCCATTTATCAATTGGACATCTCGGTAACTTATTCGAGCACCCAAAACCATGGAACCCTAATATATGTAAAAGTCGAAATTGAAGATATATGGCTCCCCATTCCCTTACTTCTTGAAAGGCCTCATCAAATATTCTCATGATTGTACAAATCTTTATCAAAATGATATAAAATAACAACAAAGAACACATCATTTACTCTCCTGAAATGCTTGCTTCCATCCTCTATAGTGAGCTGAGGATAAAACTCATAGATTTGAGATGTGCTTATAACACCTTTGGGGTTCAACTAAAGATAGTCTCCCATAACAATTGTTGCGAAGATAAGTAAAAAGTCATGAAAAACAGTTTCCAATTGATGACATATTGAAGTACTGATATGTTCCCCCATATGAACTCCTTATTCTTTTTTATGGTGGCGATATATAGGAACATCCACTTGTGAAATTCTTTCACCGAAGCAAGACCCGAAACTCTACTCAAGAGAATAATAAGGTCATTGACCTCTTGGATAAATTCCAAGCGAAATAATGTCTTAGGGAGCTTAGTAGTACCCTTAGGGAGCTTAGTAGTACCCTTAGCTAAGTAACTTTTCATCATGACTTTTGTACATAATTCATACTCTTTATCCCAGTGTTCGACTACCATCTCAGGAGAAATTGTTGCATATTCCTCAACATCCAGAAGTTTGAATATATTCAAGAAATCAACATCCAATCTGATTACAATATTGTCATCATCATCCTTGACAAACTTAGTATCTTTATCGAAATGAGTTGCCACAGTTAAAATAAACTCTAGGCAATGCATGGATGCAGGAAAGGTGGCTGCGAGAGCAAGCCCACTCTCAAAAATAGATTGCATCCAGGTTGTTTTCTTGGGAGCCTTTAGTCTCTCCCAAAATCTACCATGTCCACCTGTCCCAAATCGGTGTCTCTGATGTTTCCTACATCTGACGATAAACAAGTATGAGGAGAGACTCCTAAGAATGTATACTTCATCTTTCCCTTGCCTTTTGATGAAGAGGTTGACATGAATTCGTGGTTCGAAATCCGATTGAACCTTGAAAATTTTATTAACAACCTCTTAAAAAATCCAAAAAAATGAAGCCCAAAAGTCTGAAAGCAATCCAACTCTAAAACCCAAAACCTCTAAGATCGCGAACTCTACTCAATCCGAAACCCGAAATCTAAATAGTTCCAGAAGTTTGAAAGCCTTGGTTCCAAAAGTTTGAAATAACAACCCCAAAATGCAGACCTCTGAAAGCCCGAAAAGGTAACTCCCGAAATCCCGAAATGGTGACTTCCGAAATCCCGAAACGATGACTTTTGAAATCCCAAAATAGTGACTTCCAAAAGATAATAATTCCAAAGATCTGAAAGGAAACTTTTGCAAAACCCTTGAATTTGATGAGGTTTGATGCCTGTTTGCAAAATTGAATAAAAGTCCAGATGACATGTTTGAAAAGACTAAAAATAAACAAAAAACAATAGTGGCTTCCATGTTTGAGCAAGAAGAGAAAGAATGGAAAGAAAAGGACAATAGCAAAAAAAAACCATGATCAATCTAAACCAAAAAGATTAAATAAACTCAAAAAATTACCTTGAAAATGATGCCTTAAAGTATGATATGGCGTAGTAAAAATCAGGGTGTCAGAGTGAAAGCTAGGTAAAAATGACGGGTGAAAATCTAGGTTTATATAGGTAAACCTGAAATTAATGCCCGCAGGACGACACATGTGGGGTAGTTGGAAATTAAATGTTCCTCAGAGATCCTAAAATCTGAAATGTAAGAGCGACAGGTTTTGATACGAAACCTAAAATCAAACCGAAATCCCGGTTCTGAAATTTCAGAACTTTAGAGTTTCGGACTTCGGAAGTATTTAGACGAAAGTATCCCTAGGTGTGAAATGAAACCCCAAACCCAAAGGTGAAGTTCCAAAATTTTGGAACTTCGGACTTTTGGATTTCTGAAACGAAATGAGAAAACAAACGAGAAACGCTAAGGAAAACTCTGAAACCCAATAGCCCGAAGTTCTGAAATTTTGGAACTTCAGATTTTCGGACTTCAGAAGTTTGAGCAAATTCCCTTCTTACAAATAATGAAAAAACCTGAATAAGAGAACTCAGAAATATGAAACCCAAATTTCATAATTTGGAGTTCGGAAAAATCCAAGTTTCTAAAAAAAAAAAAGGCAAGAAATTTTTGTGGGATGGCAGAAAATATGATTTTTTTAAAAACATCTTCTCATTACGGTAACTTAAAAGTTAACATTTTTGGCGATATCCAGGGAATGCTTGCCTGCTAAGCATTAGTCCGAGCTTTGTGAAAATCATTAGGCAAGAGATTCCTAACTGAAAATAATCAAATCACGCACCAAAGCAAACAAAACAACTGAAAGCGAAAATAAAACAATGTGCAAAGCACTTGGAGGAAATAAAAGAAAACAAAACTGTACATAGTGATAAGTTTCTCAAAAACAAGCTTTGAGATGTATCCCATTCACATGAATGGGCAATTCTTCTCCATTGAGCCTAGATAAGCAAAATGAATTTTCTTTCTTACAACTTGTGATAATGTATGGTCCACTCCAAAGGGCATCAAACTTAGCATGCTTACCAGGCTTGGCCCTATCAGCATCCCATTTGAGAACCAAATCTCCTTCATGGAACTCCCTATTGGAAGATTTTTTCAAAAGATCTTTTAACTTGAGATTGGTGTTGTTCCAAAGTCTTCATTGCCTTGTTCCTCATTTCTTCTAGCTCCATTAGTTTAACATACCTGACTATCATTGCATCATTTTCCATAAGCTCTAGTTGATGTGCCAATTCCAAAGAAGGCAACTCTAGAGATAACAGGAGCTTTGCTTCCCTTCCGTATACCAACATAAAAGGTGAATTCCCAATAGCCCTTTTGGGCATAATCCGATCTGCCCATAGGGTGGTTTTGAGTTGAGTGTGCCAAGTTCTCCTATTGGTTTCCATTATATGCTTGATGATACGTATGAGATTCTTATTACTAGACTCGACTAATCCATTCCTCTGTGGGTAGTAATTCGACAAAGTTTTGAGATAAACTCTAATTTTGATAGCCCATTCGATTAACTTCAAACCAAGAAATGCCATTGCATTGTCTGAAATTACCGTAAATGGGACACTAAAACATGTCATTATTCCCTCCAAAAATCAAGAACAACCTTTTCGTTTCCCTCCTTAAGTGCACAACTTCCATCTAACGAGTGAAGTAATCCGTCGTGGTGAGGACCCATTTGTGTCCATCACTTGATGGAGGATTAATCATCTGATGAAATCCAACCCCCACTTTGGACAAAGGGTTGGTTGACCTGAATTGGGTGAAGAGGCAAGGCTATCAATCTCTGCTTTCCTGTGAAGAAAGCACATTCCTTGCATTTCCTTACCCAAAAATGGGTATCTTTGAATAAATCCATAAAATAGTAACCGAATCTCATGATCTTTGTAGTAGTTGTCCATGCAGAGTAATGCCCTCCTGATAGACCATTGTGAAATTCTTCTAGTACCTTATTTACCTGTTCTAGTCCTATGCACCAAAGAAGAACACCATTCAAATCCCTTCAAAGAGAACATTATCCACCATAACATAAGGAATAGACTAAAGATGGAAGCTTCATCTTTGAACTTTGTCCATGCTTACATGGTATTCTCTTGAAAGGAGAAAAAAATTCATCTTTGACAACCAATCAATCTGGTTATCATCCTGAGGTTCATTAAGGAGCATTGTGTCTTCTTCTACCTTTGACTCCAAATCTGCAGCTAACTATTGACACAGGCCTTTACCCTGATGAGCTTAGTGACCTTAATGTGTATGTTGTATTCCATCACTTTAGTGACCCATCTCGAACGTTTCTCATTCACATATTTATTTAGCAAAAAATATTTAACTCCGAGATGAGACACCATCAAATGAATCTTGTTATTGGACAACATGTGTCTAATTTCTTCAAAGCCCGAATAACAAAAAACCTATTTCTCAACAAATGAATAATTGACCTCGTAATCCTTTAGGGATTGGCTAAAGAAGGCAATCAGTTGTTCCATTGATTCATTATTTTGCTGAGTGAGAATCCCATAAATACTTTCTTGACCAAAAAAGGCATAGAGAATGAAATCCTTGTCAAACCTTGGATTCACCAACGTAGGTGCTTGAGAAATGGTTGTCTTAATGGATTCAAAACTCTCCTTCCCTTCCTTTGTCCATGAAAAAGGCATATTTTTCTTCAACATGGTTGTTAATGGTTTGGCTAGGGCTACAAACTAAGGGATGAATCTCTCGCACAAAATTTATTGTTCCAAGAAAATCAAAGTCCTTTCTTGTGACTTGGAAGAGATAGGGACAATATCGAGTGTATTCTAGCCAATCAATGGACAATCCTTCGGCAAATACCACATGCCCTAGCAACTTACCCTTTTGTACAATGAAAATACATTTCTTGGGATTTAAAGAAACCCCGATCTCCCAACACTTCTTGAATACTTTCCTCAAATGAGCCATGTGATCCTCCACATGTTTGGAATACACTATTATATCATCCAAGTACACCAGGATAATATCATTGATTAGTCCCTAGAAATCCATGTCCATGGCCCTTTGGAAGGTAGTGCCAACATTAGATAACCCAAATGGCATTTTATTATAGGCGTAAGTACCCCACTTAGTAGTGAATGTTGTCTTGAATTGATCAGATTCTTTAACCAAGATCTGATTGTATCTAAATTACCCATCAAGTAATGAAAACATTTGTGCTCCTGCTACTGTTTGGAGAATTTTCTCCATTGACGGAAGAGGATAATGATCCTTCAATGAAGCCCAATTCAAATCTCTAAAGTCTACGCATAACCAGATTTCTCCATTCTTTTTCCTAACGGGAACTAGATTAGCTACCCATGAGGAATGCTTGATTGGAAAAATTATGCAAGCCTCAATGAGCTTAGAGAGTTCCTTCCTCATTAGTGGTTCGATTTTAGGATTTATTGGCCTTTGCTTCTACCAAACTGGTTTGGCATTAGGATGAAGTTCGATGGTGTGTTGTGCCAAACCTAGGTCAAAACCACATAGATCCTTATAACTCCATGCAAAAACATCATTATAATCTTGAAAAAGTTTGACGAAATCCTTTTTCTCTTCTGGGGTACATACTTTGCCAATCTTTAGGAATTTTTCACTAGCTATTTCAACTTCTTCAAAGTCATCATCTTTGATTGTCATGTTAGAATTTTTCCTTCTAGCCTGATCATCTGAATTAAAAATGGATTCAAGAGTAACCAAACCTTTTGGTAATCTGTTACTTTTTAGTTGGATGATTTGTTCACCGTATGCTTCTTTTAACCTAGCTTGATTTTTTGTGAAAAACTCCACTTCTTCTTGTAAGAAAAGAATGATTTGCTCATCGTTGTCAAAAACCTGCCAACTTCCTACATTATCAGGAATTGTTGGACGAACAACCATCTTAACAAACTGTAATCCTTCCTTCATTACATCAGTAGGAATGTCATATTATGATTCGATAGTTGCAAGTCTATCTGCGTCTTGGTTCTAATTCCTAGGAACCGTGTGAATCCCAAAAGCTTTGAAATCTTCAATTAAACTCCATACTCTATTTTTATAAGATCTCAATAGATCATTTTTTGATGCACTGCAAGCTCTTACTTGATGCACTATCAACTCACTATCTCCAAAATAATTAGGGATTTGATACCCCTTTTAAGGCTAGTTGAATTCCTTGTATCAAGGCCTCATACTCAACAACATTATTAGTGCAACTGAACTGTAGTTGAAAGGATGAAAAATACTTACTTCCTTCGGGAGAAATCAACATAACACCAACACCTGCTCCATTTTTACTCCTTAAGCCATCGAAAAATAGTTGCCAAAGTCCTTCAGAGCTATTTTGGGACTTGATAAGTTGTGGTATGATCGCATCTTCTTCGTGAATACAATATGTACCCAATCCTGTCTCTTCTAAAAGCAACAAACCAGAATTCTTCTTCTACCAATGCTTTAACATATGGGTCATATTGGTGATCTATACTTACCTCATCTAACACGGTATCAGGAACCTCTTCAACAAGAGTGGTTGGTTCGTGGTCAACATCTTCTTCTTCTGGGATCATGGATGGTATAATTCCCATTTATAAGACTAGTGGTATATGGCTCCATATGATTATGACAAATCGGTTCAGCCCTTATAGTCACCTTAGTTCCATATCGAGTCTTGAGAATCATATGAGACCAATCATTCGATAGATAACCTCCCATCTTGGCAGTGAAATCTCGTGATAGGAAAATGGTGAAAAAGGAGGAAGATCAATGATCGATATGTCTTATGTGAATGACAAGTTAGGGCATGCATGGATAGTAAGCTCAAGTCCTTTGATGATTCCAACGATCCTAACCATTGTTCCATATAACTAAACAAATCCTCTGAAGACCGGTGTATATTGGATTCCTAAGCACATCTCGTAATTTGCTTAGACATGACCGAATCTACGGCACCAAAATCAATCATGTAATTATGCACCAAATGATCTCCAATGATCAGGGAAATATAGAATGGTGGTGGTTTGTTTTCCTTAAGAACACTTTTCCCTTCCAACTGACATAAACTTGTAGCAGTTGTTGCCCCATGACCTGATGATTTGTCAGTTGTACCAAAACTTTTCAAGGCCTCTTGCAATAGGTTTCTTTGAGACAATTGAGAGTGTGTCCCACATAGTAACACTCAGGTTGGTCTTCTTCATCTGTTCTACATTACTGAAAGGGATTTCTCCTACTTTTTTGATATTTCTTTGATCATTAAAATCTTCTTTTGGAAAGTGCTTGTTGGGTACCGTGATGCCTAAAGAACCTTCTTTCCTTACAACTTGGCTAGCATGCATTTCTAGTGGTTTCTTTCCCACATCTTTATCAACTACCACTTGTGGCCGAGGCTGTGAAATGGATGCTTGATCAACTTTGGAAGGTTGAGAATTCATTTCTCTCTTTTTGGAATGAGTGTTTGCCACCATTGATGAAGAATATGTATCCAACCCAGAAAATCTTCTATTTGCCAATTTAGCAAAGTGGTTTCTTCAGGGGCCTACAACATCCACCGCCTCCCATGTAGATGAAATTTCATTGGCTTTGGTGGAGCAAATACACTTTGAACCATAAGGGCCTAGCTAAGAACTCCATTAGGGAAAAGATTTTGATTGTGGGGTTGAGAACAAGGATAACACCATTCATAGTCTTGAACCAGATTATTTTGGATAGGTACAAGGGATCTGGAAGAGCTAAGCAAGAGGATTCCTAAAATTTAGGGGCTTGATGTTACAACTTGATTTGTAGCTTGATTTTGTGCCTGATTATTCCCTTGAAATGGTGGACGGTTAGATTGATATTGTTGATTCTGTGGTTGGTAGGGATGAGCATATTGAGATTGTTGCCTCTTGAGTGCTACGAGTTCATTCCCAAAAGTTTACAACAATGACTTGACCTCAACCAAATCATTTGAAGGAACTGGTGCAGTAATAATTGGTGAAGACACAATGGGTTGGCTAGAAGTTGATGGAACAGAGGCAACGGTTGGCTGATTACTTGAAAGTTCAACAAACAAAGGTATGAGAGGTTTGGGTGCAATCTTCCCTGCTTGGATCAAATAATTCTTGGCTCTTATTGCAACTTCATAGGCATTAAGCAAGTGTGGTACCTCCCATAGACTAGATCATAACTAATATATCATTGTTCAAGGCTCGTAAATAATACAAAAATGCATTATTAGGAGAAGGCTTTATGAGTGCCGAAATCCTATTCCAAGTCTTTTGGAATCGGAAGTTGAAATCACTCATGTACTCTTGAGGAGCTCTCTTTATGGTAGTGAGTTGTTCCATGAGTGATAGGTGGTCACTCTTGTCTTTGAACTATTTGCAGAGATTCTCCCCCAACTCGTCCCAAGTGGTTATAGTACTAACTTCTAACCCACGAAACCACTGAAGTGATTTTCCCTTGAAGGAAGTAACAAGGAGTTTGACCGCAACGTTGTCTTCTATAACATTATGTATTGCGCAAATGTTGGCCACATCAAGAATATGTTCCACATGAGTAATATGAGTTTCCCTTGTGTAAAAGGGTAAAATTTTGAGTGCAACAATAAGTATAGGATCACGTTGAGCTAATAGAAGAGGGTTTCCTACATTGAATGGAGGAAACACTTGGTTCCTTACCATTCTAACAAGAGGTTGATTGTTCCTAGGTGGAGGGAACCTTCCATAAGGAGGAGTTAAATGACCTCTACATGGTGACACTGTAACTAGTGATGTTGAAATGCCTCTTCTTCTTCTTGGAGGAGACAAGGATAACTCAATATGTTGATAATTTCCTTCTCGTATCATAGAAGCTCTTGTTTGAATTCTTCACATAAGTTAACACATTGAGATTTGAAATCTAGAGAAATGGAGTCGCCAGTACTTTGATTCATACAAGTATGAAGAGAAGTACCAACTCTGTCCCACCGGGAGTGCCAAAAATTGTTGTCACACAAATCACGCACCCGTTGAATCTTTGAGTGATCTCGTGCAACGTTGGAACATCCCCAAGGTACACCATACATTCCACGACAAAATATCGTTTTGAATATTATCAAAAGGCTCAAAATAGCTTAAAAAATCTTCCAAGATTGAAGAGTATCCTTACCAAATCTAAAATTCATACCAATGTTTAACATGTCTAATCTATTTAGAAGTTCAAGAGACTGACCATTACAACCCCACCTTTAGCTAACTAATTGTTAAAAATAGAATGTATTTAAGTTCAAGGGAACATGCTCCCGTAAAAATAGCAAAGCAGTTTCAAATGTTTGACTAAGTTAACCATATAACCTATGACCATCCAAGAACTCAGAACATGTTTAACAATGGCCGCTAAGCTCAGCTTGGCCCGGCAATATCTGCCTACTATTCATCTTTATCTTGACTCTCCTTGCTCGCAATCGTACGTCGCTTAAATTCCATGAAGCACTTCACAATTTCCTATATTTCTTCCTCTTCAGTTTGCATGTGTACTAACTTAGTACATATGTTATATCCACTTTCCTTGCAACCTTAGTTGGCAACCTTTTCAACTTGTTTATAACTTTCTTGATCCGACTTATGAAATTCTAGCACAAAACAAGTTTGTAGATTGAATTAATGTTGAAGGTTTTTGTAACTTCATCATATTGCTTTACCAAAATTTTGAAATTGGTCTTCACTTGATCAATTGGAAGGGCATCAATGTTCTCATTGAAGAACTTACAGTGGATCTCCTCAAATTATTCTGAAATATCACTCAACGCATCTATTATTTAAACTTGTTTTTCATCCAATTTTTGATCAAATCTTGTAACACCTATGACCTGAATTCCATGGCCTTTTGAAATTCAAACAACTTGTAAGCACTATTCACCACACCTTCTTGGAAGAGTAGATATGTATCAATACTTTTGATTTCTTCCTAGGTAACCAAACTAAGACCCAAATTTTTGCTTTCTTCAAACATGGATTTATCTAGTTTCCTTTTAGAATCTTTCTCAGTATTTAATTCATTGTATAACTCTATAAATGTTTTAATCAATGGTTTTGCTTCTTGAAGTATGCATTCAATCCATTCATCCATTGATCTTCCCTTCTGACCTATCTTCTTGATTTCATGATATGAAATATCATCTAAGTTTGGAAGAAACTGCCGAGAGCAGCTTATATAGTTGAAGGATCGGTAGAGCAGAGTGAGTTGTGTTACTTTCTTTAGAAGAGAAGTGAGTTTCTCAACCTTTGTCTTTAACTCATCCTTTGAAGCCTTATCCTTGTCATATTTTTCTTAAAAATCCCATAGCCACTTGCACATCTTGTTTTGCCCCTTCGTGTGTTGCTTTTCCCAACGAAAACCTAGAAATTTGATAATCTGTTGCAATAATAGTTTCTTTGGTTTTCCCTTCCGCGGGGTAGCTATCTCCATGAACCTTTCACCCGACTAATTTCTTGATAAGTTAGAGATGATTCTTGGCCATTTGGCCTATCTTGTCGGAGTTGGTTCTATCACACTTAGGTCAATTACGTCTACTAGGGGCACCTTTTTCTTTTGCTTTGGGGTTTGGCAATACACCCAATTAGGTATGGCAGATGCGGATGAAGATGTCATTACTGAAGTTGAAATTATGGTACTTGGATAAAATCATGGCACTAGTGGCAGTAGTAGAAGATGGAATGGAGGTGGTAACGATAGAAGATGTAGGTGTTAGAATAGCCTCAGGAGTGGATGAAACTGGGAACAAAAGAAAGAGGAAGTTGATGAGAAGGTGGAGTAGAATGTGGGGAAATAATCACCTCTCCAACTGAGAGAACAAGTAGGGATGAGAAAACTTGGGACATTGAAGGAGATGGAAAAGTGGAAATGGAAGATAGAACGATAGATGATAATGGAAAAGGAGGAACCATGGGTAGTGACAATGACAGTGAAGGAGTTTGAATTAAATCTTGAGACTCAACCGGAGAAACACCGACATCAATAACCTTAGACACTTATATTTTTGGGGGCACAACCTTAGCAATATAAATCTTAAAAGAAGAACCTCCCACTAGAAAGGAAATCTTTCTTGGAGTTATGATAGTCTTTTGAGTGGATCTTTTACTCCTCGAAGATGTGGGAAGGCTTAATGTTGTCTAAAATTGAACTACCTTTATAGGTTAATCCTTAGGTGAAATACCCAGAGTATCTAACCAATCATATGTCCTTTGCAAAATGATCCCCGACATTTCTTTGTGTTAGAACATTTTTCTTGATGTCAATCGATCCAAGATAACGATTGACTAGCAATATTATCACTCCTATAAACCGAGTCAAGTACCTCATCATCATCCTCTATGTCATTTGGTACATCTGCAATGCCATATTGTTTAACCTCTTTGAAAGTTAATCTTTTGAACTCTCGTTGTCAAATGATGACTTCATCTCAACAATGGATTCAAATGTCTTCTAATTATGGCACATGGGAGCTTTCCAACCCTGTTTCACTAAATTTTCCCCAATAATCAAAGTTGGTCCTAGGATGAAAAGTCTGCAAGGTGACCTTAGACATTTCTCCATCTACATTCTTGGAAAGAACGACTTTATGAAAATGGTTCGGTGATAACGTACCTTTAGCTTATTGGTTGGTGTGTGGTAACTTTAATATGATAAAACATCTAGATGATACTTTTAGTGCTCTTCCTATGTGTTGATGTGTCGGTGAGCATGCATCCTAGTATTTCTTTAAAATCATTGGGTACTTTCGATCCTTGCTTAGACAACAATATGAATTTAAAGCCCAAGCTTGGTATACTTTCGAGAAGGATATGACACTACATTAAAAAGGCTCAATCATGCACTTCTTTCATAACATATTTTTTTTTTATATTTTGACACGCAAGGCTCCTCCGCTTGCTCAAGGTGTGGTCGATGTACTTTTGTCGATCATCCATCGATCACATTTAAGGTCAGTATGGCGTGGGGCCCATTTTAAAGTCTCATCAAATCAATTTCTTCTTAATTTAGTCACAAAATCATGCACTTGCTATTACATTTATACTGCTAAATATGTTATTTTATATATGGATATCACGTAAGAAAAGTATTCACCAATGACCTACTCACTAGTCTTGTCATTCGGTGGGTTGGTCGTCATCGCCATTTGTCTTGCATGCAGAATCCATTATTACACAGTTATGGTCATCTTTCAAGAAGTCTCAAGTGTTGTTATTTAGTCATTTGTTGTCTCAAGTCTTTGACTAGAGCGCCTAAGGTAGTACTAGGGCACCCATGGGTGCCCCGATCCTTAATTTTAGGTGCCTTGGTCGCAACAACACTTAGATCTAATTTATCTATTTGAGGTCGGTCTTTGTCATTTTCCCTCTCATTCCCCTAAGTACTAGTCGACATGTCAAGTCATTAGTGTCAAAATTTGAACAAGAGATCCCTATATAAACATAACATACTATCTTATGGGCGGACTATCTACTATCAACGGCTAGCTATCTACTAAGGCAAGGGATTGCATTTGGGCATCATTGCATCACACACTGCATAGGAAGGGTTGTATTCATTCTATTCCATCCACCATTTGCATTTTACATCTAGCTATTGCCCCTATCTCTGCGTCATTGGCGCTAGGGCACCCTAGGCACACAATTGCATAAAAAAATAGAACTACATTAGGTCTGGAATGTAGTGCAACACTTAGTTGTAAGTCCACCATTGTGGAAGCTAAGGTCAGTCCAACCCCTTCATATGCATCTTTATTTTTAGGAATTTGATGCTTTGTATGGGGTTTTGTAGGTAAATATTCATTGTAGGTTTACAACGTCATCAACAAAGTTACTTTGCGAAAATCACACTATAAGGATTGAGACATTACAAAGATCTAGTGATACTATCAAATTCAGATCCCAAGCTATTCGTTAGACCAGAGCACCCATATTGCAGACCAGGGAGCCCATAGGCACCCCAGTACTCCTCCAGGCGCCCCAGTCTTGGAAAATCACCATCCGCTGCAATTTTCTGGGTTGTTTCATCACATTGTCCTTCATCCGCACATCATTCTGTTTGGTCCTGACACATAGCGAGGTAAGTTATTTCCAGGTTAGTATCTTAACCCTTCTATTTCATGCATTTCATTTCATTTAAATATCAAAATAAAATAAATTTCACATTTTAGTCAATCATTTTGGCGAACCCATACTTTAGAATATTTTTCCCTAGGATCCACTTTAAACCCTAATGGCTAAGAATTGTTCATCTTCTTCACCCATCATGTCTCATTTTAGTGTCAACCTTATATATGACGAGGTTGTCATTGTTGAGCTCACGGATCTCTATGGTAATCATATTCCTACGCCGACTCATACTCAACAAGAACTCTTAGCTGGTCAATAATATGTGCCTACTCACTTTGAAGAATCTCCCATTGGCATTAGCATTGTTTAGGATCCTATAGCCTTCACTCATTGTACACCATGTTATACGACTACTAGTGATCCTCCTTCTAATCTCTCTAAGGAAACTTTAGATGACTCTCTTATTGATTACTTGTTTGGAATTAATCATCCTTCATATGTGAATTATGATTCTTCTCTTATTCAGCATACTACTATAGTTCCATCTCATGATTCTCCTACATTTGATATCACTTCTCCTCATTCATCACATACTAGCACTCATTCATTTTTATATTATGTTGATAATCATATCGATAACACTCTTAGTGACATTCTCATCTTTGAGTCTTTATCCTATTGTGATGAGGCAGTTGTTAGCCATGGCTCTCATTCTTTTCGTATTGCTGAATGTAAATCTCCTATTCCATCATTAACTTCTCCTGAGATTGCATCTAACACTATGCATGAGTCACCTCCATCTATCACTTCTTCTTCTCCTACCATTTCATCTCCTCTTATTACATCATCTACACCCATTTGTTCCTCTTCTCATTTAGATGTCTCTCCATCGGTTACCTTACCTATTGGGGATGTTTATGATGCTAGTCCTACCACTTCTCTGGATATTCCATCTATATCACCTACTATAGCTTCTTCACACCTACTCCTAGTGTGCCCTTAGCATCAAAATCTCCTTTATCATCTCTTGATATTCCTATGATCACACATAATGGTAAGTTACAACCTCTTAATACATTATTACCATATTCCATTATTCCTTTACAAAATATCATATGTCTCATGCATGTCATAGCTCAATTAAAATCCCATGTTCAGTCTCTCACTTTAGAAAGTAGGGCTTATTATGCTTCTATTGACAACAATTCATTACATGGTAACCCTGTCCCTAAGAAGATTCATAATTATGTATTTCCTAAGGAATTTATCATGCCTACATTCACATGTTTTGATGGTACTAGTGACCCTCATGCTCATCTTCTACACTACCGCATGCTTATGACCTCTTATTCTGATGATAGATTATTGCTTAAGGCCTTTCGATACAATCTTATTGATGAGGCGTTGCAATGGTACACTCATCTTCCCTTTGGGTCCATTAGTACTTACTATGACATGGAGGATACTTTCCTCTATTGGTTTATCATCAACAATGGCCCTAAGGTTACTTATGACCGCTTACCTACTTTACATCAGGGCTCATCTGAACCTATCAAGGATTATATCTTATGGTTTAATGTTTGTATACATCAACTGATATTCCAACCTATTGATCTAAAGAAGCAATTTATTTTTGTCATGGTCTGATTCCCGCACTTAAGAAAACATTGCAATATGATACATGTGAGTCGTTCATTCTTCTTTGCTATTAAGTCCTATATGTAGAGCAAGGTATTCTTTCAGCAAATGTCATTGACCATCCACATACATCTACTTCTATTATATTATCTAGTCCTCCTCTATCGAAATTGGTTGAGCATCCTACACAGTCTCCATCTTTACCTCACAAGCAAGGAAAGCTAGCTCAACCTACTTCACCACCATAGCATACTTCTCATCCTCCTTCATGACAGGTTACTTCTCTTTCCACTCCACCTATGTCGCGTGAGCCATTACATTTCTCCCATCATGCTAGACCTCATGATGTATTGTTTTCCTTACTTGAAAAGCGCCTAATTTTCTTACCATCCAACCATCATCACCCACAACATAGGCTACAACGTCAATGCGAACCAACCTTATTGTAATTATCATCACATAAATGGCCATAGGGCGGTGAATTTCTTACCCTTCATGATCGATTGCAATAGTTAGATTATAAGGGCATCATTTCATTTGGCTCTCGCTTAGGTGAGTGATCCATCTCTCCTCTACCTCGTCAAAGAGTTTCTACTACAGTTGAGTCATCTCCTCCGCCTTGGTGCTTAGGCCATGGTACATCCACCACCACATTTTGTTCCTCATGTGTGCTCTCCACCACATCTATACATCACTGCATCATTATATCCCTCGCATTCACTTCATCCATTGTATTCACGTTATTTACCTCATCACGTTGCTCCTTAACATTGGATTTCATAGCCCACTGATTTCACACATACCAAATGTACCTTTATATGACATTCAAATTCGGTTCATAGAATGATATCGCTTCCATTTCACATAATTCCACCACTTCATACCACCTTGGTCTTTGGTAGGTTATTACTATCACCTTAACCCCCGATGATGGATTTGTGTTCTTACGGTTCTTACATGACTGTTGAGGGTTTTTCTTTAAGAACCTTTCATCACGTGCTCCTTCATTCATCTAGCACACTCAATCATTTCTTGATGATGCACTCTTACTTACGCAGTTCATTCTTGACTACTGAGGGGTCTTAATTACATGAACCTAATCGTCCATACACTGGGGGCGTCATCTATTTTCCCCTTCATTTATTATACTAACATATTACGATTACATTACATTATCACAACGCACATTCATCACAACACATTAGTTCGATCATCAAACATCATCTCTTTTTTACATTCATTCTACTATCATCATTATACTAACTACGCGTTACAAAATCCATTTAATAAACATTAACAACATACAAACACACCACATACATCTCAACATTAATCGCCTAATCATACACATCAATACACCACAAAATAAGCTCATCATATAACAATAACGTGTGTCCATACATATATATCGAATACAAAATCATCATCACACAAAATATCTCATCACTGGGAAACTCCCCTACATCATATACAATAATACTAATCATACCTCATCATCACTATCGTTTCTCGACTAATGTGAGAGCCCTAGATCTAGATGCCTTGTCACTAACTCTACATCATTGTTCGCGACCTCGATACCTCTCCACTTGCTTACGTAATAAGGTATTCTCTGTAGAATACTATGAGAACCGACACCGCAAATCCATGTATCGTGTAAACATATCATGCGTCAAGGGACCACCACCCACGTAGACCATCCTCGCATTCCTCATCCCTCTTACCTAGCAAAGATAATACATGTCATCGCATTTACTATATGCCACTGTTTCAAATAAATGGGCATGTTCACCCGTTATACCATCCACTCGCTCATGTATCCCTCCAAAGAACTACATCGGTAGGCACATTCCACGTCGGGTGTCGATGGATGTGTCTACTATCAAGGACCAATACGTATCACCTATAAAATAAATAACACAATGCATTAGATAACCATTACTAAGCCATAATCCAACAAAAAATGCACGACATAACTACATATAGATACTTACACTCAACTACAGTTTTTGCCACATTGTCGGGGGCATGGGCTTCCCCCTCTTACCCCTTCCTGCGGTAACCCCTCTAGACCTACAAATAATGGGAACAAAAGTACCCACCGATGTGCCACCCACCATGTGCGATACTCCTCTGTGCAACCCGCATCGTCCAAGTATATCGATTATATCATCGTGTCTACCTCATTTGGCCCTAGCAAGAGTACTAGTTGCCTGCTGTGGGCCCTGGTCTAGCACCAATCCTCCTAGGTAATGTGATAGCTCTCAACCATATATATGGCTCTGGGTCACATCCTGAGCCATGTCAAACTGTTGTGATACTCTCTCCACCTAAAAAGCTCAGCCACACTTGGGAATCGATCCTCTAACTACATATTCCTTTGAATACATTACAACTCTACCGTATCCTCGAGCCATCCCCCATAGTCACGATATGCTCTCCATGCAACTACCTCGATCCCCATCCTATCTATCAGTGCCTTATAGGTATCTGTGTCCATCCTACACCCACGTATATTAATCCACCTCCTCACATATATCTCTGGCCTAACCCACTCTCCTCAGTGGACCTCCAACTAGTCTCAACACGACTATATGCTCATAAGCCCATACATGCAATAGTGTAGTGGCTCATATCCCACCACCATGCTCATCGTGAGTAAATCGGTATAGATCTCTATATAGGTGGGCCAACACACATCATGCCCATGCGTATCTAGTACTCTCCTCCTCTATCCGTTGACATATATCATGCATCTTATATAAGATGCCTACACCTCCTCCCTCCATCTGCTATAGATGAAGCAATCATAACTGCTATGAACTTCCACAAGCATGAAACCCTAGACCGTAAGATAACATCTAGACGATATGGGCCTCGTAGGTACTTAAGTCCTCGAAAAATACCATCTCACAACATGCATCTACCTCTCCATATCCTCCAATGGCATCACATGTACTCTCTCTCCAACAATTGAAAACCGTAATATACGATACACATCCTCCAAAGTCACAGTCATCTCCCCCGTAGGCAACCAAAATGTGCACGTATCTCACACACCACCTCTCGCATGTCAAAGCAATCAACACGAGGCATATTGTGGGGCACATCCCCATCCATGTTATGTGCCGCAAGATGACATGGTCCATGACATCCCAATCCTCATCTGACAAGCCCAATCCAAGAAAAGTACTCATGTGATGCCCATCGTGGAACTCCCTCGAGTGAATATCACTATGCATAACACAACACAATAAAAAACACCATGTTAGAGCACTATACAAGTCCAAACATGCTCGCTCATCACATTACTATACATTACAAACCACATTTATATCATTCTAGACCAAATACACACATTTTGGACTGGGCACCCAAATGTAGGACTGGGGCATCCGGGAGAGCGGGACTCTAGGGCCTAGATCGGGCGCTCCTGTCCCAAAAGTCACTAGTGCCCTCATCGCTTTTGTCCAAGTCTCAAATGCTAAGAAAATTAAAAATCTCAAATTTGTAAAAATCAATAGAAATAACTACTACACCATACATTTTTCGAAAATTAACATACATACCAACTCCGTGGTCGTACATGACGCTATGACAGTCACCACTATCTCAAACCGACTAGGACGTGCTGCTCTCACTTGTGGAATTTTCACTCACTTCGTGCTCAATCTCACAATCACGTAAACAACAAATGAAGTGACTAAACACTTTTTCACTTCACTACTTATAGTTACTTTTTCACCTACTTTACTATAGTCATTATTTCACGCAACTAATACACACTACACGATTTTCGTCATATCTTGAGCATTTCTACTTTGATTTACACCCCGTTTACAACATTCTTTTTAGAATTCCACCTACTATTGTGCTAGACACATTTCATGCGTGTTGTCTCTCTTCGATGTTATTTTCCACCAAATTATCCACATTTTCATGATTTTTACCACTTTTTATCTATATCGTGCTTACTTTCGGCTTAGTGTTCGTTCTTATCATCACTTACCCTTTTGCCGAAAGGGGGATATTGTTGGGGTCATCCTATAATTCCCCTTATATTACCATGCGATCAATTAACACTACCGACTTGTCATTTTCAAACATGTACTAGTTCATAACGCGACATCTCGTTATTAATTCCCCCTAACGACCTAATTTGGGGAAAAAATGTACAATTCTTCTATGCGAAATTTCATCACTTCCCCTAATGACCTAACTTGGGGAAACAAGTGATTACAAATATTTTCATGTGATATTTCACCAATTTCTATCAATTTCTCCCCCTAATGACCTAACATGGGGGTAACTAGCGTAAAATCTCTCTATGAGTAACCAATCAATCAATCAATCAATGTATTCAAATTCCTAACAATCGAAATCATATCATTCAATCAATACAAATTCAACACAATTGGTCTCTAGATAACCTAACTTGGGAGTTACGTGTGGCCTCCCAGATGACCTAACTTGGGAGATTTCATCATTGCTTTCCCAAATGACCTAACTTGGGAAACTATTATACATTTTGCATTTTCTCCCAGATGACCTAACTTAGAAGCCATCATACATTTCAAGTTTTCTTCTAGATGACCTAACTTAGAAGATATCACATTACGGCGACACCCATGGAATGGGGGCAAGATTGCCTTTCCTATTCCACTCCTATATCAGTCAATTGTTTGATCAAAATTATTTAGATTCAAAAACCAAAAATATTTGATCTAAGTTTGTCTGTAATGGCAAGATCTTGAGGATGTAGTTAGAGATTGGAGAACATTTTTCTCCCTACATTGGGAACTGATCACTCCCTTCCCCATCTTATCATCATCATACACATTCAAAATCATCATACATGGTAATCATCACTCTTGTTTAGTGCACTTCATCATACTAGTACACTTTTCATTACGTTGTATGGATCAACCCACTGATCCATGGTTCCACACACTATATGTTTTTTTCGGCATACTTTTACTAGTACATCTACGCATTCTACTACAACATGGGATTCTACGAATTTTTCGCAGGTATGCATCTCTATCTAATTTATGTTATTGAGCTTTCACTCACCAACATAAAGTGGGGGAAAATGTAGTCACAAAATCACACACTTGTTATTACATTTATACCACCAAATATGTTATTTTATATATGGATCTCATGATAAAAAGTATTCACTAATGACCTATCCACTAGTCTCGTCATCAATAGGTGGTCGTTAACATTATTTGTCTTATACAGTCATCTGTTATTTACACGCTTTTGGTCGTCTTTCAGAAGTCTCCTGGTGTTGTTATATTGTCACTTGTCATCTCTAGTCTTTGACTAGGGCGCCTAGTGTAGTACTAGGGCGCCTAAGGGCACCCGGTCCTTAATTTTAGGCACCGTGGTCCCGGTAACACTTAGATCTAATTTATTTGTTCGAGGCCGGTCTTTGTCATTTTCCCTCTCATTCCCCTAGGTACTTCGACATGTGGGGTCATTAGTGTCAAAATTTGAACCAAAGATCCCTATATAAACATAACATACTATCTTATGGGCGAACTATCTATTATCAAGGGCTAGCTATATACTAAGGAAAGTGACTACATTTGGGCATCATTGCATCACACATACTACATAGGAAGGATTGTATTCATTCTATTCCATCCACCATTTGCATTTTACATCTAGCTATTGCCCTATCTCTGCGTCATTGGCACTAGGGCACCCTAGGCACACAATTACACACACAAGTACATAGAACTACGTTAGGTCTGAATGTAGTGTAACGCTTAGTTGTGAGTCCACCATTGTGGTAGATAAGGTTAGTCTGAACCCTTCATATGCATCTTTATTTTTAGGAATTTGATGCTTTGTATGGGTTTTACAGGTAAATATTCATTGCAAGTTTATGATGTCATCAATGAAGTTACCACGACAATCACATGACAAGGATCGAGACATTGTGAAGATCTAGTGACATTGTCAAATTCAGATCCTAAGTTATTCAGTAGACCAGAGCGCCCATACTACGGACTCAAGGTGCTCATAGACACCCCAGTCCTTCTCCAAGCACCCTAGTCTGGGCAAATCACCATCCACTTGATATTTGGGGTTGTTCCACACCATCCTTTGTTCACACATCATTCTATTTGGTCCCGACACACAACAAGGTAAGTTATTTCTATGTTAGTATCTTATGCCTTCTATTCCATTCATTTCATTTCATTTAAATATCAAAATAAAATATTTAGCATCAATATTTAAGTTTATATCATTTATTGTATTTTTGTACATGCTTAGATTAACTATAGTTATAGATATAAATTTCATATTTTAGTTAATCACTTAATGTCTCTTTGTTGAGTCATCCGAGGTGGTCCCACTTATTGCTAAGGTTTGGAACATAACACCACGTCCGTCATTTGCTGCCCTAGATCACATGGTGGGAGGCGGTGATTCAACTCACCACTCGCTTTCCTCCATCGCTTCGACAAGTACGTGGCTCGAGTTTATAAATTTGCTAACTTGGATCTGCACAAAGAATTCAAAAGGATCTCATTTTTTCTCAAGTCCAATCCCTTTTACATTCCTCTCTAGATATAGGTTGCTTTGAAACCCAACACAAGCTCAAGCTCATTGAATCTCATTCGGCCCATGATCCACGAATTTAGTCGAGGTTGCATTAGCTTAAGGCAGGAGACCAATCTTCAAAATACTTCTTCAAATCCCTCCGAGACAAGCATACTCATCAACAGATCAAAGATATCCATGATTCACATAAGTGGCTCACAAAGCTACCAAAGATCTTAAATGCCTTTGTCGAGCATTATTGATTATTCTTTTAAGCTCAAGAGGCTACTAATGAACGAGTTGTCACTCTATAGCGATGTATTGATGTGGTGCCAAACAAGATTTATCCTAAAGAGCGAGACCATTGCAATGCTCCTCTTCCTTTGGAAGAGCTCCATGTTGCTTTATTGCGCTTATCTTATGACAAATCTTCGGGATCGATGGCTTCCCATGTGAATTTTACAAAGCAACTTGGTCATTTGTTAGACCTGATCTTTTTGTGTCTACAATGAAGCTCTCTAATCCAATTCTCTTGGGAGTTTCATCAATCAAAGCAACATCAAATTCATTCCTAAAGTTGGCAATCTTAAGTAGATAACAAGTTGGTGGCCTATCACCCTACTAAATGTTTCTTATAAAATTCTTATTAAGGCTCTAGCTCTTCATATACTTGATTTATTGCCTAAAATTGTTTGCCCTCGGAAAAATGATTTTTTCAAAGGCGATACATTCTGGATAATCTTATTGTGGTTTGGGAAGGGATGGAATGGGCCCAAGTTTCTCTGCAATGACCTCTATTTCTCAAAATTGACTTTGAAAAGGCTTATGATCGTATCGAATGGACATTTATTTTGGCCATGCTCAAATCCCTTGGTTTTGGCGACTTTTTTAGGTCAATGGTCATAACTTTGATTTCTAATGCGTCGCTTTCCTAACCATCAATGGTCATCAATCTGCTACAATCAACGTCTTACGTTCTATCGGATCGACAAGGGTGTCCTCTTGTGCCAACATTTCTTGTTTTAGCTGTGGATTCCTTAGGCTATCTTATTGCTCATCATGTTGCTCAAGGTCGCATTCGAGAGGATTTTCCTTCATGACAATATGATGTAACTTATTAATGGCTACTTTTCTCGATTATTCCTTTCTTACCAATTCTGAGTTTGAACAAAATGTGGCTATAATTTTTTACTACCTTGATACGTTTTTCCTTGCTTCTGGATCCAGTATTTATATGGCTAAGACATTGGGCTATTGGAAAAGTTGCTTGCCTATCCCAAACTAGTTGAAAGCTTACCTCGGAAGTGGATTGGAAGAGGTGATCAGTTCAAATTCTTGGGCATTCTTTTTCTTTTGATAGTAATTCTGCGATGTAATGGTAGTATGTTATTAATAGATTTGAGCATAAATTTTCTCGGTGGTCTTCTAAACCACTCTCTCTTGTTGAAAAATTCCAAGTGTGTACTAAGATTCTTGCTTCCACCCATGTGTATTATTTTACATGTTGGTTCCCTTCTCGTGCTTCATTTTCCAAACTTGCCAAGCTATTGTAGGACTATCTTTGGTGCAAAAGTTTTGGTTCAATTGATTTTCATCGGGTGACTTGGGAGGTCTTTTGTCTCCCTCGTGATTAAGGTGGTATCAGAATAATTGATGTCTACAGACAAAGCGTGGCTTTATGTTCTAAATGGTTGTGCATCATCTATCGGTGATCAAGCCTATAAAAATTTGATTAAGCACTGCATTACTTTTAGTGCCCCGTATGGCAAAAAATGTTGGAACAATATTGGGTTGCACACCCTAATTATCACTAGGGCTCCGATCAAAATTACTAGCACCTTTGTTGCCAAAAGCATCTGGAAAGCTTTTGAGTTGGTGAAACCATTGTTGCATTGGATTGGCAATGGATTTTGCACCAGATCTCTTTCAATTCTCAAAATCTTTGGTGGTCTCCCATCATCACTGATGATAATCTTCCACTTGTGGAAACTTCGAGGCATCAAAGCCCTCGGCTTTCTCGCAAAGGAATTCATACCATTTAGGATTTGGTCACCCACAAAGACTAGGTTCCCTGGCTCGAGCTCAAGATGAAATTCAATCTTTCCAATTCGGATCTCCCGTCTATTTGTAAAATTCAAGAATTAATGCTCGATGTTATGCTCCACAAGTTGGAGCTTAAACCCCGACGCTTTGTAACATGATTGGTGGTGGAATCATGAAATTTCCTTCCTCCACTATAACGTTGGCACAACTTATTAGTTTTTGAGTCCAATATCGCCTACGATTGCCAAACTCAATGCCCATTGGGGCATATATTCTATGTATTCCATCTAGCTTCGTCGACTTTCCTGTACTTGAATTCCCTTCTTGAGCCCAAATTTAATCATTTCCTTTGGTGCCTTATTTATCAAGGCCTTCCTATCGAAGAACATCTTAGTCACATTGGCATCCCTAATCCTAAATGTCCTTTATGTTCTAGACCTCATTTATTTTGGTCTTGCCCACTGTGCTCAGACTATATGGACTTGGATTCATTATTTTTTCCAACCTTACCATCAATAATTCCTTCACTGGCATCTAACATTATTCAGAGATTTCAGTCCATGGCCACATTATATTGATACTCTATGGAAATTGTTTAGAGCTTGTATTCTTTTTCATATTTGGAAATCTCAAAATGCTTTGATATTCCAAAATGATCAATTTGTTGCTTTCTTTTCCACTAATGACAAAGTGGTTATATTGTCTATTGTGCACATATAGATTCAAGCTCAAGCTGAAAAGGTTTCCCTAGAGTTCGCTCATTTACAAGAGTTGCGCCGCACACTTTGGGGAGAGTGCGCCATTCATAATGAATTGGGTCCCTGTATCCTTTGCCATCCCCACCTCATCCATCTCCACCTTGGCGGCCGCCACATATAGGACCGCGTTGTAGAAGCCGCTCTCGAATCCATTGCTCTACCTCTCCTCGGGGTCGCTCTTGACTCCATCCTCCTCTCGGATTGGGCTGAGCCCTCCTTAGAGGGGGAAGGGCATTGCTTAGCTTTCTACGGTGGGGCTTTCCACCGCCCGACATGTCGACTATGGTTAACTCTCTCTCGTCCCCGGTTGGGGGGATTATTATTCTCTTGCAGATGTAGATTCTTGACCATGATGGTTGATAGGTGGATCCTCCCTTGGCCGAGTCATCCCATGGAGTGTTCATCCCTCCTTAGGATGACCCTCCTCCTCCTCCCGGAGTGACAACATGTGCCTAGTGTTATCTATTTTGTTGTAGTTGTTGTGATCTTTGGTTGCCCTATGGCATTTTTTTGTTACTACATGACATTTTTGGGACCGTGAGTTTTTGATCGCCTTGCTAATGTAACTCTCTTTTATTAATATTAATATAAGGGTAGTTCCAATAGTAAAAACCATACCATATTTGTTAGTGTATTTAATTTCCGTACACTATTATATGCTTTAAGATACACATGTAATATTAATTGTACTTTAATATTATTCACCCATTAGTGCACGCTTATCCACGTCTATTAATAGAAAGAATATCAACCAAGTTATTGAATTGATTGAGTTCCACTATTAATAGATTAAAGTAATTTATGTTTCAAGCTAATTACTTTGTAATCCTAATAATAGTCTCTATTTGTTTTTATAAAAGCATAGAGAGTTAGTGTTAGTGGATCATATTGTGGAAGAGATTTATTCTTACTCTAGTGAATTCAAGTTGGAGCTTCTTCATAAAATTGTACTAGTCATGCTACCCTTGATAAATATGTGCCATTTTTATTTTAAGCTTTCATTGATTTATTGTATATGCATGTTTATGGGTGTTTGTCTTAAGATTGTTTACAATGATTATAAAGAATACAATAAAAATTAAAGTAGTATTAGAGCAATAGAAGTTTCATCTTGTGTTGTATACATGTGTAGGCACAAAATCATGCACTTGGGTACATTTCTAGGTCATAAAAGCATACTAGCATTTATATGATTCCTAAGTAAGAAAACCGGTGGTTAACAACTATCGTTGGCCTCTTTTCTTTGTATTTTGTTTCTATTTGGTCTTATACATGCTACATCCCACTCGAACTTTACTTGATTTATCTTTTATGACTTCGACACTAGTGCCCGGCCCGAGACAAGAGTAGAACCCGGTCTCTCGTATCCCCTCTTGGCGCCCATGACCCTTTTCTACCTTACTTGCTCCTTTTTCTCTCTTTTATCTTTTGGGCATCTTTTTCACTTATGGGTTGGACTTCTAATTGTAAATTATGAAATTCAAACAAGGGAATCATATAAATACATAGCCATGAGTTCAAGTTAAAGGACCAAGCACTAAGCATTAGTATCATCACTTAAGCTTGTATTCAAAAGGCACATAAAGCACTCCAAGGCATTCATCTAAAGCATCCATTCAAGGGACAAGGAAATGCATACTTTGTGTAAATTGATTGTAAATTGATTTTCTCATTTTTCTTAAACTTCATTGTATGTAACTGACTCTGCAAATTTAGAATGACATTCTTATTTTTGGCCTCATATACTGTGCTCAACTTATCCCATGCTTCTTTGGCTATTTTTGCATCTTGAATGTGGGATTGCACATCATCGAACACTCCAAACAAGATGATTAGCTTGACCTTATGATCTGATCTATCAAACTGTTGATATCGTGTTATATCGGTAGTTGATCCGGTCGAGTACCATTCAAAATAGACCATATCTTTTCAAACTCAAGGTGTGTCTTGATTTTTGTCTTCCATGTAAGATAGTGGTTTCCTTTGAGTAGTTGTGAATCTGGAAGAAATAATTTGGGGGCATTGGTGCCCATTTTGCCGAATTCACTAACATGGTTAAGCTCTTATCATTCCAAGTATAAGGTCTCTCAACATATATACCATTAGTATGATATACCAAACCTTTCTATATACGTGCCCTTTCGATATACCTATCGATCGTGAAGAAGCTCGCCCTTTCGATATACCCAATAGTACATGAAAGAGCTATTAACATACATGAAAGAATTCGATACGTGGTACCAAGACAACACTAAAAGGGATCTATGCAATTATTGACACCGAATCAAAGAAATATCCTCATACACACGCGTAACTTCACTATATACTCGGATAATTTCTCATCCTGGATTTAAGTCGAGCAATTGTTCATAAACAGATGGGAGTGCTTAGTGTGTGTGCACTATGTCTCAGTATTACTCCTTGTCAATTTAAAGGATCGATTCCCAGATGACATTGTTGCAGGCTATATTAGGTGTTAAGTGTAGTAGTAGTCATGATGACTTTACCAAGAAGCGCTTAGAAGTAGTGTTTATACCGACTCGTGAATGAGATCTAGGATCTAGTGAGTGTTTTAGAACCAAATTTCATTGTTTTTTATTACAATTCTCTGCCATTTTTGAGCGAAGCTTCTGTTTACGTTTGACTGACTGGAAACCTACAAATTAGTACAATACACTGAAGTATACAGTTACATTCAAAATTTTGGAAAAATTGGATGACAATTTTTTTTTGTTTTTTAGGGCCTTGGTGGCCTCTGGAGCCCAATATGACTTTGTGAGCAAAAAATTGTTAAAAAATGGCTCAAAATTATGTTTTTAGCTACCCCTCCTTTGGAAAAAATTGTCCAGAATAAAAATTGAGCAATTTTGGAGAAGTTTTTGACCCTTTATAGGGTTTTCCTGCTATTTTTAGTGATGACTTTAGTTATAAATAAGGCGTTATCGGAGGTTTTTATGCTATCTATGCCTCTAAAGGTGGTGGTTTTTTCAAGTTTACCACTAAATTTTAAAAAGGTTTGAATAGGTATGTTGGGGGTGGGGGTTGAACCCCAAACCTCATCCACCCAAATATTTCCACTTAACCACAATGGCACTTGATGCGCTTGGGTAAGAAATTGAAGCAATTTGTATATAAAGTAAACAAAATGTGACTGCCTAGTAAAACCAACGTGGCACTGTGATGGAGGTCCACGTGGATATTGAGGTGGAGGAGGGCGAGTTTAGGGTTAGCTGGGAATCCACATCTCCACGGTTTTTGCTCAATTTTTAGCCGCCTTTTATGTTTAGATGGTTTTCATTGTTTTGTATTGCTTTTGCAATGTCTTTTATTCACTGCTGCACTTTATTGTTTGTTGTTTTGTGAAGGAGGCTCACCACGCTTCCGCTGCTCGATCCAATGTAATTTACTTGGGATTAAATGCAAACCGTTCACTTGACTTCTTTGAACGCTAATGTAGCTCGAAGCTATGGTAACTCACCAACTTATTGTGTTTGAAGATTGCTAATTACAGTTGGTTTCTTGTGCAGATCGCAACATTGAAATTGATGCCTCAACTACTTTATGAATTTAATCACTGTTATTGATCTTCCACCGTTTCATGATTTGATCTTCTACTAATTGGTTAGTTCTTGCCTTTGCTTGCTATTTTTGTTTGCAAGGTTTTGAGGATGGCTCAACTTTATGAAATTGGCTTGATCTGTTTGGGGCTCGTCTTTGAATGGGACTCAGTGGAGTAACCCACTGGCTTTGTTTGGGCCAGATCACACACTAACTCGCTTGAATGCACAACTCAACCTTGAATGCTTAATGCACCCTAAACTCACCTTTCTTCAACCTCAGTGGATAGCTTGATCAGAGAGTTTGGTGTGGATGCAACATGCTTAGACTCCAACTCGGTCCTCAATATAAAAAAAATCTCCAAATTTTTAGCACATTCCTCCAAATGTAGAGGTTTGATAAAAATATTAGAGAGTAAGTTGTTCCTCTAAATTAGAGGTAAAATGTCTAATGGGGAATTTTTTTCTTTTAAATACCTGGATTTGATTAACTTCCAAGAGAAATTTTTCTGGTGCGAGGGCACCAAGGCAAATAACAAATTTTCTTAACGTTTACTCGGAGATCAAACAAGAGGTTGTGGGGCTGTTGGGAGATCGGGAAGTTCTTTGGAGGCAACACTGGCTCTCTAATGATGCAAATTTCTTCTCCATAACTTTTCTTCCTTTGCAAACTCTCTCCTACTTGGCCAGGAGCTTCAACATGCTCTGGTACCAAATGTAAAATAGGGATGAAAGCTTGTGATATTTTATTAATTATCAAAATCAATTTATAATAGATGGGATTAAATTATTATAGGAATTAAACAACCATGTGCAGATAAATGCAAGGTTGCACATGTACAACCGAAATCACAACAGACTTCCAAAATACATCCAGGAAGCAACAATAATTAAATATAAACAAATAATAATTGTTACAACTACGTAATAATATAACCTATGCAATAATATGAAAAATATTGTTATAAAACCATATAACAATATATAAACTAATTACCTTAATAAATAATTAATTACTTAAGGTAATATAATGCATAAATTAACCTAACATACACAACATAAGAAGGGGAAGTTCATTCTATTCCATCCAGACATTCTAATACATTGCTACATTTTAGTTACAACCCTCTATCAGGTACAACTTGTGCAAGGGCATCCTAGGGCACAATTTCTACACACACTCACAACAACTACATGGGGTCTAAGATGTAGTGCAACGCTCGGTTGTATGTTCACTCTTGAGGTGTTTGTCAAAGTCGGTTTGACTCCCCATTCTACATTTTCCTTCTTAGGTTTGATGTGGTTTGTGGTCTTATGTAGGTGAACTTATATTTTATTGGTTACACGGTATCATCGGCAATCATAGTGTGAACATCACACAATTAATTAAGGAAAAAATGTGACACCATTGCGAGACAATCTGAAACTAGATCCAGAGCTCTGCCTTGCAGTCATGAGCACCTAGATATAGTCACTAACACCTAGGAACCCTTGTCCTACCTTGGGTGCCCATATGTCTGTCATTGTTCGTGAGTTACTGAAATTTACATAGATTAATTACGACGATGTTTGCATCTTGTTCATCACTTCTCCTGTCTAGATCAATTCCAAATTACATGGATATAAACTAAGTCATCTTTTCTCCCTCTCTTATTCGGGTTTTATACTTTAAATCTTAGTTTTCTTGTGTCATTACTATACTTTATCATTTGTACATCATTTATTTCAGTAGTTACTCTATAATATTAGATTTAATTAATTCAAATTAAATTAAATCATTTGGTGAACCCAATCTCGATTGAATCCACCTTGCTATAGGATTTTCCTTTTATGCCCGTCACCCGTAGTGGTCGTTTTAGTTCCTTTGCATATATTGAGCTTCATCCCTCTATTTGTCGAGTCCCTATAAGTCAATGGTGAATCGATAACCCCTTTGCTAACTAATATATTTTTCTTCTAGAAAATATTGAAACCTCTAATAGCAAACAATCCTATGATGAGGACACTAATGTTGATCAATAACAATTAGACAAGCTCACTAATTTCCGTCAAGCTTTATGCATCAACCCTTTGTATATTTTACATGTTCTCAATGCTTTACTTTCTGCCAAACACTCTCAAGATGCTACTTTTGTGCCTCTTGTAGGTTCTTCCTTCTGGCTACCATGGCCTCCACCCAACCCCTTAACATTCCTACTACTACCGCTCCCTCCTTCATCCCAATGCTTCTAATACACAACCTAGTTCCTCTTCTAACACCCATGACCTAACTTATCTATATCAGGATCTAAAAATTCAAATTGGTCAACTAAAGCAATCTACTTCACGTTCCTCTCCATCTCTTGATTCCTTCTCACTCCATACCCCTTTTGCACCTGCTATTTCTACTTATCCACTCCCTCCTAACTTTTTCACCCCTAAGCTACCCATTTTCAATGGCCATGGTGACCCTCAAGAGCATCTCTGATCTTTTCATGTGGAATGTCTTGACTATGAAATGATCATACATTGCTAGCTAAGCTATTTCCTAGAAGTCTTCAAGATTATGCCATGCATTGGTTTTATGATCTAGCTGATCATTCAGTAACTTCTTTTACGCATCCAGCTGATGATTTTCTTGCTCACTTTTACATCAATATCGACACCAAGATATCTTATGCATGACTTTCTCAAATCAAACAAAGTTATAATGAGCATCTAGCTGTCTATGTTTTCTGTTACAAGAACAATCTAGCTAAGATGACCAATGTATTTGTTGATTCAAAGTTACAAGTTCTTTTTGTTCAAATCCCATTACCACCACTTCAAGAGAGTGTTATCTTTGAGACCTCTCCTTCATTTGATCAACTATGCCATATGATCAAAATGTGCGAAGTCAAACTCCTCTCTATGGGCAAATGAAAATATCAAGATAATCCTTCATCTTCTTCTCATAGGCCTCAAGATAAATCAAAATTCAAGCCATCTCCTAAGCCCACCGAAGCAAAGGAAATTGTTAATGTCATCTCTCCACCTAAAAATATTCAATGACAACCTCCAAAGTGTACTTTCACCAAATTACCCTATGCACCTTGGTTTCTATTGCCTCAACTCATCGAAAGCAATCTAATCACCCTTCCACCATCACTCAATCTTGATCCATCTTGCCCTCATGGCCATAATTATGATGAAAATGCTAAATGTGACTATCACCAATGCATTGGGAATTCTATTGATCGTTGCTTCAAACTCAGGCATCTCATTCAAGATCTTATTGACAATAATTCACTTGAGCTCCCTGAGCCATCTACTTCTAAGTTGATCAATGATAATAAAAAGCTAAAAATCTTTAATGACCCTTTGCCCAAGCATGACACACAAGCTCCTGATTATTTTGCTAATCATACATATCAAGTTATGCCCCCTCCTTCATCGGGGCCCCTTGAATTCCTTGTCACTTCTACTGATGCATCACCACCAATCATTTCATTTTTAGATCATGATTATCATGCTACATTCACTTCTGATTCATTACATATCAATAATTATATTGGTTTGTATACCGTCAATAACACCATGATCTATCCAATGACTCCTATCAGTGTGTGCTCCATTGCACTTCTCATGGCTATCAAATGTCCACTATCTAATATCACATATCCAGTTCCTAATTCTTTTGGCTACATTAGGATTCTCGTTATAGTTGGGCCTCTTACCATGCTTGTGTCATTCATTGTGGCATCTTCAATCAAAGGATATGACATGCTCTTAGGTCTCTCTTGGCTCTGCGCCACCCAAGCCATCCCTTCCATGAATCATTTAAAAGTCTAAGTGATAATATGACTCCTTCCTTACCTTTATCGCATATATCGACTGATACTAAGAGAATCGTTTTCGACCAAATGTATATTGACCAATTAAACTTCTCGACTCGGATATATAACTGCCTCAAAAAGGCTAATATAAATACATTATCGGACCTATCAAATTATAGTCGAGAAGATTTAATGAAAATTAAAAACCTTGGGGAACAATCTGTCAAAGAGATATTGGAATTTCTACTTGGCATGATTAGGATGGGGGAAAATGGGGTTTGAACCCGTGACTTCTGTGTCTCAAGTTCATTCACAATAAACAAGTTGTCACTCTTAAAGGTGTTCCACCATGCACACCATTTCCTAAGCCTAGTCTTGATGATATCTTTACACCAGTTACAACATCTATGCCTCTTGGGCCTCTCAAATCTAAGGCACACTCTACATCTAGTTTTCATATTCACACATGACCTACTTCATGAATTTTTCATCCGCATCGGTCCACTAGCCCATATTGTCAACCTAAGTCCTCTACTCAGGAAGTCCCTTCACATAGGTGTTCACCACCTTCTTCACCAGATAGGTCTCCTTCACATGTACATTATTATTCTCATACTCCATTGATCTTAGAGCATCGTCACATGCCTTTATATCCTCAGATATCGAGTGGACTTCACTATCATTGGATAACCTTATATCCTACTCACACTTGGGGGCATCATGTTTTCTTCCCCCTCTTAGTATCCTTAGTTGTCTATAGCATCTACTATCACGATATGTACTTCACAGCTTAATCTTTGTCAATACCCTTACACATCTTGATACACACATTGTATTGTCATTACTCTATGACACACTCTAGTTCCACGGTTCATACTTGATTGTTTAGGGTATAAATTTGAAACAAACCTCACCACATTCACTTTGTTCATGCTCTATCCTTCATGATTTATCTTTCTAAAGCACACATTCTTAAACCATTTCCCTATGACACACTCTAGTTCTATGGTTCATACTCAACTACTGAGGGTCTAAATCTGAAATGAACCTCACCACATTCACTTTTCATGCTCTATGCTTCATGATCTATCTTTCTAGCACACATTCTCAAACCATTTCCCTATGACACACTCTAGTTCCATGGTTCATACTCGATTGTTGAGGGTATAAATCTGAAATGAACCTCACCACATTCAATTTTCACGCTCTATGCTTCATGATCTATCTTTTTAGCACACATTCTCAAACCATTTCCTAATGACGCACTCTTGTTCTATGGTTCATTCTTGATTGTTGAGGGGTATTTTATAAATGAACCTCATCTCATACACATCCGTTGGGGGGCATGTTGCTCCTATCACATTCACACATTGCATACCATTCCATCACACTCATACACTACATTTTCATATCTTGGTTGCACTTACTCTTTCTTGCTTATACTACTTACATGATGCACTTTGCTTACTATTCTATTCAAATACTTAATATGTCATTATCTTTCTATATACACACATGTGTATTCACTTGGTATTTTAGAGTGAATGTAGATCTCTTACAGATTTTCACATGCTACAATGATGCTCAACACTGTATCCTTTGTCAGTCCCACCGAGGCTCCTAGGGGGCATCTAACTTTTATTACTCTCACACATTACATGTGTTATTATTTCATCATTTACTACTTCTACTTTCTAGAACATTACTTTCCATTGATACATACATGCCTTGACATACTTTTTATCTTTATAACATGCTAACGGGTGCTTCATGTGTAACATTTACTTTGCAAGACTATATGCCACCATGGTTATCTGATACACTTTGCTTTACATTGTTTTCCATTGTATTCTATTGTTTGTGGGCTATGCCCTATGCATTGCTTGATCACAATTTTCTTTTTTTATGGTCGCTTCGGTCTTGATTGTCTTGTGACATTGTGAGTAATGTCCCATGTCCAAACCCGCTTTTAAGTGGTCTATCTTGGTTACACACTTGATTGCTACATTGTCTTCTATTTTGCATGCTACCTTTTTTCAATAACACATGTTATTAGAAAATTTGTTTTCATGTGCCTTGGTTTCTACCATATACATCCCCTACCCCCAGAAGTATATAATTCAACTCGGAATTAGGTCCTCTCCTTTGGGCTACATTATCCTACCAACGTTACATGCACCCCAAATGAGGGGGCATACATTGGGTGAAAAATCACCCCTATAACAACTCAAAGCTACAACACGATCTTAAAATTATAGAAACAAAACAATAACACAATCACAAAATGACCTAGAATCTGACTTGGGTCCTCAACACAACATAGACACTAGTACCCGATTCGATAGTAACAATTGGGTGCCTTGGGCACTAATATCCTAGGGGAAAACACAATCATCTTCTCAAAACTAAATAGTTCATAGAATTATTTAGAGCATTTCTACATTATGCACAATCCTTTAGTCAAAAAATGCATTCTATTGGAACTAATTGGGAATAATCGGGACAACAGAACAACATGAACTAAATCGGGATGTACTATCTCAGTAGTGGCGCTTATTAGGTAGATTCATATAAGGAGAGTAATGCTAGACCTCTCTCCCCAACACTTGCTCTTTGGTGTGAGATTGCCCAAAAAACTCACACTGAGCATGAGATCGCCCAAAAAACTCGCACTTGGTGTGATATCACCCAAAAAACTCACTATTGGCATGAGATCGCCCAAAAAACTTGCTCTTCACAACATTTTCAGGACATCTTTCTATCATTTACACTCTTCTACATCAGGTGCACACTTTCCTTTACTATTAATTTTACATACTTATACACATTTTTCTTTAATTTATCATATACATAAATTTGACTACTTTTTGCTCTTCTCTTGCAGATCTGTCCTAAATAAGTAAAAAGAATCATCCCACAACAGTAAAGTAAAAACACAACAATAGGTACAATGCAATGCATACGCTTCACCCTTAGGGTCACTTTCCTTTCCTAATATCCAATGTTCACTTGCATCATTCCACGCTTTAGTTGTCCACTCGACAGTTATTTGTTGCACGCTCTACATGATCAAAAGGTACGCATCTCTTATCTACTTTGTGTTATCAAGTATTCACTCAATAACATAAAGTGGGGGCAAATGTAGACACAAAATCATGCACTTGGATACATTTTTAGGTCTTAAAAACATACTAACATTTGTATGTTTTCTAAGCAAGAAAACTAGTGGTTACATGACTATCTTTGGCCTCTTTTATTTGTCTCTTATTTTTTATCTAGTCTTACACATGCTACAACCCTATCAAAAATTTACTAATTTATCTTTTATGACTTCAAACACTAGCTCCCAACCAAGACAACAACTCCTAGATGCTCCCCGTCCCCTCTGGCACTCTTGATCCTTTTCTACCTTACTCGCTCCTATTGGGTCTCTTTTATCTTTTGTGAATATTTTTACTTATGGGTCAGCCTTCTAGTTGTCAATTATGAAATTCAAACAAGGGAATCATATAAATATATGTGTACAAATTAAAGGACCAAGCACTTAACATTACTATCATCACCTAAGCTTGCATTCAAAAGGCACCTAAATCACTCCAAGGCATTCATCTAACATCCATTCAAAGGACAAGGTATTGTATACTCTGCATATATAACATAGGAAGGGGAAGTTCATTCTATTCCATCCATTCATTCTACTACATTGTTATATTCTAGTTACAATCCACTATCGGGTGTTACTTGCACAAGGGCATCCTAGGGCACAATTTCTACACACACTAACAAGAACTACATGGATTCTGAGATGTAGTGTAGCGTTTGGTCATAATTTCACTCTTGGGGTGACCATCGGGGTCAGTTTGTTTCCCCATTATGTGTTTTCATTGTTAGGTTTGATGCGGTTTGTGGGCTTGTGTAGGTGAACTTATATTTTGTAGGTTACAGGTATCATCGTTGATCATAGTACAAACATCACACAATTGATAGGGAACAATTGTGACACCCTTGCGATACAACAAAAACTAGATCCAAAGATTTTGAACAGTCACGGGTGCCTAGATCTAGTCACCAACACCCATGCACTTTGTCCTACCGTGGGTGCTACTGTCCATCATTTTTGTGAGTTGCAGAATTTATAGAGATTAATTACGATGATGTTTACATCTTGTTTATCACTTCTCCCCGCCCGATAAGTTCCGTATTGCATAGATATTATCTAAGTCATATTTTATCCCTCTCGTGCTTAGGGTTCAATACTTTAAATCTTAGTTTGCACGTATGTGTCATTATTGTACTTTATCATTTGTACATCATTTATTTCAATAGTTACTCTATAATATTGGATTTAATTAATTCAAATAAAATTAAATCAACATTTTTATAGATTAAATATGTAGTTTTTAGTATTTTTCTACATATATTTAGATCATATATATAGTTTTTAATCTTTTACGTAAGTATTCAAATTCATTATTATTATTTTGAAATTTCTACCCATATCAATATTATGTAGATCTAGCACTCTTTCGTAATTAACCAATCATATGATCTCACTTTGCCCTTTGTGAGATTTGGGTTTATCATAAATTGGTGAAAGTGGTAGGTTACTTAGGGTTTATATTTGGGATTTTTAGATCTCCCTAGGTAGAACTGTGTTATCAATTTTGGGAAATTATAATTATCATTTTGGGAAAATTGTTATCAATTTTACGATATGTGGTGTAAGGGTACTACCCATATACACAAGCCATTGACAACACTATGTATGGATTTTAGCTTCCACATACCTCGTAGTAGATATGAAGTACCTAGGTTTTATTTCTTTTTACTAATAGGAATATTTTTAGCCATTTTTATGTGGTGTATCGATAAGCGTGAGCCGCAGAAAGTTACTCTTTACATATATTTGAGACAGATAATATGACTATATGAATGGTGAAATCCTTCATAAGAATGATCTCAGTAACATTGGTTTAGTTCACTATTAATGAATATGATAAGAGTATCAAACAACATACAAAACAAACACACATTGACTTAGTGAATCACTTGGATTTGTCTAGTAGTTCGACACAATATTATTCAAATATGGTTTTTTAGTTGTAGTATTGGATAAAAGTTTCTAGTAGTTATAGTACAAAACTTTGGTCGATACTTTAAAATTCTCTATTTCAATTTTTGTTTGTATTATTTTTTAGTTATAGTACATATTTTTATCACAATTTTAGTTTAGAATTTTATTCAAGGACATGTCGGATCTCTATTTTTGGCGAACCCTAGTTTCGGTGTAGTTGGAAAAATGTGGTTTTTGATAATCATTGAGTAATGAGGAGGCCATGTTTGGAAGATATAAAAAGAGGTACAAATCTTTTTAATCGGTGGTTTTTTGTGATTTTGACTAGATATTAGATTTGCAAGGTTTATAACAATGTTTCTACATGATTTCAAAAAGAGTACAATTGTTTACAAATTACTTGTTGGGGACTTACAACATCATGATTTTCTCTTTGAGACAATCATTTTAATCTACTACTTTAATTTTTGCTAAAAATTCCATACAAATATGCTTTTTTCTAGTTTTTGGGGAAAAATTAAACTTTCTCCACCCATAAGAATATTATACCATTTTTATTTTCTCGTGAATATGATCATTTTAACTATTATTTCGGACACATTTTCCCAAAAATAGCCTATTTTTACCAATAACAAATTTCATTATATTATGGATGTCCAAGGGTAATTCTCACATGATCTAATTGTTTATGTTGGAAAATCTAATTATTAATGTCCTCCTCGACCATGGTCTTGACCATATTGCAATGAATCAAGAAGTAACACTTACTGACACTAGACAAAATAGATGAAATGGTAAAACCATTATGATGAAACTGGAGGAATTATCGACAATCAATATCCCCTGAGTTAAAGTTTCATTTTTAGGGTGAAATGAATCTTTATACAATTTGGACTATCCTAGAAAACATGTTAACGCTCAAAAGTAGCACCCTATAATTTGATCATGAAAATTCAATACTTTTGGGTAACATGGGAATGTCTCCAAGGTGTGGGACCTTGCTCCTTGAGACAGACCTTTAGAGAAGGTTGGTTCCTTCTATCCTAGCTCACTACAAACTAACCTAAACAACTTCAAAATGTAACTACCTAAATCTAATATAAGAATTCCGGGATCTAGGTTTGAGAGAGAGAGAATGCTACAAAATGAAGGAGGTGATGCACCAAAACTATAACAAGGATCTGGTTCTTACATTTAAGAGACATATAAATAATCATGCATAAAAGAATATAAGGAAAACATAGATTTATGAAAAATATAAATGAAAAAAATCAAGGAGAGCAAGAGGGTAAAACATCCACATCAAATACAAATGCATTCGAAGGGGGAAACCACAGTTGTGTTGCACTTAGAAAAAATATTCATTTATATTTATAGAGCAGAGGTTTTAACTTCATGTAAAATGTGAGTTACATAGGTCTAAAGGAAAGAAATGTGAAGACTACATGGAAGAGCTTCCAAACCAACAAAAAAGAACCCCTTTTCATGCATAAGCACTTACATTTATAGAGAATGAGAGAGAGGAGGGAGAGGCAACCAAACAACCATAAATGGCCCATTCCACCTAACAAGGATTAAATACTATCATTTTGTATAACAAAGCACGGAAACCCTATCATACTTTGGTTTGTGTGTTGTTCGAGCTACAAGACAAGGCATGTATGTCATTACATAATAAATTTAGGTAGGTGGGGTTGGTGAATGCATGCGACCAAGTGAATTACACTTCTTTCCCGTAATCTCGTGTTTCCATGGTTCTTCCTCTTAACAACATCCTTTTATATGTCCCTTTAGTGTAAAATTAAACCCTTGGAGAGACAAAATAAATGTAATAATTTTCATGCAATTTGGATTTTCTAGTTGAAAGTTATAACCAAGATACCAGTGTGTGTAGTCGGGGGCAAAAATGCCTTCATAAATTACAATTTCGCCTTATTTTGTGGATTTTAGAGCTTCATGGGTTCTTTATTGCGTGGATTTTGAATTTTTTGTGGTGTAATTACTTCCACAAACCAATATATTACCATAAATGACCTTTGCAACATCACTTTTAGCCTTTACCTCTATTCCTTATGTTGGTTCCCAAAATAACACCCCTAGGAGATGAACAACTAACCTGAGTGGGTTGGCTCTAAGAGAGTTATGAATGATGAAAAGTTATTTTTTGTTGATAGCTGAGGATTTTCTCAACAATTAACTCAATGACTCAAATCAAGGAAGTGATTAGGAGGCACCTTCATAAAGGGGATGGATTTACCTGTAACTTTTGGCTTTGTTTGGACCAAGGTGAGAGGACCTAGTTGGGGGATTTGAATAAAGGAAAAGATCTCATGGCTTGGTTTCCTCTATGGTTGGTGTAACTTAATTTGAAGCAAGTGCAACCACACATACAATACTTCTCTCAAAAGAGTTGTCACTTGATTTATTGTAAGCATTTGACAATCCAAATACAAGATCCTATAGATAGATAATGAACAACTTCAGATATTGCATTTGCATAACATTATTGACCAAGGTTACTTTAAATGATATTGGATCACAAACTTGGTGGGATTTTTAGCAAAGCTTACTAATAATGGAATTTTTTTGAACTCATCTTTGCAGAATAAGCATATGTATGGTTTGTAGGTATGATATGCTTAGTAGGTATGAAGATCACTAGTTATTTGTTATTGAGATTTGAAGGGGAAGGGTAGTTGCTTTTATGACCTTGGTGTCTTAATGTTCCCATGGAATGAATCCATCCTTAACTGAAATGCTTGGAAAGAACAATCAAGTTAACACAATCTGTGAAATAACATTTGCATTCATTGATACTTAATGTGCACAAAAGTCATCTACAATCTTCACAATCCTAACTACAAATCATGGAGTTAGAGATGAGATAAAACACTTACTATATTTTTTTTATACACCCAAAATACCCTTAAGGGATAATAAAATCTATTCAAAAGTGATGTTTCCTTTAGGAATTTATAATTGAGCATAACCACTGCAAAATATACACTATTCTACAATGCCCACAGTGACTAGAAGAATGCAACAACTAAGAAATACCCTTGTGTACTTGACAATGTAAAGCTAATGCAAGATAGTAACATAACTATATTTCCTCATTCATTCATTCAAAACATAAGAAACAGAAAGTATAGCTTGATCAAAACAATCATAATCTATTCATGTAAGTTTTGGCTAGGGACATAAACAAATGCCTTCAAAACCTACTAATGGTTGTATAATGCAACCACCTTAGCTCTTCCTTACAGACTTAGACACATATAGTCTTGTAAGAAACTAGAAACTAGAACTAAAAACTAAACTTGATCAAAAATTCTATAACTACCCCCAATCCATCTCTTTGCACAAAATGACAAATTGTTACAATATATAGAAGATGAGAGAGAGAGAAAGAAGAAAAATATGATTTCCCCCTTCACCCACCAATAAGATGTATTAAAATTCTACAAAGGAGCATGGACATCCTACCAAATTCATTCATTCCTTATGTCTTGCGTGTTTAGAGAAGAAAAAATACCATACTTCATTAAGTCGGGTGGTTGAACAAGACTGGGATTGCATCTTGAATGCAAAATACATTTTCTACTTTTTCTCAAACCAACCACCATCAAAATTTGATTGTCATGATACCAAAGTTAAGGGATTGAAGAGACCTTTCCAACGATATAATTTTTTCAAGATTTGGAGCTTTGGATCAAAAGATATGGCCCTTTGAAATTTTACATGTTGGGATGAACAAGAGATTGACACGTGGCAACCTTTGATTGGTCTTAGAGATTGACTCTGCCTATGTGTGCTTTGCTTTTCCTTTGCCATGTGTTAGTATTTGGTTAGCTGCGAGGTTAGGCTTTGCTTACGTATCTACTTGTTTTGTCTTTGACTACTCCTTCCTTCTTCTAGACCCAAGGCCTTTTACTAAATTCTATTATTCACTCCAGGGCTTGAGATGCATCAAAATCTATCGATCGAGGTGTGGCAAAATGATGCCACATGTCTACCTTGATACCATTGATTTATGTCATGCTTAGTGCTCGGTGCGAGCCAATAAGAAATTACCATGTACCTTTGCGATGATCAGTTGTTCTTGACCTCTTTTGCCTCTTCTGCGAAGCATCCACTAATGAGGAAGCTCCATGCCTATTTGGCATTCACTTTTGACAACCCTTGACTGAAAACTGTGAAACATGAGTCAATAGAAAAGCTCCACATATCTCAGGTTTTTTCAATCCCTCTTACATAGATGCTTTCTTTTAATTGGTCGCACCTTCGGCGTCATAACTTTTAACTTGATAGGACTTAGAATCTTCTAGGCTTCATAAAAATGTTTCCACGTATCCATGCTTGACCGCCCTTGATTTTTGGACCCGACATTGTTATTGAGCTCAACTTATTCCATGGACTTGAGGTCCATCGGAGCCCATTTTCTTAAAGAGTGCCAGAATGCCGACATGTGTCCACTCTTTGGTTATTGATCTTGCACCATCAATCATCTTCTTTTCCCGCCACGTGTTCTTTGATCTTTCTTAACATTTTGACTTAGTGCCTTTGCCATGATATGAACTCGAAGAATTATTTGACATAACTTAATCTAGGGACTTGAAGTCTGCATGGAGCCCAAATACATTGAGGTACATCCCAATAATAAAACTTCAACCTCAATAATAATGTTTGAGGTACATCCCATTGATTGGGATAAGGATTTGTTCTCTATCCAATATTGACAATTGGAAAGCATTGTGTAGCTCATGAACCTAAAATAATGTAAGGGTCATTCCATATTGCATCAAACTTTGAATGTTTACTGGTTTGACTCTATCCTTATCCCACTTGAGGACAAGGTCTCCTTAAAAGCTTCTAGCCACCGTTTTCTTATTAAAAAACTTCTTTACTTGATCTTAATTGAACTCCATTGAATTGATGACTTGGTCCCTTAATTATTCCAACTCCATTATCTCAACATACCTAACTTCCATAGCCTCTACCTCAAACATTTCAAGCTAATTTATGAGCTCCAAGGCTGAAAATTCAAGAGATATTGGAAATTTTGCTTCCTAGCCATAAAAATATTGTAGGGTGAGATGTTAGTTGACCTTTTGGGAGTGATTATATCAATCCATAAGACCAATTTTAAATTCATGTGTAAAGCTCTCTAATTGTTCTCCAAGGTTCTTATGATAATCCTTAGGATATTCTTATTTGTTGACTATGCCAACCTATTCCCTTGGGGATAATAGTGTGATGATGTGCTTAAGTGAATTCCATTCTTCATATCCAATCATTGGTTTGTGTTCCAATGAATGCCAAAGCATTATCATATATTATTATGGAAGGAACACCAAACACGGTTCTGATACCTTCATAGAAGTCTAAAATGCTAGTTCATTTACTTCCTTCATTCACCAATTTCCTTTGTTCATTTGGTGAAGTAATATGTGGTTATTAAAATCCACTTATGCCCCAAACTAGAATGTGGATTGATTATTCCAATGAAATCCAAACCCCATTGCATGAATGGATGCTCCATTGAGATGGGGTGAAGGGGAAGGGCCACAAGTCTCTCTTTTCCTACAAAGGAGGCACATTTCTTGCATTTATTTACCCAACCATAAAAATCCTTAAAGATGTTGGGCCAATAATAACCACCTTTCATGATCTTGAGTGTTTTCATTCTGGAGGCAAAGTGTCCTCCTGCTGCACCATCATGGAATTATTGCAAGACTCTTCTAATTTGATTTTCCTTAATGTATCTCAATAGAATGTCATTTATATCCTTCCTTAGGAAAATTTCATCTATGAGCACATGGGGGATGATAAAATTCTAAAATTCCTTCTCTTGGCCTTGCTCAAGCCTTGAGGACATCGAACTCTTTGAAGGAAATGAACTATTTTGAGAGTCCAACAAGGAGGAAGTGATGCTTCTGTACAACCGATCAGGGCCATTCTGAGCATCTAAACAATTTCATTTTCACCCTTCAAACTTGTAGGTAATTGTTCACACAAGCCTCTACCTCTTATTAGCTTAGTCACCTTGATATCTACATCATATTCCATCACCTTTGTTATCCAACTAACTCTTTTCTCATTCAAGTCATTGTTCCAAAAAAATCCTTCACACCCAAGTGTGACATTATTAAGTGGATCATGTTGTTGGATACTTTAAATGTCAAAATTTCTTTCACCTCTTATGAAAACTAAGGCATGATTCTCTACAAATTAATACCTTACCTCATAATATTTTAGGCTTTGAATAAAAAATGTAATTGGTTTTTCCAAATATTCATCATTAAATTGTACCAATATGTTAGATATTGTGTTCATGCCTCCAAAGGGTTACAAAATGAAATCCTTTGTGAAATCAGGATTAATAAGGGTAGTGGCTCATGTTATTCCTTATTTTATGGATTCAAAACTTCCCTTACCTTCTTTGGTCCTCAATTATATACCCATGGTGGCTTGACATCATTCTCTTAGGAAGGGGGAATTCTTGGATGGTGGTAGATCGTGCGGCGTGTGTTGTTTTGCAGCCGGGAGGGGTATAAAACTTTCCTTAGGATCAAGCTTTGAGGTGATTGAGGGATGCGTATAAAGGGGATGGCCTCATCCTACTACTTTTGGTCCTGCCTTGAACCAGGGTGAGAGAACCCATAGGGTAACTTTGAATGCAAAGGGGGAGATAAATTCTTTGTTCCTCTTGATATGTTTCAATGATGGATCAATCTGGGATAAGCATGGCCATGAATACAACACTCACTCTTACAATTTGTCACAAAATATGTTGTATATGCTTAATTTAATGAGACGATGAGGCTACTATAGACAATAAATTTTGGTTGCTCTTGCATTTTGATAGTAGAATTAAGGCTAGAAGGCACCTTCAGTGATATTGAAAGAAAAAGAGTAGTAAATGGAAGTTAACATAGGGTGGGATAAATTATGGTAGTTATAAATTCACAAATGGGGATTTATATGATGACATATTCCTTGTATCAAAGCATTTAACATTATTGTTGTGCAAATGTGCAACAAGGAAATTGACAATTCCCGAGCATGACAACTATACCCCCATGCCAAAATTTTCATGTCTTGTCATTCCTAGGCACCCTAGGTCAAATCCGTCAGTCAGGTCACCCCCTATTTGATGTCAAATTGGTTGCCTAGGTGATTTAAGAAATTCCATCTATTCCCCTTAGGTGATTTTAGGAGCTCTTTAAAAATGCAAATTTCAGGCAGTCACAAGAAGGGCTATCGTTGGCCTTCCCAGGAATGGATCAACCTGGAGTAGAATGAAGGGAAAAATTCAACATGGAGGTGAATTGAAGACCTTATAACATCATGGAAATGATTTTGGAAGGTTTGGGGAAGTTTTGAAATACTTGGAGCAATCTGAATAAAAACATGGTTCACAAGCCTAGGCAGTACACATGCCTAAAACAACTACTGAGCTTTAGAAGAAGATTCCAGGAGCTCCGAATGGAGTTAGGAGTAAAACCAAACATCTCCAAAAATATAATTCCAAGCCCTACAATATGATTAAATCATATTTTTCACAACACCTTGGCGCATAGGGTTTGTAGGCATTTTTCTCAGACACAAGTAGAGTAAAAAATAAAAAATAATTTTTTTAGGGATCATATGGAAGAATAAAGACATTAGAACCCCACCATTGGATTCAAAATTCTATTTCCAGTCAGGATCATATAAAATTTCACCAAGAAATTCCACCGAGAGCTCAAGTTATCATCATTCCAAGTTACCCTCTTGGAGACAATTCGAGAGTTAGTCAATTTTCGGAAGACACGTGTCAGCACTAGGATCCTGGCGGGATTTTATGTCCCCGACATCCCTGAGGTTAGGTACATCAACCTTGGAAAAATTCTCCCAGCCCCCATGTGACCTCTGGGACCCTCATGTGACCTTGATTTGACAGTTCAACCCCCAGTGCATTTTGGAGCTCAAATTCCTGCCGTCGGATCGAGGACACATGTCATCCTCTTGCTCACCATGGAATTTTATGTCCCTCACATCCCTAAGGTTAGGGAAATCAAGGAAAAAAATGCACCCAACTCAAACTCAAAAATTTGAATTTTTTTCTAACTGTTAGTTGTTTCTTTCACTGTTAGAAGAAAAGTTGCAGAGAACACCACTCCACCATTGCCAAAGCTCAAACCAGCTCCATCACAACACATTATCCTTCACTCCATGATGGCACACATGTCAAAAAGGAATATTGATCAAACCAATAAGAAATAACGAAGAATAGAGGAAAAGAAGTCTGAAAACTCCATTGCCATAAAACCAAGAATCAAACATATCTTGCAAACCGTTGCACAAATTGACAAACCATTTGTTTTGAGTTCTTATCTCTTGAAGGCCATTAAAAATCATATTAAAACCTCAAATTTTCAGCAAGGAATTCTCACAGTGAATAAATTTCACTTCCGGCTCCACGAAGAACAAAGTTCAATTTCCCATCAAACCGGTTGTCGGATTGAAGTAAAATTTCACGTGAAGCACCAGAAGCAAAAACCTATCGCAATGGAATTTATTTCATCGTGAATGGAAAAAAAAACCAGACCTGAAAATTTAAATCTCCATTAATGGCCACCATGACATAGTAATGGAAAAAATCAGCGAGCTACCTCTCCGCTTCTCAGGGTTCCAGTGGGCGAAATCGCCCGAAAATTGGAGGAAATGATCGTTGAAAAATCTAGTTTCACATGAACTAGTTTTCATGCCATGAAGTCCCTATTTTTAGGGATATGGAGGGATATGTTTTTTTATCAACATTCTTCTCTCTTGAAGAAATTTTCAAATTGCCAAGATCCGACGGTGGTGAAATCATCCAAAATTTAGAGGGAAGGGTCTCCAAAAAATCTAGTTTCTCTTAAACTAGTTTTTGCACGATGAAGTTGCCAGTTTCTTGAGATATGAAGGACTGATTTTTTATCAGTATTATTCCTTGGTAGCTCCATACCCGAAGCTCTTACAAGACATAAATTTCCATTTTTCATTTATGAGCTTTTTGGAAAGCGAATCATGATGAAAATTGGAGCACGAGTTCATGACGAAGATTCAAATCCAAAAAAGTTGTTCCTGTTGCAAAAAGAGGTCATTTTCACCACTTACTAAAAATAACATATGTTATATTTCCTCACATGCTATAAATGATGAGTCCCATTGAATTACAAGTTCTGTCACTCAGGACAATCGAAAGGGGTAAAATGAAAAGTAAGACAAAAATGATTTCTTCCCAAAATAACGGTCCCCAAATAACAACTTGCTAAAAATAGAAATGTGCTAAAAATAGCAATATCTTAGTAACAAAAGAGGTTGGAATATGGTAGATAGTTCAAAAGGTGAAACTGGAACAAGATAGGTGATATGTCTTAGAATAGCAGAGCACGAGCTCATATTCTAAAAATAGAAAGTTTTCATTTTGGAGTGGAAAGTTGCATATGAATTTTTTTCACTCACCTTACTACTTTTTGGACTCCCTTTTGGATAATGAGATGGTTTCATGAGTTGAAAAGGAGGAATGATAACTTCATGGAGGTCCTGGAAGCATCATCTTGAGAGTGATGGTTTACAGAAGCAAAGCAAGGCATCGCAAGGCACATCATCCGAATTCATCTTCATCACTTAAGGAACCGAGTGATCCAAAGTGAATTGTTTAGAATGATTTCAACGAGTCAAAGGTGTTGGTGCTCAAATTAGTCTCGCCCCGTTTGCCATTAAAATCCCTTAGTTTGCGGCCTCTATCACATTTTTATCTCCCCATGTTGGTGCTTGAAGACTTTGTCCTCCATTTGGTTGCCATGATTAGTCCCTTCCTTGGTCGAAGATCACTTAAAAATCCAAAATTTGTTTTTCGTTTCTCTATCCATCTGAAGGTGTTTGTAAATTGGGAAAACTCAAGTTGTTCCTTTCCTTCCATTTTTCGCAGTCGTGTGTTGTTGTCCCTGCCATTTTTTGTCCCAAATACCTGAGGAAACGTGATTGAATGTAGCTCGAGGATCATGTTTGAAACTTACAACATTTCCAAATTCTTTGTCCTTGAAGAAAATTTCATCTTTGGGCTCAAATGATGGTTTCCCTGCATTTTTACAGATTTAACGGGTGTGTTTCTCCCACAAATTTGCATCTCAGTATCAATAAAACGTGGCTTTTTTTGGTTGGATGTGGCTCGGTGGGGCACTCTAAAAACTCTATGGATCATTTCAACCCAAAACTTGTCCACGTGGAGGAATGACGCTTGTTTGAAGACTCACCTTTTGGTTTGGCCTTGGAGTTGCATAGGGGGACACGTGGAGGATTCTCATTGCTTTGCCCAGAATTAGACAATTTTTTCATGCAAACTGGTACAATTTTGGTGGGCCATGGACATGTGGTGGGTTGGCGCTCATTTGAAGATCTGCCTCAGGGTCCCACCTTAACAAATGTGACAGAGGGACAGGTGGAGGCTTCCGCCGGCTCCGCTCTGTACTTAAAATTTTTAAAGAATTTTTCTAAGGCTTGGGACATGTGGTGAGCCCGTGCTCATTCAAAGTCTTTGCTCTTGGGGACCATCTTGAAGTTGTGCCATAAAGACACGTGGAGGTTTCCGCCAGCCTTCCTTTACTTAGACTTTTCAAGAAACTTCCTAAAAGGCCTAAGACATGTGGAGGAGCACACATGTTTGGGGACCGGCCCCTGAGTTTTATTTTGAAGAAGTGCCAGGAGGACACTTGGAGGCTTCGCTCACTCTACCTTTTTGCTTGGAATTTTCAACGACCGAAGAAGACTGTCTCGGACCTTGGACACATGGTGCCTTCCACTGAACCCTTAAACTTTTTAACAGACTCTGCCATACTGAGACACGTGTTGAGCCCACGCTTGTTTGGGGTCTTTACTTTTCGGGACCATCTCAAAATGCGCCATTGAGATGCATGGCAATTTGAAAAGTCAAAAGGTGGGGAGGCGGGCCATTAGAGGCAACTTGGATTTTTTGCCCCTTATTGTTTAAAATATTAAAGTCATCAAAATGACCCACAAGCCTGACAAAGAATAGTCAAAACTTGCTTCAGTCAATGACGGAGGTGTAGAATTTCGGGGGAAATTTGGAAATTTTTCCTTTTGTGAAAAAGGGGGTTCAAGTGTAAAAAGAAGTGCGGTTCCGTTGGGACCCACATCAGAACTAAAGGCAGAAGGGTGGAGGCTGCTGGGAAAATTTTCCTTTTTCCAAAAATAGGTAAAATAGCAAAATTGAATTACATGGTTCCTCTAGGACCCACATTGGGACGTGTGTTAAACCCATTTTTCAAAGGTAGAGGGGCAGAAAAATTGAGAAATTTTACATTTTTTCCAAAAGGTGTAAAAGGTAAAAAAGAACCCCCAGGCCCATCTTAAACTCGGATCTCCCATGTGGACGGTCCAAATTCAAAAGGGAAATCAACGATAATTGTGCATTTGTATCTGATTTTCTGCCATTTTTCTCCAAAGCACCTGGGATGCAAATTTCTATGGTTTTTTATCATTTCTTGGTGTCTCCTACACGCCAAATGAAGAGGAAAATTAATTTGATATCTTGGTTTGGTGGGAAAGATTTGAAAAACATATTTTACCATTAAGATGTAATCATTTATCAGATTCAATCTTATTTTCTAATCTTTCTTTCCTTGGCACGCAAGAAACCAGTTGATATCTTGGTTTGGTGGGAACGATCTGAAAACATATTTTACCATTAAGATGTGATCTGACTGTTGGATTCAATATGATTTTCCAATCCTTCCTTCCTTGGCATACAAGAAACTAGATTTGACAGATTAGAGGAGGAATTAGTTGGTGCGTGAAGTGAAGAGTGACTTACCAGGTGAAGAATTGAATGCTGGAAATATTTGAATAGATTTTCCCTTTGAGCACCTGACAAATTTTTGAAAATCTGATTATGGGAATCACGATCAGAATCGTAACAAGCAATGGTGCTTTGAATGTTTTTGGTTTTGGGGGAAAAATTCTGTCATAGATTAAATGTTATAAATTGCATAAATTTGTCATGTAAATGGTTGAAGTGTTAGAGGTCGGGAGTTAATTCCTAAGAGAAAATTTTGACAGAGCCCATCTTTCTAAGAAATCATCTAAGGAACCTGCTTATTTCTTTTGTGTTAAATTTGATCATGTCAAGGTGGTTGCAAGTGTACAACCATTGACAAGCTTTGAGATTGTTCTAGAAACTTTCCCTTCTGATGCATTTAATCATATTTGAGTTAATATGTGTTTGATTTTGAGAAAAATCATGTCTGCTTCATTTCTGAATGTCTGCAAACAATTTTTCTTGTTCCCATTGCAATCTTACATTGAAATCTTTGTGAATCACACAAGATCTTATCCTTGTGATAGTTTGGTGGCATTTGTAATTTCATTTATTAGAAGAGCTTTCATTTAATAGCGAAATAAACAAATTTAAAATCACTTTACTCCTAGTATGATGATAAGATTATTTGTTAGCCTCTCGAGGGTATCTTAGGCATGGTAAAACAAAGGTTGACAATGTTCAATTAATTTTTTCAATACGAGCCTTCATTTTGGATTCTTAAAGTTTGTGTGAAAATGTGCTGATCTGGGCCTCCACTGAAAGCACACCTTCTAGTTAAAGGAACATTTTAGTTGTTCTGAAGCATTCTGTTGATCAAGCCTTCCATTTTTGTAAAATTTCTCAAAGATCTGGCGAATCAAAGTCCACTCTGCCTCACCTCCCACCAAAATTCATTTAAAAACAACCAATCCTACCCATACTACCCCTGTTTGTCCTGTGTGTGTACAAATGCATAATTTCTATTACCAAAACATGCAAAAGCAATTAGGTTTTCATTGTCTTTAGTAGCTTAAACCTTTCTTAGAAAATATCTCCATTATCTAGGGTGACAACTCGTGAGAGTTAGATTTTTGTTGTATTGATCATATTTTCTTCAAGGTCTTCTTAATAACTTTGCAAAGAAGGACATCTCCATCTCCTCCACAAATAGTAGGCTACAAAAGGGTCCTCTCACCCTAGTTGAAAGGCACAACCATAAAGTAGTGAGGATAGATCAAATCCTCTTAAGGGTGCTACCCATTTCTCCACATCTGAGTGACAAAGAGCAAGCTGCATTTTCCTTGGCTACAAAACGACACACAACATGATTTGCTTGTCTCTAAGCTTCCTATCAAATCTGTGATGCTACTCAGCTTCTGAGGGAGAATCAATTTAGGTACCAACAAAAGGGTTCATCAACAGTGTTTCAAGGAGGGTCATTGTGGGAATCGTATGTGTTCATCTCAAGTTTGCAATGGTAAACATCATAACAATGTTTCTAGACACTCATTCTATGGTCCAGGATGTCTATGCATCATAGAGTTTGCTGTCATCACTAGATTGGGAAAATGATTCAAATTTATTCAAGGGAACAATATTCATCAATGTAGAAGATCACCAATGGAAGAAATCCTTACTCAAAGTTCATGGTTGCATCAAGGCATTCAAAGCATTTCATCATGAGGAGTGTTTTCCCCTCCATCCCTTCCCTCTCCCTCTCTTTCCCTCTCTACTTTCTCTCTCCATTCTAATTATTCGTTATGTGTCATCATTGTATTTCATCCTATTCACTTAAGTGACCCATTTTAATTGTAAAAATTATCTTCTCAAAATTATAAGAGAAATACTTAATTCATGGAAAATGAAAGGTCATGAGTGGAATATGGAAACAAAGAGTCATGTGAGGGAGGTGAAAGGTCAATTCAGATTGCTATAAATTGTAATGAGATCTTCATTCCAAAGGGTTCTTCTAATTTTGAAATTCTTCTAGCTGGTTGTATTCTTGTAAGTTCATGAGAGAGATTTTTCTCCCTTGTGAGTGAAAAGAGTTAGCCACTTCTCCCCTATTCTCAATGTCTTCCATTCTCAAACTATGTACAATTTTTGCTTGAGCATCAATAGAAGAAGGAGTTTCAAGCCTTTTTTGACTAAGGGGTTTACTGATACTTTGTGTTCATTAAATTCTAATTGGTCTTGTTGCTATTTGCAATATTGTTTCTTCCTAACTTTAGTGCATGTGATGAAACTTCGACTAGTGTGTGCGGGAATTTGATTTTGTAGATTCTAGGAAAATACCACAATCTAGGGGCTTGGATTGAGCACCAAAACCTTCCATAGTCCACTTGAAAGGCATGTTTTTCTTTAACATAAATGCCAATGGTTTGAAAAGACTAGAAAAATCAGGGATAAACCGCCTAACAAAGTTGATTCTCCCCAAGAAACTTTGTAATGCCTTCTTGTGACTAGGTAATGATAATGCCAAGATGACACTTACCCTTTCAAGGTCAATTTCAAGCCCTTTCTTTGAGACAATGTGGCCTAGTATTTTTCCCTCATGCACCGAAAATATACATTTTTGGGATTAAGGGAAACTCCAAACTACCTGCATCTGTCAAAAACTTGTCTGAGATGGAATGAATGATCATTTGCATTCTTAGAGAACATTGTGATGTCATCCAGGTAAACAAGAAATATTTAGGAAGTTGCTCCTACGTTAGAAAGACTAAAGGTCATTTTTCTATAAGCATATGTTCCCCATTTGTGGCAAATGTTGTTTTGAACTAATATTCATCTTTCACCGTGATCTGATTATAACTAGAGTAGTAATCTAATAGAGAAAATTGTTCTGAGTGGCTACCATTTGTGAGATCTAATCCATAGAAGGTAGTGGATAATGGTCTTTCAAGGACGCCTCGTTCAAATCCCTAGAATCAACACGTAATTTAATTTACCCATTCCTCTTCCTTATAGGAACTAGATTGGAAATCCAAGATGAATGTTTTATGGGGAAGATTATATGAGCCTCTATTAACTTGTTTAGCTCCCTCTTCATTAGTGGCTCAATCCTTGGATTGATAGGCCTTTATTTTTTCCTAATGAGACTGGATGATGGGCCTAACTCAATGGTATGATGTGTCAAATTAGGATAAAAACCCTAAGGTCATCGTATCCCCATGCAAAGACATCAACAAATTCTTGACAAAGGTTTACAAATGCATGCTTCTCCTTTGAAGTACATACCTTTCCAATCTTGAGAAGTTTGTCCTCGCTAACTAAAATTGGTTCATAATATTCACCTTTTACCATCATGTTTGCTTTCTCTTTTCTAAGTTGATCATTTGAGTTGAAAATGGAATTTAATGTGACCAGGCCTTTGGGAAACCTATTTTATCTTAGTTAGACAATCTACTATCCATATTGTTATTGCAATTTATCTTGATTTATTGGTGAAAAAGAAACCTCATCCTGTATGAAATTGATAATCATGTGATCATTCTCAAATACTTTATAATTTGTGTTATTTTCCGGGATAACATTAATATGTTGTTTTGGCCCTTTTCTCTTAATAATCTTAGGTATATCAAAATGTGCTCTAATTACTACTAACCTATCAGCTGATTCATTCTCTTTCCTTGGGATAGAATGGATATTGAAAGCTTCAAAGTCCACTATAAGATCCAATACCCCATGTTTGTAGGATTCTAACAAGCCACTCTTGGATGCATTCAACCCTCTTACTTGATTTACTGACTAATTTACTATCATTAAAGGTTTTACAATTGCTTAACATTTTTCCTTCTTGCCCATTATAGACCATGGATAAGGGCCTCATACTCGGTTGAATTGTTAGAGAAACTGAATTGGAATTTGAAAGAAGAGAAATACTTTATACCCGCGGAGACACAAATACCACACCTCCACCTGTGCTTTGTCTACTCCTAGATCCATCAAAGAACATTTTCCAAATGCCATCATCTTGCTCATTGGCTTTTACAATACTAAGAATAGGTGAATATTCCTCATGTAAACAATCCAACTTCTTCAATTTGTTTATAAGGGTCAAAAACCATGACGTTCATACCCCATTCATCAAGCAACAAATATGGAATACCTTCAACTTGAGTGTTTATTTCTTGGACAATTGGGTGGTCTTCTTGATCAAAGATTGAGAAATTTACATTGATTGCACTTAGTACATAAGGCTCAATATGATATGTGACGATGGGATATGACCTTAAAGTTTCTTTGGTTCCATACTTGGTCCTAAAAGAATGTGAGACCAGTCATTTGATAAGTACCCTCCAATTTTAGCTGTAAAATCTCTAGAGAGGCACAAAACAAATAATGGAGGAAGATCAATAATGAAAACATCCCGAGGAATAGAGAAGTTGGGGCATGCATGTAATGTGAGGCTTAAACCTCTGATAACTCCAATAGTTCCTATTGTTGTTCCATCTATGAACCACACCTTTAGAGAGAGATTCATATTTTAAGCCAAGTTGATATGTTATCTATTTGGGCATAACTAAGTTTTTTTCCCCCTAAGTCAATCATGAAATTATGAACCAAGTGATTGCCAATGATAAATATACATAGAAAGGCGGTTTTATACTCTTTCTTTGCTGATCATCTTTTGATTTAGGCAAATTAGTGATTTTGGCCTAATCTTTGTATGATTCATTTGGAATGGAGAGGACGACGATGGAGGCTTGTAAAATATCTCTTTGTCCAAGAATAGCCAGGGATTCCCACATTAAAATGTGCACACTAGTCTTTTTCATTTGCTCAAGAATGTTGAAGGGGTACTTGCAGCTTTTTGCATAGAGGAGTGACATTCCATGCATAGAAGCTCTTTAGATGGTGGGATCTCTATACTCCGGGATTTTCCTTGAGTGGTGGATTTTACTTTTCCTACGAAATTCCTTACAACATAGATGCTTGGTATTCTATGGGTCTGTAGTATATCATGGGATTTCTACATTCTCATGGATTACTCGTTAAAACTGAATTCTACCTAAGTCTCATGGGTTGTCTATCTACGAGATATAGTCTTGGTGAAGTAGGATATGGAGAGTTTGCTTCCATTTGTCTTATTTTAGACCTAATGTTAGCTTCTACACCCGAATAAGAAAATTGATTATGCCCCGAAGTTGATTCATTCCACATAATTCATCCACTTGCCAATTCACAAATAAAGCATCATTTTATGGCTCCAAAGTATCCTCTTGTGGCGGGTTTTCTATTGATGTAACTTGGGAGAAAGAAACATTTTGTACCATCAAAGTTTGGTTTAGGATGCCATTTGGGCAAGTGGCTTGATTATGAGCTTGGTTGCATAAGGAAAACACCATTCATAATCCTGCACTAGATTATTTTGGACTAGAACCATTGCTTTAGATGAACTGGATGCATTAGGATTGTATGATTTGAATGGTTTCACATGGGTGATTTGGCCTTGATCTAGATTATTTTCTTGGTATGGAGGCTTATTAGGAAGTGATAAGGAGAATTTTTTGACTAATATGGAGGCCGATGAGGCTTGAGATGCTATGTTTTTTTCCTTTCAAGGTTACTAACTCATTTCCAAAGTTTTGTAGTTGTTTCAAAACTTCCTACAACCGCAATTCATTATAGGTATTTGGGGAAGTTGCTGAACTTGACTAGTGGGATGATTGGTTGGTGTTGGAATAGGAGCTAATTTAGGTGTTTGATAAGGTAAAAATGATCCTACCTTTGGGAAGATATGTATTAGAGGCCTTAGTGTGATTTTCCCAACCTGGATGAGACTATTTTCCACCCTAATGACAATATCATAGGCATCGGGAGGGTTTTACTTCCTATGGATTGGCTAATGACTGAAATATCACTATTCAAAGCTCTCAAATAATATTAAAAGGAATATTGAGGTGTAGGTAGGCCTTACCTTTTGTGGGATTATATCTTAGGTTCTTTGAAATCGATATTAAAATTAGACATTAGCTCATGTGGTGCCCTCTTTGTTGTAGTCAACTACTCTATCAAATATAAATGGTTTGATTTATCTTCAAATTATCTACAAAGGGCCTCTCCTAATTCATCCCAAGTGCTAATAGAATTCAATATCAAATCTCTATACCATTACGTAACTTTTCCTTTGAAAGATGTAACCAATAATATGATTGCTACATTTTCATATGTGACATGATATACTGAGCATATATTTTCTACATATTGACGTGTTCAATGGGTGTTGTTGTATTTTCTCTAGTAAATAAGGGAACACTTTTTAGGGCTACAACCAACAGATATCATCATATTGAGCTAAGTTAAGAGGTCTCCTCTATCAAAGGTGACGAAATCTTGGTTTCTTTGATGAGCCATGAAGATGACGGGTCTTAAAACCCTAGAAGATGATAAGAAAGGCCTATTAGGAGGAGTAGAGAGGAATCTATTTGAAGGTGATAGAGATCTTTGTGTTGATCTCCCTCTTCTTCTTCCTAGTGAAAGTTGTAGATAATCAAAAGACTCTCCACTTTTTTACTCTTTGCCTTGTTTGAGCTCTTCTCATGTAGGGGTGAAATTGGGCTATTTGAAATCGAGAACCGACCTTGGGAGTTACCAAGTGTGTAGAAGATTTCCTAAAAGGTCAAGCTCATTAATATACATACCATATCTTAGAAAAACAAAATGAAATGAGCCGAGGAAACTCAAATTATCCCATTGAGCATGCCAAAATTGTTAATGCTCAAAATTAGCACCCTATGATTTGATCATGGAAAATCAATACTTTTGGATAACATGGGAATGTCTCCAAGGTGTGGGACCTTTCTCCTTGAGAAAAACCTCTAGATAAGGTTGGTTCCTTCTATCCTATCTCACTACAAACTAACCTAAATAAATTTAAAATGCAAAAACCTAAATCTAATATAAGAATGTCGTGATCCAACGAGAGAGAGAGAGAGAGAGAGAGAGAGAGAGAGAGAGAGAGAGAGAGAGAGAGAGAGAGAGAGAGAGTTCTATAAAATGAAGGGCATGATGCACCAAAAATAGAATATGGATTAGTTCTAACCTTTAAGAGACACGAATATAATCACACATGCAAGAATATAAGGAAAACATATAGTTCTGAAGGAGATAAATGAATAAAAATCAAGGAGAATAAGAGGGAAAAACATCCACATCGAATAAAAAGGCATTCAAAAGGGGAATCCACAAATTGTGTTGCAATTATAAAAATAATTAATTTACATTTATAGGAAAGAGGTCCTGGAATTCATGCAAAATGTGAGTTATAGAGGTTTGAAGGAAAGAAATGCAAAGACTTCAAGACAAAGCTTAAAAATTAAAAAAAAAACCCCCTTTTTCATGCATAAGAACTTACATTTATAGAGAATGAGAGAGAGGTAGAGAAGGGAGAGGTAACCAACCAACCATAAATAGCCCATTTCCACCTACCAAAGATGAAATGCCATCATTTTGTAAAATAAAGCATGGGCACTATGTTGTCTTTCATTTTTGTGATGTTGGAGCTATAAGACAACGCATGAACACCATTACACAATAAATTTGGGTAGGTGGGGTTGTTGAATAGCTGTGACCAAGTGAACTATGCTTATTTTTCCAAAATACCATGTTTCCATGGTCATAGCTCTTGATAGAATTATTTTTCTCTCCCCCTTTAGTGTAAAATGTAGCCCTCGGAGAGATGAAACAAATGCAACAATTCTTATGTAATTTGGAGTTTCTAGTTAAAAGTTTGTAGTCCGTGGTGGAAATGCCTTTGTAATTTGTAATTTTGACTTATTTCCGTGGCTTCCATAGCTTTGTGGGTTCTTTAATATGTGGATTTTGAATGTCCCACGACATAGTCACTCCTGCCAACCCGCATATTATTGTAACATCCGTATCTTTTATCTTACAACTATTCCTTGTTGTACGGATTCTGAAATATCTCATATTTAGTCATTTCATGCTCTTACTATGTCATGAAGCTATCCCTCCTTGTTGTGTAACATTTTAACCATTTAGAAATTTGTTCCGTGGACTGTGTTCCGTAGACTTTCTAATTCTGTAGAACACTGCATTTAGAAATTTGCGGACACTGACTTAGCATATCATGGATTTTAATATTAATCATTCCATAACATCCGTATCTTTCTTTGCGGCCCTATGTGTCATGTTCTTTTTGTATTACAACATATCATAGGAAGAACCCATGTTTTGTTTCCCACCATAAAGCACTAATTGTTTTCACCACCACCCTGGAAGACTGAAACTTCTTTGTAACACATGTTTTCAGCATGTGAAATTCGAAGAACACTAGCTTTACCAATCCTTTGTGGTTTTCATCCTTAGAAATTTTTTGAAATTGTAAATGAAAAGCTGTAATTCAAATGTTTAAAATTGTTGTCGTCTCTTGATATGCACCTACATATGCCACAAAATCTGTAGCTTTACATTGAACTTCCTTGGGGCTTCAAGAATGGAGCCGCGTAATAATGTAACTTTGATGAGTTGTTCAAAATAGTAGGGGGTGTTAGTTTGGACAACAAAACATTTAAAAAAACATAGTAAGATGTGATCATGCCAATTGGAAAATAAGTTTTCTACTCTTTTTCAAGATAACTATCTTCGAATTAAGAATTTCATCACTCAAGTGAAGGGATTAATGATTCTACTTTCTAAAGCTATCAAACGAAGTCCGATATCAAAACCATTATGACCATTATATCTAAATTGTGTCTATAATATTCAATTTTTATCTCCAACTACTACATGTAGTAGGATACTTTGGGTGCAACATATGTGGCACCAAATTTTGATAAGTTTTATGAGAAAATTCAAAATGAGTAAGATTTTAATTTATTGGTGACATTTTTCATGGAGGTACTAAGTGTAAATGTCTAAATTTAGTAATTTATCACTTAATAATGTCAATATTGGCTTAATCCCTAAACCATGACTTGTTCATACATTATAAGCTCAATTTCCTATCCTTATCCCTATTGCTTGGTTTTCTCTCCACATTATAATGCCCAAACACTCACAAAATTACTTGCATCACCCATAATAGTCTATCACTCCCATGTGTCATGCCCAAAACTTTCCAACACCTCACTCCTTGCTCATGTGAGACCACCAAACATGTACCAAACTACCAAATGATTTGGTTTGAAACTAGTGGTTTCATCCCATGTCACCCAATGGTCATTTTGTTAATTTAATATCTTTTATGGGTCATTACTTTTCCTACGGGTCATCCTCAATGTGAAATTAAAACCTATAAATCCTATTTATGTAATTCAAATGCACTCACTTAGCATCTACTTGGAACTTTAAAGAGCACTACTTGCAAATATCATTTTAAAAGAACTTAAAACTCTCATAAATTTCTCTAAAGTAACGTCACACATTAGGAGCATCCCTCACAAATTTGAAGCATTCCCAACTAGGTTCAAGAATCTAGCTTCCCAAGTTACAATCTCTCCAAAACCAAGTCAAAGACAAGCGTGCTAAGCCACTACAAAGCATTATCAAATGATCACATTGTCAAAAATAGTTGCATCTAGATGCATATCACATATCTAGGTGGAGGATTACATACGGTTTGAGGCCTTTTAAGAATAGTGCTAATGTAAGTGATGTAAGGATTACACTTCAAACATACCACTAAATTTTTTGTAAAGGTTTCTACCCATGGTTAGGTCCGAAGTTAATTTAGGTCATAGAGAGGGTTTCACACATTTGTGAGACCTAAAGTTTCACAAGAAGACACATTCTAGCAGCTTGCATAGACATAAAAACTCATAGAATGCCAAAAACACCACTAAAAATTCTATACATAAATAATAGTTTCATCCCCATTCATTCTACACCTCCAAAGCTAAAAATGAAGCATCCACATATCACCTCTAGTCTTTTCATCCTTTTTCCAAATCCAAATAAAATTCTAGAGCACCAAAATAGTTAAGTGCATCTTCCCTCTTGTGTCTCGTTTTAAGTAGAAATCATTTCAATTGATCTATATTTCCATAATACTATATAGGTATATTCTTATTTACGTGCTTATCAATTAATCTAAACATATCTCCTATTTTTAACTCTAATCCAAAGTTTATGTAAGAGCAAACACTTATTTGTCTTGGGTGAAATCATTTTGTGAACCCACTTGTTAATTGAGTCCTTCACCTATTGTTCCTAAGTAACCTTATTCTCAATCGGGCATTTTGGTGCAAACTATTAGAGTTTTCTTTTTTAAGATATATCTATTATTTTGCTTTGCTAATTTTGTTATTGTTACTTCTATTGAGCCTTTACAAGGGGTAAGTTTCACATGATGACTCCAATCCTAATACCAACCCCTTATTGAAGATGATGAACACAAGTTTACATAGTTTCTAAAGATAAAATCCTCAACATATTGATGTAATTCTCTATATAACTAGGGATGGAATTTTTTTAGCTACATCTAAGACTCTTATATATTATATTCCCTAATCTACTATTTCTTATTCTCCTATTATTACATATATATATTATATTCCCTAATCTACTATTTCTTATTCTCCTATTATTACATATATTATTTCCACATCTATTGTTCCTATGTCTACGGGGCATTCTATATCCCCTTTCAAAATGATATAATGTTTATCCAAGCTATGGTTATTATTATTCTTACATATCTTGTGCACAACCATGGGGATTCTTACTCTTCTTCTACTACACATGCCCTTGAGCATCTTATTCATGATTTACAAACCAAGGCTTTACAATTAGAGTATGGGGTAGCTAGACCTTCTAATGTTATAGATTCTACTAAATTGCTTCATAATTTGTTTGTGCTCAAGTGGCATCTTATTCTTTACCCATAGGTTTTGTGTCTTTTAATCTTCCTATATAAGAGGGTAAAGGTGATCTCAAGCATCATTTTCATCCTTTCACACCACTTGCTTAGACAATGCCTATAATCATCTATTTTTACTAAGATTTTCCCTAGAAGCCTCAAAGACTATGTTTTGCAATGGTTATATGATCTACCTATCACTCTATAATGCCTTTCAATCCATTTTCTATTCAACTTATTGCAAAAATTTCTATCAATATTTGTGATACGATCTCCTATTCTCAAATGGCCAATATGCAAAAAGTCTCCAAAGAACCAATAAGTGACTATGTCTTGCGCTATAAGACCACACTTACTAGGATGAACAATATACTTGAAAAATAAGCTTTAAGATTTATTTACTTAAAGTGTCTTATCTCCTTTGCAAGAATCCTTAAAATAACTATATCAAACTTTAAAAGAACAAAAGGCCAAACTCCTTACATTGAACAAGCTTAAGTATGAGTCTACTACTCCTAATAAATCTACATCTAAATTTCAAGGAATATCTAATTATAAAGCCATACCCGATGATAACAATAATGATGTTAAAGTTATTGTTAATGCCATATATCAAGTGAAAAAGCTTTAGCTATAAGTTTCTCCTGGAGGAAATTCACACGCTTTCCCTCATTGTAAGTAATATTACAAAATTTGTTAGAGATATAATCTTATATCTCTTCCTCCCCATGTCAAGTTTGATTTAAGAAAGCCTCATGGTAATTTTTTTGCTCTAATGCCTATTGTGACTTTAATAGATGTATTGGACACTCTATTAATAAATATTTTAAGCTTCGTCATGTTAGACAAGACCTCATTGATGTTAATACAATTGAATTTGATTGTTCTCTTGAGCAATATGAGCCTCTTCTCAATGGAAACCCTAAGCTTAAGATCTTCGATGATTCACTCCCTAATCACCATAATTTTTAATCTAAGAAAAATTCATAGGCGCATCATACTTATAGGGTTCAACCTCCTTCCAATATATATGATCACCCTCTTGATTCTCTAATTGGTATAATTACCTATGTTATGCCTCCTAGGCCTACTATTACATTTGATGATGTTGATTTTATTAATGATGTTAATTCTCATACATTATATATATGAGAATTCATTGGTTAAAGTCATATCCATAATGTCTTGCTTTATAGTGACACTAAATGCAATACACACACTTTCAAATTGCTTGCTTCTTTAGGCTTTACTAAGAAACATATGCAATTTGATGCTAAAACTTAATTTGGACGCATTTTCCTCCCTCTTATTGTGGGATCGACTACTATGGCTATATATTTTTAGTTACCAATTCTCTTGGCTCATGTGACATGCTTCTAGGATGCCCTTGGCTTCATAAACTAGAGGCTATCCCTTATATGATACACCAATGCATAAAATATATCCATGAAAATCAAGTCATCATGATTAAGTATTATAGACATGAAATTATGCACTTAGTACTATTACATCATGCCTCTAGTATGTTGTTATATGCATGATTCCTAAGAAAGAAAACTAGACATTAACAACACTTATTTTTCTTTACATTGACATTGCTTTATCTTTTCATTTTATTTAATGGAATTATCCCTTTACTTTTGGACATTACACAATGTGTTACCTAGCTCAATATTTCTTGTTGTACCTTTGTAGCTCTTTGGAAACTAGCACACAGTAAGGGATATGAGCGTTTGGGTGCTATTGTCCCCTTTGGGCGCTTATGTCCTTTTCCCTTATTTTCTTATGTTTAACATGCCACATAAATTTGTTATCTTTTCTTAACTTTTATTTATCACTTTGGGTAGACTTTTAGGGTTGTTAATGATGAAATTAAAGCAAAGGAATCATATATATACATGACTTGTTAGCTATTCTAAGGGGCAAGGAGACAACTAGGAAATTGGGCTATTACTTTGTATCTACTACTTGGGCAAAAACAACACTCAAGGGAAGCATTTAGGATACATTATTCATTGTATAGGAAGGGCAAATTCTAAATTCCATCACATATATTACCTTGGGACAAACTAGTTGTAGCTCACTATCTTGTTATAGCTTATACAAGGGAAACCTAGATTCAAGGGACACAATTCTATCACACACACACCAAAACTACATTAAGTCTAAAATATAGTGCAATGCTCAATGACAATCACATTAGGTTGACCATTGAGGTCATCTGAATCAAGCATATGCATATTTTATTCCATCTTATGTGTGCTTGAGTATTATGCAAGTAGCTAGGGTTTGTTTTACAGGTACAAGTACGATAAGAAAAACCTACAAAAAATCCAATGTGATACAAAGTAAAATAAAGGTGATATGATCAGACCCTGAAAAGACCAGATCTTGATTCACTGCAAGGACACTAGCACTTGGGATGGTCCTGTCCCCTTCTAGGTGCTACTATTTGTCTAGAAATTTTTTGGATCTCGCTTTTCCGGATGAAGCATAAACAACCAAGATCCAACCTATTCCATCAATATTCCATCCCAGTCAAACATAAACATTGAGTTATCAACTAACTCACTCTTACCCTCTTTTTCTTTATACTTTCTTTCCATTGTATGTTACATGTTGTATGTTTATGATATTATCTCGATTGATTTCATTCCTCTAATTAATATTTAATTTTATTAAATCATTTAGTGAACCCCAAACGTGACCATGCATCAAATTCCTTTCCTTTCTTCTTCATATTCTGAGGTTATGGCTAATTTTTCTTCTTTCATTCCCACCCATGTCTATTCCCAAGTGGCCATCCAAATTGGTTATATACTAGTTGTCACTAAGTATCCACCTTGCTTCATGACCACCTCTACGGACCCCATGTCAACATTGTAAACACTCGTTAAACTAAGCAACCTTTGGGACTTCTTACTTGCTCCACCCTCCTATTACTACCCTACCCCTTGAATTGTTGATTCATCTAAAGACTATGATATCATTGAGAAATTAAATAATACCCTAGATAAGATATCTCTCTTTGATATTTTGCATAAATCCCCTGATTGTCTTCGTACACTAGAAAATACCTTTGATCCATTCAAATATAAAGTGATGACCCTCCCATAGATTTTACCAATCTCATGGAATATTTTAAGAAAATAAATAATTCTATTAAATTTTCTAGATGAGGATATTCCACACGCATCTTCTGTTGATTATCCTCTTCTTGTTATGGCTTGGGTTCAAGGTTTTCAAATTAATCATGTGTTCATTGATAATGGTTTTACATTGAATATTTTTCCTTTATCATTACTAATCCAATTAGGCATCCCTCATAGTGTAATTGAATAATCTAATATTGTTGTTTGTGGATATGATACTACTACTCGTGTATGCATTGTTGTCAAATTAGAATTGCAAGTAGGACCTCACAAGCTCATTACTCCCTTTTATGTTATGGATTCCCCATTACAATTTAATCTACTCCTTGGTCAATCTTGGATCCATGCCATGTAGGCTATTCCTCTATAATCGACCATTTTTTCAAGTTTATATTTGATGGATATGAGCATATTATTACTGTTGATCCTGAACCATTCAAATATTATCACATGGATTTTGCCACTTCTATGGTTATTCCCCTAGCTCAACCAATTCCCTTGCATTGTCTTGATACATATGATATTTGGGAGTCTAACATTCCCAATGCTATTTTACCATCCCCTCTTTCTTCCTCCGTTTCATCAATACTACCAATCTCATCTCTCCCACCATATCCCCTCCTTCACCACTTTTCACATCTATTCCCAATTTCCTAGAGACTTCTATACAACATTCAATGTTGAGATTGGTGATGATGTTGATACTATTGAACTTACTGATGAAACCTTACGTACTTTGGATTTTACTCCCATGGACTTTGATGATTCTCTATTTCATATTCATTACATCGCTACTTGGTCCTAGTGAATATCAAATCAAATCTCATACTACATAGGCTACTACTATTGTTATGATTCCTTATCATAATATTGTGCATACCCTTGAGTCTATTCCTCCTTCTACAATTACTCCTACGCTTATTGGTCATGTTCTTATTTCTATTCCACATTCTCCCCATACAACTTCCTTATTTTGATCGATTCACTTGCACATTATACATTAATCAAGAGTATTGACAACACGTGCCTTTTGATCCTGATCATCCGGAAAACATATGCACATATGAGGCACTAACTCACTTAGGCCTCACCACTATTGATATCATACCTTTGCTCAAACCTCATGATAAATATCAAGGCCACATCTTTCTCCTAACATATTATATACAAGGTTCTTTTAAATGCAGGGTTGATTTGCACTTAATACTTGTATCTCTCCACTTACACATGGAAAATCTTGGCTATATTACATCAATGGTATCATTGATATGCATAATATTGTTCTTACTTATCCCATGTCCTCTAGGAGTGTTGTTATTCATAATGATTCATTTCCTGATTATACTCCTAATTTTTCACAATGGAATGCACATAAGTGCCCTGGTTCACCTTTTACTGATGAGGAATATGTCATGGGCATGTATGACTTTACCCTCACAGGATTATTTAAAGATGAACCAAAATATTTTTCATATTATGCATCTAAATCAACCCCTTTGGTTATGAATTAGATTTAGAAGACTCTCTTGATGACATCACTTAGATCACTATGAAATTCACACTTGGGGGCATACCATTCCCGCTTGTTACTCGATGACGTAATTTTATTATAGGTTAAAACATGACTTTTGAGGGCGTACTTACCTACGTGAACCTCACTTTTCACACATATACTGAGAGACAAAATTTCTTCCCTTCTCTAGTCATAGTTTTTCATGTTCTAATAATTAAAAACATTCAAATATTGGAAAAATACGAAAAAACTAGATTAGATCTTGGTTGGATGTATCCTTGCTTGCTTATATTATTCTATGTTGCATTTTTCCTATCATGTTATTTTGATTCATAATATGTTCTATCCTTTTACATATACACATGTGCATTCACATGGTACTTTGAGGTGAATGTAGGTTATCTATATGTTATTACATGATGCATGATGCTTGACATTATTCTCTTCCAGTCCCACTGAGGCTTCTGGGGGCATCTACATTTCCATACCTTTTTCAAATTCAGGTGTTATAATTGAAATATCTAATACTTTCATTTCTATTAGCCTTATACATTGTGACATACTATCAATTATCCTAACATGCTAATGGGTGCTTCATGTGTAGCATTTGTCTTGCAGGCTCACTTCCAACCATGGTTATTTTATTTTCTTGTATTGTGTCTATGTTTGTGTCTTGATTATCATTGTTTGCGGGTTATGCCATATGTTTGATTTCTTGTTTTTTTGTATGGCTTTGAAGGTCTTGAGTGTCTTGTGATATCATGAGTGGTGTCCCATGTTTTTCATCAGCTACTATGTTGATCTCTTGCTGTGTTATTATGTGTTTCACTAGTTGTTATTACATTTTGTCATGTTTGTTTGTCACTAACACTTTATTTTATCTTTCCCCCATATTTTTGCATGTGTTATGGTTATTACCATGAACATTCCTTATCTCCCCTACACGATTCCTTCTTCAGATGTGCACATTAGCTTCATATTTCCTTGTTTGAGCCATGCTTGCATTAGTTCATCTCATGCACCCCAAGGGGTAATTATCAGGTGATTATTTCACCCTCTCAATAGTCTAGAAACTAGACACAAAATGGTACACAACACAATTTGGCCAATCAAGATCTAAAAAAATGGTTCAGAATAATATTTGGACCAAAAAAATCACAAGGACTTAAGCGCCCAAAGTAGATGGGAATGGTGGGCGCTAGTGTCCCACTTGGGTGGTTTTGTCCTGGGAAAAATAGGTACTTTATATGTTGATCATGCCCTCAATGACATGTTTTCTTAGGATCCAACAATAGATACTCAAATACAGTTTACCATCTAGTACACAGGAACAAAATCAGTGGTATATTTCACACTTTGAGAAAAGGAACTAATTCTTCTTCTTTTGTGGTTCACATATTTTCTACCGATATCCAAATAAGGATTGACACCTAGGGCATATGCAGAGACAACAATATGCTTGGAACAATGTATCATATGTGACTAGTTATGATTGGGTTTGTGACCATCTACAGTGGTACTTATCTTTGGGGAAACATCAATTGATGGAGGGAAAACCTAATAAATCTTTGAACACTCTTCCTCTAGAGACACGACACCTAAATCCTTCATATGTTTACATCAGTTTGGGAATTGATCACTCTTGACTCTTCCAACCATCTCCAAGGAAACAAACACAAGAACAATTCTATCCTTTCTCTCATGAAATTAAGATGAATTCTATCCTTGATTCACTTATTATTCATACACATTTCTATTTTGACTTATATAAGTTAAAGTTCAATTTCATTTGTCATGAGAATTGAATGTACTTATCTTCTTTTGCAGTCCATCCTTATCCCGAAAAAGGATAACAAGGAGCAATCTCAAGCAAAATATGCACAAGAAAAGGTAATATTTAATTACAAATACAGGTATCATTTCCACTATGGACACAGGTCACCCTTAGGGTTCTTATCCCTTCTTAGACTCCACGGTACTCATCTTACAATCTCCATTTGATGTGCTATCAATTATAACCTCCTTCAAATCTCAAAAAGGTACACTCTTCCTATCTACTTTATGTTACCAAATATTCATTCACCAACATAAAGTGGGGAAAATATAGACACAAAATTATGCACTTAGTACTATTACATCATGCCTTTAGTATGTTGTTATATGTATGATTCATAAGCAAGAAAACTAGACATTAACAACACTTATTTTGCTTTACATTGACATTGTTTTATCTTTTCATACTTCTTTCCTTTACTTTTCTAGAATTATCCCTTTACTTTTGGACATTACATAATGTGTTACCCAACTTAGTATTTCTTGTCTATCTTTGGAGCTCTTCATACACTAACGCCCAATAAATAACATGACCACACAAACTCTACTATCCCTTTTGGGCACTTATTTCTTTTTCCTTCTTCTCTTATGTTTAAAATGCCACATCATTTTGTTATCTTTTCTTAACTTCTATTTATCACTTTGGGTTGGATTTTAGGGTTGTTAATGACAAAATTCAAGCAAATGAATCATATATATATATATATATATATATATATATACATATGTGTATATATATGTATATGTGTACACACACACACACATATGTATGTATATATAATATATATGTATATATTATATATATATGTATATTATATATATATATATATATATATATACATATATGTATATGTGTATATATGTATACATATACATATGTGTATACATATAATATATATGTATATTATATATATATATACATATATGTATGTATATACATATACATATATGTATGTATATATATATATATACACATATATGTATGTATATATATACATATATGTACATATATATGTATACATATACGTGCGCGCACACACACACACACATGACTTACCAGCTATTCTAAGGGGCAAGGGGACAAATAGGAAATTGGGCTATTAATTTCTTTCTATTACTTGAGAAAAACAAAATTCAAGGGCTGCATTTGGGCTACATTATTAACTACGTAGGAAGGAAAATTCTGAATTCCATCACACACATTACCTTGGGGAAAAGTACACATAGCATGCTATCTTGGTACAATTAGCACAAGGAAAACTAACTTCAAGGGAAAAATTAAATCACACACACACACCAAAATTTAATTCTTATTGGCATATAAAATGTTTAGGAATTTTACTTGACAACCATATTGAAAATTTTGCCCACTTTTGGCCAAACTTGTCAAAACTGGTCAAAATTGCCAAATTGCCTATTTTCAAAAGTCAACTTTTGGGAAAGGTTTTGGGAGCCTCAGATCATATCAAGATCCTAGATTATAGTTAATAGAAAGGTCTTGGATTTTTCTCTATGAAAATATGATTGATTCTACAAGATTTAAGATGGTCTTGAGAAAGCTCTCTCCATGCACTTTTTGAGGAAAATGAGTGTGTGTGTATTATTAAAGGGTAAAATTTTAGGAAAGGTTTTGAGATCTTGGGGTGGTGTTGGGAGCTCAAATCCTAATCATCAAAAACCTTACTAATTCTAATACATGATGGAATATGTAAGAAATTTGTTTGGGAGCATAAAAAGATGAAACCTTCCCAACACTAAAGCACGGTGGTCTTTCTGGATAAGGAATTTACATTGAAGGTTTTAGGAACCTCAAGAAAATTTAGGATCCTAAAAATGTAAAATTTTAATCACATTGAACCCCCTTCATGACCCAAGTGATAGTTTGGTTCATACTTATTTCAAACTCCTTCAACAATTCAACTCACTAGTGCACCTTCCTAGGCAAAAGTGGTGAGTAGAATAAAAATTCATGATTAAATCATTTTAAACTTTATAAATTATCTCATTGGATTTTTTGGACCATTTCCAATCAAAATTATATATTATATGGCCCATAAAGGTTAATTTTGGGCCCCGAGGCGAAAAGTGCACTCTGCGATCTAATTTCTCGGTATCTTGATGATGTCATTAAGTGCGCCTATCACAATTTGGGAGATTAGAGGAATTTTATAGGTGTAACACACTTTTAATTCTATAATTTGAAACTCCATATTCAAAAGTGTGCCTCACTCTCATTGGTTGGTCATGAAAAGTCAAAAAGTAATGGAAAAATAGAAAAATTGTCAAGTTTGTGCATGTTATGGGTCCCACTCTCTTAAGGCACATTTTTCAACGTTATTTGCACTTGGTGAAATTTGGGGGTGAAATTTCATGACTAAATTGTACCTAAGGCTGGTGGGGACACATTTTGGAAGTGGAGTTTGCAAACTTGGTGAAAAAATCACTTTGCATTTGCAAAGTCAAATCTCCACCTTCATGTGCAAAACCCATTCAAATCTCCACCTCCATGTACAAAGCACATTTGAATATAAAATTCCCTCTAAAAACATAAAAAACATAAAAACACAAAATATAAAGTGAATCACGTAAAACCACTTAAAATATCACTTTACCACCTCTCATGCCCATCAAAACCACCTTAATGCCTTAGCTTGCCCAAAACTTGTTTTGCTTGTATCTCAAGATCCCTTTGTTTAATCACTCTCAAATTATGAGCACGTCATCCTATTGAGAATTCCTTAAAGATGATAAAATAATAATGAAATGTGATAGAGTATATTATTTTATATGCCTATTTGACAAATATAGCTATTAAACCACTTTTTTTGTAAAACCACCCAAAACTTGTTTTGATTGTTGCTTCATGAAACTGATGAAGGAACCTCATAAAACTTTTCCAATGATATCTCCTTTATAAAAATTCAATTTAAAATATTACTTAGGTGCTATGGTGAAGAAATTCATGAGTTATGATAAAACTATTTTTTCCTTCAAAACCACCTTTGTGCCCTAGATTTTTAAAATCTTGTTTTGCTTGTATCCCGAGCTCTCACCGTCGAAACTTCTTGAAAAATTTCCCACCTCTTACTCTCCGAATGCCTTTGTTTTGATATATCACTTGGGGGGATATCATGGCATGTGTTGAGTTTCTACTATACCCTACCTATATACTTACGTGCATGAGAATATGTTAACTTGCACGCGGAATGTTATACCCACCCATCACACCGTATTATGGTCTAGGGTGCACTCACCCAAAGCTTGAATAGTTTCTAGGTCCCATCAAGGCCAACATGAATGAAGTAGATATGTTAATGAGTAACTAGTTTGATAGCATGAATTAATATCAAAGTCATTTATTAACCAAGTCAACTAGTTTCCATATATTAATCACCGATAGTCTAATTACAATCATAATATTTTAGTGTCCTTTAGACTCAACCATCAACAATTCATGAAATACAAGGTCATGCCCTCTAAACCTCATAATTCCTACCTCTATGTGTACTTATCCTTGTGCATATATATTTACAATGGTTCCCTCATGGGTATTTATACTAGTAGGGACTTGCCCTTCACTAGTCTTCCAAAAGATAATACTAGCCCTTGAGTTATAAGTATAACTATTACATTTAGGTGGTGGATCATAATAACCACTTTCCACCCCTTCCATACTCTGCATGGTGATACTCCTAAAAGATCACTACTTATCCTTATCCAAGTTTTAAATTTATCTAGTCTTCTTCCGGTTTCATGCAAGTGGTCCAAAATGCATCTTGAATTCTATTCTTGGACATATGTCTATCTTTGTCCTCCTTTATCCTACATGTCCTTATCCACACTCACCCTTAGTACATGTCCTTCCTTCAGTATCAATATTGTCCTTTCCTTGCACAACCTTTAGTTCATTTCTTCTTTGTGCACCTACTCCTTCTCTTCGCACACACTCCTATCCTACATTTCTCTTTGCACCCACCCTCTTGAAAGTTTTGTGCATCCTATTAAATAATAGTGGAGAATGAATAAAGAATGTTTAGTATCACACAGTCTTAAAGAATAAAGAATACAAAATTATGGGCCCAACATCACCCCATACTAATTTTGTTGTTTGTCTGTAACAACATTTGTTGACAATCTTCAAATAATTCTAGCACCTTAGCTTATAGCAAGTTTTCATGTGCTGCCACTTATTGATGGCTTCATGAATAAGTTGGTTCAATTTATCCACCTGTGTAATTAGTTGGCTAAAAATTATAGCATATTTTATCCCTGTGTTCACCGTACATATTGTCAACTTGCTTTCTTAACTCCTAGCATTCGGTCCCTAGCTCTATCTCAGTTGTTTCAGTGATCCTTCTTAGTTTCGTCAACCATTGCTTTATCCAATCCTTACTTTTTGTGACCTCTTCTCTAACTACTTCATACTCTTCCATTAGTTTTTTCCTATTATATTTGTGTAGAGATTTGTATTCTAGACAAGATTTAAATGTCTCTAGTTTTTCAGTCAGTCCTTTATGCACACATTGATTATTCTTTGTTGCTTATAGAGCCCCTTAAGAAAATTCCCAACCTTCCCATCCTTGGCCTCTAACTATCTTGTGTTATTCTTACATAATTTGATATTTTTGTTGCACACATCACTTATATTTTTACCATCACCCTTTTGTTGTCTTGCTCTCTCCTTTTCTTTTCAAGTTTATTGTATAAAAATTCATTAGTTTCTCTAACTCATCAATATTGTTTCTGAAATGAGTGGAATGTCTTCCATAAGTTTGGGATCATTGCTTATTATCCGTTCTCTGAATATTTTGGCTCTAGAATCCACACGCTCATATTTATACTTTAGGATTTTATTTTCACGTTGGAGCTCACACAATGTAAGATTTATTTCTCCGAGCTCTTCCTCTATATTTTATGATTGAGCCACTGTATATCTTAGGTCCATTGTTATTTTGTAAGTTTTATCAAACTACTTCCCCAAAAATTTTGAGTAATGCTTCCCTACTTTGTGTTTTAGACATGTTGTATGTCGTGGAAAGGAGGAAAAGATCCGCCATTTTGTTGGTGTGGTATGGTATGGATGATGTCATTCGACAACTTGATGAGTGGTTCTTCGTATAGGAATCCAAATAAAATGATAAGGATTTCTTCAGTGCTCTATGGCTAGGATATTTTTAAGAAAATCCTAGTGGAATAATTATTTAATGTTCTTCACTTTTTGATATTTTGTGTATAGACCTCTTTTTTGGGGTTGGGTAGAGTCGAGGTCTAATTATTCATCATCTATTTAAACCTCTTGTTCATGTATTAACCTTTTTCCCATACTTGGGTTGAGTTTCTCTACCTCTAATTCACTACCACAACCACTTCTTCCCTCATGAATTCTCCTTATGTTTCCTCTTTGTTCAACCTCAAGATTCTTGTAACTTGAACCACCTTCGAGGGTGACTTATGAGTAAATGTTCCTTGTATGTTGGTTTTGGTTACTCCTTATATTCACTTGGCCCGTGATCAATGCTAGCCTAAAATAGAGAGTTATGTACCCCGGTTTTGACGTTAAACCCCTCCCGATCCTACAATGATATCATTGGTTAGTTAGGGTCTTCTACGGTGCATGTGCCATTGGGTTGTCTTGTATCTTCTTTCCTTCTTGCCTCCGACATCAAGGCATGCCATTTCCTTGGGTTTAACCTCCTCTTCTTATTAGGTTGGCGATCTATTCATGTGCACTCTCTTTATCCTATTATAATATTTTAATGAGCTCTACTTGATCCTGTGCACTACACCATGTGCACTTTGGCATAATAATCTCTTCATCTAGTCCCTCTTTTGGTGTAATCAGGTGTTTTTTTCTTTGGTCGCGAGTAAAAAGAAGAGTTTCTATGTGACATTATTCACCATGATAGTTTATCATCTAGAAAATGAAAAATCTTTATCACCTACCTCTCTTCATAGTCATCTCGATTAGGGTGCTTATAAGTTTTGTGCAATGTATATATGTCCTCATCAACCCTTTGCACAATAATCATGAGTCTCTTGGCCTCCTTGTTACGGTGGATGGATAAAACAAAGTGATTATTTGTGAAAGCATAGGAAAATTTTCCCATGGTGACCAAGTCTCATCAAAATTTTTAATCTTGGACACCGAGTAGTTCATTATGACAATAAACTCTGCCTCTCTAGCCAACTCCTTAGGTAGTTGGTGGGAGATTTTCCAATCTTTCTCAAATGAATTGTGCAAGTGTTTTAACCAATTTGTGAGCCGTGCCTTGTATGCATTGTTGAGCATTGTGGGCATTAATAATTTTTGTACATGATGTCTGGAGATGGATCCTATGATGGGTATATCCATGTTGGTTCCCCTAGGACACTAACCTCCTTGAATACTATTACCAACAAGATTATGTCCCAGTAGAACCTGATTCCTTGTTTCTCCTATGATGCTACGTCGTCGATTATACTTTATGTGATGAATTGCGATAGACTATAGTATGTTCTTTGTGCTACCTTATGTGTGATGTATAAGAATCTCTTATTAAATTCAATCCATATTTCTTCTCATGCTAGCTTGGAAGTAATTAGTCATGTCGTGACTCTTATGCCAGGGTCCTTTAGCTCATCAATGGACATGAAATTTCCCTCTCATTTGTACTTGAGGAGATTGTCAATCATATCCACATCTTCATCACCCCCAAGGGCTTATGCTAAATCTTCACCTTAATTATTTATACCAGGTTACCTATTGACTAGGAAGTGGGAGATTCTCATGCGCCTACCCGTAAAGTAGAAATACCCCTCTTTTACATTGAGATAATGTATTAGAAGAGTTTTGTTGGTTTATTGAAAAAGGGAAGGTTAAGTAGCTGAAGTACCCCTATCTTTTCTAGTGCCTTTATTACTATATTATCATAAACATCATTCCCTGCACTGTATTTTTAGGTTTTTGGTTGCACCATTTCCTTCTCTAATGTTCCATCTAGCCCATGTGTAAGATGATTACATTATGATATTTTTGTTGAGGTTACATGATTATCCCACTTGCCCAATTATTTCATCTTCTTATGGGAATTACAATTCTAAATTTATAGTTATGGTGTTGGAACTTTGGTCCTTTTTGGTCTTCTTAATAGTGGCCATGGTATTCTTTCCTCTCTTTTGCATGGAAGAGGTTATATTAGTATTTCCTTTATGAGAACCACTTCTCCTTGCCACTCTTTTCTTTGATTATTGTGGCCTCTAAGGTGCTTTGAGATGTCGATTTCAACATACTTGTGGAATTTGGACTTGTCAATCCTCGGTCATCTTCTTTCTTTGACATATCTTCTTCCCTATTTTCCCTTTGTATTTTAGGTCGAAATCACTTTGGTGCACCATAGGGTGGTTAATTGCCCCAAATTCATCGTTTTGAATATGGATTCTTGACCTCCATGGTAATGGTGGCTGAATTTTTTTATTTTTCTTGTTTTGGTAACCCTCTTGTTCACTTCGATTATTTGTGTAAGAACTTGGATTTCCATTAATGGCGATTGATTTTTATGAGGCTCGGGTGTTGAATCATTTTTCACATTTTTTTGTTGTTTTTCCCCCATTTTACCACAACTCTCATTTTCACTTTGCAAGGTAAGTAAAAGGAATTACCTCTCCTCTATTTATACCCTCTTTCATAGCCAATAAATGCTCTTTTCATTTACTCCTCACATGTGTGATCTTTTAGTATTCCCATAACTACTATTAATGTGTCATTTTTGCAGTGACCTTTGCTCTTATTTGTTTATTTAATTATTTTCTTCCACTTGATTTTTAATGACCATTAAGTGTGTGTCATGGGATTCTTTATGGTCTTATTTTTCCTTCGCACCACCAACATTGTTAGGGAGCTTATGTTCGTGAGGCTGTGTCATTCTTCCTTACACACTTTCTTTCTTTTACACGCTTCCTTTCCCCATAACTCCTTATAAAGCTAACATTACTCTTCCAAAGATTTCCCGAGTCCTTAATGTGCTTCACTTTGTCCTTGTATCATTCCCTCATCAAACATTTTACTATTATTATAAAGCATACATGGTTTTTAATGCACCCCTTCTTGCATGAGTGCCTTTGTAATGAAACTTTGTACCATTCATTTTCTTGCCTCCTCCTAACATAACAAATTACGTGGTACTCTAAGCATGACTACATGAGCTATAAGTGCTTGGTCGACAGATCAAATAACAAATAAATTACGCAAATGTCTTGCTCTTATTAATTGCATGAAGGAAATGTTAATCTATGAAATGAAATAACAACTAATCTAATGGCATGTGCCTTATTATTATTATTGGTTCTTATAAACTTTCTTTAGTGGAAATAGGATTTTAGCCTACTTCCATTAAAGTAGCATGGTAGATAGGTGTTCTTCAGGTCCATCAGTTTACATGCCCCAATGGGAGATTTTTTCACTAATTCATAAGGACCTGACCAAGGGGTATCTAGTTTTCTAGGGTGGCACACAAACTTTAAATCATTTAGTAAAACTTTTTCACCTACTTAAGAGTGTTACTATTTATGTTTTGATCATGCCAAGCCTTATGTCTTACCTTCTCAATATTTTGTGACCATCTTACTTGTAACATGGTAAAACTACTTATGTTCCATAGAAAAGCTAAAATGGATTCACTTTATTTAGGCACTTGTTTGTGTTTCTATAGGCCCAAAGCACTTTGTTGAAACCTTATCATCCCAATCCCCACAACCTACATCATAAAATTTTGTTAAGGTATGAATCAACATTTTATTGAATGCTTCAACTATGCCATTATCCCGTGGGTGATATGGTGTGGTCTTGTGATGTGATATCAAGAATTATTGTAATAAAATCCTTATAGTATCATTCAAGAAGTGTGTCCCTCTATCACTTGTTAAACTTAATGGAAATCCAAATCGAATAATAATGTTTTCCCATAAAAATCTTGTCATTGTTGTTCTTTGTGTGGGCTTTGGTTGGAGTGGCCTCCACCCACCAAGCTAGGTAGTCGATGGTGGTGATTATATAATTTGATCCACTTCGTCACGTAATAGGATAGGTAGGTACCACAAAGTATATTTCCAATTTTGCAAATGGTTCTTGTGTGACCACAAGTATTAGGGGTATGTCGTCACACTTGTTTGGTTTCTTTGGATCGTTGGAATTGGTCACACACTTTCATGTATGTCTGAACATATTTAACCAAACTTTACTAATAGAGACTAGAATTGATAATTTTTTGTGCTATTGCACCTTCAACGTAGTGGCCTCCTGCAATCCATTCATGTACTTTATGAAGAAAATTAATCCTTTTGTGTTCCAAAACACATCAGTGCCGTAATATTTCATTGTGCCCTATTTTGTAGAGTTTTCCGCCGATTAGTTGGTATGGAGCAGATTTAACAATGATTTGTTTCCTTTGACTCAAGGTATATTTATCTAGTGTAACACCATGGTGGAGAAAATAGGTTATGTCTTTCATATCATTAAGATTACTTTGTATTTGGAACAATTAGGCATATTACATTCCATCTTCTATCAGTTTTCCTCTTCATCTGGTGTTGATACATGACAAATGCTTTGGTCATACATTATTTTTCTTGGCTTCATCACGATTGAAAATCAGAATTCTTGAAAACGTATAATCCATCTACAGATCCATCCATGCAATACTATTTTATTTACTAGGTGTGTAAGAGCCACATGATTTTTAAAAAACAAAAATGGAGTTGTTAAAAGATAGTGTCAATTTTTTTGAAGCGCATATAGTCCTTCGCACTCCGTAGTAGTATAATTTATTTCTACGTACATCAATTTTCGACTTGCAAAATAGATACGATGGTCTTGAGTCCCTTATCCTAGTTGTATAAATATTTCTCCAAAATTATTCTTGATGTATCAAAGTGTACATGAAATGGTGTGCTCCAATATAGAAATTGAATAATTACTTTGTTAAGTTAATTTCTCTTTTAGCTATTCAAAGGCATGCTTTTGATCTGCACCCCACTCGAATTATCTTGTTTTACGTATTAGTTTTTCTAAGGGCACTAAATTTTTTTGCAAAGTCTTCATGAACTTATGATAATAACCACAATGTCCAAAAATGCATTAACCTCTCTTTGCATTCATGGATGTATGAGATTCACTATTATTACAATCTTGGATGGGTTTACTAATAACCCATCCTTGTACATCCTATGTCCTAATAAGGTACCAAATGGAGTGGAAAGCACACACTTCTTCAAATTGAGGGAGATCTGCAATCAAAGTTGCACCGCTCAAAAATTAGCCTCAAGTTATCATAATTATCCCTTACCAAGCTGCATACCATCCAATCATCGAGGTATAATTGAAAAAAAAAAAGTATGAAATCCTCAAACGTAATTATAACAATGCGTGAAAAGACAACGAGTGCATTTTAAGGCCAAAAACATTACTATGTAGGTGTATGATCCCCATTTGGTCAAAAAGTTGTCTTTGCTTTATCTTATTCTACAATTTTCATTTGATGATAACCAAAGAACCCATCTATGAAATTTTATATCTCCCTTCTGATAACCCTTCCAAAATCTCTTTTGTAAAGGGTGCGGGAATGGATCTATTATGCATACATAATTCAAAGTGTAGTAGTCTACACAAATTCTTATACTCCCATATTTCTTAATGCTTATAACCATAGGAATTACCCATTTATATTCTTCCATTGGTATGATAACTCCTCAAAATAGCATGTTGTTGAGTTCTATTTGAATTTTGCTTGTAGGTTTGGATTCATCGATATGGGTGCTTCCTAACTAGTTTGGCTCCATATATTAACTTGCTTTTCATTGTTCCTAGGGATGGGTGTAATCATTTCATTTTATGGTAGTGTTGGTTTGAAAATTTGTCGTGAGAGCAGATCTATGGATAGACGAGCCAACAGTGTGTAGGGCATAGCCCCTCTTTGAGACAAAGAAGCCCGGTTTATTGTTATTCTACTAGCAGGAACCTGTGCAAGTCTTATAGTATTCTGCCTTCAGGGGGTTTGGGATCTCATCCCAGTAGAGGTAGTTTCAACGAAGAACATAAAGGAATGAAGGAAGTAAAGGAAGGAAGATGGATCTGAAGGGAGAAAAGAAATGAATTCCAAAGTAGAAAGGTCAGAGGGTCTATGTTTTGGGGGTGGTAGTAAACAGAGCCGAACCTACTTACATAGGCGATCAAAGCAATCTTGATGAACAAGTGACAAAAAGTAGAGATAGATCCAATAGAATAAACGCACTGATTTGACATAAGAAAGATCGGATGTCCATAACACACATATTCAAAGACAAAGTCTTAATATTTGTATTAATGTTTCTTCATTCAAAAAGTACAAAGCCTTTTCTTCTCACTTCTATTTTTCATCTAAAAAATGTCCACTCCTCAAATACAACAAGTATTTGAGTATTCATAGAAGGAGAAGAAGAAGGAAGGCAAAAAGGAACCAACCACTTATTTACATAAAATATACAAAATATCTGCAAAAATATCTAAAGTCATGTTGACTTTTGACACTTGATGGATGACATCATCCCATGGTGCAACATGGATGATGTCATCATTTGTGCCAACATACTTTAGACATTTTACAAAAATAAAAGTCGAAGGAGAGAGAGAAGAAGAGAAAGAATTCATTCATCGTCGTCATCCTGCGCCGAAAGGGGGTATCCTGCTTCTGCTATTGCTTAGGTGACGAGATGTGGAATTGGGCATGGTATTCCATGAACTTGCTGATCATGGGCTCTAGTTGATCTTGGGAAGGATCCTTGTGTCGCTCGCTGATCACCTCGCAAGTCTCCCGCTCGTCTATGAGCTTCTCTGGGAGTTTGGAATATTCTTTCTTTGCTTCTATTAGGAATCTGATGAAGTCCCGATAGGCCAGCAGGTTATTGATGGATTCCGCGTCAAAAGTGACCTCTGGCCCCAGCCCTTGTGAAATGATCTCCTTGAAGATCTGGATGGTTTCATCAACTTTCCTTAAGGTGAAAGAAGGAGTAAGCAACCCTGGAGACATGTTGAGAACGATTTGTTCCATTTGGTGCATCGCGTCTAGGGCTTCTTCCTTTACCTTATCGATCTTTTCAAGGACGAATTCCAGTTGATCCATCCGGTAATCCAGAGTGGAAAGGATTTTATTGAGGGCCCTGGGATGACCGAAAACACCGAACTTGACCAGATCTTCGACTGAACAGTCGAACATTCTTTGAAAGGTCTCATGTTGCAGCCTAGCATGGTCCAACTCTTCTGATATGGGTCCTGCTAACGCCTGGAGTTCTTTGTTCACCTTGTTGATGTTCAGGTACAAATCGGTGAACTTGGCGATCACTTTTTCACTGTCCTTGAGGATTTGGATCCTCCGGTGGAAACGACCATACCCCTCGACGATCTTTGCATATTTATTAATTTTATCCTCGGCTCGAGGCTTAGGAGTCTCGGCGGCCGGTTGTGGGAGGTGCGCACCGCCCATCTTCTGTAAGGCTTGGAGTAAATGTTTATTTTGCTCTTTCAGTAGCCTTTTCTCTTCTTTTTCTTCTTGAAGCTTCTTGCAGAGGGCGTCAACTGCAGATAGGGCCTCTCCCTGAAGGCTTTCAGAAGATGTCCCCATTGTGACTTGAGTCACTGTGTAATCTGTCGAGGACAGATCCTTTTTATCCTTCAGAGGATTGGGGTACGCGATCTCCATTACCCTCTCTCCCAAAGCACTCTGAGAGAAGCGTGTGATGGGCTTCTGCTTCTTTACCCCTTTTGACGGGATCACGGAGAAGTCCATCGGTGCGATGGGAACTTTCCTTTTCTGCTGACTCAGGTGTTGGGAGATCCAAGCTGGACTTATGGGAGAAGGACCAGAAATCAGAGAGAAGGGGCAGCTGCAGTAGTTGAAGGGAAAAAAGTGGAGACACTTGGAGGTGGCATCGAGAGGGAGGCCGAGGAAGTGCTCACGGGAGGAAGAGATACTGTAGGAGAGGAAGACATAGGAAGGGAAGGGAGCTCAGAGATGAGGGAAGAAATGGAGGGGGACAGTGCAGAGAGAAGAAGATGGACGAAGAAGCGGAAGGACAGGTAGAAGAAGGGGGAGAGGACACGACCAAAGGAATGGTCACTTGGGTCACCTGAGGAGGGGAAGGAGGGGAAGGAGAAGGAATAGAAGGGACCTCAGTTGTTACAGCAGTGGTGACATCCTGAGTGGATGGGCCTATTGGGACATCTTCCATTGCTATTTCTTTCTCTGGAAGCCAGAGTTACAACTTGTTCGGGTGCAGCGGAAGGAGGACTTACAGGAGCTTCCTCTTGGGTGGAGCTAGATTCACCCTCTTTGCCTTTTCCTTTGCCCTTTGGCTATTGTTTAGCCCAAGGAGGTGCGTTTCCCAATGGAGAGGTTGTGAAATTGACCCCGAGGTAGATGAGTCCGTTCATTCGGCACCAATGCTCTATTCTACGTAGAGTTTCCTTGACCCTTTCCTCAATTGTCTGAGGTGCTTTGGTTCTATCAATCAACGCAAAAGGCCAATCGTCCCCACCTGTGTCAAGATACACTTGATCCACTTCCTCCTCAGTAGTTTGGTAGCCTTTGGGGACGATGGCTACCCCGTACTGGATGATTTCTGCTAAGGCCAAGTGAGAATGATCCTTCCTCCTGAGCTCAACCTCGTGATATATGTCAATGTAGATATCTTCGATCTGAGGGATGTGGATCGGGTCGAGCTTGGCCCTAGGAAAACAATTTCTTGGATCGAAAGTGGGCCTTGCTGGGAAGTCATGTTTTAGATTCAGCAGCTCCAGTTCTGCAAACATATCTTTTGCCTTGTGGTGAGTGAGACACGTATATCTACCCACTGTGAGGGGGAAAGGAGTTCCACCCTTCTTTCTCTTTAGGCACTTTTCGTGATAAGTAACAAGCTGCCTCGACAGCTCCAATAGGATCAATTTGGGCCCGACATACCTTGGCAGTCTAGTCGGTTCCCCCAAGAAATTAACTGCCCTCAGATAGGTAAACGTGGGGAATTGAGTGAACAGGGCCCCCCACTTCTCAGTGAAATGCTTTACTTATGCTCTTGGTCGTTCGACCGTGAGTCATATTCGACCTCAACAGGTAGATGATGAAGTAGAAGAATGCATCGTTGATCTTTGTGAATTGGGGGATGCTATTTTCCAGCTTCATCTCTGGATAGTATTCATAGATTTTAACTTGGGGCCAAACCCCGCATCGCATCAGAGCTGGATAGTCCCTTTCTGAAGCTGCAACATAGACCACGTAGGAGTTCATATAGAACCTCCCGTTGTGTTGAGTTGTTGTAGCTACTCCGAGATAGGCCGTCTTGATGATTTCTGCCCATTCAAAGCGTTGATCGGGCACATTTTTGTTCATTGTTTCAGGTACCGCAACATCCACTTGTGAAAATAATGGGCGTCAGGAAGCCCAAAGACTCTACTCAGGAACGTAATTGTGTCGCTGAGTTCCTCTGAAAAGTCACTGCGATGAATGACTTGTGGCCACCGAGTCACTACTTTTTTGTTCTTGAGATAAACTTCATTCATCAGCTGCATGCACTGATCTTCATTGTCGTCCCAGGCCTTGATGCAATCTTGTTGGCTGACGGCCACAAAGTGCCGGTGATGAGGAATGCCGAGCATCATCTCAAAGTGGTGGGTAGTGAGGTTAATTATAACCTCGCCCTTCTCACCATGGACACATCTTGTGTCTTTGTTGTAGCATCGGGCTACCACCATCATAAATTCATTGTTTACGGCACTGACTGGGATCCCACCAGCAAGGTGCAGGGCACTGCCTATCAGCTTGTCCATCCATGGACTTCTTGTGACCCTCTGGGTTCTGGCCCAGAATTCCTCCATATCAATATGACCCAGCTCTGAGTCTCTGATGTCTAGGTCACACTCTACTTGGGACTCGGGCATTCTGACCCTCTGATACTTATACTTCATTTCTTCTTCTGTGAGCTTGGCCTTGCCTTTAGATTTGATAGGTTTCTTGCTTGATGTTGACATATGTTCTTCTGAACTTAGTTGCTGATCTGCAAGAATAAGAAGTGAAACCCAATTGAAGAAATCCATGTCAACTGTTTGATTTTCCATTGAAATGCTGACAGAAGAAAGAGTTAGCTATTTAAGGGCCTCAGGGCGCAGGGCGCATGAATCTTTGCCGCAGCTACGAGGATAAATAGGTAAGGTGCACAGGAAAGGGTTGCTACTGAGGGGTAAATCAGCGCTAAAGGGTGCATAGGCGCATGGATCTTGCATATTTCATTTGTTGTTGTAAGCACAAGTGTGCCTGCGCAATGTGGATGTGTTTTATAAAGGGCGCATGGATTCTTCATGTTGCATGGAACTTCGGTGTGCCAAAGGTGCATATAAGGTTTGTGTAACATATGATTTTTGTGCGCTTAAGGGAACTTGGCGCGGCGCATGGAAGGAATGCATAACATGATGTTGTTGCAATGATGGATGCGCCTGCGCCGTTTAAAGCTTTGCACTTGGCGCAGATAATTTTTATGTTGCACACATGCAGGGTGCGCCATAGGGCGCAGGTTTTAGCGATGCAACAAATGAATTTGGTGCATCATGAGGGGGCGCGAGGAAAGTGTTTGTAACAAGTGCGGAAGTGCACCATGAGGGCGCAACTTATCATGATGTAATAGGGGTGACAGATGCGCCATTGGCGCGGCTGTCCTTTGTGTTGCAGGATGCGTCCGTGCGCCAAAGGAGAAGGAAAATACAGTTTCCTTTTAGGCTTCAGTTTTTTTCCTCTGAGGGGTTTACATATGGTTTAGATTGTCCTTAGGGTCGCTTGGGGTGATGAAGGGGCTTAAACAAAGGGTTTCAAACCATCATTCCAGGACAGAGCTTCCTCTACCAGCAGATCTGGAAAGAGGGGGAGGAATATGTGGAAAAACAATAGGGGGGAGTAAGTTCATGTTTTGATAGATTTCAGTCTTTCCAATCCAGATCCAGACCAACAAGAAAATAAAGAACCAAAGCGTAAAACATACAAAAGGAATGAGGACCTCTTACCCAGATAAATAGCGAAGAAACGTGCAAACGGGTCCACGACATGATTGAAAATGATAGGGCGGAACACCGCGACAAAGCTAAGAGAAAATAATCACGTGATTTGCTCTGGTGACAATGACATTGCAGGCACGCCTATATATAGGTGAGGTAGTAATAAATGCACCACCAACTTTTTAAGTGGCGCACCAAAAGAGCTTTCGACACAAGAAAACGTGTGCCCCTTTGGTGCACCAAAACGCTTGTCAACACGATAATATGTGCGCCTATGGCGCACCAAAAGTGGTGTCGACAGAGGAATATGTGCACCCTTGGCGCACCAAAAAGTGGCGCAACAAAAGTTCTGTTGACAGGAAGGCGCATGCGCCTTGGCGCATGCAAGGAAGACTCAACATAGAGAGGCGCACCAAAACACCTATTGACACAAGAAAGCATGCGCCAAAGGCTTTAAAGGGGGCGCATGAACATTTGATGTTGCATAGTCATTATATGCGCCCGACCAAAAAGACCAAAAATGACTAAGTTCGGAAAACTAGATTTCCCGAAGAAGGGATTTTGAAACGTTCCGAACGCAAGAAATCCCCAACGAGGGATCGGAACAAAATTTTGGTATGGTTATCAGTAAAATTGCCCTTGCCAATTTTACGGGATAACAGTGAGACTGGGAAATATATCCTCGTATTAATGTAATATTTTAACAATGTATGTGACATTTGGTTCACTCTAGTAGTCACCAATTGTTACCATTTTTGGTTCATTGTCACTACCTATGTTGATTTGTATGGATTTGAATGGTTCATCCTATGGTCAATAACCTTTTTCTTTATTGTCTATAACTCCTCTTGATCCATATGATACATTTACATGTAAATGGTAGTTATCTTCCTCATCTACTATTTATCTCACCACTTTCTCTTTTCCTTTGCATCCACAAATCTTCTACTTCAATGGTTCCTCTTCATCGCCACTAAAAATGCTATCATCAAGATCCTTGTCGAATTATTTTATTAGAGCAAGCCCCTTTTCCTTGTGTAGTGCCAAAATTTTGTCTTCCATAGCAACATCATCCCCAAATACTGCTTCTTTTATACATTGAAGGGGACAATTTAGCTAAGGGGTTGAAGAAGTAAAGGAAAAGGTATGTAAAAACCCTTGTGTTAGTCCCGTCCAGGAACTCGATTATCTCCACAAATCACACTCGACATACCATGCACGTGCCCATACATGTATGGTATGATAGAACATGTGTGTACATAGTGCAAGATTGAATTTTTCCGTATTTTTCCATAGCTCCACACATTTATGGAGGTTTTCCTTTGGACAAGTGACTCGCTATAGTGGAGATATCTTCATATGTCATTATTTTGCTCGAACATTTCCCTCATGGCCTCCTTTAGGTTCATCCATGTCAATAACTTCATCTTATGAATTACTCACCATATTTTTGTTGTACCCTTCAAAAAATATGCTAGACAATTAAGTCACTCTTTTTCATTCTGCGTGTAAGCCTCCCTTTCTTTGAGAAACTCTTGAATATTTTTAATTCCAATGAAATTTGGTGGGGCTTGGGGATTTTCATTACCATACCTCCTAATTATTTTTGAATGTATTTAGGCACTTGGATATTTGGGTACATTGGTGTTCTACGAATCATACCATGATCTTGCCCCAACAGTTCATATGAACCATGCACCCAATTATCATATGTCACACTAGTTGTATCGACACCGACTGGTTATCTCCCCACTTTATTTCTCCTTCTAATGTTGGTTCAAAATTTTCCATCCCTATCACTTGTATATTGTATATGTGCTCCAAATATTCATATTCTTCCACATTATCCACATTTGGCGTACTTTATTTGGGGTCCATCAGAAGATGACATGTTGACCTCTATTCTCAAAGCTTACATATCACTTCTTGAATCGTAAGTCAACATTATTGGCATAACACCACGAACTATGAGCAAAGTGATCGAAAATTATTTTCTTGCGCCAGGTGGTATTACTTTGAAATAACCATGAAAATATACCCCCTTAATACTAATTATGGCATTATTTAGGACTCCTATTGGAACTACCCATGTTTTTTTCGCCATGAATAATACATGTGGGGATGTATGCAATGCTGGTCACCCCATTTTATTTCAGACATCCATCGTAAGTATGTTAACTTTTGTGCCTATGTCGACCAATATTTCGTTAATGTGCCAACAATCTATACAGTATTAACTAGGATTTATCTATCAAAGCCTTCAATTTTTGTTGATTTTACATGCTAATTATTTGTCTTCCCCATCTATTTCTTTAATGTCATCCTCGGTAATTTGTATAACCATTGGTCTAGTAAGGTTAATATACCCTCTATGTATGGCAATCTACAAACCTCTTGAAACTTATTTCAGCCGATTCTTCCTTCCCCATAGTCTTTCAACCTTTCATTTTATAGCCTTATTTAATCCCATAGGAATTCAATTTCACCTTAAATTTCCTAGACCAAGTCTTTTTCTTCTATGAGAATATCCTTTTCTTTTGCCTTTTATTAGGATATGGTTTTTTGAACATCGATTTCTATGGGTTTCATTTTTTCTAAAGGTGTCTCTTATGTACATATAATAACACATGTGGTAACTTGAACCTTAGATGAAGGCTCCATTATTGGTAAAATTTCTGACTTATCTTCGTCCACCATGTTTTGAGAACTTCTAATAATTCTCACGCCCTTCTCACTTTTTCCCTTCATAATCACATATAAGTTCGGACAATCTTCTACTTTGTGTTCCTTTTGGAAATGGGAAAAGATCATGAATTCTGGACAATCACACTGGTAATGGTCTATTGACCCACACTTATAACAAGTCCTTGGTAGAAATATTTTTCCGCCATGACCACCACATCCTCGACCATTTCTACCTCATTGAAACCCTCAACATCCTTCATTAGAGTTGTCTACTATATCCTAATAAATTACTAGTTATCGGGCTTTGTGAATTTGATCAATGATACAACAATTGACAATGCCATTCATATGCACATCACATATCTTACAATAAATAACAAATTTGGCCTACTTGCTAGAATGCGGGGGGAAAATTTCAAGCATAATGTCCTAATTCACATATTTCACATGCTAGAAGTATAACTTTCAAGATTCTTCACGGACATTTTTTTTTGGTGTGGCCTTCTACTTTAAAATTAGTACACCATATCCCACTCTCGGATTCTATTGTCTTGTCTATAGTCACTTCTCCAATTGAGTTTCCATGGATGTAATTTTAACCTCCATGAATGGACTGACTCTCGTATGAATATTGTCAATCACTTCAACACGCTATGTTGCTTCTAAATATTTACAGGGGTCGATGAAAGTCTTGTGGGAGATTGTGTGCTTGAAGGGAATGAGAAGTTCCCTATGAACCAAGATACGTGTGTTATGTATTTCTTATGAGAATTTAGAAATGAGTGTTTTGAAGCATGTATTATAAGTGTGTACACTCCTAGTGAGTTCTTGTTTGCTCTCTTTGAGTGTTGTAATACTCTACTACTCAAACTCGAGAATGTCATACTCTGTCAGAAATGTTACCTTTACTTGATCATAATCTACCACAACCTACAATGGATCATGATTCCTAAACCACATATGGGCATGGTCAAGAAATGTCATCATAAATTGACTCACTTGTTGTTCTCGAAAAGTTATCCCCTTTGCTCACCGGATAAGTTCTCACTTACGGACATGTTTTAATACATTTTTGACACCATGATACTATGGTAAGTGCAAGGACATATCATAAAATATATTTGACATGACTACTTATTGTGTAGTATTCACAACTCTACCTTGGACTAAAATACCTATTATTGGAGTGACGTTCTCACTCCCACTTCCACTTGTAGGTGAAAGATTATTTCCAGTGGCTTGTTGTGCTGGTGTGTTCCCTTGCACACATGTTGTTGCTGATGTTGTTGTATTGGAACTTATCATGCCAAATATTCACACTTTTGGAAGATGGGGTTTAAGCTATATTTTCTCCGATGTTGGTTTTAATGATTGTAGGATGTATGGGAGGCTACTACTCAAAGTATCTTTCTCTTTATCTCTTTTGACCTCTTCATTACTATCACTTTCAATTAAAACTTGTTCTATCACTTGAATAAATTACATGAATAGGCAATTAGGTTGGATTAGGATACCATCAACATTATACCGCCCTTCCTCATCATCCAAATCTCATATCATCTCTTGACACATTACTACCTCTTCTTAGAGCTCCTTGTAATTGATTTCTTCTCCTTGCCTTAACCAATGTTGTTGGTCATCCCTTGTATTTTCTGGAGTTGAATTGTGTAGATGTAATTTCTTTCTTCATTAACTTGAACCTTTTCTCTTCAAATCACATCCTCCTAAGGGTGTGCTTATAAAAGGAATCCATAACTTGATACTGATATCTTTCTGTCTTTCCTATTTCATACATTTCCCATGCTACTGATTACTTAGCCTTCCTAGGAAAGTTTCTATGCCCATATTAACCATCATTTCCTTAATCTCTAATGAAAGTTACTTAAGGTATGATCCCCATAGCTCCCTAAAGAATTTGAACTATACTTCATCTACACAAGAGAATGTGAAACCTAAATACTCAATGATATAACTCTGAAGAATTCCCTTCCACCAATAGTCTACTAAATTTTTCTAGGCCATGTCATATCTCGCAAGTCTCTTCTTGCGTTCGAAGTTCAAAGATGATTTCATCCCAAATTCCAGCTTTTTCCTAGGCAGTAGGTAGTTAACCATGCATGTAGATGGACCAAAAGTTAAAAAATGTCTCATATAGTGCATCATAAAGGTTGTCTTCGACCCATGCTCATAGTGAACAATTTACATGGCTCAAGTGTCATTCAACAAATGTGTATTTAATGGTGTGTAATCAAGCCTCAATGTTCTCATGTGTTAAAAAAAAAAACATCTTCTATCCACTTCATCCTTGCATTTTAATGAAGGTCTCGATAATGAAACCAAAATGGTGAGTGTTTAGTGTACCTTACCTATATACTTATGCATGTGAGAATATGTTAACCTACACAAAGAATGTCACACCCACCCATCACACTAGCCTATCACTCTATAATATGGTTTAAGGTGTGCTCATCCAAAACATGAACAATTTATAGGTCTCATCAAGGTCAACAAGATCGAAGTATATATGTTAGTGAGTAACTAGTCTAAGAGCATGAATGAATATCAAAGCTAGTAATTAATCAAGTGAAATAATTTCCATATATTAATCATTGATAGTCTAATTACAATTATAATATTTTAGTGTTCTTTAGACTCAACCATAAAAAATTCATGAAATATAAGGTTTTTCCCTCTAATCCTCGGGCTACCCACCTCTATATGTACTTATCCATGTGTATATATCTTTATAATGGTTCCCTCATGGGTATTTATACTAGCGGGGACTTTCCTTTCCCTAGTCTTCCAAAAGCTAATAATAGTTGTTGAGTTACACTGTAAATTTAACTATTACATTTAGGTAGTGGATCAAAATAGCCACTCATTGCCACATCCATGCTCTGTATGGTGATAATAGAAGATCAATGCTTATTATTAGAAAATTTCTAATTTTATCTAGTCTTCTCGATTTCATACAAGTGGTCTAAAGTGTAACTTGAAGTCTACTCTCAGACTTATGTCTATCTTTATCCTCCTTTATCCTGTAAGTCCCTATTAACACTTACCCTTACTGCATGTCCTTTATCGAAATTTTCCTTTCCTTATACAACCTTTAGTTCCTTCCTTCTTTATGTACTTACTCCTCTTTGAACACACTCCTTCCTTGCATTTCTATTGTTCCCATCCTCTTCAAACTTCTGTGTGTCCTATTAAAGAATAGTGGAGCACAAATAAACAATGTTTAGTCTTGCAAGGTCTTAGAGAATAAAGAATACAAAATTATGGGCCTAAAACCATGGTTTATTTTTTATTCAAAGAATATTTTTCATCTAAATAACTCCATTAAAACTCGCTAGAACAACTGAAAATTGTTTTACATTTTTAAGGTGACTCTGCTAGCTAAATTTTCAAAAATTTGGAGCAAATGTTCTTCATAAATTTACCTTTCATTTGATCCATTAATTGAATGATGAGGTGGAGTATTTTTGGAGATATTGAGGAATGATTTTTCTCTCAATATTATGCCTACTTATTTGAATTTTGCACTTCCCCATAGATTCAAACGAGAGAATTGTCTAAAAGTTAGAGGATCACTTCCTATCAACAATATCTTTCAAATGAATCCATTCTCAACTTATTTGGATGATTCATTCATCAGTAATGACCACATCCATGTCATAACTAAAAGCATCATTGAAAACCATTGAAGACAATTGGATAAGAAGGAAAACTCATTTGCTAACTTGATTCAGCATGCACAAGAGGATTGTTGAGCATGAAACATCCAATTGAATCATTTGAAGGTTTTCATGATGGAAATCATGGTGTTAGTGTATTTTTGATCTCTTCACCATTATCAAATCAAGAGGTTCCACAATGAGTGCTTATATTATTTAGGAAAACATTGTCTATTTGGTCATTTCTTGGTGTCAACTCACAAAGAGGAATTATTTCCATTTCAGAGGATTGTCATGTTTTCATCGAGGATTCTCATGAATATTTGATATAGTAAAATCCAAGAGAGATCATAGTTCTACGAGTCCGAGGAATGAATGGTGTAAATCCATTCTTCACGATGATTACAGGATGAGTATTTTCTCTCGTGAGAGACAAGAGATCACATTCACTAATAAGTTGATTTGTACATTCTATTGTTGTTCATAGAGATGAAGAGTTAAAAAAATTGTTCGGAGTATGACCAAAGATGATCAGTTAAGATAAGGTGTGGAGAATCAATTCCAAGGTCTAAGAAAAGATATGATCTGATCAAAGAAGGAGCCAATGAATATCCTATCCATTTTCAACATTCATCTCCATAATGAAGGAATATTAGGACTTCATCCTACAAAGATCTTCTCGATCACACTTTCTCTCTTCTTTTCTCTTTCTAACATTATGTTTCTTCATTATGAAACAAATTTTGTAAAAGTGGCTTAAGTAACTTAAAGTTTCTATTTATTCATTGAGATTGTAATTTAAGTTGAAAGGTCATGTGGAAATGTAAAGAGTCATTGGCTTTGAATATAAATTGTAAGGCTTTCTCCATTCCGAGGATCGGGTTTTGCTCCTCCTATAACAAGTTATATTTCTTCTATTTCTTTCCTATTGTATTCATCTATTTCTCAAATCATACTTAAAAATAGAGCATTCTAATCTTACACAACTAGGGAAAGACTATTTTTTTGATGAATATAATGTAGTTAAAATTTGTGTTGATTATGTGTTTTTTCTTGCTTTGTATATTGGCGTCTTCTCATTGAATATGAAAATACTTATGGTTTTGTGGTTAATAAACTTTGCATTCTATTTATTACTTAAAACCCCTCTCCATTTCTCTTCTCCTACTCATACCTCATACTCCTTTTACTCTATGCACTATTGCCACATGTTTAATGGAGTGTTCTTGTGTGATCCCTAGTCTTCGAACACTTTGAGAATAGAACTAGTGTAAAATATTTCTATCTTTCAATAAACAGGATCCTCCTCATTTCCAAGAGGAGGGAATTAGTCCCAAAGTGTTTGTAGAAAACCCCATATTTTGTCCTTGACAAAATATTTCACCAAGTTTGAAATGTAGTGTAGCACTCAGTGACAATCACATTGGGGTGATGGCTATGGTCATGTATGACTCAAGCATGTACATATTTTACTCCCTATAATATTTACTTGAGTCTTGTACATGTAGCTAGTGTTTGTTTTGTAAGTGCATGTGTGACAAAAACCATACAAAACGCTGGAACAACACAAAGTGAAGTGAAGGAAACATGATTAGACCTTGAAAAGATCGGACCTATACTTACTACCATGAAACTAGCACATGGTACAGATACTAGTGCCTAGGGTGGTCATGTCCCCTTCTAAGCGCTACTGTTCATAAGATTTGCATATATCTATTTTCTAGATGAATAATATACAACCCAGATCTATTTTATTCCATAAGTATTCCAGCCCAAATTAGGCACAAACATCGAATTATCGGTTAAGTCACTCTTACCCTCTAGTTACTTATACTTATTTTCCATTATATGTTGTATCTTCTATGTTTATGATATTTATTTTATTTATCTTACTCCTCTGATTAATATTTAATTTTATTAAATCAAGGATATACTATATGAAACTCATTTACCTCATCCATTTACTAAGAAAGAACCAATTTCTACATCCATGCCTATCGCACCCATTTACAACCTAATTAGATTTAACATGAAACCTAATTGATTTTAGTTATTCAGTGCACTAAAGTATGTAATGGTTAGTAATTGAATATTTTGATTAATTAACTTCTAACATTAATTACTACAATCAAAATAACACTTTTATACTAGTAATTGATATGTTAAATAAGATATGAACTTAATAATACAAAGGAATGAGTGTACTTAGCTGATTACATATGTTTTTGGAAGGTTCTAGAAGGACGTACTCTCGAAGAGGGAGATATGGACTAGAATAAGCTTTATTCTAGAGGATGTCACTAGAAAATAGACTAGGGCATGGCCGTACTCCAAACTACTAGGGTTGTACCATGTGGTCTTGCACATTCTCGTATAGTCTTGGACATGCGGGTATTTTTCCTTCATAACTTATGCACATTTTTAGTTGTCTAAAATACTATACCATTGTCAAACCCTATTTTACAATCATCATTTGAAGCTCTCTAAATTATCTTATCATCATCTCAAATCCTATCCATGGATGAGAAGTCTGTAAAATAAACATTAGTTGGGTTGTGGGAACCCTTGTATACCACTCGAAGTTGGCACTACTCAAGAGACCTCAAACCACATGTCATTCTTCACCTAACACATGATATATAAATGAATGTAACTATGTTTGACAACCACCTTTGACATGCTTGAGTTGAGTTATTGCTCTTGCTAAAATACTTGGGGAATAAAACTTTGAGTACTTGTAGGTGATGGAGATTGTTTTCTTAACTTAATAAGAAGCTTTATATATGAGGATATTTTTTCCATAATAATTGTAGATGCAATATTCCAATATTTAGGGAGCTTTGGGTGCCTTTTGCAAGTATTGGATGATAATGTATCAATGTAGTGCCATATAATTTCTAGGTTAACAGATGAAGTAATATTTACTTGCTTATATAATGTTTCATAGATGATTTATCAATGAAAGGATGACCCATAGAGATTAGAAGACCTAACGAAAGATATTAATTTGAAATCAAGGTTGAGGACATGTGCCTCCAAGACCATTTAAGTCAATTAAGACCAAATGTACTATCATGACTAATCTGTGGTCCTTACTAGATAAGAAAAACAAACCATATGAAGTTTGGAACATGTTGCTTGGTATTTATATATGGACTTTATTCATTATGTTATTAGAATTTGATGACATGTCGGTGTGAAAGGATAAAAAAATAAACATGATACCATGTGAATTTACTAAGTGGGAATGAAAAATTTGTATTTATCTTAACAAGAGTGCATTGTAAAAACTAAAAAATGTCAAAGAACGTGTTGTCGAATGCTTTATTTGGACAACTTGCTTTGAATTATAGAATTAGGTGGCCTTAAATTCTTCCAAAATTATTTAGTTTGTTGCCTCCTAACTCTTCCCTGGAAACCAAAAGGACTTATCCATTTTATACCATGTTTTGTCCTTGGTAAGAAAAAAGCTACATCAAAGAAACAATATACCATGGAAAAGGAAAATCCATGAGACCAAAGGAATGGTATAATGTAAAAAAGGAAAATGTTACGAGATATGAGAATCGATAAAAAATATAATTTCATCCACCTATGCCAAGGATATGGTGACATTTTTGCATGGTCTTATGATGACCTTAAGGATATGATACCAATACCATTCAATATACCATTAAATTGTCCCCTGAAACCAAACTAGTGAGACAAAATAAAAGGCCAGTTAATCCTAAGATTAAACCTTTAATGAGAAAGAAGCTGAACAAATTGATCGAAGCTAAAATTATCTTCCCCATCAAACACTCTTCTTGGGTTGTAAACCTCGTCCTTGTTAGGAAAAATAATGGAGAGATAAGGATGTGTGTAGACTTTAGAGACCTCAATAAAGCCTCTCTCAAGGATCATTACCCTTTACCTTCCATGGATCAAATTTTAAAATCAATAGCAGGGGTTGAGAGGTTTTCCACTTAGGGATGGGTTCTCATATTATAATCAAATTATTGTCAAAGAGTCTGACCAATATAAAACAACTTTCACCACCAAGTGGGGGACATTTTCCTATCAAAAGATGCCTTTTGGGTTGTCCAACACTGGTGCTAAATTTCAAAGGGACATAGATATAGTTTTCAAGGACTAATTAGCGATATCGTTTTGGGCTATTTGTAAGATATTATCATTTTCCTAAAAGATAAGAAGACCATCTAATGTACCTTGAGCATATTTTTAATAGATGCACATGATTTGGCATAAATTTAAATCCAAAAATTGTATCTTTTTTATCCTTGAGGGTAGACTCTTAGAACATGTTGTATTTAAATATGATTTGAATATTGGTTTATAAATAATTACGAATACCTTGGTTTTTTTCTTTGCCCCAATACAAAAAGGCATTGCATTATTTCTTAGGGAATATCAATTTTGTGAGTAAGTTTGTCAATAACTATGTTGAGTTGGTAAGACCCATAATATTAATGCTTAAGAAAGGATGTAATTTCCAATGGACACAAGAGGCCAACAATTTTTTTGAAAAGATTAAGTAGGCTATAGCCAAGGCTCCCACTCTAATCAGCCCTAATTTAAAAAAAGACTTCATCCTATTTTACTTTCGATGAGAAAATAGTCATCACATGTCTTAACTTAAAAAAATCATCAAGGCTTGGAGCAGCCAATAACTTTTACAAGCCTAACACTTAAAGATTATGAGCTTAAATATAAATTTGTTAAAAAGTAAAATTTTACTATTTGAAGAGATCTCAAAATTTTAAAAACTAGTTTTCTAAAATAACATCAAAGTATTTGTTACTCATCCAAGTATTAAGTAACACACTATGAACATTGAAATAAGTGAAAAGAGAGCTGCCCAGTTATTACTAAAATCATGGATTTTGACGTTGAAAAAGCGTATACTAAGTTGATTGGAGGCAACGTATTGTGTCAACACTTGGATGAAGATGGGTGGTCCACACAAGAATCAATCTAAGTCCAATCGGTTATAGGAGAGGAAAGAATTGAAAATGTCCTAGGTTTCATAATATGGTTTAGTACTTATACATTGGAGATTTACCCAACACATTCAACATAATTCATAAAATGCATTTTAGATTGCTATCCCTTAACTACGAGCTATTTGGATGTGTCCTCTTTAATATAAACATAGATGGTATGATGTTGAGACATGTGAAAGATAGAAAATTTGAGGAAGTAATTAGAGAGTTTCATGCAGGGGTTTACCGATGGGCATTTTACTCCTCAAATTACTGTAAAAAATATCTTGAGGGCTGGTTAGTTTTGGCCCACCTTGTTTTCATATTATTAGAAATAGGTAAGAGGTTATAAGAAATGTTTTTTTCATGGGTAGAAAATGGAATGCGGCCCTTCCACTTCAACCCAACATTGTTGATTAACCTTTCTCTCAAAGGGGTCTAAACTTCATTGATATAGTAAACTCTCCTTCAAGTGTTAGTCATCATTAGGTTTTGAATGCTACAAAATACTTTACAAGGTGGATAGAAGCCGTGCCACTAAAATAAGCAACTAAAAACATCATTTTGGAATTCACGAGAAGACATTGTGATTAGATTTGGGGTTCCCCACACATTTATATCTAATAATGTCAAGGATTTCATTGGAGCCAAAGTGACTAATTTTACCTTAAGGTATGGTATTTACTTGAAAACATCTTCAAACTATTATCCTCAAGGAAATGACCTTGTTAAATCCTCTAATAAAAATCTAATCAGAATCATGAAGAGGAAAATGGAAGACAATAAGAGGTAATGACATACTAAGGTAAGAACAACACTTTGGGTTGATAAAATCACACCCAAGAAGTCTATTAGGAACTCTTCATTCATGCTTGTATATGAGAGAGAATCTAGGTTTCCCACTCTACTTGAACTTATAGCTCTATAGTTGGCTCATCAATTAGAATTAGAGCATCATGATGCAAGAACCATAAGGATTGTTGTGTTGGATAACTTAGAAAAAATCAGAGAAGAAGTTAGGGAGAAATTGCAAGATCAACAACAAGCTATGTAAAAGTGGTTTAAGAAGAAATCTAACCCTCAATAATTTAGAGGAGATTTGGTTCTAAAATTGGATGAAGACCACTTGAAGCAAAGAAAGCATAAGATGTTTGATGATATTTGGAGTGGCCCTTATTAAATTGTTGAGATTAAGGAGAGTAATGTTTTTGAATTGGAAAAGCTTGATGGTGAAATCTTGCCAATCCTGATCAATGAGATTTTCCTCAAGTCTTATTTTTTATTCCCCCTCTTTGTAAATAACTGTAAATATTTTTTTGTTTCTCACTCTTTGTCTTGTTTTGTTCCCTTGCTTTGTCCTCATTATCGTGTGCCTTCTTGGCCTCATTTTTAGACTATGGATGCTCACTACTCCTAATCTATGTTTTCAACTATATTTCCCATTTTGTTGAGTCTAGAATACTAAGAAGTTTTTAGAGGTGGAGGTTGTGTAGTACCCCTTGAGTCACCATGGTAACATCTTTCAAGTTTCAACATTGTAATGTAAATCTTCCAATTTAGTTGTGTTTAAAAAGGTACTTGTAGTATTGTAATCACCCTATCCATCTACAAAAGGAAAACCAATTTCCCCATACGCCTTCCACTTCTCTTTTGATTAACTATTGAATTGTTTGCAAAATGGTTAAGAGTTACAAGTATCGAAGGCACATATATGTGAATCATTTGAAGCATTTCAGGGAGTATAACTTGGGATCAAAGTAAGTAAAAATTATATTGGAAACAAAGCAAATTACGGGCCATCACGGTTATTTTTCAAAGTAGACTAGAGTTTTGGAAAGTCTGGGAGAAGTTCTCAAAATTTTCATACTAACTCCATGCCCAATGGATACACAAGACAACCGGTGTTAGGAAATAATTAGTGTTCACATTAGAGGGGTATTTGATATTTACCATGTAGTAAATAATACTTACGGTTATATGGTTAGATCATATATTGTTGTATATAACAATATTGGTTCGCATATAAGTTTGTTAAACCCGTATCACTATTAACGGGTCATTTGTTTGTACTTCCTATTAATTAGGAAGTTGGTTTGTTATTTCTATGGCTATATAATAGCCTTTGTAATATTCCCATGAGTATGTTGAATATAATATTATTTTCTATGAAAGGATTATACCTCGCATTTGGTATCAAATTGGTCGATTCATTTATAATATGGAAGAATTGAGTTTGTAATCATTGACCAAGGGGAACCCCGAATGATGTTATTGTATTTGTGAGAAGTCATTTAGTTTTCTGATAGTTGTTGACAACAATAATTGTATGAGTGCAACGATTTGTGCAGAGATCTTAGATATTTTTATAACTAATCATCGCCATTTGTGGTTTACATTCAATGACTCCTCAGTTTCACCTAACTATAGTGAAATATGATTTTGCATTGTATTATATTTTGATCAATGGTTTTGGCTTGGCCGCTTCAAAGGATTTTGCATTGACATCAGTAGTGCACGAGCTTGGATCTCAAATCATCAAAATATTTCTATGTATCAATTAGATAGATCATAGCTTGTACGTATGATTTTGCATAATTTTCTCAAACTCCAAATATTTCTATGTATCAAATAGATAGATTATAGCTTTTACGCCATGATCTAATTGATGATCTCACTGAATAATGTTATACATTTTCCTTGGCTCTATCAAACATTGGTATGAGTTTTCTAATTACACTGCATCTTATTCCCGTCAACTTTGGAAAAGGTTTTTTTTGAATACAAATTGATAAACCATCCACATAGAAGATTTGCGTTCAAATTTGAAGTGGTAAGAGAAACCAACAAACATTTGGTAATTTCAGTTAGGATTTTAGAATATGTGTTTAGGAAATTTGTTTAATGTTACATGTAAAAATCACGTATGTGATTATTTTTATTTTCAAACAATTTTATATAAAGTCAATTTGTTTATATCATCATTGTCGCCAAAATAAAAGTATTCGTGTCATTAAAATTTTATCATCGACGTCAAGAGTCTTGGCAAAATTTCATTGCAAGTTAGAGTAAAAATTCCAAAAATAAAAAAATTGCCTTACAGACGCATTTTCGGTGTTACCCAACATCCAGAAAAATAAAGTGTTTCACATTACGGGAGGGAAGAAAAGAATAAGTTCAATGTAGAAATAAATGTGCTTCATTTTTGCATCTTGTTGAGTTAGCAACACATACCCCATAGGCGGAGGAATCTAAAGCCGGAGGTCAATCAATGACCTCTCGTTAGTCACCAATAGACGAGGCTGCAAGGAGCTATGGTGGCATTTTGTGGTGTGTGTTTTGCTTTCTACTATGATTTCAGATTTCCAAAGTGAGATTCATTTTCGAGTACATGTATTGCAATGTGTTCTGTTTCTAGTGTTCAGTTGATTTTGTGTGAAGATCATTCCTATTCGATTTGTATTTAGTGAGCGTGTAATTTCCTACATAATTCCCTGATGTGAGAATATAGTGGAAAATATGAAAACAAAATGAAAAATAACATCATGATATTTGGGTTGTTGGTTATCTGTAAAACTTTATGTATGTTTTGGGTTATTGGTTGTCTGCAAAACCATCTATATGTTTTGGGTTGATGGTTTTCTTGTAAAACCATCCTTGTTGAGGTTGTTGGTTGTCCTGAAAAACCATCCTTGTTGGTTGGTGGTTGTCTAGTAAAACCATCCTTGAAGGTTGTTGGCTCTCCTAAAAACCATCTAGATCATGAGCACACATGGGCGACAAGCTCTGAAGGAAGTGTGATTATTTTTCTCCCATGTTCACACCAAGGGCGGAATGTTAGAAAATCATTAGTGTTCACATTAGAGGGGTATTTGATATTTATCGTGTAGTAAATAATTCTTATGGTTATATGGTTAGATCATATATTATTGTATATAACAATATTGGTTCACATATAAGTTTGTTAGACCTGTATCACAATTAACAGGTCATTTTTTTGTACTTCATATTAATTAGGAAGTTGGTTTGTTGTTTCTATGGCTATATAATAGCCTTTGTAATATTCCTGTGAATATGCTTTGAATATAATATTATTTGTTGTGAAAGGCCCGTACCTAGCAATCGGTTCACTCATCTAACAGGTAGATGTCCCCTAAAAGTCACCAAAATGTTGTCAAATAAGCACATGTGCTTTATTTAAACAACTTACTTTGAATTGTAGACTTAGGTGGCTTGAAATTCTTCCAAACTTGCTTAGTATGTTTCTTGCTAAGTCTTCTAGGAAATCATAAGGACTTAGCCATATTTTACCTTGTTTTGGCCTTGATAAGCAAAATCCATAAACCAAAGAAATAATATATCGTGGAAAAGGAAAAAAGCTGTAAAAACCAAAGGAATGGTATACCACGGAAAAGGAAAAGCCACATACAAAAGAACAATATCTTTGTGGAAAATAAATAACTTGCACAAAGGGAATGGTATACATAGACAAGGAATTTTTTTAGACCAAAGAAACAATATATACCGTGGATAAGGAAAGATCCACCCCAAGGAAATATTTTCGCGAAGAAAAATCTGCACCAAAGGAATAGTATATCGTGAACTAGGAAAAAAGCTGCAAACCAAATAAATGGTATACCATAGAAAAGGAAAAAGACATGAACCAAAGGAATGGTATATCATTGACAAGGAAAAATTCACACAAAAGGAAAATTTTGCGTACATGAAAACATCTCGCCCAAGGAAAGATCTTCCCAAGGAAAGGTCCACACCAAGGAAAATCTGCATCTAAAGAAAAATACTTGGAACAAAGAGAGATCCCGAGATCCAACTAGTAGGGATTCATAGAAAAATAGACCTTTAAGTTAAATTTAATGGCCTCATGGCTGTCCACTACGTTAAATGACCTAGGAATCTTAAAATGGTAGTAACTTCCGATCCAGCCACTTAATCGACAAAATTTGTCTATTTGGAAATATATTAATGATCTCTACATGATTAGAATGCTTTGGGTCATTTTTAGGCTTGTTTCATGACCTAATAATTAATTCAAGGTCCCATAACCATTTTTAGATTTGAGTTTTGTAACACGAATTGAAATTTTCTCTTTTACTCACATGTTTTGATCTAGAGACTCTATCCACCTGCACATTATATCAATGAAAATGTCATGCAAAACTTTGTTTTGAGACCAATTTCAGAGGTTATAGTGAAGGGATTAGAGATATATTCTTGATAGAAATTTAGTGACCATTTTAAAGTTTATTCTCAATTTGGGATGCCCAAATCAATTTCCCTTCAATTTTTTGATCTCACAAGCATTTCTTAGTGGAATATTCATTTAGTGGCTCAAAAACACATGATCAAATGAATTAGGGGATCTTGTAATGAATTATGAACAAACAAAGAGCAATTTTTAGTGTTCCCAAAAAGAGAATCCCGGCTTTATTAGACAAATGAAAGCTCAATATTCACCTATCTTCCTTGATATTGTGGGAATTTATGGATATCTATATTAGATTTCATCTTCTAGGAATATATATACTTTAGATTGTTAAGGAAGGCATATTTTTTGTTAGAGATCATCATGAGACCTAAAGTATGCTCTTAGGAGTAGGTTTGGGTGAATTTCTTCTTCATAGTATCTCTAGGAATTCCATATCCTTCCAAAAGTCATATTCCATGGCATATTTTGATCCCATTATTGTTGTAGAGACACTAAGACATTTAACTAACTACCTAAATCGGAAGGGTGCACACAATTCTCTACCAACAATTGTAAGCATGCACAGATGGGACCTTATTTTCATTTTGTTTATATATTGTGAGGTTTCTTAGTGTTCTCATGGATGTTCTTGTAAAATGTAGCAAGTTTTGGTGTTTTTAACTCTTATTTGGTTTATGAACCTGTTTTTTAAACACCGATGACTCTATAAGATTTAATTTGTAAAGTCTAGTTTCCCATAACACATGATACAAATCACAACAAGAAGTCTTGTTGTTGAACAACATGTTGTTCTCTTGTAATCATCTCCCAAAAGGTGCAGGAGAAAATATTTGTAAAGGTATAAGAAAACCCATCTATGAGATTCCTCTCCACTCCTCCACCTAGAATCCAATCTCAAAATATGTAAAAGACCCTTTAATAAGGTAAATTTAAGTGGCAAATATTCGTTTATTCATGAATATTTTAGTTTTTAAAATTTGTATTTGGTGAATTTTTAGGGTAAGAATTAGGACCGGGTCACTGAAGTTTATAGGTACAAGTTGATTTTATGGGTCAGTTTGCTAAGAGTTTACACCAATAGATGAATTTTCAAATTCAAATCATCATTAGCATGAAATTGAAATTTGTAAAATTCACCTTCATATATATAATGATTACAAATTTACAATTTCATATATCAAGTATACATCAATTTTCTTTGCAATTCCTTTACCCATGCTCATGGTCCTATGGGAATTGACAATTGAGATCGACTTGCATATCGCAACCCTCTAACATTAAAGGTATTTTAACAATTAATATGTTATTATGTTGAAGTTGTATATAATGTAAAATGTTAGAAATGACCGATCAACAGATAACATAAATGTATGCTACTTGCTGTAACATTTTTTATGATCTTGGTTGGAAGCATAAATAATGCCACCAATCGGTAGAGTAAAAAAACTACTGAATAGTAGCATAAAATATGCTACCACTTGGTAGTATAAAATATGCTTATCGATCGATAGCATACATTTATGCTATCGGCGGGTAACATACTATATGCTACTGAGATCGGTAGCATAAAAATACTACCGGTTGGTAGCATAAAATATGCTATTGGCGGTAACATAAAAATGCTACTCTTGGCCGGTAGCATACATTTATGCTTACCATCCAAGAGCATGATATATACTATCACTAGTAGTGTAGTATTTATTTGCACACTAAAGCTAGGCACTCCAATACTTCAATCAACGAGACTAGATGCTCACCGAAGTGCATGCAGCTATCGTGTCCCTCCTTTATTATGTCTACCAAAACATTAACAAGCATAACCATAGTGATATTTAACCAAGAAAATGATCAAGAACCATTAACCATTGTATTCATTCACTTGGAAATACATGTAATAAGGAAACAACACCAATTACGATTACACCATAACAAGAATCAATTACACATACACATTTCCATACTCATTCACATTAATGATCATAACCCATCCACCATATTCCATTATAACAAGAGTATGACATAGCTGAAGTATAATACATAACAAGTATTATACCGGGCGTTGGACCATGCACGCGAGTATCAAACCCTAACTAAACAGTATGATAGACTCCATGAACTAGAAATAGTGATTCTTGGTACCAAAATCACAACTTTCAACACACACACACACACACACACACACACACATATGGGTGGGGAATTTCCCTTCACTGGCCATGCACTCTCCTAATAATATGTGTGCCCCAAATAGAATACACACGTGCTTTACAAAATAACTAATAATAGATTGTCCTATGAATAAGACTTTTTAAAATCCTATTAATAGCCTCCATGCATGTTTTCAAACTACATGTTCATCCTCCAAAAATAGCCCTTACTTGGCTGCTAAGTTATCATGCTTTTGTCCTTTGCTTAGTCGGCACTCCATCATGCTTTTCTATTTTTAGCCCGTAATATGTACAATCGGATAAGTCATGAATCTTGTCCACCTGAGCACGAACCGCCCGCATGTTGTTCTAACCCTTTTCTTGTGCACCCCTTTGTGCCTTCCTCATGCATGCCCAAAACTCCCAAACGTGGCTTATACTTGAGCATTTTTGCTTGGTCAACACTAACCTACACTAATGTCATTGTTGCCCCTGACAATGGGGATTCTCGATTTATCCCTCTAAGAATACAAATAATAAAGAATGAAAATACCAAGAATAAGGAAGTAGAATAAAAGAGTCTTTAGGGCATGCTGATTCCCTACTCCTCAATCGGATGCAACAGTTTGGGAATCCTTATCAAGGGTGCTCTCTAGCTCACCCCACTCTAAATATTTGGTGGCCGTATCTGGGATTAATCTTGTCTCCTCCATAATCTCCTCGGTGGTCATGTTTTCACTCTTATGATTAAACTCCTTATAACTCCTACTGGACCCAATATCAACCCCTCCAAGCTATCCGTATTTTGCATGATGAGGGATCTTAGCTCCTTAAGCTTGATTTCATAAGTATCCCTTTTAGTCTTCATGAAATCTCTTTTTTGTGCAATCTCATCAAGGAGATCCTCTCACTCGATCTTCCCTTCTTTCCTTACATCCCGCGCACTTGCTAAATCAACCTCCTCTTGATTGGTCTATGTTCCAAGGATGGGGTCAAGGTCTTGACTATGTTCAAAGGCCCATCCTGCCTTTTTCAAAGCATCCTTTATCGTTTGTAACATGGCTTCAAGTTGCACAATTTTTTGTCTAGAGTCTTCTTATTCTTCTCCTTTTCTACTTCTATGTCCCCTTGTGTTACCCCTTGTACACTCATATTATCCTATAGTAATATATGAACCAAATCTTATAAGAAATGTAAATATGACTGATACCTATCCTTAGTTCATTCATCAAATTCTAGGTGTGCTTCCAAAATATCATCTCCAATATTGGCTGCCTTGTTCAAGATAGCCTTTGTGCACTTCTCTACATTGTCCCACGTCTCGGCCAATTCTTGTACCTTATGTTATTTATTCTTCCTATCCCGAATCATTTTCCCGAGGGTGGATCCCTTATCTATATTTCTAATAGCCACTTTTGTCACCATGTTTGTTAAGGAATCACTATCCTCTTCATCAATTAGCTCGGTGGGCTTTCTTGTTACATGGGTCATGTGAGGTGCCTTCTTCATTCCGTGCCTTATAAATTCTTCCTCACTCACGTCAAAGTCTAGTTCATCCATATGCATTTGCATACTCTAGAAAACATCTTTCTGGTGCGCATATTCGCACCCTCTGGGTCAATCATATCCCACCCATATAAATGCTCAACAATGAGTGTGCTTTGGAATCTTGCATGTATTATCTTTGTAGGGTCATTGACATACCCAAGGTATGGGGTGTGTAAGACTTTTTCTCTCCTTTGGCCACCGGTTTACCTCCCTATGGGTATATGAGTTTCAATACCTCAAAACATACCCTCTCTTTTTTTCACCAGAAGCTCCTCCATGCTCCCCTGATGGCTCACCCTCGCTCCTTTATTTTTCTTCACCTCCTCTAGTGGGACCTTCCTTGAGCTCACTTTGGGAACCTCTGTATTGTGATGGGTATCCTCATCCTTGGGATCTTCTTCATCTTCCACATTATGAATGGGGGAGACTCGTGTTACGTGTATCCTTGTCTTACATACCTTCTTCATCACCGTCACTTTTATGCACTAGCTTGCACCTTCTTTTATTTTTCTTCTCTGGCTCGGCTTGGTGGTGCTGCCCTTGGTGACCTTCTAACTACTTTGAAGGTCCCTATGCCACCGCTTCTACTCCATCCAATTTATTCTTAGATTTCTTCTATGGCCTTGGTCAATTACGCCATTTTCTTCCTTCTATGTCTCCTCAATGTCAAGATCAATTTTGATTTATTTCTCTACTTGCCTCAAAGGAGTATCCTCGCACGTCCTCTTAGTGCCTACAACCTTCTTTCCTTTGGGAGGGTCTTGGAAGTTTCACATCTTCTCCAACAACATACTTCCCTTCCTGGAACCTAGGCTTGAGGTAAACATATACGTGCATAACTTATTTCTTCCCAACTCCCATGGATTAAGGAGTAATGTCAATGTTATTTGACTCCATTGTCTCCTCGTAGGCCATCTTGTTGGGATAGACATAAGTATTCTAAAATATATGGTAATCTATGTCCACCTTATCTACATTAAATTTCAGCTTCCTCTCATTATATAATCCATTCATAGAATCCTTGAAGGTTGTAAATGTGAATGATAAATTTCACCATGGGATTTTCTCCCCATCCTTCATATAAAACATGCCCAAATAGAAGTGTTTGCTTATCCATCCAAAACCGAGGGTAATTCTCTTGGTACGTGTCATTCACCTTTAAATGCCTCACACATCCTTCTATACCATTTATTTATGTGCTACTTATAGCTTTATAAGTGAATTGAGTGAACCTCTAGGCTAGCAACTTATGGTCCATAGGATACACCCACATTTTTCTCTAGGCCCATATGGTACCCCAATCTCACAAAATACTAACAAGTAATATTGCACCCCATGTAATTTTCTCACCTTTATTAGCCTATATGCATGCTTCCTTAATGTTGCATTCGGTGATGTACTACGTGATGTTATAGTAAGTTTTATTCCCCATATTGTGAAAAATATGTAGTGAAAACTTATTCACCTCTTTCTGTCTCTCGGATGCACCTAGCTTACAACTTACTAAGTGTGCAACCACTCTTGTTGTAGGGTCTCTGATGCCTGACACATCCATCACGTGACCTCCTTTATGGTAGTTAAGTGTAACCGCCCTAGCTTCTACTCCTACATAATTATCCAAGTCGACTCCATCTCTTCTCCCGATATGTGCAACCATGTCACTTTTCCTATCAAATGCCCTATGAGGCACATTCTCATGCCTGCAAAGTAAAAAAAATTCCTCATGGACTCGCGATACTAACCACTGATATAGAAGTTCTAGTTTTCTGAAGAAGGGTATCTCATAGAGCTAAAGCCCCCTATGATCTCCAAGATTCTTTGTACTGAGTCATCATAAATCCTTTTCCCAAAATTTTTCCTCTCATTTGTCTTGATGACCGTGTCCTTCTCAATGTCACTCTCATTCTTGTATGAGAGATGATTAAAATCATTAATTTTGCATTTTGTTCAATGTGACTTCCATTCCTTTCCCTCTATGACCTATCTTGGATATTACATCTTTATAAACCATTCCTCTGGTGCTTCCTCTGTCATAAGCATCTTGCCCTTGTTCACATATTTCTTGGGTGTTATTGCTAATTGTTAATAATTTTTTTCTAACTTGTAAGGTGCCCTAGGTATCGATTACTCACTACTTGCTTGCTCTTGCAATTTTTTTTTCCTTTGGTTCCTCTAATCCGTGTGACCTAGCTACAAATTCCACTTCTCAAGCCCTAGCTATGAGATTCAACCCAAAAACCTCATATTACTCTCTCCACATGCCTTTTCCTCTCTCTCTTACTTCCATAGAGGATCTCCACTTCAGCCGCACCCAATATTTCCTGGTTTGATAAATTTCTCCTCTTCGCATGCACTTCACATGTGTTTTCACTTCCGTTGCTCTCTAAGGCTCGAATACTCTCTTATCCAAAGTAAAAATGAGTTTTATTGTACCCCATTTATAGTTTATTCATGATTTTCCCCCATTAATTGCTCTCTACCTACCACCATACTTAGCTTTAATTATGCTTTTCCTACACTTTTCGCTTCTTTTTCCACGCATTACAGCCGTAACCTTCTAGTGCGACTACTTCTTCCCAAGCCACAAACGTCCTTGCATGCACCTCCTTACACTGTAATACATAATCCTTTGCGCCATATGCTAAGTAATTCATCTTGTTGCTTCCTACCTCACGTTACACTATGCGACCTCTTTCCATATGTGGTCTTCATCCTAAGAAATTCCTCATGAGTACCATCATCCTAAGCACGTGTAACACCTTTCTTTTTGCATGTATTTTAGAGAGTATCCTTACTTCACACCTCACATATGCACCTATGTCAACTTTCCAACCTCGCCAACTCCGTATATAGATCTCAACAATCGAATTCTATTAGTAGAGTTTATGGTAGCACACCATAAAACCAACCCATATCACCCTCAAGATAATGGTGATGCAAAAGATTTCAACAATATTTTGGGACAAACTCTTGTGAAGATTTGTGACATTGGAAGAAAGGATTGGGATGATAAAGTGTTAGGTGTACTTTGGGCCTTCATGAAAACATATAATATATTGAATAAGGCCACACCCTTTTAATTAGTGTTTGGCATAGAGGTAGTACTACTAGTTGAATTCATGTTACCATCCTTGCATATTACGTGTGCAGGTGGATTAGATGATGAGAAAGAAATTTAGGAGTGCATTGAGAAACTAATGCAATTAGATGAGCGGTGCACAATTGCGTGTTAGAGATAGAAGAGTGAGAAGGCATGACGAAGGTTTGACATAATAGGCACATTAAGAACAAGACATTTGTAGTTGGAAAGATGGTCCTTCTCTATGACTCCAATTTTATGCACCACCTAGGGAAGTTGAAGGTGCATTAGTTGGGACCTTTTATAGTAACCAAGATACTTGAATTAGACACATGTCAGTTATAAGTGTTGGATGACACCATGTTTCTCGATTACTTAAATGGGAGTAGGATGAAGCCCTACTATAAATAAGCTTCTTGGTATTTTTAATAAGGCAAGTAATGCCATCTAGATTATATTTCCTTTCATGTTTTGTTTTCCCTTTCAATTATTTCATCTTTCTTGTTTTGTTGTAATAAGCGCACTTGTGCACATGAAGCTAACTACTATCTATTGAGTTCATATGTAGAGGACCTTACATACATTTAGTGTGGGGTGAACTAGGTAAGAGACATTGTTGGTGCTTGAAGGTGAGTTGAAGTGAGTGAATATGTGCATGCAATGGTGGAAGGATGGTGTGTCGGTCTTAGGTTGTACACGTAAAAAAGGAAAAAGGTGTCACAAAAGATGAGAAGGATGATGACAATAAGAAAATTTCTTAGATTGAATACCATGCAAGAAGAAGGATCATGCGGTGTAACACAATGTAGGTAATGATGAAGATGCACTACTTGTTATATAGTGTAGAGGATTATGTATTACAATGCATGGATGCATGCATGAGGAGGTCTCGTGGCTAGGGAAGTAGTGAGTACACCGAGAAGGTTACAACCTGCGGTGTGCGAAGGAAACAACACAAAAATGTAGAAAAGCAAAAAGTAGAATTAAATCTATTGTATAGTGGTAGGTGAGGAGAAATTAATGCAATAAAAAGTTGGAAACCTATAAAAAGGGCATCAAGATGAGTTCATTTTCACATTACCTTGTGAATAACTTAGGTGTTTTCAAAAGTGAATTGGTGCGATTTCTTATGAATTTGAGAAAAACCGGACCAATCGACCGAACCACTTGGATAAAATACATGTCCAAGTAGGGAATCTCCTTCATGTGGAATTTTGGGGCTTGAGTGTGGGGTGGAAGGTTATTTGTAAGAAAAGAAGGGTTTATAGAATTAGGGAAAAAATTGATTTAAGAGAACAAGGTAAGAAGAACATTCGGTCTGATGGTTGAAAAAAAGGAATTACAGGCACATAGGGCATAGAGATATATGTTAAAGAGATAGAAATTTCATGTAATTTGAAGACATGGCACTAAGGAAACAAGCAACCGTGTCACCTAAGGTGAAGTGGAGGGTAAGATGAAGTCCACGACGGAGGATGTTCAAGAAGAATAGTATTCGCAAATGCAATACTTAAAATATTTATTATGGGGTAGGATTGGGTGTCCCATGCCGGGATGATGAAAATTAGCAATTTTAACTATTTCTTAGAGTCCAATGAGCGTAAGATAGAGATAGAGTTGATTCAAAGAATAAGTGAGAGAACCGTAGATGATAATTCCATTTATGATGATAAGGGCTATCAAGTTTTGAGCGTGCGCGTGGGAGCCTTATTAATTTATGAGCTCCCCTATTTTGGTAAACCGTAGTGACTTTATCAGTGGCCTATGTTGCGTGTCCACGAGGAAAATTATACTTCACAGGGAGGAGGATGTGCCTTACTGTGCACTTGATTGGTAAAGTTATTGGCCTTCAAAGCTCGGGCATAGAAATCATAACTAACCTAGAGGATGATAATGGGGTAAAGATAAATACTACCACCTTGAAGTATCAATGAGGAGGGTGTGCTATGGATATCTCTAAGCTTACTAACCCTATTTTTAGGATTGCTACGTGACTTATCACAAATTTAGGAGTGAAAGAATGATGGTCACATGTAAACAAGCGATGGATTTATATCACAAAAAGATGGCCGATGGAACTACGTATAGTCTTATTGGGTTTAATGTTATAGATATTATAGAGGAGGCACGAGCAAGAGAAAATATAACCTTTGGGGAAATAATCTTATTGATTGTATTCTCTGAGATTGGTGTGTCGTGGTCCGAACAAGAAAATGTGGAAGCTTCCCTAAGAAGACAAGTCCCCTGAAAAAGGTTCGTTGATTACACATGTAGCAAAATGAACAAAATTTACAAGCTCGGGGTGGACAAATGGTATAAATAGATGCGAGAAGCATTTGGACAAGAATAACACATTTTGAGTGAGATAACTTCAGTGTTGGAAGGGAAGGAAAAGTTTTCCATTTATCAACATTTATACCTTGGAAGATTTTATTTGAAGGATGGGAAGAAGAGTCCTTGTTCCAAAATCTCGTTTGCCTTTACAACGTGATACTTCAAAACATCGGTGAATAGGTTCACCAAAGTGTGCAAACTTAAGTTTGATGTAGACAAGGATGATTTTAAATACCATACGATGTGAAAGATGTATGTATTTCCTGGCAAGGGTGTGTATGTGGATACCATGATATCGAATGATATAAACATTAACTTCTTTACTTTGGAAGTTGGAAATCAAGAGGTCGTGAAGGTCTATATCTATCTTAAGCCAAGAATGGTTGATGAGAAGTACATGGAGAATGATTTGATGATCCTTAATTCACCTAAGGGGAGATGAATGCCAAGAACTAAGAGGGCTTGTGAAGATACCCATCCCTACAATGGAGAAGAGGAAGAAGACTAAAGAAGAGGAGCAATGTAAGGAAACCGGGAGAGTGCGAGTACATCTGCTATGACCCCTAAGTCATAGAAAATTCCAAGTCCCAAGAATAAGATGCATGGGAAGAAGAATCCCAAGGTGGTTTCAAGTTAGGAGACTAAGGTAGAGAAATATTGAGAGGAGATACCTTATTTATCACTGTTAATTCACTCTTTGGTGGATTCATAGGAAGAGGAGCGCTCTGCGTGCCACAAAGAGAGCCCAAAGAGAAATGAAGAAGCATAAGGGAAAAAATGGAATAATGAGGAGGAAATTTCCCACATACCGGAGGAGACCACTAAGGAGAGGAGGAAGCACATCATGAATATAATGTGAAAAGTCTAGAGAAAGACACGGAGGTAGAATCAAGCCACGACTCGAGAGAGAATTGGGGAGTGTGAGGAAGAAAAAGAGAATAATATTGATGAAGAAGGAGATGGTGGTGTAAATAACCCCCTTATTCTTTAGGTTCTTATAAGGACTTGTGGGAAGAATAAAAAGCCAATGCACACACCCCAGGGCCCTATGATGTAATATGTTGATGATCCTAATAAAGTTTTACGTGCGAGATATTACAGTACTATGGCCACAAAATATATCTGCTGTTGTTCATTATTTAAAAGGGAAGAGACCTTTCCGCACACAAGAAATATGCTCTCTTGGGCATTTTAATTACACATGGAAGATTTTGAGTTTGAGGTTAACACATAATCGATAATAGAGAATTGAATTAAGTCCACACCAAGAGAAGCATATCGATAGTCAATGCCCAAGTGTCAACAAATGAACAAGCATGTAATGTGCTTAACAATTGTCGGCAAAAGTAAGGGTGATTTTTTTTTGATAAAGACTGCATGCATAAAGAATATGCACAAGGAGATAGAGGAGAAGGATGAGGAAATCATGGAGAAGAATAAAGAGAACAAGAATAAAGATAGAGAAATTGTGCAACTGAAATAAGAAATAAGAGAGGATAAGGGACAAACACGCATGACGTATACGAAGGCATAATGTATTGTAGATTCCATTACAATCATGTGCCTGGATCTAGTTGAGAAAATCCATGCCTTGTACGAAATGAAATGAAATTTTCTAGAAGACTTGGAACATATGCTCATGCATGAAAAGAAGAGTTTCACAATAGAATCTAAAGAAGTGTCATTGGCTTGATAAGAAGAATTACAAGGAACAAATTAAGGGACACCTTGTGCAATATGATGCACTTGATGGTAGAGGCTAAGGAGGATACGAGGATGAATTTTTTTTTGTATGATAACTATTAGGACTTTTATCATATTGTGAATTTACTTGTTCTTTAGAGATGAAGAAAAGTTGAGGGAGCTCAGTGCAAAGAACAAGAATAATAAAGAAGAACATGATAAATTATTGGCCGAGGTGGAGCGAGAAAAGGGAAAGGATAATTTTTTAAAGAACTCACTAAAGTATAGACTAAAGGATATTTTTCCATAGATTACGTGCAAGATGGATGTGTTGGACGACACAGAAAGCAACTAGAAAACCGATCGAACAATTGAAGGAGAAGATTGATGGATTAACTCCTACGGAGGTCCCCGAAATTGTTTATGTCGAGCGAGTTAAGGAAACTAAGGAATTAGAAGGGTGGAGGGAGATAGAGAAAATATTGGTCAAGGAATTTCTTGTACTCCTTCCCCCTAAAGAAGATTGATTCTTTGATTCTTTGGTGCAAGCCATATTCTCCATTCTTTATTATTTGATTCATAGTGGGTTTTCTACTATTCTTTTGGTGCATCATTTTCTGTTATTTCCAATGACAAACAACATACCTAGTGTGGGGTAATGTTGGTTTCTAAAATGACTATGTGCGAGAGAGACATAAAGGGTTATGCACAAAAATGAGTGTGCATGGGATATTCATAGAGACGCATTGGAACAAACGCGCGTTCGGAGGATTTATGATGATATGAATAAGGACACGTGTGGACAAGGGTCAAGATGGTATGTGAGATTGAAAACACGGAGGAAAAGACAAGGACTTAACCAATTTTCCAAGATGGGCTAAAAATAGGAAAAGCAAAGATGGAGTCTGAGTAACACAAGTATAAAAACAAGCTACCTTATCGGAAAGCAAAGGCTATTTTTAGAGAATGGACATGTAGATAAAGAACACACATGAAGAGCTATTAATAGGATTAAAGAAGAATCTTTAGTGAGATATATTATTAGTCACTTGTAAAATTATGCACGCTTTATGGATTTATGGCTATTTTTGGATGTACTACATGTTAGCTATTTTTGAGCATGCCTATTATTAGGAAGTGCATTGGTAGAGAAGGGTAAGTCCTTACCCCTATAAATACTTGGCTTAGGATAGGTATTGGATCAAAATTTTATATGTTAGTGTTATGCTACTCTGATATGGTTGCACACATGTCTCTGCATTCACATATACTGAATGTTATGTATCAAATTCTTATTATGTAGTTGGTTATAAAGATTAATGGATAATTGTGGCTGGATTATGATCATTGATATAACTAATTATGGAGATGTTTTTATGCACTTGGTGTTAGTAATGGTTTACATGGATTGATTATTTCCTTATTACATGTGTTTCCAAGATGATGTGGATGAGTTGTTTATGTATGAATGAACACTTGGTTAATTAGTATGATAACTATGCATGTTAATATCTTGTCAAGAAAAAAGAGGGACCAGGTAGTTACGTGCACTTCTCGTGAGCATTCAAATCGGAATGAATGAGGTGTCGACACACATAGAACTCTAGTGGAAATAAAATACTATAGAAGATTTAAATATCATCAAAATTTCCCCACTTTGGGCATGTAAAACACTATTTTTGCCTAAATTTGAACACTCGCTACAACTCGATAGGATCAACACCTTAGTGAAAATGAGATGATATCTTAATGTGTGACTTTATCTTTGTATGAGATCAACCTTTGGAGAAGGTCAAATTCCTCTACCTATATTACTAATACCAAAACTACTCCTAAACATTCCAAGGAAATAGGGTCGAGAGAGAGAAATGTATGAAAGGGAAACTAATCTAAAAGAGTGGTTATAGAACCAAAGAAAATGGGATCTCTCTCCATGAGGGGAAGAATAAAAAGAACATGTAGGAGGAGAGAATATACACATTCCATAGACCAAGACCACATGAACCATATGATTCCAAAATTTTTAGACGCATGGATAATGAAAGCCATGTTGGGAGAACAATCACTTAGAGTGGGGTGAATCACCGAGCAATAAATCTTTTCATTCACGTAATAAATTTCATCCATTAACCATTCAATTAACCACTAAGCATGCATCCACAAGAACATAACCAAAGATGTAAAAATGAGAACAAAAGCAAAAAAACACCAAATGTAAGTGGGAAACCCTTAAGGGTAGTAAAATCAATTGAAACACAACTTTATTAGAGAAATGAATTAAGTTTAGTTGAGCACCAACCCCTACGTTTAGTGAGGCACCAACCCCTATGTTTAGTGAGGCACCAACCCCTAGATTTAGTAGATCATTAACACTACAAGGAGGAACTGACCCCTAGATGAATTATTACTAACCAAATCCACCGGATGTATTTTTCACCTCTGAATTTTTGCACCAAAAATTGATGATGACACAATAAAGCCGAGTTTCCTTCCTCCTTCAAATATACTCTCTAGGCTAACTCACTCATGGGATTCTTCATCAAGTTAATCAAGCCTAATGACCTATCTCCCCAATGAGATGCACATAATAGAAGTTATCCACACAATATTTTCCCTATCTTTATGGCCACAAATACCTCTTTCACCTCTATAAATACCCCTCTAGCTCACACATTTCCTTACTCTCTCAATAATCTTAAATGAGCCTTACAACTCGCTTTTATACTTGACTTATGATTACAGTTCATATATTTCGGATATCATAGGAAAAATTCTCTTAAAAAATCATAATAAAATCCTATAAAGATCATGAAAGGGACCATATAGGTTGGAAATACCATCTAAAACCACCATCTCTCCTTTAGGACTCAAGAAACTCTAATGCACTCAAATAGACTACTCACAAAAATTGAATGTTATTGAGAAAAAAACACCTTTAACAAAACTTAGAAACCATCTAGACATGTTTTCTAATCCCACTTACAACCCCTAGCAATATTGAATCACTCTGCACCATCATCTTATTCATTGACACCAATAAAACAAGAAACCTTCTTCACTAGTCTTCAAAACTAGTCTTCGAGATTGAAGTCAAAACCTCATCAAAATTCCTCAAATATGCAAGTGCGATATACCAATGGAAATATCATGACCTTAGGGTCATAAAAAAGTACAAAAATTACCATAAATAACACTAAGACACCTCTAAAATGCCTATGCAACCAGATCACTTGAAACTATCCAAAACTACCCCAAAACTAGTCTTAAAAATCAAGCCATAATAGACCTCATAAGGGATCAACCATAGTATGAAACCAACATGGAAAAGTAGTATACATCCCCAAAATCCTTGAACACTAATTTAGTCAATAGTTCTAGTGAAAAACTTTGGTGAAAACATAAATTATTCATAAACTTGCATTTTTGAGTGGGGTCCACACACAACCATGACACCTACATTACACCTAGAGAAATATAGAGGATTCCTCTACAACCTCAAATCATCAAAACTACACAAACAATCGTTTTTTTTCCCATAACCAATAAGATCTTCTCCATCACTATAGACATAGGGTTTAAAACCAATTTAGCTTCTTAACAATTGTTCATAAATTTTGACCCCTTAATGTCTAAACTAATGCTTCACGAATCATTTTAGGAACCTTATCAAGACACAATGTAGAGTTTTCATGTGCCAATGAGCATAAAAAGTTCCAAATAGACCTTGGTTTCTCACTTCCAAAAGCTCGGTAGGAGAAAAAATGCAATAACTTGCTAATTATTCAACATTAAGACCTAAAATGTAGACCACACCTCTAAATCAACATGCTAATACATCTCCCATGCTCATATTTTCTCAAATTCACTCATAAATGATGAATCTACTTCATTAGGGCATGCTTTCTTAATATCTAGGTATAGGAACATACCTAAAAACCATGTATGACACCTGAACCAACACTATAAGACACTTATGAGTGTCTCTAAACCTCGTATTCATGCTCTTTGTGCTATGAAAATGCATAACTAACTACTACATACCTCACTTCATCATGTCATACCTGATTCTATTGACTAGGCCTCTTAATTAGATCAATTGAACAAGCTTGCTTCACCAAAACATACCTCCTCATCACTTTTCCATTCTTGACAACCTACAAGAACCTTCACCAAACTTCATGACATCACTATAACATCATCTTACCATTGACATATCTTTTCCATTCACTATGAACCATCTTACCTTCTCAAGAAATCATGGAACATCACCAAGACCAAACAACTCAACTGACACTACCAATCAACCTTCATATTTCTTACTTCATTTGACATAAATGACTCGTTAGATAATACCGACAACAACACAAACACTCTCTTTCGAAATCAATGACAACAAAATGCCAAAATCCCTCCCTTTGTCATTGATGAAAAACCCATCAATGGAAAAACATATAAACATCCCCCTCAAGGTACTTCACATGCCATCAAATCATTCTCCTCCTTCGATATTAATGAAAAAGATACACACTTTCAAATCCTTATAACAGAATAGGCTCACCTTTTCGTTAGAAAAATTAACCAAAACTATCAAGGTCCATTTGACCCCTTCCATTCTGATTTGACTCCTTAAAGAAACGCAAGAGCAACATAGTTCCCCTTTAACAAATGCATATAAAATAACTTCCATACCTTCCTCTTGAGTAGATCTCTACACATTCTCCAATTTAAACTGATACATTAACTCAATGAAAACCATACATTTTATAACAAGAGCTTCAAAAAGAAACATATTCCCACATAACATACTTATCTTTAATAATAAGGACTCAAACCAATGTAATTTCCTCATCACATGTCTTGCTCATGGAGATGTCAAAACAACCCACTCAACTCCCCCGACTCCTTAATGATAGAAAGATATAAATGTAAATCATCTTCAATTGATACATAACATGATCATACCTGTACCATTTGACTGACTCCCCTGATTCCATTACACTACATATACATAACTTTATGTCACAAGAATAAGAGCTTCCTAGCTCCCCATAAGGCCAACTCACCTACTAATATTCTTGAGACAAGATTATTTCATGAATTCTTAGACCTACTCTAATGATTTAACAATTTTTCAGACCTTTCTTAGGACTATCAAACTCCCTCTCGCACCATGCAAACTGTCACTCTATCTACTATACTTCAAACACATTCTTTTAAGGTCAACACATTCTTGATCGTATGTTGGTGACTAATATTTGTCTTCTTCAAGATGAATTATTTCCCTTAATGTGTTGTCAGCTAGACAACCCTCTATGCACAATGAACACCACATAATTCATGTCAATACCTCTGGAAGCACACTATTATGGACTCACATGGATCTTTCTATCAAGCATAACTAAAAGGCTAAAGAACATATTGGTTTACTACACCAATCTTTTTCTCTCAAGACATACAAACCTAAACTAGGTCTTAATACAATTCACTAGGCTCTATCATGTATTTAGCACTCTTCAAGTTGTATATCATCCATTGCAAAACAAGTTGAATCATGATCATACAACACACATACCCGGTGATCATATTTTATAGTCCTTGTGACTAGTTTCCATTGCCATCTTGTTGTTGGAAGAAACAATGGACTGAGATGTGGGTTGAATCTGTCCTTCAAAACTTTTAACTCATTAAACTAAGTTTGCATTCATATTATCAAATATCTATTCAATATTCATTAACCATTGTGTGCATATTAACCTTCGAACAACCATACACAAGAAAAAATGTAAGAGAGTACAAAAGAACACAAGCTATATGTGGGAAACCCTCAAGGGGAAGAAAACCCACTAAAACCTATGATAATATTACTCATAACAAAGGAATCATGTAAATATTACACATCACACAAGATTTATTTAGTGAAGCACCCACTTCACAAGGAGCACCCACCCCTATTTAGTATAACACCCACTATAAAAGGAGGCTACTAACCCCAAGGTGATTAAGCACCCACTCAACCACTTCAAGATAGATGACAAAAAAAAATGTTGCTCATATAACTCGATGCGATCCAAATTCAGCTCCAAACACACCAAACCCTCTTCAAACTCTTCTCTCTCCTAACTCACTCAAACCTTCTTCTTCATGGGTTGAATAGGTCAATTTCCCTTGCATATATGATCCTTAATATTTTTAGCTATTCATAAATCTTCTAGGATGTCCTTTACCCCTATTCACTTCTCTTATTCCTCTTATATCTCACTCATATCCCCATAAGCACAACTAGTCATAAATGACCAAATACACTAGCTTATATACATGTCGCTAGCTCAAAACACCCATAGGTAGGCCATGAACATATAGGTCAGTCATCCAAACTCAAAAATATAAATAACATCATATAAATCAACTCAAAATACCCAAGTAGGTCGGTAAGGGTTAAGAAAACATCAATAAGCACCGAGACTCTCCAACGAGTTCAAAACAAGCTCTCCCAGCCCCAATGCTTGCAGCATGGCCATAAAGGGCATATATTAAAATTTTCATGGATCCAAAAAGCATCATGAAATTAAGAATAAACCTCCAATCACCATCAATAATCTCAATAAGCATTGAAACATCCATCTCCACCATGAAACACACCAAGTTACAAGCAAACACAACTAGGTCTTCAAACACCCATAAAATAGTCTTGAGGAATGACCAAATTATCATATCAAATATCTTCATAATAAATCAAGTAATATATTATTTTAAAGGCATATAAGTCTTATTTATGTAACACCTCACTTTATGTATCAAAATATAGGATAAAGCCTTCAAACAACTTCAACATTGAAATAGGTCCAAACTACAAAAATGGATTCAAGAACCAGTCTTGAGGAATCGAGCTCCAAACAACTCTAAGGACACTTCCAAGCTCAAAAAAAGCATGGAAAAAATAAAGGAATATTTGGAAAAAATCTTCAAGCACTAACATGCATAGTTCATGTGGAGAAATCTGATCCAACACACTTGTTCCTTCACTGCTTGTTGAGAGGCATAATAGGGGGCTATCTATACCATTATGTATTCAACTAAAAACCATCACTCTAGATCAAATAAAGCACTCCAAAACATCATGCTAGGATCCTATAAACTATCAATGACCATCAAATGTAGCTATAACAAGTAAAATGACCAAACTCATCTCAAACCTCCACGACTAGCTTTTAACCCTTCAAGCCAAAATCGGTAGGGAAAATTTGGAGACCTATAAATAAAAATTTATTTAAGGAACTTCCATAAAATTTTTCATGGAAATGTAGTGAATATCCCAAGGATTTTGGAATAGTTCAATTTTCATCCTAAAGCTTCCATCTCAGCCCTAAAACAACAAATTTCCTCAAAACTATGGGTTTTCTCTCACTTCCTGAAATAGATAGAACACCAAACCACCACCAAAATGAGATATGAGGAATAATCTATAATAATGATGTATCAATTTATCTTGAAAAGATCATTTAAAACCGTATAATGCAAATATTATAAGTCACTCGATAGGAGGGTTTAACTAGGGTTTTAAACTAACTTGACCTCTTAATGATTGTTCATAAAAGTATGACGATCAAAACACCTGATTATTTTTGCAAAAAAATATTAGATCAATGAATAATAATCCCCCAAATTGATAAGGCCCCATTTAGAATGTGTGTGAATAGGTGAGCATATGAATTTCCCATATCAAGCTAGAATTTAATTCTCTAGAACTCAGCTTTTCCAAAAACTTCATATCTATAGCAAATATCTTCATTCTAACCTAAAACTTGACTTAAAACACCATATCTACCTCTTCTAACTGACCCAAGTATCATCTGTACTCAAATATGTTTGTAACTCTCTAACCTCGATACTTTCCCGTGATTTCATGAATAGTCTTCACCTTCTTGCTCCAGAAGGACCTCAAAACATCATCAAACCTCACAAAACTGACCCAAACTAATCATACACATTATATAAAACAACAAAATTCTCTTACCATTATTCAAAAAAACTACCATGCTCCATTTCTTATGTTACTCCATCATGCACCATGCACTAGGTATATGCATATGTCTAGAATGACATGACTCAACCCATACACTTCATGAATTGACCATGATGAATCATTACAGATTCATTCTAACACATCTCTCTAATAATGATGGACCTTATAATAACCTCTAGGACTCATACCATGATCATAAATGCTGGTTTCATGCTCAAAACCATATCTAGTCATCATGACAATTTCACCAAAACTAGAAACTACCAATCAACCTTCATGTTTGACTATAATTGACACCTCATAGATATACCTAAACACTCTTGAACCCCTTTGCCATTAATGACATTTGAAATCAATAAAAACACTACAAACATAATAGCCAAAAATCTCCCCCTTTGTCATTGATGGTAATCACCTTCAGAAACATTGATGGAAACATCAAGAAAAAACACCTACACGAATCCATTTTTCATGTTTCGATGCTACTCTCCCCATTAGAAATCTATAAAAAGTGATATAATGATGAATCAATATGAAAAATGATGACAAGACACAATTGTAACAATGATCAAGCATGGATTACTTACTTACAATCTCCACCTTGGACTATACTTTGTTTTATTTACTTCAAAAGTAGAAAATAAGATCCATGGACCTAATATGAGCATCTACACATCTCCCCTAAGAGTATATTCAATTTAATTTGGCTCCATACTTTCTATACACAATCCTCTATTCCCATTTCATGCTAAAACCATAATTTTTTCCTCCATACACTAGCATAACCACCTTTAGGACCAATGTCCCTTAAGCATATCTTTAGACCAATTTATCTAAACTTCTCGGTCAATAAGATCATACCCAACACATGAAATAACATCTTATGATCCCCACTGAAACATACCATAAATATCCAACTGCCCATGCAAAAACTAGAATACATACCTTGAGAAAAATCCATAGAGAGGTCACAACCAATCATCGCAGTCTTGAAGCAACTCTTCAATGTGTATTACCTTCTTTACATGATATCACACTTTTTTGAGCTTTTGACAAGCTCCCCTGTAATTATACAGGAAAATAATGACCAACTCTACTAAACTATCCTTCTTGACTTTAAAACACCCTATTTCGGATCAAAATCAGTTCATCAACACATCATTATTGCACCCAAAAACATATTGTACCACTGTTATAATGCATTTTTGTATGTATCCGACTTTTAACATCTCTATCTACACCTTCTTAGGTCTATGAGAACTTAAGAGACTGATACAAATTACATGCCTTCATACTTCCAATGTTAAGCCACTTCACTTATTTCAAGATCATTTCAAAACATAGAGCACCATTATCAAACCATGTAAGTAATCATGAGCGTACCATATTCTTAAAGTATCAAAATATCTTAACAACTCTTATATAGTTTCAAGCACAACTGTTCATTGCAATCCTTCTTAAAACACTTATTGGTCTTCATTCACTTGCAATCTTGATGTCTTCAACCTTAAAAATCATAATTTGATTCTTAATGAAGTATGCTATTATTCTTCATATAAATTTTCCTACTATAAGTGTAATCCAACATCTTGTAGACCATTTCAAAACTTACAATCTTGTTCTTGAATCAACAAATTAGGTTTACCCAACCTTGAAACATCTGAGATACTTAATTCTTCATATGATTAGTATGGTACCTCATAGGTCAACACATCTACTACTTCAATTCGAATATTGTCATGAACAAAGATAACTACTTAAGACACAAATGTGAGCACAAACATGCATCCCTCACCTTTGAAGACACTTATATAATCACTGTCATAGTCATCACTTCGGACTATCAACCCTAGGAAATCGATTCATGTAATCATCATAACTGTAGAAACATTTCCAAGCTTTCAACATACCTCAAAAACACCACGATTGCGTACATACCAATTTTTTTCACATTCTCTATCACCTTCCAAACTTTATTTGCAACTTATGATTCCACAATAGTCCTTTAGATCACATACAAACTTGTCAACCTCTACTTGTACTTTTGATCATCAATATTATTTCAAGTTTATGATGGAAACACCTATATATCTGCCTCTGTTATATACCTTCAAACCTTGAACACTAACTCAAAATATTAGTCATGATATACACACTGTAGGGTCTCCTTCAAATATTTATCATACTTCTTTCTTGCTGTCATACTACTCTTATTAGCATTTTTGATCACATAAACATATTGGATTTTTCATAAGAAAACATTAAAATCCACAAGCTATCCTTCTTGTTGAACACATTCAACTTCATTATACCAAAATAATCTTTATCAGGACTCTTAAGACTATCACATGATCTTATGGGTGATATAGAGAAAAAAATAAATCATAAACATACCTTAGACACCTTCATAACTTGTCACAATCTAGATACTCTGTTTCATACCTTTTGAAGTATCAACACACCTTAACATGTAAAATCCAACCAAATGAAATTGATCACAATGGAAACTCTCCTTTGAACCATGCTTCAACTTGTGCTTGCAACAAATCGTAATGTATTCAATGGTCTAATTCAATCATTATATTGTACACAAAGTTCATTCAATTTGATCAATAATATTGGAGGCTATTAATTTTTATCTAGATACTCATGAATCCATCTTTTACCATGATTGTATCCTCATCCTCATGTACATGCAAAAATTTTCAACCATATCAAGGATTACATGGTGTTCTTCCTTGACAAGGCAACACAATGTTATCTCAAACTATCAATCCTTTAACTATCATACTTTGATCGTTTATGTTAAAAGTAAATCTTTTCTTGGAATCATGAACTCGGTTTGCATGTCCTCATGTCACTCCTAGACTTGTAGATACCTTCAAAAATACCTGATATCTTGATTTCAATCTCAATACATGAAAAATTTGAGCAGCAACCTCAATGATGCGCATGAAATTTGCAAACTCCTTATCTTCATGACATTGGAAAACCTTCCTAAGTTCAAATATATAATTTTTAGATCTCTGCAAGATTCATGACTACATACACAAACATGACTGTACCTTGGCAACACAAAATTATCTGATTCTAAATTAAATTGAAATAGTTTCTTCATAGTTATACCTTTATGTACTCAAAGCATCATACCTCACAATCCAAATCCTTGACTATACCCACCGATCACTTTTGCACCACTTATTTTGATGACTTTGACTAACATCAAGGACATGTACCCAGTCGAGTGAAGAATTTCACTTGATTAAAACTTCATGACTTTATGATAATGAATTTTTAAACAAGATATAAAAACCTTTGCATTAATTGAAAATGGTAGAATCATGACAATCATACACACACATAAAACCTTACAACACGCACCCTTTTGAGAAAATGCAAGAAACAAATCTTTTATTTGAAACACACATTTTTCTTTACTTGGATATTCAAACAAGACATGATAAAATAATCAAGGACATAATACACATACCTTGATAGGAATGAACCATCATAGCTTCAAACAACTTCTAGGGACCCACAAAACCAAAACCCATGCTTCCTCCATCAGATGAATGTCTTTTAGAAGTATAAAGAAGGCACTCCTAGATTCTTATGGCGCTATAATATGATTTAATCATCAAATGATCTGAAGGAATCCACCTCGTACTTCCTTCTTGACTTCTTGGATGACCTTTTAGACATGATAACATCCTCATTCATTTCTAAGGACTGAAAACATGTCAAGCATTCATGATACTCCTCATTTTTTGACTTTTTATCAATTAGGGATAATAATCCTCCTTTACTTAGATAAAATTTAAGATTAATAGTATTGATTTCTTCCTTCTTGGCCTTATCAACAATTTTTACAATCACATCACCTTGGCTAGTAGATGGACCTAAACTATGCACCTCGAAATCTTGTTTGTCTTCCTTATTGATATTTATGATAGGATTGGAGTATTATTTCTAATCCATAGAATTGGATATGACTATCTTAGATTCACTCCTCTTTCTGAAAATTTTCTTATCTTACCTTTTGGAAGCTTGAAAATTACTGTTGTACCTTGGAGATTTACTTTGATAGCAATATGACCCTGTTTATGAAAATTATAACACACAACACCATGTTTGTCTCTAGAATGATATGGAATGAGGTTCCAACCACAATCAGATACCTTGTGACCATATTCACAACATGAATAACATTGACCATTGAAAAAACCTTCATAACTCCATGAAAACTCTTTCCTTGAGGGTTTCTTCTTGCAATTTCTAGCTTTGTGACCAAAATCATTACAAGTATAACAATAACCATTGAAAGAAGAATCACATCTTATTGTATTAGGTTGTCTAAATGGGTTATGCCTTCTTGAATCGACCTTCATTATCTCCTTCATGTCTGCTTGAGTACTTGGTCCAGCTTCTTCATCATTCTCCACATTCTCTCCTTTGAAACCTAGACCTATTTTTTCATTAGCTATTATTTGACTCTCCAAGATCTCATCTAGAGATTCAAAGCTATTTTCCAATATTTCATACATTTTAAACCTACTATATGATTGTTTTAATTCTAATTTCAAGGATCTCAATTCATCTTCATACTTGATACAAATTTCTTCTTTGATCTTTAGGTATTTTTTCACACTCTTAACTTAATATTTCAACTCCTTGATGGCTTGATCATGCTCAACCTCCTTATTACTGATTTGTTCTTACAATCCAAAACCAAGGACTCTAAAATTTCATATTTTCTTCATAAAACATCAACATTAGATGACTTGCCCATTGCATTGTGCTTCAAGGATCTCCTTAAAGCTGTTAAAATTTCTTCACAAGAACCTTGCTATGATATAAATTGATGGAAGTAACACTAGAATGAGGGGGTGAATCATTCCTTAAATTTTTTTAACTCATTTAACCTAGTTTTCACTCATCATATCAAATATCCATTCAATATTCATTAACCATTGTGTGCAAATTAACCTTTGAACAACCATACACAAGAACAAGATGCAACAAAGTAATAAAGAACACAAGATATATGTGGGAAAACCTCAAGGGAAGAAAACCCATTGAAACCTCTACTAATATTATTCATAACAAAGGAGTCATGTGAATATTACACATCACCCAAGATTTATTTAGTGAAACACCGACTTCACAAGGAGCATCCACCCCTATTTAGTATAACACCCACTATACAAGGAGGTGACTACCCCTAAGGTGATCAAGCACCCACTCAACCACCTAAAGATAGATGAAAACTGAAGATATGTTGCTTACATAACTGATAGTGATCCAAATTCAGCTCCAAACACACCAAAACCTCTTCAAACTCTATTTTTTTACTCGCTCAAATCTTCTTCTTCATGGGTTGAATAGGTCATTTTTCCTTGCATATCTAATCCTTAATATTCATTAGGTCTTCATAACTTGTATAGTATTTTTCCTTTACCCCTCTTCACATATCTTCTTCCTTCTAAAGCTCGCTCATATCTCCATAATCACAACAAGTCATAAATGACTAAATACAATGGCTTATATACATGTCACTAGCTCAAAACACCCCTAGGTAAGACATGACCATAGAGGTTGGTCATTTCAACTCAAAAATATATCAAGAACATCATATAAATCAAATAAAAATACCCAAGTAGGTTCCAAAGGTTGAAGACAACATCAGCAAGCACCAATACTCTCTAATAAGTTCAAAACAAGCTCTCTAAGAACCAACAAATGTATCATGAACATCAAGGCATATAGAAACTTTGTCATGACTCAAAAATGAATCATGAAAATTAGAACAAACTCCAAGCATCATCAAAATCTCGCACTCACTCAAACATCCATCTCCACCATGAAACACACCAAGTAGAAAATAAGCACAACTAGGTCTTCAAGCACCCAGAAAACAATCTCGAAGAATGACAAAACTATTATATCAAAACTCTTCATCATATCTCAAGTAATATATTATTTGAAATTTCTCCGATTATTCTTTCTCAAACACCTAAATTTATGCATCAAAACATAGGATAAGGCTTTCAAACATCTTAAACACTCAAACATGTCCAAATTATAAAACTTGGCTCAAGAACCAGTCTCGAAGAATCAAGATCTAGCCACCTCTAAGGACACTTATAAGCTCAACAAAAGCATGAAACACATCAAGGGAGACTTGGAAAACATCTTCAAAGATAACATGTTTTTGGAATTTTTTTTTGGGGTGGAAAAATTGGTGGGTATCCGTCAACGCTCTAAAACTCTAGGTCCCTCTACTTGAATGGTGCACTCCATTTATTATGTGTACATGAAATTAAAATATTTGGTGGCCCAAATGCCGAGGATCCAACATGAACACTCCACTAAACCTGTGGAAAATTCTTGCAATTACTTGCAAGGAGGTAGGAAAGGGAGTGGGAAAAAGTAAGGGGGATTAATGTCTCGGATAGACAATCATATTTCTCGTAGACATAAATCATGGTAATTCAGCACACATATATATATAAAGAAATAAATTTTGTTATTACTCACATCAAGACATAGAATTATGAATGCAAAGTTTCAATAATTCTATCATAAAAAAGGAAAAAAACTACTTCTTCATTGATGTTTTGGAAAAAATGTACATAGTGAGAAATAGAAGAACATAGGGAGGAGAATAAAGGAAATTTTGCTCTCTTTTTCTTTGCTTTAAGTAGTAATCTCTCCTCGAGCATACAAAATTGAAAACCCTTAAGAATGAGGGTGTCATCACAATTTATAGACTTGAGAATGACTCTTCACCTACCCTCCACATGACTTTTCATTTGTCCCCTTACAACATGCAAATTTTCACATTCATAGGAATATATTTAATTCCACTTTTGTTAGTTAAGGGTGACTTATTACATTACAAACTAAAGTCACATTTAAATCAATAAGAAAAAATAGGAATAGGAAAATATCATGAAGGAAGAGGGGCGGAGGGGGAAGAGAGAGAGATAGAAATAGAGATGGGATAGAACTATGCCGATGAAGATGCCACTTATGCCAATTTTGCCTCGCCACTTGATTGATCCTTGCCAAGTTCCATTGGAAATATTTCCACTCCCTTGAACTCTTTACTATATCGGGCTGTTGTAGGTGCTACTTTCTCCACTTAAGGAATGTATACGAACTTAGGGACTTGAGCCAATCATTTGAGATATCATTGATGTTTTTGATATTCACAAACCATGATGGATGTTTCTTTGCAATGTTATAAATTGTGGCTATGATCTCAGATAGAGACTCCACTATATTTTCATTTAAGGAAAAGGGATCCTCAGCCTTTTTATGAACATACTCCTCAAATGACTTCAACAACTCATCTGCAATAGTGCTTGTCATCAATGACGAGCACTCCAAGTTTTTGTGTTCTATTTTTGACATTGTATTTCATCTTGAAGGCACACTTCTCATTTGATTTCAACTCATCAATGGCCCAACTTAGCATTTTATATCAAGAGGCAAGGTCTCTCACCCACATATGCAACAAGTCCTAAGATGGATAATTGAATACTTTACTGATCACCAACACTTGGGAGTGAGCATATCCCATCTCCATCACTAGTGGATGAACTTAGTCAAAATTTTATTTTTCTTTCTTTAATACTTCCTTGTCATCTGGACCTTATCTCGGAGTGGAACACATGTACTTGTACAATGAGATCAACTATGGAAGCAATAGTTTTCCTTTCCCTATGACCATGCTTGTCCATTTGACATTTGTTCGTCCCTGTATGGTGAAGGCCTGCATCTTCTTAATAGACTATGGGTCAAAGCTAATGATTGGGGTAACTTATTCAATCGGGATTGATGATGAAGCATTTAGTTCCATGAAGTGTTGTACATATGAGGAGAGTGTTTGTACTTGATCTTCCAACTGATCAAATTTCACATTATACTCCTAATTCCTCATGAGGAGGTGAGTGGAAGAATCCTAGATCATGTGTACATCTCCATTGTGAGTGGTTGGAACTAAGGGAATGGTGCTCATTTTGTAGTCGGATGATGTCATATCTTCAATAGGATTGATTACCTTTGGTCTGACTACTTCTACATACTAATTTCCTATGGCACCACTGAAAAGTATGAAGCCACTTGAGCAAAAATTTTCTTCTTCCTTTTGGCCAATGCTTTGATATCAAGGAAAAATCGGGGACCGTCAATTGATGGACTATACAAGCTTATTTTTTGATTATTTTCTTCATCCAAGAAAATGTCTCATCTATGCCAGGGTTTGACAACCGACGTGACTACTGCTCCTGCTCAGGAAGAGATGATACATCTTGCACAAGAGGAGTGGGAGTGGCGGTGGAAAGTGGGAAACTATGGGGCTTCGAGAAGCTTGGAGGTGAATTGGATCATTCCCTTTAATTTATACTTCTAATATAGTCCATTCTCAATTGATCGACCTTCTTATAGAATCTCTTGTAGTAGGAGGCATCTGAATCCATTGCTTTACACTTTGAACTCTCTCCGAATGGGCAGAGCACTGGAGTCTTCTCTATGACCTTCAATGAAGAGTGATGCGATTCTTATCTATGAAGGGTGGGGAAAATTACCCATATGATGGGGTATACTTATTCTTCTGGAACCATTATTTTGATATTCTAATTACAAATTCAGTCCACTTGATTATGTCTCCCGAATCAAGGATGCTCTATGTTACTTGTGGTAAAGGTGAAGCCTTCACTGCTTTATATTACGGATCATACATAATATTTGGTATGAGAGCAAGTTTTGTTCATGTCATAGAGTCTTGAGATTTTTTACGGGAAAAATAATTTTTGTTCATGGTTTCCCGATCTCATGAAAGTAAACATTTTGTGAAGAACTTAGTGTAGGTTCTATTCTCAATTTTTTTCTATAGGCCCTTAATGTTAGGCCATTCATTTTTTAGATTATGAAGTAAGTCTTCAAGTAGATCGTGATCAAAATTTTACATCTATGGATCTGTTTTATTGTTCTCTTTGGCATGACACGTGAATGCTCGAGCAAGTTGCAATCATGTGTGTTCCTACTTGAGCTATTCATGTATCAAGTCTCCATGCTTTGACGTATTCATCCACAACCACATAATATTCTTAGTGTCCGATATGATCAGTAACTCTTTTCTACGTCCATACTCCTCGCTTCTTTATCTCATTGTCTAGTTCTTCTTGACTATATACATGAGAAAATTTGATCATTAATCACATTAATAACAAAACGTTCTATCATATTCTACATTTCTTTTATACACATGTAGCCAACATAGTTATTACACTGCATTAGATTGTAGAATTAGATCGATTTAGATGACTCAAATCTTTCCATCGCTAAAAATCATTCTCGCTTTACTACCTTGGACTACTCTCACATTTGACATCTGTAAAAGATTCAATAGAATATCAAATACATATATATTTTCCCAAAGTATTTTGTCTTGAAGCCACCTAGATGTTGAAACTTGTGGCCATCCAATAAAAAGGTATCTTGTTTATTAAAACTATTTATACGTCTAAAGTTTAAATTTCCATGTCTTTGTTTTTGGCATTTGGTGGTGTTGTGTAGTAAAACAAGAGGTATTTTGCGAGTAAATAGTTTGGGAAATAATTATATGTGGTGAATTTATTTTAGAATGGGAGGATATGATGTTAATATTTTTTTGTAATAAAAATGTTCAAAGTCTCATAGGTGATTATTAGAATTATTTTCAAAAGTGTTTGTAGACTGTATAATCCAATATTTAATTGATTTAGTTCGGTTTCATTGTTAATTTTGTCAATAACGTCATATTGTCATGTTTAGGTTAATTTTTATCGTTGTCAAGTGTAGTCTCATTTACCAATATCCTCTAATCTTTCTCTTAACCCCAAGCGCGATGGCCTATCACCCAAGTGCTAGGCGCTCACCCAAGGTGCGCGTGGGCACCGAGTCCCTCCTTTATGTGATATTTATGAGAATGTTCTACCATTAATGGAGGAAAGGTTTGCAGAACAAGAACACATGCATTTAATCTAATATAAAAGTAGTGAATCTAGTTCTAAGCATAAACGTTCCATGAGATAAACATAAGCATCACAAAAACATATTGAAGATAGATCTACACCATGAATAACATGAAAATGCATTAGGGTTTAGTCCATAGACACAAACATACAAAATAGAGCTCCATATATTGATTAAATCCGTTTATAGTAGCCATATTACATCAAACATGGTCATCTCAGACCACAAACATCCTAGATAAATATTCCAACCCTACAAACTACTCGAATAGAGATCCTAATTACGCTTTTCCATTACAACCCTTGTTCAGACCTAAGCACATACAAATATGCCTACTAACAAAATTATTGCAGCACTTGCCTCTCTCATTCTCTTCACTCTCTTTATTTTGGACCCCAACACTCCTTTAAATATAATCTGGATCCACTACCATAGTCTCACCCATGAGCAGATCGCATGCCAAGTAGGAGTGTGGTCCTCCATGATCGATCAAGTGCTTATGCTAGATTGCAAGGGCCTCCACTAACTGTAATGATCCTCGTAGGAATATTCCCTACATGGAATATTATTTTCTTGACCTCCAAGGCTCTAGTATGGCACCTTATCCACTCATCATGCCTACTCGGGTATTCACGTGTTTTTCCTATGAAACCACCTTTGAAATGCGGCTAAGTCCCCAAACATTCTTCTGGTTTCATGTGTTAATCTCTTCTCCTACACACCTTTCCCTGAGCACCTTCCTACTTACTTTCCTTTCATGCGTGCCCCCTTCGATTTGGGAATTAGTCAATTTTTCGAGGTCCAAGATCACCCACACTATGTGTGTTATCCATCCTTAGAAACACTCTGATCTTTCACCAAAGAATAAAGAATGGGAGAGATGAAATACTTCTACAATTGAATAAAGAATGGATGAATATAGGGATCCTACTACTGCTGCATTAGGAGTGGGAATTATTTCTTCACGGATGCTTCAATCTTACCCCAAACATCTACCTCACCTTGCGCATGTTGAAGTAAATCACCTACCAACACATTCACCGTGTCAAAACTTAGTTTATCTCCTTTTCCATGGTGCTCATTTGATGATTATAATTTCTCATGGTCATATTTCATATATGAGACACCCACTCCTTTCCTAATAGCACACCATTTAGGTACCACATCTCTACATACCATTATTCATTAAAACTTGTTGAAATGGCCAATTTTCGTTTGCCCTTACCTTTGCCCTTTTTCGGTGAAGTGTTCACTCCCTTCCTTGGTGGCATTTTTCAACTCCTGGATCCTCTGTAGTTATTCCCTTGTGTCAAGTTCACTCACTTCTCAAACCCATCAGCTCCACTTCTGTGAAATATCCTTGAAAAATCGTGCCCTGGCTTGTAAACCCTAACCTAAAGCACTTCTTTTCCACAAGGAAGCATAATCACCCATGGGATCCCAAAAAATAACATTCTTTGCATACACTCATGTACTCTACTTCCACACTTTGGTTAAAAAATCCATGAGATCTCTTCAACTCGCACACTACTTCTTCTTCTGCAAGAATAACCTTAGATCGCAAGAAATTTTTCGATATCAAAATGTAAGGTGAAAGAATAAATCACCTCGACCTTCTATTTATAGATTTTTGTTTTTCTTGCACAAACTTTGATGTCACCTACTAACGTAAAAATGCAATAAAGTCAGATTTTTCCAATGACATCCCTCTGAGCATTTTTTGACAAGATTTCCTCTCGTGCGTAAAATCACGCAAATTTTTTTGTAACCTTCTGGTGTGCAAGAATTCTTTGACAATAGACTAACTTGCATGCATTCCTCATGCCAAAGTATGTCAACCTCTGTGTCCTTTACCAAGTTCTTTCCTTCGCCTACCTCATGTTGCTCTACTTTTATATCCTTGTACATAGTTTCCTCAAAGCCTTTTGACACCATTTTTCTATCATGAAATCTTCTGCTACGCGCACATTTCTGGACCCACGCGCTTTTGATTTTATCACTTGGGCCACCTATGCACATCACTCCCAACACTTCTCCTTTAACACCTTCCACCCCACACTAAATAGATGCGCGATCCTCTGCACATAAAAACTCTTGTAAAAGTAACAAAGCTACCAAAAATGTGCCCAAAATGAAAAGACAAAGCAAAGCGACAAAAAAGGAAACAAAAAGAAAGGAAAATGCATTAAGGGAAATCCTAAGCTAAATGGCAATATTGCCTTATTTACAAACACACTGAAGACTTATTTATAGTAGGGATTCAGCCTACTCCCATTAAAATGACCAGTAACATTGTTCCATCCAGTGCTTGTAACTTGCAAGCACCTGAATCAAGTATATGAAATATCACGTATGGACCCAACCAATGTACTTTAAGCTTCCTTGGGTGGCACAGAAACTTGGAATCATACAACAGGACCATCTTCCCAACCTCAAAATTCTTGTTTTTGATGTGCCTATCATGCCACGCCTTACCTAGATTTTTCCATTTTCTAACTCCATCGAGCAATGGATCACCTTTCATCCAACTCCATAAGCTTATCAATGTGCTCCTCTAATGCTTATTCATCGGTCAATCCTCCTATGCACACAATACACAAGGATGGCAACATAAATTCAATTGGTAACACAACCTCTACACCAAACACCAATTGAAATGGTGTGGCCTTGTTTAGTCATTTATAAGTTGTTCGATATGACCATAACATGACAGAGACTTTGTCATCCCAATCCTTTCTCCCAACATCACAAATCTTGGTCAATGTGTGACTCAAAATTTTGTTAAAGGCTTTCATTATCCCATTAGCTTGTGGGTGATAAGGGGTATTCTTGTGATGGGCCACCATAAACTTCACCAACAAGATTCTAACCATCTCATTTAGAAAATGAGTACTCCTATCACTCGTTAAACTGAGTGGGCATCCATACTTGCTGATTACATTCTCCCAAAAGAATCTAAGTCTGTATCGCGACTATGTAATCCTTCGTAGGTGCCGCTTCTTCCCATTGTGTAAGATAGTCTATACATGTACTGATATAGCGTGAACTCATCCTTTGTGTAGATGGGGAAATAGGTCTTATAAAGTCAATTTCCCATTTCTCGAATGACTCTCATGCGATGATAGGTCTTAATGGCATTTCATCTCTTCGCCTAGTTTACCAAGGCACTGTAATGGTCACAAGATTTTCAATACTCGATATAATCCTTGTAAATCATTTCCCACCAAAGGCCAACTAAAAGGATCTTTCATGCCGCCTCATGCCCCATATAGTTCCCTCTCCCGCAATTCCACCATGAGCCTCTTCCATGATTACAACGTGCTCATGCTCTAGCATACACCGACACAAAACCTCATCACGACCTAACTTGTATAAGTCTCCACCAATTAACATATAGGGTGTGACATGTATAGATAATTGATTCCTCTCTAATGCCTTCATCCCTTCTGGTGCCACACCAATTCAAAGGAACAAACCAATATCTTCCAAGTTAGACTGCATGTGTTGCATCCCGAATAGTCATTTGTGCATCGACATCATATCCTCAATGTTTTGTGCATCCTCTCCCAAAGTAATCCTTAAGAAATGATCATGTCCCAAATTAATTTTCCTTGGTTTCACCACAACCATAAACCCAAACTCATGAAATGATAGTATCTAAAGGCATATGCACCCTTGCAAAACGGGATTGTTCACTAATTATTTTTATTCCATGTGGTATGTGTAGAAAATATAAGGAGTTGCTAGTAAATATTGCCTAAATTTGTGCAACGCATAGATCATTAATGATGTCTCATGCTTCGTAGTGGTATAATTCTGTTCTATTGGGGTCAACTTTCTACTAGTAAAACACAAGGGATGGTAAACAATTCCCTCTACAAGTTGTGTTAAGACTATCCCAATCACCATCCCGGATGGATCAACATGCACATGAAAAGGCTTATCCCAAGAGGTAAATAAAAAAAATGGTTGCGGTGGTAAGCTTTTCTTTCAATGTGTCAAATGCCACATGTTGTGCCTCTCCCCAATAGAACTTACTTTTATGTTTCAATAGCTCTTCCAGGGGCACAAAAATATGGGCATATCCCTTGATGAATTTCCTATAGTACCATGTATGCCCTAGGAACCCATGCACCGTGCTTTGACTTGGTAGGCTCCTCTAATCCCACTATAACAACAACTTTGGTAGGATTCACTAAAAAGTCATCTTTACATATAATATGACCCAACAAGGTGCTAAATGGAGTAGCGAAGACACATTTCTTAATGTTTAGGGATATGCTCAACGCTGTCTACATCTCCCAAACATCGACCATAGATTATCACAATGGTCTTTTACTAATACGTAAATCATCCAGTAATCCATGTAGACTTGAAGAAAATTGTGAATAAAGTCCTGAAATGCCTGAACCATAATGCATGAAAACATAGTAGTCACATTCTTCAGTCCAAAAGGCATTACCATATAATAAAAACTTCCTCATTTAGTTGTGAAATTTGTTTTCTCTAGTATTCCTTCACAATTCTCACCTAGTGATAACCCAAGAATTAATCTGTAAAAGAATAGATCTCTTGTCTAGCTACTCCTTCTAGGATCTCCTTAGTGAACGGGGTTAGGAAAAGATCAATTATGCATACTGCATTCAAATCCCTATAGTCAACGCAAATCCTTATCCTCCCATCCTTTTTAATGCTTGATGACCATTAGACTTATCCCTATGATTCTCAACATCCTCAATGATCCCTAATGCAATCATCTTGTTAATCTCCTTCTTGACCTTGACGTGTAAATTTGGATTAATTCAATAAGGTCTCTTACGAATTGGGTGCACACCATCCTTTAACTTGATTTTCATTTATCCTAGCAAGGGGTGAACTCCTTTAAGTTCATGGTACCCGTGTGGAAACAAATCCTAAAAATCACGTAGAAGCTCAATAATCTTTGAGACCTCCTAGTCTGTCCAGTAGTCCCCAATAATAACTTCCTTTAGTTCCACCTCTATACCAATGTTAACCTTATTTGTTTTAAATGGCTTGTGGTAAACATGCACTCACTCATCAATGCTATCTAACACTTCGCGCATACCTTTTGTATGGCTAACATCCAAGTTTTTGACCTCTTCATCGTATATCAGGTAGAGTAACTTCCCTTTCTCCTTCTCCAGGCAGCACACTCAAGTTGTATTTCCTCTGATTCTTCCTCCATAAAGCGCACCCCCAACTCTAGTTCACCTTACAACTCTAGAATCATGTCCTCTTCCATGACAGTGTCTTCCAAGGTAAGGTGCTTGACTACCTACAACTCCTCATTCAATGATGGATTAGTGCTCTGATATTCAAATGTTTGAACAAGATATACCATCAACTCCTACTAGTTATTTTTCCAATGTTGTAACTATGAATGAATATACCATGCATCCATAGGGGAGGGGTAAAGCTTTCATGCCTCCCATAAAAGTCTTCTCACACTCTTGAACATGACATGAGGTGGATCCCTTCCCATCATAATCAAAAATTTGAGATGGTGCATTACTTTGGAGAAACCTAACAAATAGTGCGATTCTCACTTCGTGCCACTCTAGAAGATTATCTCAATGTGTCATCCACCAACATGCCACTATCTTGCAAAGTATAGGTAAAAATATTCCTTATCTCCACTTGAAACTTCCAATGGGTATCCATTTCATGCAAAAATATGTCAGGGTTGGCTTCCCCAGTGTATCATGGCAACTTCCTTCCTCCCAAGTGCCTAACGAGTGTGTTCTGACAACTTGAGTCTCAGTATCCTTCAGATGCCTTCCAACCAACTCGTATGTCCCATGTGCCCAATTTTCACAAGAAATACTAGTTGTATCACTTATGGAATATGCATCATCCCATTGAATGAACCCTTCCTTTGATGGCTGAATAAACTCTGGGTCCCTGATGGTGCACACATATATCTTGTTTAAGTCTTCTTCACCCAATGGCTCCACATATGACACATAATGTCCATCAGTCAGTGGAATGATCACACACTCTTCCTTGTTCTCAAAACTGATGTAGCCCTTATTAAAACACAAATCAACATTGTTTGCATAGCACCAAGGGTGCCCAAGTAATGTTGGGAAACTATCAACCTCAACAAGCTCTAGGACCTCAAAGTCTCCAGTAAACTTTTCCCCTTAAATAATAATGGATGTACCTTTCAACACCCCTAGAGGCATGGCCTTTTTCATGTTATCCATATACAACACATTCAAAGATGGCTGCAATGGGGGCCTCCCATTTTATTTCATGCATCTAAAGTAAGAACATTGACCTCTGCACATGTGTCAATCAATATATTACTCAGGAGCCATCCATCAACAACTGCATTTAGTGTGATCTCTTTATCATAATCAATGTTGTGAGGGGGTAGGTTAACATGTAAGACTTATCTCTCACACCCTTCTCAAGCACGCGATACCTCCTCCCTTAGCCATTCTCCTAACATGGGAATACTATTCTCCCACCTCAACATGCAACATACTTTCCTAACCTCATCCATATCCTACTGAGGAACCCCGATGCTCTTCTTCTGCTCCAATTGGTGCAATTGCTCCTCCGGACAATTGGATTTCTCCTTGCAAACTCCTAATCACCTCCATGGTCTCTTGGTACACTTCCTTTTGGTGGGTAGGATTAGGATATTTCCCATGTATCAATTTTTATCTTGTAATGAGAGGCCTCTGCTTTGGTTCCTCTCGGGTGGGTGCGAGCTCAACATGTGTAGTGACCAAAATACACTCTAGCTCGAAGTTAAGCACTACCCTCAACATCCATTGTGGGTCGGTCCTCTTTACACTCACCATCCCTACACATTTTTCCTATGATTCTTGCTCAAGTGGTCATACAACTAAGGTAATTCTTCTTACTTATGCTTCTTCCCACACCATGAGCACTGCAATAAGCCAAGGCACTCACATGCTTGTAGTGTTTAGTCAATCCACAGTTATAATAGGTCCCATGAGGAAATTCACTTCTTCCTCCATGACTGTTATGGCCTCTAAAGCCTCCATGAAAATATCTTCCTTGAAATCCTTCATCTATAAGCCCTTCATAATGATGATCCTTGGCCTTAGAACTGCTCCTAATCCTGGTGCGGTGTACATTGAGATCAATGCCATCATGGATTTGGTCTATCAATTGATAGTCCTTCATATCATGAGTAGTGGATGTGTAAATCTTACAATAACAGGACACGATTATTACGGATCATACATTACAATAATGGACATTTACTTGCATCATGATCTCTGTGATAGATCTCACAATCCCCGATATGGTGCGAACCGATCTTCATGGGAAACTATCCTTTATATGACCCTCTACTTCACAATCTGTACACCATAACCCACTGTGAGTCTCATGAGCCGATATCGCAGAAAATTTCTCTAGCTTCTTTACCATGAAATTTTTTTGGGCTTCTAGGAATAAACTAACTCCTATATCAATGCTTCCTACTGCCTAAGCATGCAAGGTAGCCTCCAAGGTTTCACGTGGATTTGTGAAATTCTTCTGGGAAAGCACCCTCCTGAACGGTGTGATATATCCTCCAATAAAACATTAAGCATGCTATGAAGGGTGAATTCCATAAGAAAAATATGATAGGAGAGTCTGAAATGTGCATCAAAATATTGTACACTCTCCGCCGTTCCTTGTCGAATATCCTTCAATGTGTTGATGCTCTTCTGTTCAAACTTAGGTATGTGGAACTCTAGAAAAGGCATTACACAACACAATATAATCCACCACCATCTGGTGTGGATCATATTTTTGGTACCAACTATGTGCACGACCTTGCAACATGGTTACAAACTGACTTACTTTACACTCCAGGGCAGTGATGCCCTTTGCACGCCATAAAAATCACACTTGTGTACATGTTACACAACATCCTCAATGCCCTTATAATCAAGTAAGTGGAGTGACATCTCATAAAACACCTGTTGATGGTGTTGTGGACCTTGTCTGCCAAATCCAAGACTTTGATTCCCTCTGGTGTTACCTCCACCACCGGATCCACTAGATCCTCTAGATCCTATTCCTCTAGATCAACCCGATCCTCCTCCCGTAGTAGCAGAAAGGGCTGATACATTTGCACCCTGCGAACCCACTTTGTCACGATAAACTACGTATTGATAGTTTGTGATACCAAACCACTCCTAGATATGGCACTCAAACTCATACCCACACCTTTCCCAAATGGTGTGCCGGAAAAAAATACCTCCAAACACTGGAAATATCTGTGTGGCCATAGATGTAGTGAATGAAAAATTATATCTACTAGGTATTTCTACCAATACCAATACCAACTGGATTATCAAAACTTATCTCAAGAACTGGAAAAATAAGCACAAGGTTCTGGTTGCTATGTGGGTTAAGATGCACACACGATTCTCCTCCTTTCTTCATATGATGAGCTCTCTCTAGAAGCCAAGGGGGTTTCTCTTCTGTGCTTGCCAATATGGGGTGGCTCAGTCTTCTCAAGTTCCATGTCCTCTGTACGAACCTCAAATCCTTCCCACAATGTCTACCTCCATAAATCCATCACTCCAGCATCTTCACGTTGTCTCACCAACTCCCTTTCTCGAGCTTCATTATACTTGAGCCACATCTCCTCTCTCTCCATTTCCACCGCAAGGTCTACCATCTTTCTCCACACTATCTTCCACACCCCGCACCTAGTAGGAGTTTATCTAGCCATAGGTAAGGATTCCAAACTCGGGGTAGTAACTTGGGATCTTGATAGCTAATGGAATAGCCCGCAAGAATGATCCTCTTGGCTCCCGTAAGAACTCAAACTCAGCAATCTTTGGGAAAGAATACGTAGAAATCATGTATTCTAGAGTATAACTAGTCAACACCCCACTCCACCAATGATCAACATCATGAGTCCAAGTTAGATCAACATCATGCAACCTCTGATACTCTTCTTGGGTCCAAACGTGAGGCCTATAGTACTAAATTTTCTTTGATGCATATCTTTGAGATCCATTCATACAACTCTCCTAGGAAACAACAGGATAATGTCTTATAGAGCTCGTGATACAGGTTCTCCTCCACCCATTTAGGTGCATCAAACTCGGGTCCAATGCTGAATCTCTAAGAAAACTCATCCTCTCTACTTCTAAGCTAGGTCTTGACACTATACAAGGTCAGATGCTCTGTTACCACGCGTAATTCTCACACAACTTCAAAAGAGGTCCAAAAATGGAACCAAAATGTAGTCTCATTAAACCCTATTATTTAATATTTTTTTAACCCCAAGCTCGTTAGCCTATCACCCAAGTGCTTTGGGAACTCACCTAATGCGCACGTGGGCTCTAAGCCCCTCATTTATGTGAGCTTTATGAAAATGTTCTGCCATTAATGGAGGACAGGTTTGCAGGACAAGAACACATGTATTTAATCTAATATAGAAGTAGTGAATCTATTTCTAAGCATAACCGCTTCATGAGATAAACATAAGCATCACAACAAAATATTAGAGATAGATCTACACCATGAATAATATGAAAACACACTAGGGTTTAGTCCATAGACACAAATATACAAATAAAGCTCCATATATTGATTAAATCCATTTATAGTAGCCATATTACATCAAACAGGTCATCTCAGACCATAAACATCCTGAAATAACATTCCAACCCTACAAACTACTCTGAATAGAGATCCTAACTATGCTTTCCCATTATAACCCTTGTTCAGACCCGAGTGCATACATATATGCCTAGTAACAACATTCTTACAACACTTCATTGCCTCTCTCATTCTCTTCACTCTCTTTATTTCAGACCCCAACACTCCTTTAAATAGAATATGGATCCACCGCCATAGTCTCACCCATGAGAAGATCACATGCCAAGTGGGAGTGTGGTCCTCCATGATCAATCAAGTGCTTATGCTAGCTTGCAGGGCCTTCACTAACTATAATGATACTCCCGGGAGTATTCCTTGTGTGGAATATTATTTTCTTGACTTCTAAGGGTCCAGCCGACACCTTATCTGCTCATCCGCCTACTCGAGTCTTCATGTATATTTCTGTGACACTCGCCTTCAAAATGTAGTTAAGTCTCCAAACCTTCTTCTACTTTCACGTGCCAATCTATTCTCCCGTGTGCCTTTCCTTGAGCGCCTTCCTACTTGCTAGCCTTGTGTGCATGCCCCTTATGCTTTGGGACTTAGTCAATTTTCAGGGTCCAACATCAAGCCCATTTGGTGAGTCATTATTAAAATTTGTACAAAAATCATTAAAGTTAAAAGAGTCACATAATATGTTTTGTACATACTTTGTATATATAGTGTAGTCAAAGTGTCAAAATTTTTAAATTCATGTTGTCAAAAAGTTGTAAAAATATACTTTTTTCTTTACGGACGTACTTTTGATGTTAGCCGACATTTGAAAAATAAACAATTGAGCATTATGATCACATTCTACCGAGGAAACCACTTTATAATGGAGGATGGAGGCACAAGAGGCTTGAGGTTGATCAATGACCTCGCGTTAGTCGCCAATAACAAGGCCACATAATATATGCGGTGACATATATATATATATATATATATATATATATATATATATAGTGTGAATATATGCTTTTAGTGTGATTTTAAGTTTTTGGTATATTTTCATTTTTGTGTTCATGTTTCTTTGTGTGGTGTTTGGTGGATACTGGAAAAGAGTTGTGTTGGAGCGTAGATGACTATTAATGATCCTCTAACTGACGTGATCCTCTGACTATCGTACTTCATTAGAAGATGGTCCACTTGTGAATACATTCACTTGCAATGGTGACCATGTGCAACAAGATCTAACTAGCAAGATCCATTCAGTAGTATGTACTTTGATATAGTTTTCTTCTTAGTGTTCGCATGTGGAAATTTCACATTGTGGGGGACATGACACCAATGTTCCATTTCCATTTTGCACCTAAAATGACTAAAGTCAAAGGAAACTTCCAGTGGCAGTGGTAGTTTCCTATGTTGTTTGAGATCGAGTGGTAGCAATCGACATCAAGTGGCTATAACTAAGAACATTGCGATTCTTAGAGGTGGTAATGTGAAATCTTTCTAGTATGTGTTATATTGTTCTAGTGTTTTAATAAGTGAGTTGTGATTCCTATATACTTCCTTGATGTACAAGCATAATGGAAAACAAAATCACTAGAGTAAGTCAGTTCATGGATCTTAAAAGGGTTTATGGGAGGATTTATAAAGCCACAAGAGGTGGACAATTGATGGGGCCTATTCAAATCAAGGTTTGTGGTAAGTTTTTTTAAAACCATGGAAGGAGGGAGCCTTTCTTTTGATCAAGATCATGAGTCACATTGTAGGACATATTTCACGGGGGGTACTACGGTTGAAAGTGTGTATGTTTTTCTACCATGTTCGAAATAAGGGGGAATGTTAGGAATATCACATTAGTGTTCACATTATATGGGTGGTTTATTATATGATATAATTATAAGAGAGACAAATCATTTTTGTGTGAGATGTTCAGTTGTTGATTGAAATAACGTGAATAAGATATTGTTGTATAATTAAAGCTAACTCCTTATTTCTAGGAGAAAATTGACCTATAAATATGTAATATGTTTCATATGAAATCAACGAAGAACATTATTGTGTTAACTCTGTCTAAATTTAAGACCACTCGAACTTGAATCTCCTTATTTTTCCAATTGTCATTTGCATATAGTATTTTTCCCTGACATCAAATTCATCTATGCAATTTACCCAATAATATTTGATCTGAAGTATATGATATGAATCTCGGAGATAGAAAGTGTTTGGATCACCTTAGATGTAGAAGTATACCCTTAGTGTATATGAATACAAGCTCGGGCATGTGAAGGAAATTTCCAGTGTGATGCATCATTGACACTCTTATAGGTGAAGATTCCAAAAGAGATGGGAAAGGAAACATTGTTCTTTTTCTAGTTCTTGAGGTTATTGTGAACATGGGAAAGTGTCTCAAAATATTAAATAACATGATCTTGTCACCGAGATACCGAGGTATATTGGTGTGTGTTATTTTCCACATCATTAGGTGAGTCATCTCACTTAGGTGAGATCGTAGGTCCATGTGTCATTTAGGGGTCATTATGAGATTCCCTTACGCATCGGGCCAAAGACGTTAGTATGTCACAGGTGTGTCATATGTGTTATTGGGAGTTACACTTCTATTCAGGAATGTAACTCCCCCTCTCTACTCGAGTTGTCATGATTGCAACACTGAGGGTTACTCAACACCTCCTATATGTACACCCCATTTGATCTATGAGATAGAGGAGAGTTTTATGGCTTAACCAGGTTCTACCCGTGTTTCAAATCTTTACATGCACATTCGGTTGATGCTCGCTCCTCCCGAGATCTCTTCATGCTGCCATTCACACATCTCTGTTGATGTGCACGTCATCCCTCGTGATCCTCGCTTGTGGGTTTTAAACCCTCTTTCATGGTATCAGAGTGGATCTTGTGGATCCGTGCACTCCTCGGCATTGCTCATGCATTTTCTGGCTTCCGGTGTGATCTTCAGATTCTTGTTGTGTGCGTCGTAATGGAAATTCTGACCGTGCTCTACTTACATTGATTTCGGGCGTTTATACCTCTCCTTGGGTTGTTCGTGTGTTTGAGGTGGTGGTGTTCAAGTTTCTGGTGTTTTCAGAGTTTGGTGTCTTCTCGGGCTCGCAATTCTTTGCTTGCATATGCTCGTATTTGTATGCTCTACTTGCATTTTTGAGGGTACATGTACTTGGTTCTGTGTGTTGGGAGTGGTGGTTTTGCGTATAACTCTATGCATTTTCTCTTCAAAACTCTGGTTTTGCTACATTTTAGAGTTTGCAGATCCGTGCTTCTTTTCATAACTTTGGGTTGTCATTAGCACGGTTTGCATTACTCCCACAACTTGCACTCTTAGCATCTATAGCTCGGGTTTGTTTTGTGTGTATTGGTGCACCCATCCTCCACCTACAGACTGCTCATTTTTTCTATTTTCTTGATGACTTGGCTGTAATATTTTCTTCCAAACCTCCTATATTATTCCCGTGTATCATTGTTGTGTTCGTATGTGCAATACATTCGCATCATGCTACTCACTATTCGTGGCTTGAGCAACATTGAATGTATTTTGTATTGGAGCAGCATTGAACGTATTTTGTATTGTTTGTGAAGTGGATCATGTAGGGTATGCATTAAAAAAAATGTTTTTGAATTCTGCATTGGCCTTGGCTAGAACAGCTGCTCCTAGCTCGTGGTTCCTCCAGCTCCACTTAGCTCCAAAGCAGACCTACGCACTTTCTTGTGGACTCCATGGCCATTTCAACCCTCCTTCCTAGCATTTGGCAGTTATAATAACTTGCTACAGCCTCTGGTCTCCCTGACATCTTCAGCTCCTGCTCCAACCTCTCTTCTGGCGCATGGACTCTTCATCGAACTCCCGCCAAATCTTAGACTGCATTGTCATTTTTGTGGTATGAAGTTTTGGACTGTTTCACTACTAGGTAGATGCCTCTTCTGGTATCGACATGTGACTCACCTGTCCACTCATTCAGCTTGTGAAAACCTTCCTTAGCTCGAGCTCGCAACATCCACCGGTGACATGTTCCTTGCACACCATGTGGACACCAACAACTCGCCTTTAAACTCACTGCTCTCCACTCGGTATGTGGACATCCCTTTTACAAATTGTTTGGAGGTTAAAACAATTTAGTCTTCCAAACGTGCCCCCACACCTTATTTTTAATGTTTTAGGGTTTTTAAAAATTAAAACATTCATTACGACATTTGTAATTAATTTTCTAGGTTGTTTTTGGCTTGATTAATCAACCCTCCTACACTTGTCGAAGACGAGAGGGTGAGGTCTGGGTTGGCGGGAGGCTAACCCCCTCACAAAAAAAAAACCCCTACTAAAATTCCACGCTATTTCCAACAAGTAGTCACACAATACCCTTTGCACCCATTTCGGGCACTTTTTTTAATGCGTTTGCAGCATTTATTGCATTTTCTCATTAGTTAGGAATTGTTTTGTGCTATAACTTTTGACTCGTTGCTCGGATCTGAGCACTTCTTTAGTCAAAGTTACATGTTTTTTCGCATTCTACATGATGGAATTATCAATTTTGTAAACACACTACTTTTATAAAGTGCCACATTCTGGGGGGGTTGCTTGTACTCTTGGGTTTTCGCACGCAGACACATTATCGGCCGAGTCCGACGTCTTGCTTTTGTGCACCTTGCATCTTGCATTTTTTCATCATGGAGAGTGCTCTTTCTAGACTTGAGCATTATAGGATCACTTTACAGCCTCTCGCCACTTCTCACCGGGAGAGGGAACTATTCATCTTGGCGTGCTTCTATGGAACATTACTTCACCCACGAGGGTCTTTTACCCTTCTTGCTTGGGCCAGTTCCTGCACCCGCTGATCATCATCATCTAGAGGACTTCCTTGAAACTTGTGATCATGTATTTGGTCACATGATGATGCATGTCTCTCGATCTCTCTAGTTTCACGTGGCAGACTCAGATCCACCCCACCATGTCTAGAGCATTCTTCAATCCCTCTATGGAGACCCTTCACATACTACCGCCATTGTTGCTGCTATTGATTTAGTTGTCTCCTCCATTTCTTCGTGTGATGATAGTTCCACTGACATAGGATTGCTTGGTTCTACTTCTGATGACGAGGATTGTGCACCCAGTTTTGATGTCAAGAGTACTACAGAGGACTCTTCTCCTCTTTCTCTCACTATTCTAGAGAGTGTTGACACATCCCACATCTCATTAGATATCAAGTAGTCTCCTACTCACCTCATACAAGTCATTACACTAGCCTCCTTTCCACTTCCAGTGTGCGAGGCCCCTTCCACTCCTCTACCTTCATTGGATGACTCATACCTATCTAACATCGCTCTTCTATTTGTTGAGCCCCCTCATTGGGATGAGTATCTACCTGACCTTAGTCATCTTTTCATAGAGTCTACTTGTGATGCTCTATAGGTCCCTCATCCATCTACAAGTGTTTCAGAGGAGTTCATCATCTCTGTTGTTGGGAGTGCCCCTTCCAAGAATCATGTCACTTCCACATTTCCAGAGACCTTCATTGATCCACCCTCAGCTGTGGATCCCTTTTCTGTTGTGGAGGATTTTTGTTCCCTTCAAATCACTTGGACATCATTTCTGTGGGTGTTCCTCTTTTTTACTCTGATAGTTCTACGCACGTGGCATTACCTTTGGTTCCTTGGCATTCACTCGCTAGAGCTATTTCACACTTTAGTGCACCAGACTCAGACTTCTTCGTGTTGCTTCCTTCAGTTTCCTTTGTGGAGTGGGCAGACTTCCAGCATGTCATTTCTATCCTTCCTAAGGGATGACACACATTTCGTTGCAGGTTGGCTCTTCTTTAGTCCAGAGGTAGAGGATCTTGTGATCGACATTCTTTAAGGAGACCTCCTAGAGTCAGAGTTCGAGATCCGTCCATGACATCTTCTCGCATTCCTCTCGTCCCCCTCTTCTTCTCTCTTCTTTTTCTTTATGAGAAATTGCCTCTTTGTACATGGGTACCTTTTCGGCTCATCTAGAGTGGGACCCATATTGGCATCTTTCTTAGATTAGAGAGTGTTTTGTTCTCTTATGGTGGATGTTTTTCCCACTGGGTTTTCCTTCACTGCTTGGGACCTTTTTCTTGTGCATGGGTACCTCATCAGGCTTTGTGCCGGACCCATTTCTCATTTCTAACTTTCCGCCTCATCCTAAGTTACGATGAAGGGGGGGTGTTGGTGTGTGTTATTTTCCACATCATCAGGTGAGTCATCTCACTTAGGTGAGATCGTAGGTCCATGTGTCATTTAGGGGTCATTATGAGATTCCCTTACGTGTCAGTGCATCAGCACATTAGTGTGTCAGTGCATCATATGTGTCATTGGGAGTTACACTTCTATTCTAGGAATGTAACTCCCCCTCTCTACTCGAGTTATCATGATTGCAGCACTGGGGGTTACTCAACACCTCCTATATGTACACCCCATTTGATCTATGAGATAGAGGAGAGTTTTATGGCTTAACTAGGTTTTACCCATGTTTCAAATCTTTGCATGCACATTCGGTTGATGCTCGCTCCTCTTGAGATCTCTTCACGCTGCCATTCACATGTCCGTTGATGTGCACATCATCCCTCGTGATCCTCGCTTGCAGGTTTTAAACCCTCTTTCAAGGTAGTATTAGTGGAGAAAGATCATAACTAGAAAATTGGATGTATGAGAAAGTGGTAAATTGCATGAAGTATGACCCATACTTCTTGATCAAAGAAGCTACTTGTGGTGACAACCTTGAGTGAAGGTTCCCCTCTAGTGTCTTGATGACGAACATGGTGAAGGCATCATTTACCCTTGTGAAGTGCTGATTTCTCTCCTTCAAAACCAACTGAGGATATCTCTCAAATGTTGGGGCCTTGGGAGAGATGTTCTGAGAAAGTTCCAACCCTTTGAAAGGTCTCGAGCTCGCAAGAGCATACACCAGATATGAAGTCATTGTGAATTTCTTCGAGACTAATACCTGAAGCAACTGGTGGTGCAGGTTATCACTGATGATTTGTCCTCAATCAATTATCTGCTTGTCTTTCATGATCATGAATATGAAAAGAGCCATCCAGTCTTGAAATTCCTTTAAGGTTTCTTCTCCCATCACCCGATTGATAAGGATGATTGCATATGAATAGCCTTCATGGAATTCACCTCGCAGGAAATACTTGGGCACCCGTGAAGGTTTTATCACCTATTTTAACCATGAAACAAGAATGAGGCCCTGAAGGTATGAGTCTATTTTGGTCCACTCTTTCGTTGCAACCTCTTTTCAAATGATGGCCATATCACTCCAAATTAGTATCTTCATTGAATGAGAGATGGATTTGGGAGCAAGTCTTTGCGCTGTGATTGAGCCACCATTTGCTCAAATTGTCCTAGTCTCGGGTTCATAGTACCGATAACATGCCAAAACCAATTATGTACTCTACAATGAGACTAGATGTCCACCGCCACATATAATTTGCTCATGAATTTGTTTTTCTCATTGGCTCTCTCGGCCCTCCAGACATTCGGTCTTTAAGACCTTCGAGGTCCATGTGGGTGACATTAATTTCCCCACAACTGAGTATTCAAAATGGAGATATAAGATTAGTTCGAGGCATACAAATTTGAACTTCATGGTTGACACGACACTTTTCTGTTTCCGGAATGGGAGTTTACTATTTTTAATAAATTGAAATTTTTACCTTTTTCAACTTTTATCACATTCACCAAATTTCTCCTTCTTCTAGATGTTCCTCGTACACATTGCTCTTGAAACATTTGCCTTCTCGTGAAACTTTGTTATTTATAGTAAGTGCTCATGTAGAGACTTACTATTTTTGGAAAATGGATTTCCGACTTTCAATTTTTGGAATAAACTTTTTTGATATGGGTTTTTCCTCTTTATCTCACATACAAATTTTTAGCTCAACCCGATCTCTAGAACAATGGGAAATAAAATTTTAAAATTTAGGGGCATGAAATTAGAGTTTTCTCACCACAAAAATATGAGATGTGCATGTAATTTATTTCACTTGGGTCTTCAAGGCACCTATAAATTTGGAAGAATGCAAAAATCCCGTGTCGATCCATGCACCGGTTTTCAAGTTACAAAGATTTTCTCTTTGCATGGGCTACGGAGTCGATCTGGGAAAAATATGCGTGGAGCCTTTGTAATTTTTGATTTTTTTGAAACTCTTCTTGCCACGATTATGGGAACATGTAGGAATGAATACAAGTAGAAAATGAGGGTGGAGGAATTCTGGAAAAATTTCTCCAGACTTCTAAGTAGAAATAGAGCAATGTGGGGGAGTGAAGAAAATGGCTAAGTGTTGGGTTTTATAGGCATGAGAGAGAGAGAGGAAGGGGAAAAAATTTATTCCCCCATTTTCCCCTTTCGAATGGGATAGGGGCACATAAAAATTTCACATTAGCCCTATGATGATGCATGGCACACATGCACATGTGAGAAAATTTGAGGAAAGGGCTTAGTTTGAGCACATGGGGGATAATTTCTGGTCATGTGAAGGAACTGACAGGAGCATGGTGGGGTGAAAATTTTTCTGCCCCCCCTTTCCCCTTGGAATGGGACAAAGGACACAAAAAGTGTGCATTATCCTACTGGTGACACTTGGCATGCATGTGGAGCGAGGAGAGGGGGCTCAAAAACTAGCAAAAAGTGCTTAACGAGAGGTTTTCGGGGTCATATGATGAGTCCATGAGGCTTAAGGTGGGGGAGAAAATTTTTATACCACTCATGTCCCCTTAGAATGTGATAGAGGGACACCAAAATTTATCCTTAGCCTGGTGATGGCACTTGTCAAGCATGTGGGAGTTAGAGTAAAGGCTATAAATTTGGTGAAAGGTTCTTATCGGAGCTCCCCAGGTCATGTTGGGGTCCATGAGGATTAAGGTGGGGGGAAAATTTCTAAACTTGCTTTGTTCCCTTGGAATGGGACAAAGGGACACCAAAAGTCTGTATAATCCTCATGGTGACATGTGTCACTGAATTATTTTTGCTAAGTATGGAGCTCATACCTTGGAGAAGAACTTGAAAATGACATTGCTAGAGCTCTCGAATGAATGTTTAGAAGTTTTTTTATAAGATTTTGACTAGAATGTTTTTTTAGAATGATGGGACAGTCTCAATGTCAGATTTAGCTTGAAGCCTCCTCAAAATGGCCTTTTTGATCGGTACCACCAAGCTTATGCTGTGAAAAATGAGTTGCGGAAAGAAATGCATGGGTGTTGTGAAAAATATGAGATTACCACTATGTAGGGAATAAGATCATCTTTCCATTGGCACTTTTTTTTTTTACCTACAACTCATTCTATAGCTCAAAATCATCTCCCAAAGCTTAGGTTCCTTTTTTTTTTTGCAGTGCAAGTTCCTTAGACCTCCAAAACTTGCTTTTGTTAAACTTGCTATAAGATCTCACAACATTTCCTAAATATTACTAAATCACTTGCACAATGATATTTTATCATGAATACCATTTCTCGGTGAATTTAATACTTGAACACATCTTTGGAGAATGTGCACCCGCTTGAGAAGGCTAAAAACAGGTCATTCCCAAGCTTGTTAAAAGATCCACTTTTAAAGGCATTTCATTAAAAGAATACTTTAAACTTGTTTTATTATTTTCCACACATGGACGAGGGTGAGACCACGTACACAACATTACGTGGATGGGGATAAACTTGACACAGGGGATGGGCTAACCTAGAGGGGTGTCTCGGGAAGGTTTGACCAAAAACATTGACAATAAGGCATAGTTGTCCTATTTTCAAGTGAATTTTTCCCTTGCAAAACATAGGACAACAATTGGCTCTCACTTGGGGACTTATTATAGATCAAACAAAGTGTGGACGAGATGATAAAGAACTCCAAAATATTAGTTTACAAATTAGACTAGTGCCTTATCCATTGTGCTTTACAGAGTCATTAGCAACATATAACTTGAAAGGAGTATACATTCACACACAAAATGAAACACACGACACATAAAAAGGAAAGAACACACACAACGGGAAAGGAAAAAACACACCTAAATCACCTATGGTATAATGCAAGGGACAACCCACTTTCAATGATAGTATAATTTCATATATTTCCAGTTTCGGGGTAACTTCAAATGTGTTCCATCCAGATATGACAAATAGAAGGAATTATCTCCGCAAGTTTTGTGAATATGGAATGGACCGAGCCATAAAGAGTCAAACTTCCCATGGCTTCCTTTGGTTATCTTCACTTGTCCCAAAGTAGAATAAGGTCTCTAACTTTGAATTCTTAAGCCTTATCCTTCTTGTCAAATAATTTATTGACCTTCAATTGATGTGCTTTGATTCGGTCCACCACCTTGAATCTATCTTCCTCAAGCTTTTCAAGAAACAAAATTATTTTATCAACAACATCGCAATATTCCCATCTTCTAATGCTTATAGAAATTTAAATGATGGAATCTCCACAGTGACTAGAATCTCTACCTCAATCTTGTAGAGCAATTGGGATAAAGACATACCAATTTATTTATTTTGATTTATTATGTCTCGCCCACAATGCATCGTAGAGATTTTTATGCCAATTCCTTTTATTTTCATCTACCAACTTGTAGACTATGTTCATGATGTTCTTGTTGCTTGATTCCACCTGAACATTCCCTTGTGGGTAATAGTCTAATGCATGTGATAGGGATATTCCATAGCCATAGAAAAAATTGGTCAACTCCTTGGAGGAAAAATATGTGGCATTTTTACCATGATATTTTGTGGGATACCAAAATGAAAAATGATGTTCTCTTTGATGAAGTTGTAAAATGTTTCGATATTGGCTTGCTTGGCTAGGATGGAATTTACACACTTTGTAAAATATTCATTGTTGTCGAGTACATGGGAATGACCTACACTTGAATGAGGATTCAATACTCCAATAAAATTAGACCCCACTGTTGGAAAGGTTCTTCAATCACCACCACCTGAGGGGAAGTGCAATGAGTTGTGGTCTCCCGACAAACAGTTGACATGCTTCACACTTTGAGACCCATTCTTGGGAATCCAAAAATGTTGGTGTATATGACTAGACTTGTTGTCATTTGACATCTTGTCCACCTATTTGGTTAGTCATATCACTTAGTGAGAATAGGTCATAGTTGAATAGGTCATAGGGTTGTGTACATGTGTCATGCAATGGAGTTACACAACACTCTGTATGCACCCATTCATTCTCGATTTATGAGCATGCTAGACACTCTGTTATCTTTTATGTACTTGATTTTCCTTTTGATTCATGATCTTTCTAATTATGAAGCATTTTCATCTCCATTGGAAGTGTAACCCATATTTGATGTGCACGAGGTTCCAACATTGATCCTCATGAAACATTCTAATTCCATTATTGAACCATGTGGCATGTCCCAAATCATGTTTGTTGATGACACGAAAGTGTCTCATTATCGTAGTGGATACATAGAGATGGATGGGGAACATTTAACTAAGTATTGAGTATTCCCGATCTCTCTACCAATCTCTTATTAGTTTATCAAATCAATCACCTTGGTGAAGGAATGTGAGTGGAATTTGGTTCTAACTTAGTGATTATTCGTGAGCTTCACAATGACACTACAATGGCTGAGGGAAAGGTGGATCACCATTCATGGTTGTATATGTTTTCCCACTTTACTTCTGATTTGATGCCCAATGCCTTGCTCACTCATGCGAGACGAGATTAGTAAGCTATGGCATGAGCGTTTCAGAATCTAATTTTATGTTACCTTAAACAATTGAGCCAAAAATGGGGTCTTTCTCCGTAGCAACCATAATCATAACTCTTCTCCGTTTATAAATCAATTAAGACAAAAGAACGACTCTCCGGAATTTAATAAACCATAATTGGATCTGAAAACTTCGTTCGAAATTAACGTGGCCCACGAATATCTAATTCAAAAATTAACAACGGGTTTCTCCGCCGATTTTCTAAGGGTCCTTGTGAGGGTTGTGCCTTTGGGAAGCACCCGAAAAGATCTTTGAAAAAGGAAAATCCTAGAGATCTACTCATCTTTTGGATCTTGTTCATAGTGACTTAATTGGCCCGTTTCCGTCTCCTTTATTTATTAGAGCTCTTTATATAATTACCTTCATTGATGACTATTCACGATATACTTGGGTATATTTTCTTAAGCTTAAGTTTGATGTCTTCAAACATTTTTAGTACTTTAAGGCTCTTATTGAGAAATAGGTGGAACAATATATCAAGGTTCTTTGAATTGACAATGGAGGTGAGTATGTGAGCAATAGGTTTGAATATTTCTATACTTATGAAGGGATTACTTTGTAGCATATAGTTTCTTACATCCCTTTGCAAAATGGAGTTACGAAAGAAAGAACTGAACGCTTAAGGAGATGACCACTTATATGGTTCACTTGAAGTCATTTCCTTTTCATTATTGGGCCAAAGTAGTGAATTGTGCTTGTTACATTTAGAATCGTGTTCCACACAAGGTAGTAAGAGGGATGACACCCTCTAAAGCCTGGTTTGGACACAAGCATGATGTTGAGAACTTTCAAGTCTTTAGATGCTAGGTTATGGATCATATTCCCAAGAAGAAACACAAGGATTTGGAACCATAATCCAAACCTTATATCTTTGTAGGGTATCTTGATGGCATGAAGGGATATCGATTTTTGAACCCTACTACTCATGAGCTTTATATCAAGAGAAGTGTGAAATTCGATGAGTCTTCTTCAACTTATACTTCTCTACCTTTTGAGGTTCTTATGCTTTCTGATTCTAAATCTGACTCTTTGGATGATGATGTTGTTGAGCATTCCCCTCCTCTTCTTGATCCTCCTTCACCTCCCAACCCTCATGCTTCAGATTCTTCTAATTCTGATGGTAGTGTTGAGTGGAACCTTGTTCCTTCTCACTCAAGTGAAGAATCTTCCAACTCTGAGCCTGATCCTCTTGGTCCTCATTGGGCTAGGAAAAATTTGTAGAGTGCTGGAGAGTGGATGAGAGATCCTTTGAAAAGAGGCAGAATCACTTAGAGTTCATTAGACCTCACTCTTTCTTCACCTCTACTTTTGACCCTTAGTATTTTTGGGATGATTATGGTATTCTTGAGGGGATTTTTCTATGGATGAGGAGTATTCCTCACTCATGAATAACGATACTTGGGATCTCACCCCTCTTCTAAAAGGAATAAAAATAATTCAGTGTAAGTGGGTGTTCCAAACAAAGTATGTAGTAGATGGAGATGTAGAAAATTTTAAAGCATGATTGGTAGCTAAGGGTTTCTTCCTGGTAGTTGGGGTTGATTACACTTTGAAACCTTTGCTCCAGCTTGTGAAGATGACATCTATTCAAATAACCCTCGCCATCACTACAGGATAACAAATGGGAAGTCCGTCAAATGGACATCAAGAGTTTCTTCCTTCTTACAGGACCTAGAGGAAGATATCTATATAGAAAACCTATGGGTTATGTCCATGATATATCCCTTGTTTATAAGTTAAAGAAGTATCTCTATGGCATTAAACAAGCCCCTTGAGCTTGGTATGCCAATATGGACTCCTTTCTACTTACATAAGGGTTCACTCAATGTCACTATGACCCAAATGTTTATATTCTATGGAAATATGAATCCATACTCACCCTTGTTCTGTATGTTGATGAATTTTTGATCATGGGAAGTTCTTCATCTATCATTGATTCTGTGAAGATTGCTTTATCCAACAATTTTTCCATGACTAAATTAGGATTGCTTCATTACTTTCTTGGGATTCACATTTCAAAATCTGACTAAGGTATTGTGATTTTGCAGCCTAAGTACACTCTTTATTTGCTTGTTTGGTTCCATATGTCTGATTGTAAGCCTTTTCATACTCCTTTCCTTTCTGGGGTCAAGTTGGTTTCTGATTGTTATATTCCCTTAGTTGATGGTACCCTCTATTGAAATTTGGCGGGGATCTTGATTTACCTTACTTGATACATGTATGGATCTATCACATGTCATTGGGATCGTGTCTAAATTAAATTAGGATCCAAATGAGTTGCATTAGAAAACAACTAAATAGATCCTTCATTACGTTTGTGGCACTTAAACTGATGGCATTTACTATCTTGGAGGATTGGATATTGACTTGGTTGGGTTTACTGATTCTGATTGGGCCGATGATTTAGATCATCAGAAATCTACCTAAGGTTATAGTTTTTCACTTGGTTTGGGTCCAGTTAGGTTATCTAGTAAGAATTAAAATGCAGTTGTGATATCTTCTATAGAGGTAGAGTACAAAGGAGTAGTTAAATCTACCGAAAAGTTGTTTAGTTACATGGTATATTGACATAGTTTAGTATTCACTATTGATGACCTACTATCATCTACTGTGACAACATGAGAACCATCTCAATTGTACAAAATCTAGTTCAACATCAGAGAATGAAGCACATCGAGATACACATGCATTTCATTTGGGAGTTGATTCATGATGACATCATCAATTTATAATAATTTCAAACATTTGATATGGTTGTAGAAATTTTTACCAAACCCTTCACTGAGGTGAAGTATCTTCAAGTGCGGTCTCTTTTTTGGGTGAGGTATTTTGCAGTACCCCATCTTCTTTGAGATTTCTAGTTCTCTTCTCTTCTTCTAGAAAGATTACAGTTTGTACATGAGTACCTTATTAGGCCTTTAGTTGTTGGGACTCATTTGATGCATATTTCTTAGGTTGTTTAAGGAGTATTTTATCTCTTGTAAGTGGATGTTTTCCCTTAGGGGTTTTTCCTCCATTACTTGCAATCCATTGTACATGGGTACCTCATCAGGCATAGTTATCGGGACACATTATTCTCTTCTTCTTCTTCCAAGAAGATGTTGTTTGTACATGGGTACCTTATCAGGCTTAGTAGCCGAGCCCCATTGACACATATTTCTTAGTTTTCTAGGAGAGTTTTCCTTTAGTTCTAACTTTCCATGAACTATATCTCATCTTCAATGAAGGGGGGTGTTGGTGTATATGACTAGACTTGTCATCATTTGATGTATTTTCCACCTAGCTGGTTAGTCATATCACTTAGTGAGAATATGTCATAGTTGAATAGGTCATAGGGTTGTGTACATGTGTCATGCACAAGAGTTACACAACACTCTTATATGTACCCCTTTATTCTAATTTATGAGCATGTAAGAAACTCCACTATATTTTATGTACTTGATTTTCCTTGTGATTCATGCTCTTTATAATTACGAAGTGTTCTCATCTCCTTTAGAATTGAAACATGTCTTAGATGTGCACGAGGTTCCAACACTAATCCTCACATAACACTCGATATGAAAAGGTTGGCTAGTAGTATCGACCATAGAGGATTTTGTGATCTATTACCATCACAAAAAAATTTCCTCCACATGCTTGATCATGATACACCTTTAACAACTTCTCCTATTGCTCTTTGTCCACACATTTCAGAAAACACCCATCAAATCCTATTTTGTAGAGCATGTGATTCCATATAACATACTTGGTTTACCTTAGCTTGAGTGTTATTTTTTTGTTTATGATCAAGATGAGGAGGTCATTCATTGTAGGTAAAGAAGTAAGTGATGTCTTCATATTATTAATTTGTCATGCTCATGAGAATGACTTAAGGAAAGTCCTTGCCTAGTAATACATTCACAATACAAGTATTCTCATTTATCATCCTCCATTGACAGGTGTTTCATCTTATGCAATCAACCTACACATCCCATTTCCTCGACCAGATTCAAAGGTCTAATCTACAAGTCATATTCTTGCATTTTTTCCACCTAATTACCTCTTTTGGTTCTGGATCATGTTGGGTGAGAATGGAATTGATGGGATATCTTGACACTATTACCACAACGTGTGAGTTGAGGATGTATAGCCTAAATTTATTCACCACCTTTACCATGGCATATGTATATTTTTCCAGTTGATTATAATTCATCTCATGATTCTTTAGAGGAGAGATCATGAATGCAATGGGGGCTTCAAGGCCTTCTTCATTATTTTGCACCAAAATGGCCGATATCGTGTGCTTAGAAGCACAACAATACAAAATGAATTATTTATCAAAGTCGGGCACACCAAGGTGGGAGCCTTTTCTATTGCTTCTTTGATTGCTTCAAATGCCATTTTTATTTCCTTGTTCTATTTGAAGTTAGCTTGTGGCTTCATCACGACAGTGATATGCTTAGTTAACTCGACAAAGTCTGGGATGAAGTGCCAAAGGAAGTTGAATTTTCCAAAGAAGGAATATACCCTATTTTTTATTTTTAGAAATGAAAATTATTGAATGGATTTTATTATTTTTGGATATATCTTTGACCCCTCCTTATTCACAATGTGCCCAAGGAGTTTTCCTCAAGTGACCCCAAGTATACACTTGGGATTTAAGGATATCCCATGTTGTCTCGCATCTAGTGAGAACTTGTTCTAGATGGTGTACATGGTCTCCTTGCTTCTTTGAGAATACCATGAGATCATCTAGATAGATTATAATATAATTTGAGGTCTTTAAATGCTAGGTCCATCATCATCTGAAAGGTTTCTCATGTGTTGATCAAACCGAAAGGTATTCTCCTATATGCAAAAGTACTCCAAGTTGTCATGAAGGTTGTCTTGGTTCTATCTTCATTTACCACTTATATCTGATTATACCATGAGAATCCATTAAGAAATGTGAGCATTTTAGACCATGTGACTTCATTTAAGATATGATCCATGGTTAGGAGCAGTAGTTATCTTTCAGGGAGGCCTAGTTCAGTTGCGAAAGTCCACACAAATCCTTATCTCCCCATTTTTATTTCACATCGAACAATGTTCTCTACCCACATGGAGTGGTGGATAGGAAAGATGATTCTTGCATTTAACATCTTCAATACCTCCTCCTTGATGGTATCCAATATATTTGGATTATAGGGCCACTAATTTTTCCTAAAACACTTGGATTTAGGATTTATTGGAATAGAATGGTACATTTAATTGTGATGAAAATATTTTAGTTCATCATAGGAATAGGCCAAGACATCAGAATATTTATTCAATAGTGAGATGAACCTTATTTTTCTTTAGGAGAAAAAAATTTCCAATATTCACCATTCTAGGTTGTTCTAAAGTGCAATTTTTTTAATTTCTCAAACTCGGTTGTGCATTGTGGCAATTATTTTTTCTTTCCTTGATGAACATGTCATGTTTGTCAAAAAAATTCTCTAGTGACACCGTAGAACCTTTGGAATCTTGTTCCCTTTGAGCTTGATTACTCCCTCTAAATCAAATCCTTCAATTCCTTCATTGTCCTCTTCTCGCTACTAAATCCCAATGAGGATTTTCACTTCCCTCATAGAAGAGACTACTAAAGTTGTCTCTTTGTTCCAAGAAAGTGAGGAGATGACTATCATCATTGAAGAATTTCCAATGGTTTACATTTTTTGACACACTTGGTCTGAAAACCATCTCAACAATCAACTTATCCTTAGTGAAGGATGGATGAAAAGTGACAAAAAAATGATATAACAAGCAAGCCACCTTTTCATTCTAATCTCGAGGAATGACTTGAATGGAGAAAACATTGAAAGATTCAATGCAGTCCCAAACTCTATTTCTATAGTGCTTGAGTCTTGGGTTTTGACTTGATACTAGTCTCTCACTTGCTTGACTATCACTTCAACATCTCCAAGAAACTTGAGCTTCTTGATACCCATGGAATCAATGGCATCCATTCCGAGGAGAGCCTCATACTCTGTAGTGTTGTTAGTATTTTCAAATTGTATCTTGTATGTAAATGGGAAGAATTCACCTGAGGGAGAGGTCAAGACAATGCCATCTCTAAACCCTAAACTTGAATGAATTCCATCAAATTCCATGGTCCAAAGCTGATCTTCTTCATATTCAGTGAGGAGCGGAAAATTTTCATCTCTTTCAGATATGAGGAAGTATTTACCCATCGCACTATTCTAGAACAAGATATTTTCTCTTGGGTCCTCTGAATTTTGAACCATATACTTCATTTTCCACATATGAAGAAATTTTTCATTTCTCCCTTTACTAGAATGGTCATGGAGGACCAATCCATTTGAATTTCCCGACTTAGGTCTCTGTAAAAACTTCTACTCAATAGTAAATCAAAGGATGTTGGGATGTCCAGTTACACATAAGTGCACAACACCTTTTTGTCCGGGAAGTTTGCTAAGGCCACTTGTGCATCTTTGATCCTCCCCACCAATGATAATTCCTTAGATTCCATAGAGTAACAAGAACCATTTGTTTATGTCAAAGTAAGTCCTAAGGCATTGGCAACTTTGATGGGCATGACATTATCAAGAGGCTCCTGAGTCTATGATGTAATTGTTTAACTGGTAGCCTTTGATTAGGAGGGATAGGTAGAAGGGTTCCACCTTATTGGTTTTGGATGCACTAAGTTCCAACATGTTTTGTGTAGGAGGTGTGGGTGGTGTTGGTAGTAGGACCTTAGGATTAGGATTCATAGTGTTGGATTTTGGGCTACCACCCTGGATAACATCGACAAACCTCTTGAATTGCTCTGGGTGTGTTTACAAAAATTTAATTTCAGAAATATGAAATTTGGTTTTGTTTGCATGTTTGATGTAAATGAATGGTACTTGAGGTAGGTGAACTGGATGTTCCAAGGATAAATAAGGTTTTACATTGCAAAAGTGATGCTACCTTATGAGATTGAGAAATTTTAGTGGATGAGGTAGCGGGTTTGGAAGGAGATGGAGTGTTTGACTTTGGTTTGTAGACATGTGGTCCTATGTGTTGTCATTGATGAAAAACCACATTAATAAAAAAATGGATGATGGAATAGAGTCATATAATTTTATATATAATGTTGACATGATGATTTAGATTTGTACTTGATGATACAACAAGATTTAGTGAGGATTAATTTCTCTTGCAAGCCCATTCGGATCCTATGTGATGTTGCATGGTGGTATGAGCGTACTTAGTTGCTTGATAAAAATTATGACATGACGGATAAAATGTTTTATGAGTTCTTGGGAATTCACATGAGATGCGGGGTGCAGATACATATTGGTGACCATGTTTTAGGTGCTCATTTGGAGTAGGTATAGATGCTTTGGGAGGTATGAGGATGAGGTATGGAGCTATATAAGCTCATGGACATATGTATTCATCAGGGAACCATTATTTTCATCAAATTACACCTTTGTGGACATGATTATCCCATCTTGGGGCATACCTTTACCTTTTTTCCTTTATAGCCATACCTTTTCCCCCATGTTGTCATGAAAATGTGCAACAGGGAAATTGGAAGTTTCCAAGCACGACAACTATACCCCTATGGCAAATTTTTCATTCCTAGGCACCCCAGGTCAAATCCATCAGTCTGATAACCCCTATTTGATGTCAAAATTTTCCCCTAGCTGATTTAGTAAAGTGCACTCATTCCACCTAGGTGATTTTAGGGAGTTCTAAAAAGACACTATCTCATGGCAGTATAGGGAAGGGCTATCGCTGGCCTTCCCAGGATCGGATCCCCCAGAGTGAAAAAAAGAGAAAATCAACATGGAGGTGAATGAAATACCTTGGAACATCATGGAAATGATTTTGGAAGGTCTGGGGAAGTTCTGCAAGACTTGGAGCAGTCTGAGTAAAAAACAAGGTTCACAAGCCTAGGCGGTACATAGGCCTAAAACAATTGCTTTGAGCTTCAAGAAGAAGATTTTGGGAACTACAGATGGATTTATAAGTAAAAAAAACATCACCAAAAATAGGATTCTAATACCTACATGATGGTAAAATAATATTTTTCACAACACCTTGGTGCATATGATTGACAGGCAGTTTCTCTCAGACATAAGTGGAGTACCGTATCAAAAATATAATTTTTCAGGGATAATATGGCATAATAAAGACATTAAACCCACATAATTGGATTCAAAATTCCATTTATAGTCAGGATCATATAAAATTTCACCAATAAACTCCACTGGGAGCTCAAGTTATCTTCGTTCTAAGTTACCCTCTCAAACATAGTTCAAGACTTAGTCATTTTTTCGAGAGGACACGTGTCAAGCCACCAGAACCCGGCATTATTTCATGTCCCCGAAATCCCTAAGGTAACATAAATCAGCCCTTGGAAAATGCACCCAGCACCCCATGTGACCTCTCGGGGCCCTCGGTTCAGCCCCTAGGTGCATTCTTGGAGCATTCATCCCCTGCTGTTGGATCGGGTGCCACGTGTCAGCTCCAGGACCACCGTGGAAACTGATGTCCCTTATGTACCTAAGTTGGGGGAAATGATACCTTGAAAAATGTGCCCAGCCATCATAGGGAGTCTTCTAAACACTCACGTGACCGCAATTCAGCCCCCAGGTGCTTATTTGGAGCGTGCATTCCCTGCCATTAGATCGGGTGCCATGTGTCACCTCCAGGACCACCGTGGAATTTTATGTCCCTTATGCACCTGAGGTGGGGAAATTAGACCTTGAAAAATGTTCCAAACCCCCATAGGGAGTCTTCTGGACACTCACGTGACCGCAGTTCATCCCCCAGGTGCTTATTTGGAGCGTGCATTCCCTGCCGTTGGATCGGGCGCCACGTGTCACCTCCAGGACCACCGTGGAATTTGATGTCCCTTATGCACCTGAGGTGGGGGACATAAGACCTTGAAAAATGTGCCCAGTCCCCCATAGGGAGTCATTTGGACACCCATGTGACCAATTTCCAGCCCCAAGTGCTTTAAAGCAGCTTTTTCCACCTTCATTCCCTGCCGTCGGATCACCGCCACGTGTCGTCCTCTTGACCACCATGGAATTTGATGTCCCTCACGTCCCTAAGGTTAGGGAAATCAAGTAATGAAAATTTTCCCAAGCTTCTCCTTCCATGATTTCAAAAAATTCAAAAAATCTAACTGCCGCTCAGTGCTTCCAGCTGCTTCCACTCCCGTGCACAGACAATCTTCATCCTTCCTCTGCAACATTCTACCATCATTATGCCATTGCAAATGCTCATACCTGCTCAACCCAAGAAATGAAACACATTCCCCACAGCTATGTGTAGGTCTCAGAAGGATTTTTCATCGAAACGAGGAGGAGAAATGAAGAACAAGAGGAAGAAAACAATGAAAATCTCCATAGCCTAAAAACGAAGATATAAAGAAATATCCCAAACAGATGCATGAAACAACACGATATGTTTTTCTTCTCATTCCTCTACCCAAGGCCATAAAGAAGACACCTTCAAAGTCCCCCCATGTGTGACAGAGCATCCATAATGAAGAAATCTCCTTTCCGGCTTAACGAAGAAAGAAGTGGGATTTCCCGTCAAACCGGTTGCCGGATCAAGTAAGATTTCATGTGAAGCACTAGAAGAAAAAACCCACATCAAAAATATAATTTTCTTCAAAAACAGAGGAGAAAACCAGACCTGAAATTTTGAGGTCCATTAATGGCCGCTGCATCGTAAGTACAGGAAATGTGTGTGTCTGAAAATTAAAACTTTAAAATCTCTTGGATTATTAAGCGGGTGGGCTAGAAATTTCATAGGGATGATATTGGAAAAAAAAGTATCAAAAACTTCGCTCCACGTCAATCCGACTCACAGAGGCCAACTTTCTAAAAATAGCAGGTCTACTACATAGGAACTGCTATTTCGGGAAAGTCATTAACAGAAGAACTTGTGAAGGAGATGAAGATATTAGAGGTGCAATATAGCTGAGAATTCACTAGAATGAAATTTTTTGGCACTTACGAAAAATAGTAAGTGGGCCCTCAAACACCTGCTAAAAATAGAAATTTGATCCAAAGAAGTGAGGAACGCAAGGAGAAAGGGGTATCAAGGTCACAACACTCAACTAAGGATCGAGGAATTACTTTTTCACACTTACTAAAAATAGTAAGTTACACTCAAAGAGAAGTTTTGGCACAATGGGATGTACAAGGCTGATCATTCAGGGGGACATCATTGTTTCAGAGCATCCTAACCATTTTCATAGGGAATTTGGGATCCACCTTAGTTCATTCAATCTGGGTGAGCATTCGAGAGCTAATTTGGAGGAGTTTCACAAAGGTGCAAGGAGTTTGAAGATTCAGAGTTTCACTACATTTAGAGCTTTCCATCAACAAGGATCAACGGACTTCATCGGGTGACATCTACTCTTTATCTTCTCTATCTCTCTCTCTCTCCTTCTCTCTCCTCTTCCCCCAAATTTCTCTTGCTTTCAAATTTTCTAATTCTTCATTGGGGTTTGTACTTTTTGATATACCTTTAAGTCACTTAAAAGTGACTTTAGAAACATAATGTAAATTAAGTCGCCTTGCTATTATAAAAGGGACTTAAATATTTAAAGTGGAATATGAATAATCTTAAGTCATATTAAGGTATTTGAAAGGTCATGAGGAAGATGAAGAGTCATATTCTATTCTATAAATTGTAAAGCCATTCCCATTTCAAAGGGTTGGTGATTGATCTTGTAAACTCAAGAGTATATTGCACCTTGAGAGAACAAAGGAGATAGCCATTTTCTTCTATTCCCTCCCCTTCTCAATTTCTTCCATTTCTCCACTATGTACAACTTTTGTCTAAGCAATCAATACAAGAAGAAGGAGTTTCTAGCTTTCTTTGACTAAGGGGTTTCATGATACTTTGTGTTCATCAAATTCTATTTGGTCTTGTTGCTATTTGCAGGGTTGTTTCTTCTCATGAATGCATGTGTTGAAGTTTCTAACTAGTGCGTGAAGGAATCTAATTTTCTACCTGCAACATTAGTTCTCTTACCTCTTTTCTCACTCCCCTTTCCCACTCTATAGATGAAGACTTCCCTAGCAAGAGATTGCTAGCTTTGCCGCAGGGTCAGTGGAGTGCCCCTATTGGATCCTTGGTCGAAAGGCCACCACGAAATCCACACTTTCTCACACATGCACATACGACAACTGCACTGATTAAGTAGAGGGACTTAGATTCCCAAAGCGTTGGCAAGAAATCCACAAGTTTGTCCACCGACAAATTTTCTCACTAACACCCCACTTGGGGCATATTTTCCTTTTTCCTTTTTTCCTTTGTGATCATACTTTTCCCCTTTGGATCATATTGCTTCATCACTCACTTTTTCATTTTGCCTTCTCAGCCATTTTCCATGTCCCATTGGGCACCATATCATTCATCCTTATCCCTTGTGGACACATACCTATTCATTCGATTCCTTGTGTATGAAGGATTTCACATACCTTTTCACATATAGTTGCGCATAGTTTGATGACTTTCCCATGATCCGTTGGTCATCTTGTCTTGCATCCATCCCGCAGCGTGATCTTCATCTACTCATTGTCCGTAGAACATTGTTGTCTGCTCGCTGAGACTATAATTTTCCCCTACCGATGTAATATTGGAGTCACCGCAATATTTTTCCATCATTATTGCGATCCTTTTTTCCTGGGGCATATTACCTTGGTAATCATTTTACCCATACTTTCTTCACCCACCCACCCTTCATCATATACCTTTTTAAATGCATCATCGATTTACCTTGACATCATCGATCCCCCATTTGAGGGGGATCTTATCATCAATCTTTTATCCTCATCTAACACTTCTTGTTTTTGTCTCATGGTTTGCTAGCCTAAACCACTCAACAAAAAGGGGAAAAATGTAGACACCTAAATTCGGTATCTATACCCTTAATCGCCCACGTGCGCATATTTATTTAATTCATCCCCCTTATTTAATTAAATGCCCATTTATCCTATCATTATCCAATCCTCATCAATCAACATTAATTAATTAATCCCCATTAATTAATTAATTAATCATTTAATCTTTATTAATTCACATTAATTAATTAGTTCCTTTTATTAATTAATTAATTGGTATCCACATCCTAATCTGGCCCTAACCAACCTTTTATTTTAGGATGCTTTCATTCTAAATATACATCCTATACATCCCTACGATTTTTCTAACCTATCTCCACTACCAACTCACCTACACCTCATATCTAAAAAACCTCTTCCTTCCTAATGCTTTAAAGCATTCAACCAACTCCCAAAACAAAAAAATCACGCTCAAAATCACAAAATATCTTCCCTTTGGGAAAATTTCCCTATAGTCGATGGTGACCTAGCTTGGTCATTGTCGACCCGATAAAGCTAAGTTCATTCCTTTCCCAAGACAAACATTCTTGGGTGGGAAATCATCGTAACAAAGTGGGAACACAAAAAAACACAACGAGAATGTAATGAACCGTAGCAAGAACACATCAAAACTTAGAAAACATAAAGGTCTAGTATCACTCAGGGACTCCATAATTATGATGTTCTATCAATGTTTCTATTTTCAGGTTGCCTTTTAGGTCAATCTAGCTTCAACATTGCCTTATTCTCGCTACTTACCATTACCCAGCCTTGAGTTTCCATCAAACCAACTCTCAGTAACTTTTTTCTCCATCACCGTAGCCTTATCCAAGCTCTTCCCGTGTCTATCTCTGTTCTAGTCTTCCAGAGCCATCATCCTACTTCCATGTTATCTCATATCAATCTATCTCGCATCCTAGTCACCATTGCTTTACCTTAGTTGCCGTCAACTAAGGTCCCGATTCCCAATCCACCCTTCCTAATCTCCGTTTCCTATCATTTTATGGTTTTTACTCCATATCCTTTTGCAGTCAATCTAACATACTCAATCCTATGTTTCTTCCGGGTTGTATCGAGATCTTCCAAGGTTTGCATAATTTATTTACGTTCCGAGATCTAACCTTCTTGGTCATCGTCAAACTTCTCAGACACGTCTAGGTCATCATTGACCTAGACCAGCTTTCTATAGCTTGTACCAGTGAGGATTAATCACTTCAGCACATGTATCCATCACATCGCATCTAAGGTAACATAAACCCTCCAACATTTCGAGTTATGTAAATTTTTTAGTTGCTAACTCATTAATTGGGATCGAATGAGAAATTTAGACAACATTCCTAGCATGCCAAGTGGGACCACCCTTTAGGTGATCTCTTGCATTTATTGCTTTTGTATTTTACTTTTTCTTTCTTCCACTAACAATGTAACATGAGGATCTCGCTTTATTATCGGCTTGTGTTGGGTTCATCACTTGATCACTCAAGGAGTGTAGACAAATAAGAAAAGCGTTATCCGATATTTCTCAAAATTTTCCAAGTTTCTTCGCTTTTGCATCGTAATTTCCTGTTCTTGTTTGTGTACTCATAGAATATAACACTTCATTTTGGATTTGAAAAAAACCATGTCTTTTCTGCATCCTACTTGCTAACATAACTTAAATAGGGGTTTAACCTTTTGTAGCACACATCTTATCACACATGACCTAAAATTCACAAATCAATTAACATATCAAAACATCTCCTTACTCGGTAGAATGATTGGGATTTGATCACCCAACAGGAAGCTACCTGAGACTACTCAAGCTAAAATATACCTGAAATCAAACATATATTGCCTTCTCCTAGGTACCTCATTATCCATTTCCCTTTTCTTTTCATACTTTCTTAAACAAAAACATAAAAAGATTGTTTTCCTAACTTTATTGATTTAAAATGGAACAAAACTTCACCCCGACATTTTTAGAGAGCCCTTTCCTAACCCACCACCAACAAATCTATTTTCACTAAAAAAATATAACCCATTTTCAATTGATACCATACCTCAAACACCTTTACCTCATACTCCTTTAGAGGCCTCTAAGCCTCCCCCTAGCCCCATCTATGACTTTCTACTTTGTAGACCCCCTAAAATATCTCAAACCTATCAACCTACTCAATTGGAGGATTTTATTCCACCTACATTTTCTGTAAACACTATCCCCACTTCCATCGGTTTTACCAATGGAATGCCCATTCAATTACCCCAATCCACCAACACTAACACTCCTTGTATGCCTCAACAATCAAATATTTTAAACAAACTCCGAACATTCTACCAAACATCTCCTCCAGCTTTGACACACCAAGCTTCCTTATATCCTTATCCATCCACTCATTATCTTATGTAACCAAGACCATCCAATACTTATCTCGCACCCACATTAACTACAACCCCCATGCATATTACATCAATTAACGCCACTCCTCAGACATCTAACATGATCGATATCTCATACTTTTCTCCTTCTAGCCCCATCTACGAATACTTTCACTATAACTCTAGTTCTCAATCATGTCAACTAGAGGGTCCTACTCCATCCCTATCACCTTATACCAATGCCATCCCTGCTTCATCTACCACACTTTATGTACCTCAACAATCTCAACCATCCTACTATGTCCCCGCTTCCTTGTATTACACAATTCCCCAACCAATTCGGGCCTCCACTCTTGAATATATTTGAACAAACCTTCCCATATCCACCATCAAAAAATCCATTTCTACCTTCCACACCATACGATTTTAATCTTTATTCAATCAATATTGTAAAAAAACCTCTTTCAATATCCAAACCTACATCTACCATTGATTCCACACCTATATCTACCTCATCCACTTCATCATCCACATATATTCCGTCCTTACCCTTAATATCATCTATAGATCTAATCCCAGCTTCTTGCACCTACTACATCAATCATTGATACCACATCTACATTTTCATTCCTCCTACATCATTCAAGAATCTTTGAAATTACTTCAACTTACAACAACTTCAAATGATCCTTATACCTCATCAATGAAATCAAATATATATTCACTTTGCTTAATTCCATCAAAAATACTTGCTTCCTACACCTATACCAAAACCACCCCGACGGAAAGTGTTGTCATTCCTACTAAGGACTTAACCTCAAAAATAATTAATACAACCATTAATACATTACCTCAAAAATCCCTTATACATTCCTATAAGGAAATTGACATTCCTACCTCTAAACAATCCAACACGACAACCTTTTCATCAAGAACATTTCATCAATTGAAACCATTCAACACTAAGGCATTTACCAATACCAAAACTAAATTCAGACCATCAAGACATCAACATGCTCGAACTTTATCCTCAACATCTGGATCATCTCAAACATCCACTTCTTCTTCAAAGACCAAGATATTCTCAGTAAAGACAAAACACCTCCTAATGCTTTGGTTGAATCATGTACGGAGGTCTTCCGACACTTGTTACAAATTTCTACAATCATGCTTCCACCTATTAGGGCCTTTGACCCAAATAGAAAGAAGCCATCGTGGTTTAATTCCAACCTCATCTATGCATATCATCATACCCCTGGACACAATATTGAACATTGCAGAGCATTTCAAGCCATTGTTCATAACTTAATTAAAGAAGGATTGTTGGTGTAGGTGTTTTTGATCACTTTATTTAATTATTTAGTGTTATTTCCACCTCACCATGTGAGTCATCTCACTTAGGTGGACATATATCTAGGTTTCATTTTAGTTATGACAGATTCTCTTACGAATCTGTCATATGTGTAAGTGTGTCATAGGAGTTACATTCCCATTTGGGTAAGTAACTCCTCTTCTCCATTATGGAGGAATATTCTCTTACATGGGAGTTACACATTTACTCCCCTATTTGTACTCCTCATTTTTTGATCTATGGCAATCCAAGAGCATTCTATTCCACTCCATTTTCGAATCTTGAGCTTTCTATGCATGCACATTGTTTCTTAAAAGTTTGCTTGCCTTATCTTGCAACTCCTTTCTTGGTGAAGTGCAATTGTTTGATGCACGTGTATTCCTTCCGCACCCTCATCCTGCTCTCCTTCAAGGATACCTCCTTCCCAAAACAAACCAATCTCTTCCTTCCACTTCAACATCCACACCTTTGACTTCATCTATCCAAATGAAAAATTACCCTCGTTATTCACAAAGTTTCATAGCCATTTAACCTCCAAATGATGATTCTTCTAAAGAGGATCCTTCATTGGCTATCAAAGTTGTTCAAGTAACCACTCGGTCTAGCCCACGTGACCCTAAATCATTAACAAACGCTAAAATTAAAACAAAAACACCAAAATCTCAAAACAATCCACCCCATCCTCAACACCCAAATTAGCCCATACATAAACTTCCCAAAAATCCACGTCAAAATCCAATTCTAAGTATTTAAAAGAAATGAAATCACACAACAATAAATCCAAATCCAAACAATCCAATCCTCCAACCAAATTTGATTTTTCTTCCAAGAAACCTAATCTACCCATCCAATCTACATTTGTACCTAAATCTAAGCCAAAATGTCATGCTAAAACTCATAAGAGTTATCTTCCTTTGGACACTTCACTCGGGTCCTATGCAAATATCTTTCAACATCTAACTTGAATATATACCATCACACTTCCCTCTGTTAAATATTTTAATTCAAATAATCCTAAACCTTCACGGTTTATTCCCAATCATGCTTGCACTTATCATTGTACTCTGGGTCATGACATCATGAATGGTAAGGCCTTTCAGACTATAGTCCATAATCTTATTGAGAAAGATGATTTCCTCATTCATGGGAACCATTCTCCACCATCCACCACAACCAATCCAAATCCAATTCCTACACCCACATCCACTAAAATTACTAAATCTCATCGTTTATCCACATCATTCCTTACCATTCCTCCTAAAGAGGGTCCTCCCTTATTTATTGATACTGTTGGTTTTTCTAATCACCCTTGTGATCCTTGACCATATATCCAATCTAAGTTCAAGATGATCTCATCTAAACTCTTTCAACATCCATTAACTCATCCACATCTAATTTTTCCATAGTGATATAATCTCTTTTGTTGGGGGAGAAACCTCCCCTCATCCTTGAGCATATCATCTGCATTAACTCATTTCTTATCTAAAAAATCCCTTGATGCTGGGGGACTTCACTTTTGACATCACTTTATTTAATCTCATCCAATCCATCTCATCCAATATTAAATCCCCATTAATCTTGTCTAAATCTTCACCTGCTCCATTCAAATATATAGATAGATCCATTATATTCATTTTTTACATAAAAAAAAGTCATCATAGAAAAAAAATCTCATAAAATTGAATTGTCCTTTAAATACATATTTATAGAGGAGATTTTCAATTTAGTTTTAAAATTAAGATAACCATAGATTTCAAAAATGTCCTTTTGAGGATGAAAACATGAAAACATGTTTTTTACATGCTATATGCAAATTGTTTCCCAAAACCCAAAACTTGAAACAAGTTAGTTTTCAGGTTTTTAGAACTCATGAACATCGAACATGACTTGCAAAAAGCATGCTACATGTCACTTGACTTCTAAAACCCAAAACCCAATAGGTTCCTTTGTGTCGGGTTTTCGAACCTTGGAACATCCAAACATCATGTTTCATGTTTCATGTCATTCCTTTTTCCATCCAAACATCTCCATGTCATTTGTTTCCCGAAACCCAAAACCTGAATTGATAGCTAATCCTTTGTATCGGGTTTCGGCACTCCAAGCATGATGACATGGCATTAACTCCGAGTTGTCGGGTAGTTGGCACACATGTCAGGTGAAGTGTCATAAATGCTAGGGTTTTATAAATAGCCCAATTTTACACATCATTTTTACCGGTTGTAATTTTGCTGCGTGGATTTTTCATTCTTGTGCTCTCGAAACCTCCAAACCCGATCGAGCTTCTTGATCGATTGCGTGCTCCATTTTTTCGATTATTTTTGAGATTACTAAAGGTATTTTACTTTTCTTGCTAATTTGAGGTCTTTTGGATTCATATTTGAAATATTCTTTTGATGTTCTCCATCCTTTCCTATTTTTCCTCTAGGTTTAGGGTTTTAGGTTGTTTTCTTCATTTTGTGTTGTATTCCATTGAAATTTCTTGTTTGGAATTCACCCCTAGGGTGTTTCTTTATTTTATCCCATGGAATATACCCTATTGATTATTGAAAAATCTAAAATTCCTAACTGGTGAAATGGCGGGAATTTTGCATGTCCTGACACCTCAAAACCCGATTCCTTTATTTTTAGGTTTTGTAGGGTGTTCAACATGTTTCCACCATTTTCATTCATCAAGTGCTCAACAATCTCCAAGTTCTAGTTTTATCAAGTGTCAGACATCCATCAATCTTCGATATACACTTTGTAGTGTATCGGGTTTTATCAAGTGTTAACATCTCTTTGTTTGCCAGAGTTCTATCGTTTTTTTCAAGTGTGTTCAACATCTCCTTGTTTCCGCCATTATCGACCAAGTGTCTCGACACTCTACTAAGTTCTCGACTCTCTATCGTAGTCTGTCGAGTTTTGTGAAGTGTCCAACAAGACCTTTATTTCCGACATACATTCCAGTGTGTCGGGTTTCATCAGGTGCTTTGCAAGTCCTAAAATCTAGATAGTGTGGCGGGTCTATGGGGTTGCTCAGCAAGCTTCCAAGTCCGATTGTTCAGATAGGAGTTGTCTAGGCATTATTTCTTCAGGATTTCTCATGTCGGATCCTGGATCATCTAAAGATAAGTCAGATAAGTCAGGGAAGATGAAATACAAGTACCGAAAATGGAATCCCCCTCCTACATAGATTGCAATTACGACATCCGAGATACGAGCTTGGTAACATTGACATGGAGGATTTTGGAATAGAACCAAGGATTCTTCTCAGAGTCCCTAGATGAAGTCAATAACCAACAGTGGCCTCCCTCTTGCAAGCAGATTCCCAATGTCTACTCAATGCCCCGAGTTCATTTTGGCTTGTGCTTCCAATTATGACTCGACTCTCGCTCAGTGAAAAATCAAGTAGGAGAAGTCATAGTGAAGTTGGATGGGGTTACTTTGATGACCTCTTAAGATTACCCAAATTTCAAGAATATGTTGACGTAGATCTTAAGTCAGCAAAAAATCCTAGGACAAAGATCAAGAAGACTACATCAGGCATGTGAATAAAAAGTTCTTGATCAAGGCCAAGCCAGCTATCTCAAGGTTTCCCAAGTTTGTCCCCAGGAGTGATTTCATCCTTGAAATCAGCGACATCATCACCTTGCTAAGTCAAGTATTTGGACTCCCTGAGTCAAGAGACTTCCAAGGATGGATGTATCAATTCATGGTCATTATGAAGAAGAATGAACAAGGGATCGATTGGAGTAGTCTTATAAGTGATGAGATTGATTCTCGATGAAGACAATCTTAACTACGGGAAAATTCTATATGTCATCATATGTCACCTATGCAACATCTGGGCATGAGAAATTATCCAGGGTTGGATGCAAAAGGAGATAGGGTAACATAACACATATATCGGTATTTCCCTCAGCTGACAATGAAAGGTTCTAAGATCAGTTTAGAAGAGTGAACGATGCTTTCTTTTATGAAAATATCTACAGGATGAACCTTGATCTAAGGAAAAGAAGAGTCTCTGACGAAGCATGGGCCAAAGTATCAAAATGGGGTTGTATCTTCTTATAGTTCAAGAAGTTCACATACCTTTGGGTGGTCATGTACCCAGGTGATCCTTTCCGATTGCCCAGATTCCTAGGTGATAAGTTGATCCTAATGGAGTTGGTAAGACAATTGTTGGATTTCCACAAATTCCAACAAAGCAAACACAAGGCTGTCGTATCCTTCCCTATTTCCATCGAAGGTACACGTGCTCGATGGTGGTCAAAGCTAAGAACGTGGTGCATGATCTTCAGGAAAAGTTGAAGAAGCACATGAAGCACAAATATGGATTTGATTTCCGAGGAGTCCTTAAATCATACGGGACTTTATATCTACATGTTCCTAGCTTAGAAGATATTTGGGTTGATCTTCGGGATGAGGTTGCCATCCGAAGAAAAGACAATAGTAGGTTGAAAATTGAAGAAATCCAGATGCTGGATTTATCTAACATCCCAAAAGGCACTAAGGACAACGAGAGTGTCCTTGATGCCTCGTATGATGGGTTAAACGAAGATCAATATGTATTCCCAGGCCATTGATTGGTCCATTGCTGAGAAAGCTTCTATCACGGGAAGAGCTACTCAAATTCTTTCCCGTACTAAGGCGTGGCTCATTTCTTGGGGAATGAGTTATAAAGAAGGGAGTTTTGCAAAGCTAGATGCTTTGGAAGTGGGACCCTCAAAGGGAAAAAAGGAAAAGGATAAGAACCCTTCCAAAAGGCCAATGAAGGTTAAGTTTGTAAGAAAGGGAGAAGATCAAGTAACTACACCAGTGGCCACTCTCCCACAAATAGTTGAGGTTCTTGATTCACCTCCACAACTAGAACAAGGGAATCCTCCTTCAAGAGAAGAGATTATTCAACCTTCCATTCCTCCTTTGGTAGATAGTTCATCAGAGGTAAGTCTTCCTCCCACCTCTCAAGCTCTAATTTTGGAATCCTTGCCTCCTCCCATTCAACCTTCCTTATCTCAGATTTCTTCACCAAGTTCCTCAGCTATGGCTAGTATCTTCTCTGGCCTCTCACCTCTCCCCACTGACCCTAGTTAACCATGGACATGCCTCCTCCTACTGCACCTTCATTCCCTAATCCATTACCACAAGCGCTACACTTACGGTGGTTACCACTCCACAAGCTAACCTTCCTCCACCTGAAGATGTGACCATAACACCTTGCAATGGGAGAAACTTCTTCCAATACACCTCAATGGTTAGTAGATCAAACTCCAGGAAGAGGAAGGTGGTTGTTCCATTACCAACCTTTGATTTCAGTTCCCTCAAGGTCACTCCTACCAAGTCGGCCAAGAAACCCAAAATAGTCTCAAGGATTTCAGTGGATGCCTCAGGGCATAAATTTGTAGAGATTGCTACTCCCATGGCTGATAAAACTAAGGATGATATAATGGTCATAGATTATCAAATCACAAGGGTGGCTCTAGGGAAAGTAACAACAGAGGGAGCACAATAGACACATGCACAAGATGCCATGAATGTGTTGTGCCAGAAGCTAAGGGAAACTAAGGCAAATAGAGATGAGTTAAAAGAGAAAGTACAAACAGCTAACAAAAGTGCTACTCAAGCTCTCAAAGCCTCTTGAGTCAACACCATCATCCTCTACTCCTATCGGGTTCGATTTCTCATCAGTACCCATGATCGAGAAGATTAATGAGAAGGGGAGAATGGTCAATGAATGGATCCAAAGGCTGCTCCTGCAAGGAAAAGAAGTCATCAAGGACACCGTGGAAGTCTACAAATCCTTAGAGGATATAAAGAAGGATGGAGAGAAAATGGATGATGAGTTTTCAGCAGAAATCGGGAACCTAGAGTTGACTTTCAAAGCTCTCCAAATGCTGAAACAGGTTCCATCCCGCATCTTGGTCGAAGAAGGCATCATTCCACATGGGGATAAACATTTTCAGCTAACCAAAGCCATCAGATTTAGAATAAATATTCTCAATGAAGCTTGCAGAAAAATTGAGGGAATCAAGAGATCAATTAGTCGATGGAAGAATGACTTAGAAGAAGAGCTAGTCAAGATCTGTGCTAAGGTGTTGAGTGAAAGCTTGGGTATCCTTCCTATTGATGATCTTTACAAATAGATCCAAGAATCAATTCAACATGAACCAACTTATGGATTCGGCCTGGAAATCATTGATAGGTTTGTGAAAATTGAACATTCTTTGGAGACCCTGAGGAAACTCAACAAGAGACTAAAAAGCTTCCTGGCAATGCTAGCGATACTCAGGAAACATGTGAAGTTCTGAGTGATCATTCCACCGCACCTGATGAAAATGAGATGCAGGGTATAATCTAAAAATTCCAAGAATTTCGGGACAAGTAGGCTTTGTTGGAGGAAGACAAAGATGATGATACAAAATAAGCACAATGTGACATGTCATTTCAATCCTTGAAATCGACATGTCTTTTTCATTTTTGTTTCATCACATAGGAAGCAAATTTTGACTTGGTCTCCTGCGTGAGAGTCAAGCAAAATAGGACTCTCATTAAAAGACTATTTTCTAGGATTTATCCTATTTTCTCTCAACTCCTTTTATTATAAATAAGGGATGCTTATGCATTCCAAAGGGTTGATATTTTTGGAATATTGAGATTTATTGTGAAGAAGAAAGACTTTGTGTTTTCTTTTAATCATTTGAGGAATAGAAGCTGATGCTATTTTGCAAACTTTGTGTTGTGAGATGTATCTTTCTTAAGATATTGTTCTTATGTTCATAATCTTAAGCTATTCTTTGTTTAGCATCTTGATCTTTCTAATCATTTCAAACATTACATTACATTTGTTATCTAAACTCATATGATTATTTCGTGCTGATCTGTGTTTACTCGAAAGAAAATACATTTCCTTTCCATTGTTTTTCCTTTCCTTTGATCCATTTCATTTGTGTTTTATCTCCATAATGTGGATATGGATTTTGGGATTCTATCCCACCCCAATGGTTAGATTAGTGAATATCTACATATATTATTTTTGTGTTTTTAGATTAGTAATAAATAGGCATTCTATCTTTGAGGAGGGATTTAATCCCATGCACTATGGGTTAAACCTCATATTTTGGTGTGAAAAATATCCAACCAACAGTTTTTGGTGACTCTGCTGGGAAATACAGATTGATAAGACTAAGCTTATCCTTTTGGTGTCTGGCGACTCCGTATTTGCCTTATTTTTAAGAAGATCCATTTTCTAGTTCAAGCTTAGCCAGAATATTTTCACTTGGTTAAGCCGAGCCAAGGGTGAAACTGATCCATTCTTTGATCTACTTCAACAACATAATTTTAGGCTTTCACCCAACAGTGTTGCATCTAGCTCGGCAAGTTCTTCACCCATCCGAAGGACTCATTCCTCAAGAACAAGGAGTTTCTGCAACTTATCGTGCATTGTTCTTGTTGGATATTCATATTCCTATTCACACTTCATTTAGAAGAATGGCAAAGCACAACCTGTGCCTTGGGGCAGCAGCTATTAGTCCTCTTTCCCTTACTCCACCATTACATGACCTACCTCATGGATCACGAAGAATATTCCTAAGTTCAACGGTGATGGAAAACAACATCCTGATGAACACATTGCCTCATTCTTTGTTGCATGTGGTGTTCTTGGGGTTACTCACGAAGATGTCTCTGTTCGACTCTTCATCGAAACATTGCATGGCATGGCAGTAAAATGGTTTTACCATCTCCCAAATGCATGTATTACCAACTGGGCTACCATGAGATCTGTATTTGAAGCAAGGTTCAAACCAGTTGAAGATTCTCATGCCTTGTTAGCACAACTTACACACATGAAGAAGGAGCCTTACGAACCCATGCGGGACTTCATAGCCAAATTCAACAAGCTGATCCACAAGATTCCAGACTCACTGTTCCTACTCTTGAAAATCAAAAGTGTTTCTTCATCAACGCTCAACCTCCAGATGTGAGCTTCTTGTTGAGAAGATATGTTATCCCCGATTTGGCCACCACTCAAGCTACAACCACCGAAATAGAAGATGATCTTATTCTGGCTGGAAAGATCAGAAAAGAATCATCCAAGCCTAAAAATCAGAGTTCTTCTCAAAGTACTACTGATCCAATGATTCAAAAGATGGCTAATGACTTGATTGCTTTGAAAAAGAAAATGTCTCAACAGTGAGCAACGTTCCATATCGGGATATTCCTAGATGGAATTTCAATAATACTAATGGCACTCCCACAAGAGATAGACCGCGGTTGACTACTACTCAACCAAGACTGGCTATTGAAGCTCCTCCTATTAATGCTACAGTAGAGATAGTTGAAGAAGAGGAAGAACCAAAAGAACAAGATTCTCACGAAGCTTTTGAAGCTTTGGGATATGCTGATGAGTCCTATGATGATTCAACTGGTGAATCCAACATTGGGTATTTGGAATACGAGGAAGACGGATGTGAACATGATGGTCAGTCATTTGTGGTCTTCACTCGATCCCAATCTCAGAATCCTAGAAAACTAGTTGAAGGTTCTAGGAGAAGAATAAAGAAGCTCCCGTGATCATGGCCAAGAGAGGCTCTCCTATCTCAACACAAACTGAAAAGGAGACAACTAAAAAGGTAACAACTTCTTCTTATTCTCCTTCTCCTACTCCCAAGACCAGTACCTCAGCTCAAACCAATATAACTAGAACTGAGCCTACCATCATTCCTTCATATACTACTTTTGACATTATTGACCATGCAAAAAGAACTAAGATCCAAATGTCAAGCGTAATATCTTCAGTCAAATCCTGAGTAATTTGAAAAGCTTTCCAAATTCATTAGAAGTAAGGTTGCTTGTCCCTTCATCTTCAAAAGGCATTTTTTCAAGTCCTACTCAACCTTCACCTCAGACCAATATGACCTCTATTTCTTCTTTAGGGAAGATCAAACCATTTTATTTGTCTTTACTCATAAATGGGTTCAAACTCAGCAATTGCATAATTGACTCAGGAGCTTCCGATAACGTGATGCCCACAAAAGTAGCTCATGCCCTTGGACTTACTTTAACTAAATCATATGGATGGTGTTATTCCATGGAAACCAAGCAAGTTCCTTTGATTGGTCAAATCAAGGATGCACAATTTGCATTTGTCGCATTCCCGAGAAGAGAGTAAAAATGACCATTCTGTTGATATCCCAGCTACTTATGGTATTCTCTTAGGAAGAGGTTTTTGTAAAGATGTCGAGGGGAGATCAATATGGACTAGACCAAGGCTAAAATTCTAGTTAATGGAGTTCCTCGTATTCTCCATCCTGAGCCTCAAGTGAAGTATTTAGTCACTAAGTCTGATGACCCCAAGGCTCAAATTCTTTTCGAAGATGCTGGCTTAGGGAATTATTTCATGACATCAGAGGTACCAGATGTAAATGTTAAGGAAGAGGATCCTAATGGTATTTGACCCTCGAGTTTGATGGGAGCTGTTCAACTACTAGATCAGGTGCCAGCATAGTTCTTATATCTCTCGGATTTTGAGATCTTTCCCTTTGCTTTCAAGTTGTAGTTTGATAATACTAATAACACAGCTGAATATGAAGCTTTGCTATTAGGATTAGAAATGGCAAGACAAAAAGGAATCCAAACCTCAAAGTGTAGGGAGATGCGGAGCTCATTGTAAATCAAGTGAAAGGGGTTTATCAAGTGAAAAATGATCACCTAAAGCATTACAGAACAAGGTATGGGACAATGTAGAATGCTTCGATGCTTTTTCTATCAAGGTAGTTTTGAGGGATTATAATGACAAAGCTGATTCATTGGCCATGTCTGCATCTCTTCTCCTTCCTCATCCACAATTCAAACAAGACACGTACACCATTGAGATTGTGTACCATCCCAGTGTTCCAGATAATTCAACACATTGGCAAGTATTCAATGATGATCAACAAGTACTGTCTTTCCTTGAAAAAGCCAATAATTTTAGTGAACTATATTTTGAAGGATCAGAATCAGCTTTCCGTGAATCTATTTCAAGTTCATATCAAGAGATTGATGGTGAGTTCATTCAGCTAAAAGGCAACAAGATTCCCAAGGGATTGGTTTCTCTGGAAGGTTTGTTTGACAAACATGACCGGTTTATTCAGGGTAAAAGGAAAACTGAAGGTGCTTCCTCATTAGAGGTAGATCAAGTTAACCTAGGTTCCACTTGATCAACCACATATGGTAAACATCGGTAAATGTTGTTCACCGAGGAAAAGAAATATTCTCTTCACTCTTGAAGAGATATATGGACATCCTAGCATGGTCATACACGGATCTAAAGTCTTTCAAGCCCAAGGATGTGCAACATAGCATTCCTTTGAAGCTTGAAGTTAAACCCCATAGGAAGAAGCAGAGACATTACAACCCCAAGATCTCAGGGACTATTCTTGTAGAAATTCAGAAAATGTTAGATGCAAGGATTATCTTTCCAATCCATCATTCCACCTGGGTTGCAAACATTTTTCCTATGAGAAAGAAGAACATGGTGAAATCTGGATTTGTGTTGACTTCCGAATCTCAACCAGTCTTCATTAAAGGACAATTATCCATTGCCCATCATGGACTAGGTATTACAGATATCATCACTGAGCAGAAATGTTATCCATGCTTGATGGATTTTCGGGTATAATCAGGTTGAGGTAGTGCTTTGAAGATCAACATAAAACAACATTCACCACTCCATGGGGAACCTTTTCTTACAGAGAATGCCTTTTGGTTTGATTAACACTGAGCCATGTTTCAAAGGGCTATGGACTTAGCTTTTAGAGATTTAATGGGAAAGGTCATAGTTGTGTATTTGGATGACTTGACGGTCTTCTCTAAAAAATGAAGTGATCATTATGATCACCTGGAATAGGTACTCTTAAGGTGCAGGCATCATGGGATTTCATTAAATCCTAAAAATTCCATGTTTGGAGTGACAAAAGGAAAGTTGCTGGGTCATATTGTGACTAGAGAAGGAACCAAGATCGACCCAGAGAGGGTGAAGGCCATTCAAAGCCTTACCCTACCCACAAGAAAAACTGGGTGCACTCCTTTTTGGGAAGGTTAATTTCCTAAGAAGATTTGTACCTGATTTTGCTGATAAAACCAAGGATATCCTTGGGATGATGAAAGGAAAACTCCATTTCGATGGAGCACTAAAGGGAAGATTGCTTTTGAAGAAGTCAAAAAGGTAATTGCACATGCCCCTGTTCTAGTATGTCCAGACTTCAAGAAATATTTCATCATGTACAACTATGCTTCCACTCATACAGTATCAGCCATCTTGATGCAGGAAAATGAAGAAGGAATTGAAGCTCCCATCACTTTCATGAGCTGCCCATTGAAAGAACATGAATTGAAAATGTCACAAATTGAAAAGCATGCTTATGTAGTGGTGAGAGTAGTGAAACATTTCAGGTATTACGTGTTGAGTTCTCATACCCTCGTTCTCATTCCTGATACTACAGTTAAATCCATCTTGACTCAACAAGAGTTGGGTAGTCAATGGGGTAACTGGATAGCTAAAGTCCAAGAGTATGACTTGGACATCAAACCTACCAAGTTGGTACGAGGAAGGGGCCTGTGCCAATTGATTGCAGAAAATAATGCTAGACAGATAGAAATGTGAAAAAAACCAAGGATACCTCTTCGAATTTCCCATGGTGCTTTTTGTGAGCACAACCGATGAATGGTACACAGATATTGCTTTCTTTTTGACTTATGGTGAATTCCCCACATTTAAGCCAAAAGGAGAAGAGGACAGTTAAGTTAAGATCTGCAAGATACATCTGTGGGATAATGGAATATACAAGAAAGGTATTGATGGTGTATTCCTGCACTATGTTGATAAGTCTCAGTAGGTGAGGTTGCTAGAGTCCTTCCATAATCTAGCATGTGGAGGACATTTCTCCTCCTCTCGTGACAACTTATAAGATCCTACGGGCCAGGTACTATTGGCCTACTCTCTTTCGAGACTCAATAGAATGGGTGTCCAAATGTGAAGCTTGTCAACATTTTGTTGGTCATCCTAAGTTAGCAGCTCTTCCCCTGAAGCCTGTGGTGATTGAAGAACCTTTTCACCAGTGGGGAATTGATTTCATTGGAGTATTAAATCCTACCTCTAGTGTGGGACACAACTACGTGCTCACTACCATGGACTATTTCACCAAGTGGGTGGAAGCTTGCACCCATCAAGCAGGCAACCTCTGAAGTTGTCTGTAACTTCCTCAAAGAAAATATAATTGTCAGATTTGGCGTGCCTCACAAGATCGTGGCTGAAAATGCCTCCAATTTCTCATCTCATGAGTTGATAGAATTTTTTTATGGATTTGGGATCACGTTGGCTCATTCATCCGATTACTACCCTCAAGGCAATGGTCAAGATGAATCAAGCAACAAAAACCTGGTGACCATAATCAAAAAGTTGGTTGATGAGAATCAGAGGACATGGCACAAAGCATTATATGATGCATTGTGGGCTGATCGATTACTCCTAAATGAGCTATTGGGATGTCCCCATTTCAGGTGTTGTATGGGATCAATGCTGAGATACCTATCTCTGTGGAATTGCTAGCCTTACAGTTAGCTAAAGCAATTGAGGATGAAACTTTTCAAAGTTCTATTGAGAAAAGGATAATGTACCTAGCCAGGCTAGAAGAAGAATGAAGCAAGGTGGTGGATCGCATCACAGACCATCAGATCAAAGTCAAAATAATATTTGACAAGAAATCAAAGCAACGTGATTTCCAAGTCGTAGAGATCTAGTACTTCTCTGGGATAAGAGAAGAGAATAGAAAGGGATGCATGGAAAGTTTGATTCTTTATGGAAAGGACCTTTCAAAATACATCAGCTGAATGGTGAAAATAGCTTCTGTCTATCATACCTTGATGGAGAGTTGCTCCCTCTACCTTTCAGTGGTCAACATCTAAAGTTGTTCCATCAGTAATGCAAGATGCTCTCTTGCATTGTACATAATTTGTTTTTTGTCGTGTGTTTGCTTTTTGTTTTCTTTCTTTCTTTGTTTGTTTTTGGTTTTCTTCTTTCTTCAGACTCCATAGCCCAATGGATAAAACTAGATATTCTGAGTTCTCTTCCTTTGATGTCACCAAGAAAGTCCCCAACTGGAGCCAATTGTTATCTCATTTTAGTGATTCCAGCTAAAATTAAGATAACCATAGAATTTTTTTGGAAAAATCTCCTAAAATTCCCTTTTGAGGAGATTTTCAGGTTTTGGGTTTCAACAACATGAAAACATGTTTTTTACATGCTATATGCAAATTGTTTCCTGAAACCCGAAACCTGAAACAAGTTAGTATTTCGGGTTTTTGGAACTCATGAACATCGAACATGACTTGCAAATAGCATGCTACATGTCACTTGACTTCCAAAACCCAAACCCGATAGGTTCCTTTGTGTCAGGTTTTGAACCTTGGAACATCCAAACATCTCATGTTTCATGTCATCTATTTCCCAAAACCCGAAACCTGAATTGATAGCTAATCCTTTGTATCGAATTGTTTTGTATCGGGTTTTAGACACTCAAGCATGATGACATGGCATTAACTCCGAGTTGTCAGGTAGTTGGCACATGTGTCAGGTGAAGTGTCATAAATGCTAGGGTTTTATAAATAGCCCAATTTTACATGTCATTTTTACCGGTTGTAATTTTTGTTGCGTGGATTTTTCATTCTTGTGCCTGTAACCTCCAAACCCGATCGAGCTTCTTGATCGATTGTGTGCTCTGTTTTCATTATTTTTCAAGATTACTAAAGGTATTTTACTTTTCTTGCTGATTTGAGGTCTTTTGGATTCATATTTGAAATATTCTTTTGATGTTCTCCATCCTTTCCTATTTTTCCTCTAGGTTTAGGGTTTTAGGTTGTTTTCTTCATTTTGTGTTGAATTCCATTGAAATTTCTTGTTTGGAATTCACCCTAGGAGTTTCTTTATTTTATCCCATGGAATATACCCTGTTGATTATTGAAAAAATCTAAAATTCCTAACTAGTGAAATGGCGGGAATTTTGCATGTCCTGACACCTCAAAACCCGATTCCTTTATTTTTAGGTTTTGTAGGGTGTTCAACATCTCCTTTTCCACCATTTGTTCGGGCTTCATCAAGTGCTCAACAATCTCCAAGTTCCACCAGTATCGGGTTTTATCAAGTGTCGACATCTATCAATCTCTGACATACACTTTGCAGTGTATCGGGTTTCTTTGAGTGTTCAACATCTCCTTGTTTCCGCCAAGTGCATCGGGTTTTACCAAGTGTCTAACATCTACTAAGTTCTGACACTCTCTCAGTCTATCGGGTTTTGTGAAGTGTCCAACAAGACCTTATTTCTAACATACATTCTAGTGTGTCGGGTTTCATCAGGTGCTTTGCAAGTCCTAAAATCTAGATAGTGTGGTGGGTCTGTGGGGTTGCTCAGCAAGCTTCCAAGTCTGATTGTTCAAATAGGAGTTGTCTAGGCATTCTTTCTTCAAGATTTCTCATGTCGGATCCTAGATCATCTAAAGATAAGTCAGATAGGTCAGGGAAGATGAAATACAAGTACCGAAAAATGGAATCCCCTCCTACATAGATTGCAATTACGACATCCGAGATACGAGCTTGGTAACATTGACATGGAGGATTTTGGAATAGAACCAAGGATTCTTCTCAGAGTCCCTGGATGAAGTCAATAACCAACAGTGGCCTCCCTCTTGTAGTAGGATTCCCAATGTCTACTCAATGCCCCAAGTTCATTTTGGCTTGTGCTTCCAATTATGACTCGGACTCTCACTCAGTGAAAAATCAAGCAAGAGAAGTCATAGTGAAGTTGGACGGGGTTACTTTGATGACCTCTTAAGATTACCCAACTTTCAGAATATGTTGACGTAGATCTTAAGTCAACACAAAAATCCTAGGGACAAAGATCAAGAAGACTACATCAGGCATGTGAATAAAAATTTCTTGATCAAGGCCAAGCCAATTGTCTTCTCAAGGTTTCCCAAGTTTGTCCCAGAGTGATTTCATCCTTGAAATCAATGACATCATCACCTTGCTAAGTTGAGTATTTGGACTCCCTGAGTCAAGGGACTTCCAAGGATGGATGTATCAATTCATGGTTATTATGAAGAAGAATGAACAAGGGATTGATTGGAGTAGTCTCATAAGTGATGAGATTGATTCCCAGATGAAGACAATCTTGACTATGGGAAATTCTATATGTCATCATATGTCACCTATGCAGTAGCTGGCATGAGAAATTATCCAGGTTGTTGATGCAAAAGGAGATAGGGTAACATAACACATATATCGGTACTTCCCTCAGCTGACAATGAAAGGTTCCAAAGATCAGTTCAGAAGAGTGAACGATGCTTTCTTTTATGAAAATATCTGCAAGATGAACCCTGATCTAAGGAAAAGAAGAGTCTCTGACGAAGCATGGGCTGAAGTATCAAAATGGGGTTGTATCTTCTTATAGTTCAAGAAGTTCACATACCTTTGGTGGTCATGTACCCAGGTGATCCTTTCCGATTGCCCAGATTCCCAGGTGATAAGTTGATCCTAATGGAGTTGGTAAGACAATTGTTGGATTTCCACAAATTCCAACAAAGCAAACACAAGGCTGCCGTATCCTTCCCTATTTCCATCGGAAGGTACACGTGCTCAATGGTGGTCAAAGCTAAGAATGTGGTGCATGAGCTTTAGGACAAGTTGAAGAAGCACATGAAGCACAAAGATGGATTTGATTTCCGAGGAGTCCTTAAATCATACGGGACTTTATATCTACATGTTCCCAACTTAGAAGATATTTGGGTTGATCTTCGGGATGAGGTTGCCATCCGAAGAAAGGACAATAGTAGGTTGACAATTGAAGAAATCCAGATGCTGGATTTATCTGACATCCCAAAAGGCACTAAGGACAACGAGAGTGTCCTTGATGCCTCGTATGATGGGTTAAATGAAGATCAATATGTATTCCCGGCCATTGATTGGTCCATTGCTGAGAAAGCTTCTATCACGGGAAGAGCTACTCAAATTCTTTCCCGTACTAAGGCGTGGCTCATTTCTTGGGAATGAGTTATAAAGAAGGGAGTTTTGCAAAGCTAGATGCTTTGGAAGTGGGACCCTCAAAAGGAAAAAGGAAAAGGATAAGAACCCTTCCAAAAGGCCAATGAAGGTTAAGTTTGTAAGAAAGGGAGAAGATCAAGTAACTACACCAGTGGCCACTCTCCCACAAATAGTTGAGGTTCTTGATTCACCTCCACAACTAGAACAAGGGAATCTTCCTTCAAGAGAAGAGATTATTCAACCTTCCATTCCTCCTTTGGTAGATAGTTCATCAGAGGTAAGTCTTCCTCCCACCTCTCAAGCTCTAATTCTGGAATCCTTGCCTCCTCCCATTCAACCTTCCTTGTCTCGATTTCTTCACCAAGTTCCTCACCTATGGCTAGTATCTTCTCTAGCCTCTCACCTCTCCCCACTGGACCCCAGTTAACCATGGACATGCCTCCTCCTACTGCACCTTCATTCCCTAATCCATTACCACGGATGCTACACTTACAGTGGTTACCACTCCACAAGCTAACCTTCCTCCACCTGAAGATGTGACCATAACACCTACAATGGGAGAAACTTCTTCCAATACACCTCAATGGTTAGTAGATCAGACTCCGAGGAAGAGGAAGGTGGTTGTTCCATTACCAACCTTTGATTTCAGTTCCCTCAAGGTCACTCCTACCAAGTCGCCAAGAAACCCAAAATAGTCTCAAGGATTTCAGTGGATGCCTCAGGGCATAAATTTGCAGAGATTGCTACTCCCATGGCTGATAAAACTAAGGATGATATAATGGTCACAGATTATCAAATCACAAGGGTGGCTCTAGGGAAAGTAACAACAGAGGGAGCACAACAAGACGCACACAAGATGCCATGAATGTGTTGTGCCAGAAGTTGAGGAGGAAACTAAGGCAAACAGAGATGAGTTAAAAGAGAAAGTACAACAACTAACAAAAGTGCTACTCAAGCTCTCAAAGCCTCCTGAGTCAACACCATCATCCTCTACTCCTATCGGGTTTGATTTCTCATCGGTACCCATGATCGAGAAGATTAATGAGAAGGGGAGAATGGTCGATGAATGGATCCAAAGGCTGCTCCTGCAAGGAAAAGAAGTCATCGAGGACACCGTGGAAGTCTACAAATCCTTAGAGGATATAAAGAAGGATGGAGAGAAAATGGATGATGAGTTTTCAGTAGAAATCGGAACCTAGAGTTGACTTTCGAAGCTCTCCAAATGCTGAAACAGGTTCCATCCCACATCTTGGTCAAGAAGGCATCATTCCACATGGGGATAAACATTTTCAGCTAACCAAAGCCATCAGATTTAGAATAAAGATTCTCAATGAAGCTTGCAGAAAATTGAGGGAATCAAGAGATCAATTGGTCGATGGCAAGAATGACTTAGAAGAAGAGCTAGTCAAGATCTGTGCTAAGGTGTTGAGTGAAAGCTCGGGTATCCTGCCTGTTGATGATCTTTACAAACAAATCCAAGAATCAATTCAGCATGAACCAACTTATGGATTTGGCCTAGAAATCATCAATGAGTTTTGTGAAAATTGAACATTCTTTGGAGACCCTAAGGAAACTCAACAAGAGACTAAAAATATTCCTGGCAATGCTAGTGATACTCAGGAAACATGTGAAGTTCTGAGTGATCATTCCACCATGCCTGATGAAAATGAGATGTAGGGCATAATCTAAAAATTCCAAGAATTTCGGGACAAGCAGGCTTTGTTGGAGGAAGACAAAGATGATGATACAAAATAAGCACAATGTGACATGTCATTTCAATCCTGAAATCGACATGTCTTTTTCATTTTTGTTTCATCACATAGGAAGCAAATTTTGACTTGGTCTCCTATGTGAGAGTCAAGAAAAATAGGACTCTCATTAAAAGACTATTTTCTAGGATTTATCCTATTTTCTCTCAACTCCTTTTATTATAAATAAGGGATGCTTATGCATTCCAAAGGGTTGAGATTTTTGGAATATTGAGATCTATTGTGAAGAAGAAAGACTTTGTGTTTTCTTTTAATCATTTGAGGAATAGAAATTGATGCTATTTTGCAAACTTTGTGTTGTGAGATGTATCTTTCTTAAGATATTGTTCTTATGTTCATAATCTTAAGCTATTCTTTGTTTAGCATCTTGATCATTCTAATCATTTCAAATGTTACATTTGTTATCTAAAGCTCATATGATTATTTCGTGCTCTGTGTTTACTCGAAAGAAAATACGTTCCTCTCATTTCCTTTCCATTGTGTTTTTCCATAATAGTAATTCCCTTTCCAATCCATTTTACTTTGAAAACAACAATATCTCCATCTATTGTGGATATGGATTTTGGGATTCTATCCCAACCCCAATGGTTAGATTAGTGTGAATATTGTACATATTATTTTTATTTGTGTTGTAGATTTAATAGATTAGGAGGGATTTAATAAATCATCTTGATATGCATCCTTGATCTCCACATCCAAGTCATTCCAGTCATTTAGCATTTTACTTGGTTTTATCTGGGACGTCTCTAGAGTACTACCTCCATTTCATCAAGTGTCATATTCTCACCTTCATTCTGTAGTATCTTGAGAACATTAGCTAGAATTGAGACCATCCCTTCCATGAAATCCATTTTCTACATTACCAGTTTACCAATGTCCTTTATTTTCTCCTTGTGTGGGTCCTAGGATGCCGCAAGTGTGTTGCACTTTTCTGTTATCAACGTAAGCCTCTCCACACGTCCAAGTGTTTCATTCTTTACTGATTTCTGAACCTCATCTTCTTCAGCCATGGTTCTTGTCTTGATAATCACATCTGGGGCTGCACACATGTTCAATGCCAAATCTTTCTTCTTTAACTCATCCTTCAAGGTTTACAGTAAGGCCTCATAGCTTGTAATATTGCATGTTACTATTTCCTTAGCCTTTTGTGCCTATTCCACAACATCCTTGGGTTTTGGCATTCTCATGGGCCCTTCATCCAGGATCATGTGAACCAATGTGCATAAATAGTGTAAAGCGGATGGAAACTCCTTTGTAACTTTATCCTCCAAATTTGGCCTCTTTCTCACAATCTCATCACCAATTTACTCTGCCATACTGAGTATCGAATACCATGTTACCTTAGTTGTCTCTTTTTCTACCATTAGGCACTTGATATCAGTATCATTGTCCTTATTATCATCTAACAATGCTCTAATTTTTTCAGCTTTATCAATGTTCCTGCACTACTTCAACATAAACTCTAGTCAGGGTGTTGATTACCTACTCATCTGACATGACAATGGGCTTAATAGTTACATGGTGTGAATGGGGCACCTTCTTCAATCTATACGAGACACAAGAATCTTCACATACATCAAATTCAGGATCATCCATATGAGTCTGCATCATCCATGATAATTGTTTCCTTGTGTATGTGGTCGCCATCTCCGCATCCATAAGCTCCCATCCATACAAGTCCTTGGGCTCCAAAGTGCTTTGGAACCACACGCGTATGATTTTTCTTGGGTCATCAACATACCCAACAGATGGAGTCTCATATGTATCTTCCTCCTTCTCCTTTCTTGATCTCTTACCTTTTGGAATCGGGCGCCTAAATCCAATACTGGTTCTTCACCATGTCTATGTAGTAGGGGGCGCGCTTGATGGCTCACCCTTATCTTCACCTATCTCTAGGCCAATATCCCCACTTTGTCTATGTTTTGCTCCTTCAAATCCTCTTCATATTTCTTCACTTCCTCTTCTCGGAGGCTCTTTTGTATCCTTATTCTGAACTGGAGTATTCAGCATGTTGTCTCCGGATCTATCCTCCTCATCATCCCTCCAAGGAATGTACTTGTGCCTTTTCTTCTTTTTAGGTTCTACTTTCACAGGTGAAGTTATTGGTGACCTTCTAAGGGGCTGTGATGTCCCCACGTTCGAGTCCTTGTTCTTCTTAGCACTCTTTTAAACTGAGGTTCCTCATTATTCTGTTCTATGTATACCTCCATTGCATTTGTCTCTAACACTTCATATTCTTACTGCAGTGGAGGGGTTACCTCACGCTTGCTTTTCTCTCCAATAGTAGGATTTTTTCTACTCCTGTGCTCTAGGCCACCACTATCTTCTTGTAGTCCTTCTTCCTCTCCTTCTTCTTCCTCAAGGGGTAAGGTGTCTTCTTCATCTTGCGGTGTGATGAGGCTAGAATATGCCCGATTAATGTATAAAATATGATCTCATCTTACTCTCTTTTTTATTAAGTTTGATTGCATTTTGTGACTTTTATTTGATCTAATATGAGTTAGGATGTAATTTTCTATCTTTTGATTGATTGTGATTCTAATGTTTAAAATATTTGAAATTCCTGACGAAGTGTGTGTTTGAAATTCAATTTTGTAATAAAGTAGGTCTAATCAATTGAAGAAATGAAGTATGTAGCGTTCAACATGTTTTCGGTAGCATCTGTTCCAATACAACTTAGTTCCTAACTTCCAAGATAGTTTCGAACTCCATTACACAGTCATCATCTAGTTCTGAAACTTTCGGACTTAGTTCAAGAAATCTAGTATTTAGTTCCAGAATTTTCAGACTTAGTTTGAACTCCTGGTATAGCTTCGGAAGTCTCATGGTTTTGATCCTTAATGATTTCCTATGGTTTTGGAACTTCTTTGAAGTTACAGAATCGATGGAAGTTTATCTCTTATAACCACATCCAAAGATTTTACATCAACGAAACTTTCAATCAGGAAAGGATGAGAAGGTTTTTGAACGCAGATCCAGGGATAGTTATCTTATAGCTATCTAATCAGCCACAATCTGACTCAACATCTATTCTGGGCATGATTCAATTTCATCAGAATCGTAGAGACAACTATGATTGTAAATGTATATAAAAACAGACATGCAATAGATATATAATAAGAAAATAGAGATAGAACAAAGAAGATAGATATAGAATAAGTACATAGATCTAGTATGTTTTGTAATACCGAATGTTTTATCAATAAAATAGCCATTCATGTTTGAGAGAATTCTAAGTTGTTAAATCCTGATTCAAGGAGGAGCAAGGGCCCACTCCCCCAAGGACCAGGATATTCGTCTATTTGGTATTTATATTTCTTAAGCAAATAGTTTAGATTTGTTAATTCTGTATCACTTTTAATTATTCTAGTTAAACTTTGTTGTATACTCATTCCTACAGTGTCTAAATAGATTCTTATTTTTCTTGCAATCATTTTCAAACATTCTAAGTTGTGTGTGTTTATTTCCAAAATCAAGTGTGTTTACTTTCAGAAGCAAGTGTGTTTATTTCCAAAAGCAAGTGTGTTTACTTTCAGAAGCAAGTGTGTTTATTTCCATTTTGCAAAGTGTGTTTCCTTTTAGCAAAGCTTTCAGTGTGTTTCCTTTTAGAAAAGTTTTCATAGTATGATTTAAATAAGGTTTTACTAAGAAGTCCTTAAGACATTGAAAAGATCCCCCAGAAAATACAAAAACAACTACAATTTCCTATGGTTCGGAACTTCTCCAAAGTTACGGAACCAATGGGAGTTATCTATTTTAAACCACATCCGAAGATTTTGCATCTACGACCCTTTTAATCATAAAGGATGAGAAGATTTACGAGCGCAGATCTAGGAAGAGTTATTTAATGAAACCATCACATTTAGTTACGGAACCACGAAAACAACGGTTCTCTTTGATTGAAAATGATTTCACTCCAAAGAAACAAGATTTCAAATGGGAGAGGGATGAATCAATTGCTTCAATTTCAAGTACATCGGGAAGTGGTGAAGAATTTACGGAAAGTAGCGGTGAGGAGGAATTTTTCTGCAAAGAGATAAGTATCATAATTCTCATTAATTTCCTTTTTCTAGTATTATGTCTCAAGGAACTTTTGGAGATGTTGCTACATATCATATGATGTTACCACATGCCTGTCCATTAAATACTTTAATGAAACCATTTCCACATATCCACGGAGTTTTGAAACTAAATGATGGGGCTTGAAACTAATGATGACTATGTGATGGAGTTCCAGAACTAGCTTGGAAGTTCCAGAACTAAGTTGTGTAGGAAAAATGCTATCAAAAACATACTTGAATGCCACCTGCTTCATTTCCTTGACTGATTAGACCTACTTTATTACAAAACTGAATTTAAACACACACTATGTCAGGAATTTCAGAGCTTTTAACATTAGGATCACAATCAATCAAAAGACAGATAGTTACATCCTAACTCATATCAGATCAACTAAAAGTCACACAATGCAATCAAACTTAATCAAAAGGAGAGTAAGATGAGATCATATATTATACATTAATTAGACATATTCTGGCCTCATCATTTCCCCCAAACTTACTTGTTTGTAAGTCCCTTTACAAACTCATTCTTCAAAAGTGGGATCATATGTTTTGCATTCCATTTGATTGCTCAGATCAAATGGCTGAAACTAAATTTTCCAATGCTTAAGCTCAGATGTACTTGTACCCAGCTCCTTTTTCTATTTTCCTCTCCCACTTTTCAAATTCAGCAGGGTCTTGAGGTTCTCTATTCTACCAAGGAGACATGGGGGTGAGAAGTAGAGGTGGCCTTGTTTGCATTCCCATCCATATTTTGTTGTAGGTTTCATTGACTTGGGGAATTATTGTGCATAATGCTTTGGCCCTCTCTAAACTCCATATCAGATTTGTAGGGGAAATTAATTCCCTTCTTTTCAAAGAAACAATAAGGAGTTCCCACCTTTTTGAGCATCCTTCATAAATATCTTCAAAATTTTCCTCCTCATAGGAGGTGAAGGCATCAATACTCTTTTGCAGAATGGCAGGGTAATGTGTCTTGAATCTCCTATCAAAGGCATGAGTTCTAAAATGTGTGAGGAAGGCAGAAGGTTTACCATAATGAGCTCTCATGCAGAGGCCTGTTGAGTTGGCTTTCAATAAAAATTCAGATTCCCTTTCCTTCCATGTAATCTAGTTTTGCAAAAGAGAGACAAATGCATTGAGCTGGCTCTCCCCTACATATAAGTTAATCATAAATCTTGTGTTTTTCTCTAGCATATAATTGTAAAGATAAAATTCACACAAGAGATTTTTCTACTCAGGGATGGATAGAGAGTAAGCTACCATGAATTCAGATTCATCTTGTAGTTCATGTGGAAGCCCACATGCAATTCTTGACAACTTCCAATGAATGAACTGCTCTTCCAAAAACACACTATATGCAGGAGAAGGCCTCCTGTAGGCAAGCAATTTTTCACTCATAATACAGACCATATGAATTTTGGTAAGACATTTATATTTATTTCCTTCCTCCTATAAAATTTTTCTTCCCATTCCTTTCTTTCCTTCATCTCTTCCTCCATCTTGGTCTTTAATTCCTCATTTGATGTTTTGGCTTCTCTGAGCTCTCTAAAAATATCATCCCATTTTTGTTTCAGTGGAAAATAGGTCAACTCAGTCTGTGCAGAGGCTGTGGACACAACACTCTATTTTCTGGAAGTCTAGAATTCTTCCTCTTTTTCTATCAGCTACTTCTTGGTTGCTGATAACTCCTCAGTCCTGGCTATAAGATGAGTTGTTAGCTCATCAATGAGCGTTTCCCTTTGTTCCAATTTAAGTTTGAGGAAGTCCAATTCCTCATATTTTTCTCTGATAATGAGCTCTGCTCTAGACAAGAATAGAGCCTGTTTAACTTGTTGTCTTTCTTCTTCCTCTGAAATTATTTGAGGAGTTTGGCATTCTTCCTCTATTAAAGGAAATTTTCCTTTTCTTATCCTGATGCCAACTCTTCTTCTTCATGTGGCACTAGCTGATGGTTCAACCAACTCCTAAAAATCTTGATCTTCAAATATCTCTTCTCCTCTATCCATTTCAGCATGACTTGGCTCAGGTGGAGTCATGGCCATGCTGCCCAAAATGTCAGCAACTTCCTCTTCCATCCTTTCCTCTCACTTCTTCCTTCTGAGTTCCCCTTGACCTCTTATGAATTTTTCTTATCTGGGAAGTTCAACATGCCCAGTAGTGAATTTCCTCTAGAACTTCTTCTTACTGTTCTTTCTTGTTCTTGTGTGGGTGAGCTATCACCGTCAGAGACAAATATTGGCTCTTCTGAAGCTACTTGTGGAAGAAGGAATTTCCTTCATAGGTACAAAAGGCAAAGGCTCTGTAGTTTTATCTTCCTCACCGACCTTCTTTTTCTTGGTATGTTTTCTCTTTCCATTTCCCTCTATCCTTCTACAGGGGCATCAATTTCTAGATTAGCTGAAGGAGAGAATGGGGCTGGAATTGTCCTTCTCATAATATTAGGGTTTTTCTTGAACTTGCCAAGAAACTTGTCCCAAATTTCTTCTCCATTCTTTTTTGACAGGAAATGGTGTTGGCATATCAAATGAATTAGACCATGATGCCTAATTGTCCCAACACCCCAAGAATACCTCTGAGCCATGGTCTGAATGGAATAAAAAAGAAACCCTGGGAGGTTTATTATGTATTCAGGTTTGGTGGCTCCATACTTCAGATATATGAGCATTTTTAAGACTTCTTTTCCCACAGACCCAAACTGACCATCACAGGTTAAATATTTTACTATCCAAAATGCTACCCTATCAAAGGGTTTGGGAAAACTGCCCTTCTGACCCCTTTTATGATTTTCTTTGTATTATAGATGTACTGGGTTCAAATTCTTCTTCTTGTCAGTAAGACTTCAACCAGTTCTTTCAAAGTCCCCTTAGCAGGTTGTGGGACATGAACAATGGGCACTCCAAACACATTACTTATAGTATTTATAGAAAAAGGAATAAAGACATTTCTTACCTTTTGTTCTAGACTGTTCTAGATTTATGACAAATTCTCTTACCAATTCATCATTATGCCTTGAAAATTTCTTCAGAATTCAAGCCATCCTACATGCTCAAAGATGGATGCTACTTCTTCATCTCATGAGCAGCAATGGGAAATCATCCTCTGGTTCTGATTTCTTCTTAATCCCCATATCGGCTTGAGTTCTGTCTCTCTTGATTTTGTGTGAATTGGTTGTAGGCCTTCTTCTTAGCTACGGAACTAATGACTTGGCTGCGGAACCTCTGTTTTTAGCTGTGAACCTTAATTTTAGCTACGGAACCTCTAAATTCTCTGTTCTTTGCTGCGGAATACAAACTCAATTCACTGCTCCTTCCTCAAGATATTTCTGCAATCTTTATTTCACTTGATGTTTGCAATAATGATTACTAATGATAACCATGCCACCACTTATTCCATCCAAATCAATATTCATGATTACACACTTGTAATCATAATGTATAAATAGATGACTCATCATACCTACTTTTAAATTAAGTCACATCACACATGCAAACATTTAATCAACCCTAAATAAGTTAAAAGACATAATTACCATCCTTGATGATGTAAGCCTTTTGCTATGATGACTCGTCATTCCTACAAGTGGAACAAAACATGATTAGATAAGATAACTAGAATTCAAAAGAATTCCTTTATTTGAACTAGCCAAAAAGAGGTCAACCATCCATTTGTTGGTTTTCAATTGACCTTGAGAGAATTTTTTTTTTTTTTTTTTTTTTTTTATTTTTTTTTTTTTTTTTTTTTTTGGGGAAGAAGACGCCATTTTCTAGTTTTCATCTTCTTCCCTTTATTCTGGATCTATCATTTGATTATTTGATCATTTTGGAAGAACTGAGTTCTTCCATATGATCAAATTCTTTGTCTGCTTCAATCTTCCTCAAAAATTCATTCTTAGTGGGAGGCTTCCTATAGAGTTTCAGCCTATGTCCATTGACCAAGAGTGTTCTATCTACTGCCATCAATGGGAAGTAACTGAATAGAACCATTGTCAAAAATATGATCAATCTGATAGGGTCCCAACCATCTGGTTCTCAATTTTCCCTTGAATTATTGGTACTTAGAGTCAAACAGTAATGCCCAGTCTCCTACTTTGAATTGCCTTTTCTTGATATGTATGTCATGCCATTGCTTCCTTTTCTCTTGAATCATCTCTATCTATTGAAGTGCTTCCAACCTTAATTCATCCAACTCATTGAGTTGAAGGATTCTTTCTTTTTGAGCTGCATTCAACTCAATTCCCACCTTCACTATTGTCCTCAATGTCTGAAGTTCAAATTCTATAGGAAACAAGGGATTTTTCCCATAGACTAATTCATATGGTGAAAACCCTGTTGTAGTTTTCCAAGTTGTATTATAAGCCCAGAACAACTTCAGGTAGTCTCTTTACCCAATCTTTTCTCCCAACTTCAACCATTTTGGTAAGGATGTTCTCCAATTCTCTGTTTGTTACTTCAGCTTGTCCATTTGACTGTGGATGGTAAGGAGATGACTTCCTATGATTGATTTGGTAATACCTTGTGAAAGCTTGGATCATATTAGACATGAATTGTGGTCCCTGATCTGAAACTATGCTCCTTGGTGCTCCAAACTTGATCATAATTTTATTCCAAAGGAAATCAACAACTACTTCCTCAGTGGCATTTGTCAATGCCTACACTTCTACCCATTTTGTCACATAGTCAATACATACAAGAATATATTCCTTCCCTTGTGAAGGAGGATTAAAGGGACCAAAAAATCCAATCCCCATCTCTCAAATGGTTCAACCACAACTTGAGGCTGAAGAGGCATTTCATTGGTGAAAGTTGGTTGTCCCATCCTTTGACAAGGATCACACCTCTTGATATATCTTTTCACATCCTTATACAGAGATGGCCAATAATAACTAATGCCAAGTATCTTATGAGCTATTCTTTTTACTTGAATAGTGTCCTCCACTTGGTTCATCATGACATGCTTTGAGGATGTCAAAGATTTCATCCTCTCTTACACACTGCAAAGACAAAATCAGACCACACTTAAATAGAATTCCATTTAACCATTTGAATTGTGCACTAGTTTTAATTAACTTCTTTATTTGTTTCTTAGTGAAAGGGAGGGAACTTCCTTGTTGCAAGATAATTTTCCATATCAGAAAACCATGGTGTACTTGCTGAGATTGCAAACAATTGTTCATCTGGAAAGTTATCCTTGACTGGATCTTGTTCCCCGATGGTGGTTAGTCTTGACAAAAATCAGCTACCACATTAGATTTACCTGGATTGTCCACAATGGTAATATCAAATTCTTGCAAAAGTAATAACCATCTAATGACTCTTCCTCCAACCACTAGTTTGTTCATTAAATACTTAATTGTTGAATGATCTGTGTATACAAATATCTTGTACCCTGTAATATAATGTCTGAATTTATTGATTGCATAAATTACAACAAGAAATTCCTTTTCAGTGGTGGTGTAATTCTTTTCAGTGGGAGTAAGATTCTTGCTAAGATAGTAAATGGCATACATCTTTCCTTCTTCATCTTTTTGTCCCAATACTGCACCAATGGAATAATTTGAGGCATCTGTTTGGATATGAAATGGATTTTCCCAATTAGGACCTCTCAATATTGGGGCACTTGATTAATTGTTTTTAATTTCTTCAAAAGCATGTTGACACTTTTCATCCCAAAGAAATTCACAGTCCTTGGTTAGCAAATTAAACATGGGGGCAAAATTTTTTACTGAAATATTTTATAAAGCATCTATAGTACCCAACATGTCCTAGAAATGATTTGATATCTGTGGGGGTCTGAGGGATAGGTAAATCTGAAATGATCCTAATTTTGTTTTGATCCACCTGAATTCCTTTTTGTGAAATATGGTGTCCTAATACAATTCCCTCATCCACCATCATCAAACATTTTTCATCACTAAGAGACAGGTTGTGTTGTTCACATCTTGTTAACACTCTATCTAGATTTCTCAAAGCATCTTCAAATGTATCTCCATGTACAGTGAAGTCATCCATATATACTTCAACACAATCATTTGTTAGATCAACAAAGATTACAAGTACAACTCTCTGGAAAGTTGCAGGAGCATTGCATAAACCAAATGGTAACACTCTATAGGAAAAGGTTCCCCATGGACATGTAAATGTAGTTTTGTCCTGATCCTCAACAGCAACTCTGATCTGATTGTACCCACTAAAGCCATCCAAGAAAGAAAAGTATTGTTTACCTGAAAGGTTATCTAGGACTTGATCTATGAATGGTAAGGGAAAATAATCTCTCATTGTGGCTTTGTTTAGTTCCCTATAGTCAACACATATTCTCCATTTTCCATTCTTTTTGGGAACAATTACAAGAGGAGATACCCACTAGCTATCTGAGATAGGGTAGATGAAACCTACTTGTAATAGTTTTTCAATTTCTTGTTTGACTATATCCCTTAAAGTTGGGTTAATCCTTCTTTGAGGCTGCCTAACTAGTTTAGTGTTTTCAGTATAGATGTGATGAGTGCAGATACTTGGATGAATCCCCTTCATATCTTTGTAATCCCAAGCAAAAGCTTTAGTATGATTTTTTAGAACATCAAACAATTTAGCTTCTTCATCCTCCTTCAACCAACTTATTAATGTTTAAAGTTTTACTCCGGTTGAATTTCAACATGTTTGGTTCCAATATGTGATGAACTGATTTGTGGAAAGGGTTTCATTAAAGTATTTAATGGACATGCATGTGGTAACAACATATGGTATGTAGCAACATCTCCAAAAGTTCCTTGAGACAGAATACTGGAAAAGGACAAGTAATGAGAATTATGATACTTATCTCTTTGTAGCCAAATTCCTCATCACTACTACTTTCCAGAAATTCTTCACCACTTCCTAATGTACTTGAAACTAAAGCTACTGATTCATCCTCTCCCCATGAGAAATCTCATTCCTCCGAGTGAAATCATTTTCAATCAAAGAGAACTGCTTGTTGTTGTGTGGTTCCGAACTAAATGTGGTGGTTCCGAACTATAGCCATAGGTTCTAGAACTAAGTTCACAGGTTCCGAACTAAGTTCATGGGTTCCAAAACTAAGTTCATGGGTTCTGGAACTAAGTTCACGGGTTCCAACTATTTCTGATTACACCAAAGATAGTAGGTTCTCATCCAATGGTGGATTAATCATCTCTTCTACTTCTCTTACATGATCCTTGTAATGTGATCATAGCCAAAGAAGACAAATTTTGCTTATTAGTTTCAGGAGAATCAACCCACAATTGTTCATGATTGTTAGTAAAAGGTTGTGTAGTAGGATATAAGGAAATTTTTTAGAGTTCTTACCATTCAAGATTGTCATATCACCTAACTTGCAATCTATCAAAGCAACAACTATAGCTAACCATGGTCTACCCAAAATAATGGGATAACCCAATGTTTTACCTTTTGGCTGCAATATAAGAAAGTCAACTGGATATTCCCATGACTCTACCATAACCGCCACATCTTCAATAATTCCTTCTAGTTTTGCTACATGATTGATCTGCCATCTGCAATATGGTATTAGTAGGTTGTATACCCATTAATGGTAATGTTTTCAGAGTATCCACTATCATTACATTGATAGCAACTCCCAAATCTATCAAAACATTATGTACATCCTTATTTCCTATAGAGACAGAAATAACAGACTTCCAAGATCTCCATATTTGGGAAGTAATAGTTTTCCTACTAATAAATCAACAAGTTTCCCATCTACTTTGATAGTCTTGGGATACTGTTTCTTTCTTCCAGGATTTTTCATGCATAACATTTTGATTAATTTGTTCAATTCTGGAATATCTTTAATTACTTGTAATAATGGTATTTCAATATTCAATTTCCTTAGTTCTTGTACCAATTCAGACTCCTTGATTTCTATATCTTCTTTGAATCTCTCAGAAATGGAGTCTCAGTAGTGTTGTTCTATCTGGCTCCTTTTCTTTTCTTTCTATATCCTCTTTTGGAACAACAATACTAGGGTTTTCATTTTCTTCTATCATTTTAGTGATTATAAGGGGTGGACTGTTAATGATTTTCCCAGATCTAGTTTGAATATCCTTACAATCCATAACGCATGTAAATCAACTAATTTTTCTGGTTCTGTTCCATAAACAGAGTTGTTGTTTGTTTCTTGGGTTTGCTATTGGCTGTGCTGGCATTTGTGTTTGGACTACATTCTCAGTTTGTGAATTTTGTGCAGGGGATCCCATGATGGCCTGTTGATTCTGATTTGGATATGTTCTTCCTTGGGAATAATTAGGGTTCCATCTAGGTTGTGACCAAGCATAAGGATTTCCTTGACCAGCCCATGGTTGTTGATGTCCCTGAGCATACCAAGCTTGATTTTCCCAATCTTGAGGGTTCCAAGTTGGTTGAGGTACCCAAGGTGGTTGTCCCCAATTTTTGGTACTTCCTGAGCAGCCCATGGCATTGTCCATGGATTAGGAGCTGATCTTGGCATAAACTACCCTTGGTTAGGTTGTCTCTAACAAAATTCAATTCTTCAAATAGATGAGGCACTGGTTTGTTTAAGCTGATTTTTAATGACATGAAGTAAAGAACAAACATCAGTATCATGTTCTTTAGATTCACAGATAAGACACATTTCTATTTTATCCAAAGGACAATCTCTTAATGCATGCTTCTTCCTGCATCTAGGACAATACATAGCCAATGGTTCAGTTTTGGAATTTGCTTTAGCTTGTAATCCATCCATAGTAGAGGTTAATTGCACTAAAATGTCTATTTTAAAGTTTTCTAACTCATCCATTAGTTTGTTCATATCTGGATTCAAACTTTTCACTGATTTTCCTTTTCTAGGTCCACCTCTTGTTCTAGAATAGCTTCTACAAATCTCTTTAATTCCATTCATTCTTATCTGATCAATGTCTCCCCTCCTATCAAGTTAAGGGCTTCTCTAGATTCATCATCCAAACCTTTGAGAAAAATGGTTTTACTTAATTCCTCTATAAGCACAAATCCACATCTTTTGCTAACAAAGAGGAATCTGTCTAAATAGTCTTCTATGTTTTCATCCTCTTCTGCTTGATTTTGAAGAATTCTTCCTTCCTATTTCTCCCTCTACAATAATCCTGGTATTTATCTAGGAAGGAAGTCTCCATTTGTGCCCAAGTGCTAATAGAGTTGGATGTTAATCCCATGAACCACCTCATTGCTGCATCCTTCAAAGTGGATGGAAACAACTTGAGTTTTTGATTATCTATTTTATAATCATAGGTCTGACAGTACCTTGAATTCAAATAGAAATTGGTCAAGATCTTCAGATGACATCCCTCTGAAGGTGGGTAAATGTGCAGGTGAGATATTTTTCATTGATGTGTCATCATCTCCCAATTGATTGGATAGGTAAAGGTCCTATCAGTACTCTCTCACTTTCATGTGCCATTTCAAAATATTTTCTAAATTTTCCTCCCAATCAATGTGGTAAGTTGTATGCCTTGGGGAAGGTGAAAAATCAAGAGTAGGAGGTTGACTACTCAATTGAGAATCAAAACTTACCCTCAATGGATCTTGGGTAATAAGCCTTCTCCTAAAAGTTCTACTCCCTTCAGGTGATTGATCTAAGAATTCCAAAAATGGCAATTCTGTTTCTTGTCTGATAGGGGATGGTGGTGCCTCCAATTCTTGATCAATTTCCTTACTTTGACTAGAGGATGTTATGAATTCTTGTGAAGATTTTTTTGAAGGAATCTACCCTGTGAGTCTCTTGGTCTACTCATATATTTTGTGATATAGTAGGGAAGATTCTTCAACTACTAGATGTATGTTTTTTGCTTTCTTGCTAACACTTAATTAGAAAATTCCAACTGGTGTTCCCGAAAATGATGCCAAAATGATGGGTGTCATCATTCCCTTCATTTAATCAACTTCTTGTTGATGTCATATCAAACCAGGGGTGTGTCTAAAGCTATATGCAACAAGAGTACTTTAACTGATCTAGTAGTTGACTGTAACTATTTTTATATTTTCTGGGGATCTCTTTAATGTCTTAAGGACTTCTTGGTAAAACCTTATTCAAATCAAACTATGAAAACTTGCTGAAAGTAAAACACACTAAAAGCTTGCTGAAAGGAAACACACCGTGCAAAATGGAAACACACTTGTTATGGAAAATAAACACACTTGCTTCTGAAAGTAAACACTCTTGCTTTTGGAAATAAACACACTCAAATTAAAATGCTTGAAAACAATTGCAAGAAATATAAAGATTTATCTAAACACCTACAGGAACAAGTATACAATAGAGTTTAACTGAAAGAACTAAAGCAATACAAAATTAACAGATCTAAGCTATTTGCTGAAGAAATATAAATACCAAATAAATGAATATCCTAGTCCTTGGGGAGTGGGCCCTTGCTCCTCCTTGAATCAGATTTTAACAACTCAAAATTCTCTCAAATCAAAATGGCTATTTTATTGATAAAAACATTCAGTATTACAAAACGTACTGGATCTGGTACTTAGTCTATTTCTTTTCTCTATTCTATATCTATCTCATTCTATATCTCTCTCTTTTATTTATCTATAGCAGGTTTTCCTTTATATACATTTTACAATCACAGTTATCTCAATGATTCTGATGAAATCGAATCATGCCTAGAATAGATGCTGAGTCGAGATGGTGGTTGATCAAATAGCTATAGGATAACTCTTCCTGATCTCGCATTCAGAAATCTTCTCATCCTTCATGATCGAAAGGGTCGTAGATGCAAAATCTCTGGATGTGGTTTAAAATAGATAACTCCCATCGGTTTCAGAACTTTGGAGAAGTTCCAGAACCATAGGAAATTGTTAAGAACCAAAACCGTGAGAGTTCCGAGTTATCCCCAAGAGTTCTTGGAACTAATTCCAAAAATTCCAGAAAAATTCTAGAACTAATTCTTGGAGTTTTGGAACTAAATTATGGAGTTCCGAAACTAAGTCCAAAAGTTCCGAACTAAATGATGACTGTGTGATGGAGTTCCGGAACTAGCTTGGAAGTTCCAGAACTAAGTTGTGTAGGAACAAATGCTATCAAAAACATACTGAATGCCACCTGCTTCATTTCCTCGACTGATTAGACCTGCTTTATTACAAAACTAAATTTAAACACACACTATGTTAGGAATTTCAGATTTTTTAACATTAGGATCACAATCAATCAAAAGACAGATAATTACATCCTAACTCATATCAAATCAACTAAAAGTCACACAATGCAATCAAACTTAATAGATGATTAATCCACCATTGGATGAGCACCAACTATCCTCAAAGTAATCAAAAATAGTTCTGGAACCCACGACTATAGTTCTAGAACCTGCAAACTTAGTTCCAAAACTTATAAATTTAGTTCTGGAACCACCACATTTAGTTCCGGAACCATGAAAATAGCAGTTCTCTGTGATTGGAAATAATTTCACTCCGAGGAACAAGATTTCTCATGGGGAGAGGAAGAATCAATAGCTTCAATTTCAAATACATCAGGGAGTGGTGAATAATTTCTGGAAAGTAGCAGTGACGAAGAGTTTGACCTGCAAAGAGATAAGTATCATAATTCTCATTACTATCCTTTTTCCAGTATTCTGTCTCAAGGAACTTTTGGAGATGTTGCTACATACCATATGTTGTTACCACATGCATGTCCATTAAATAATTTAATGAAACCTTTTCAACAAATCAGTTCATCACACATTGGAACCAAGCATGTTGAGATTCAACCAGGTAAAACTTTGAACATTAACAGCTAGTTGAAGGATGATGAAGAAGCTAAATTGTTTGATGTTTAAAAAATCATACTAATTTTTTTCTTGGGATTAAAAAGACATGAAGGAATTCACCCAAGTATCTACACTCATCACATCTATACTTGAAAATGTTAAACCAGTTAGGTAGCCTTAGAGAAGGATTAACCTAACCTTAAGGGATATAGTCAAACAAGAAATTGAAAAACTATTACAAGTAGGTTTTATCTACCCTATCTCAGATAGTCAGTGGGTATCTCCTCTTGTAATTGTTCCTAAAAATAATGGAAAATGGAGAATATGTGTTGACTATAGGGAATTGAACAAAGCCACACTGAGAGATTATTTTCCCTTACCATTCATAGATCAAGTCTTAGAAAACCTTTCAGGTAAACAATACTTTTCCTTCTTGGATGGCTTTAGTGGATACAATAAAATCAGAGTTGCTATTGAAGATCAGGAAAAAACTACATTTACATGTCCATGGGGTACCTTTTCCTATAGGGTGTTACCATTTGGTTTATGCAATGCTCCTACAAATTTCCAGAGAGCTGTACTTGCAATCTTGTTGATCTAACAAATGATTGTGTTGAGGTATATATGGATGACTTCACTGTACACGGAGATACATTTGATGATGCTTTGAGAAATCTAGACAGAGTGTTAACAAGATGTGAACAACACAATCTGTCTCTTAGTGATGAAAAGTGTTTAATGATGGTTGATGAGGGGATTGTATTAGGACACCATATTTCAAAAAGAGGAATTCAGGTTGATCAAAACAAAATTAGGATCATTTCAAATTTACCTATTCCTCAGACCCCCATAGATATCAAGTCATTTCTAGGACATGCTTTGGGTACTATAGGCACTTTATAAAAGATTTCAGTAAAATTTCTGCCCCCATGTTTAATTTGCTAACCAAGGACTATGAATTTCTTTGGGATGAAAAGTTTCAACATGATTTTAAAGAAATTAAAGAAAAATTAATCACTGCCCCAATATTGAGAGGACCTAATTGGGAAAATCCATTTCATATCCAAACAGATGCTTCAAATAATTCCATTGGTGCAGTTTTGGGACAAAAAGATGAAGAAGGAAAAATGTATGCTATTTATTATCTTAGTAAGAATCTTACTCCCACTGAAAAGAATTACACCACCACTGAAAAATAATTTCTTGTTGTGATTTATGCAATCAATAAATTCAGACATTACATTATAGGTTATAAGATATTTGTACACATAGATCATTTAGCAATTAAATATTTAATGAACAAACCAGTGGTTGGAGGAAGAATAATTAGATGGTTATTACTTTTGCAAGAATTTGATATTACCATTTTGGACAATCTAGGTAAATCTAATGTGGTAGCTGATTTTTGTCAAGACTAACCACTATAGGGGAGCAAGATCCAGTCAAGGATAACTTTCTAAATGAACAATTGTTTGCTATTTCAGCAAGTACACCATGGTTTGCTGATATGGAAAATTATCTTACAATAGGGAAGTTTCCTCCTTTTACTAAGAAACAAATAAAGGAGTTAATCAAAACTAATGCACAATTCAAATGGTCAAATGAAATGCTATTTAAATGTGGTCCTGATTTTTTTATGCGGGTGTGTAAGAGAAGATGAAATCTTTTACATCCTCAGAGCATGTCATGATGAACCAAGTGGAGGACACTATTTAGTGAAAAGAACAACTCATAAGATACTTGGTACTTTGGTTATTATTGGCCATCTCTACAAGGATGTGAGGAGATATATCAAGTGGTTTGTTTCTTGTCAAAGGACAGGATAGCCAAATTTCACCGATGAAATGCCTCTTCAACCTCAAGTAGTGATTGAACCATTTGAGAGATGGGGGTTGAATTTTGTTGGTCCCTTTAATCCTCTTTCACAAGGAAATGAATATATTCTTGTGTGTACTGACTATGTGACAAAGTGGGTAGAAGTGCAAGCATTGAAAAATGCCACTGAAGAAGCGGTTACTGATTTCCTTTGGAACAAAATTATGGTAAAGTTTGGAGCATCGAGGAGCATAGTTTCTGATCAGGGACCACAATTTACGTCTAATATGATCCAAGCTTTCACAATGTATTACCAAATCAATCATAGGAAGTCATATCCTTATCACCCACAATCAAATGGACAAGCTGAAGTAACAAATAGAGAATTGGAAAAAATCCTTACCAAAACAGTTGAAGCTGGGAGAAAAGATTGGGTAAAGAGACTACTTGAAGCTGTTTGAGATTATAATACAACTTGGAAAAATACAACAAGGTTTTCATCATATGAATTAGTCTATGGGAAAAATCCCTTGTTGCCTATAGAGTTTGAACTTCAGACATTTAGGACAACAGTTAAGGTGGGAATTAAGTTGGATGTAACTCAAAAAGAAAGAATCCTTCAAATCAATGAGTTAGATGAATTAAGGATGGAAGCACTTCAGCAGACAGAGATAATCCAAGATCAAAGGAAGCAATGGCATTACACACATATCAAGAGAATACAATTCAAAGTAGCGAGACTAGGCATTGTTGTTTGATTCTAAGTACCAACAATTCAAGGGAAAATTGAGAACCTGACGGTTGGGACCCTATCAAATTGAGCAGATATTTGACAATGGTTCTATTCAATTACTTCCCATTGATGGAAGCAGAAGAACACTCTTGGTCAATGGATGTAGGCTAAAACTCTATAGGAAGCCTCCCACTAAGAATGAATTCTTGAGGAAGATTGAAGCAGACAAAGAATTTGATCATATGGAAGAACCCGGTTCTTCCAAAATGATCAAATAATCAGATGATAGATCCAGAATAAAGGGAAGAAAATGAAAACTAGTAAATGTCATTTACTTCCGCCGCCCCCAAAAAAAAAAAAAAAAAAAAATTTAAATAAAAATATAAAAATTTCTCTCAAAGGTCAATTGAAAAACCAACAATGGCAAATTGACCTCTTCTTTTGGCTAATTCAAATAAAAGGAAATTCTTTTAAATTCCAACTATCTTATCTAACCATGTTTTGTTCCACTTGTAGGAATGACGAGTCATCATAACAAAAGGATTACATCATCAAGGATGATAATTATATCTTTTAACTTATTTAGGGTTAAAATAAAATGTTTGCATGTGTGATTTGACTTGATTTAAAAGTTGGTATGATGAGTCATCTATTTATACATTATGATTACAAGTGAGTAATCATGAGATGATTTGGATGGAATAAGTGGCGTCATGGTTATCATTAGTACAAAATAAAGTGAAAGAAGTTGTAGAGAGATTTTGAGGGAGAAGTAATGAATTAAGCTTGTGATCTGCAAAGAAAGAACGAGAGGATTCCGCAGTTTAAGAACAGAGGTTATACAACTAAGAATAGAGGTTCTGCAACCAAAATTGTCAGTTCTGTAGCTAAGCAAGAAGGCCTATAGCCAATTTACACAGAGTCAAATGAAATAGAACTCAAGTTGATATGGGGATTAAAAAGAAATCAAAACCAGAGGATGATTCCTAGCTGCTCATGAGACGAAGAAGTGACATCTATCTTTGAGCATGTAGGATGGCTAGAGTTCCTGAAGAAGTTTTCAAAGTATAATGAAGAATTAGTAAGAGAATTTATCATAAACCTAGAGCAATCCAGAAAAAGGTGAGAAATATCTTTATTCCTTTTTCTGTAAATACAATAAGTAATGTGTTTGGAGTGCCAATTGTGCATGTCCCACATCCTGCCAAAGGGACCTTGAAAGAACTGGTTGAAATCCTACTACAAGAAGGAGAAACTAAACCCCAGTACATTTACAATACAAAGAAAATCATAAAAGGGTTCGAAGGGCGTTTTCCCAAACCCTTTGATAGGGTAGCATTTTGGATAGTGAAATATTTAACCTGTGATGGTCAATTTGGGTCCATAGGAAAAGAAGTCCTAAAAATGCTCATATATTTGAAGTATGGAGCCACAAAACCTGAGTACATAATAAACCTTCCAGGGTTTATTTTTTATTCTATCTAGACCATGGCCCAGAGGTATTCTGGGGTGTTGGGACAATCAGCATCATGGGCTAATTCATTTAGTATGCCAACACCATTTTCTGTCAAAGAAAAATGGAGAAGAAATTTGGAAAAGTTTCTTGGAAAGTTCAAGAAAAACCCTAATATTATCAGAAGGACAATACCAACTCCATTTTCTCCTTCAACTAATTTGGAAATTGATGCCCCTGTAGAAGGATAGAGGGAAATGGAAAGAGAAAACATACCAAGAAAAAGAAGGTCGGTGAGGAAGATAAAAATAGCAGAGCCTTCTGTACCTATGAAGGAAATTCCTTCTTCCACAACAGCTTCAGAAGAGCCAATATTTGTCTCTGATGGTGATAGCTCACCCACACAAGAACAAGAAAGAACAGTAAGAAGAAGTTCTAGAGGGAAATTCACTACTGGGCATGTTGAACTTCCCCAGATAAGAAAAATTCATAAGAGGTCAAGGGAACTCCCAGAAGGAAGAAGTGAACAGGAAAGGATGGAAGAAGAAGTTGTTGACATTTTGGGCAGCATGGCCATGACTCCACCTGAGCCAAGTCATGCTGAAATGGATAGAGGAGAAGAGATATTTAAAGATCAAGATTTTTAGGATTCGGTTGAACCATCGCGGTGCCACATGAAGTTTTAGGATTATGTGGAAAAGTTTCCCTCCCTAGTGGTAAACCAAAAGTGTAACCTCTTAACGCATTGCACTTATGACCATTATACTGTTAGCATGTCTACCAATGTTCTTAGTCATATTCTCTAGATCATCCCTCCATTTTAACCTCTTCCATACCTCATTGTGATGATTTGGAATTATGTGGCCTTCCGCCACTTCCTAGATGTGACCTTAAATATGGGCACCATGGCTCTACATGTAGTATATTCCTTATGGATAGGTTCTCCCCTTTGGTGAGAACTCCATGATCATCACATCCATCACCTTCTTATTCACCTATTGGAACCATGCAAAGGGTCTAGGGGTGTCTCTTGTACATTATTATCCCCTCCTAAGTGGTCTACTTAGCTAGTCCTAGCTCTCCCCATGTAAAATAAAAAATCATGGATGCTCAAATCAAAAATCAAAGTTATAAAAAACAAACTGATCCCTTGAAGGACAATTTTTCATGAAAAAAGAAAAGAAATCAAAAGCATGAAATCAAAATAAAAATCAAATAAATAGACCGATCCCTCGAAGGACGGCTATCATTTATTCTTTCCATCTACATATTGTATAAAGTAGACCATACCCTTAAAGGATGGCTAATCCTTATGGCATTTGAAGGCTTCCCGCATTGATCAACCTTCCATTTTATTAGCATCCTAAGAAAGCTTCCCGCATTGATTAACTTTCTCTTTCCCCTTCCCAAAGCTAGGGCATAGTTTAGGGAACGCCACTTTTGAAGAACCCTCTTTCTTTGTACAAATTTAATATCAAACCCCTTTTGTCATGTCAATATTAGGTTTATTGGATCATTTCATCCATCATTTTCTTGTGATATTTGAAATGAATAACTATCGTTGGTTATTTGCTAACATATGTTTTGGTCACACGTGCCTTGTGTTTCCTGGATCCTCCTCTTGTTTACCTCCAATGTGGTTAGAGGCATATTTTCTTTACACATTCCTTGATATGACGTAGTGTCATTCATACCCATAGATCACCATTGTTAAGTTGCATCTAACTCTTATCTCATCCAAATCCAATCTAACATTTCATCTAATATTATCAATCTATCTGATCTTGTCCATATATTTCATCAAAACTTATCCAATTTATCTCATCTTAAGTACACTTTTGTGGCCATCTTTTTGTTCCCTCTTGGGGCACCATATCTCACATTCTCACCTTTTGGGCCATATTTGTGTCCTTTGTTGGGGCACCATTACTTTCATCTATCTATCCTCATTTTCCTCTCAAATTCCACCTTCATGGCCATATCCATTCCCCATTAGGGAATTTTAATTCGAATTCCACCCTTGTGGCCATCTCTATTCTCCCTCTAGGGAATTTTGTCTCACTATTTCACATCATCCCCTTATCATCTCAAAGTCCACATCTGTGGCCATATTCATCTTCCCTTTGGGAATTTTAATTCTACATTCAAATCATTAATTTATACATTCAAAGTCCTATTGGGCCATACTTTTCCCTCTTCGGGCATTTTATGTTACAATCCTATCTAATTTGTGCTTAAAGTACACTCTTGTGGCCATATTCATGCCTCGTCATTAGGGCACCATTAATTTTCATCAAATTCCACCTTTGTGGCCATGATTATCCCCTCTTGGGGCATACCTTTACCTTTTTTTTCCTTTACAACCACACCTTTTCCCCACTTGGGGCATATTTCCCTTTTCCTTTTTTGCATTTACAAATGTACTTTTCCCCTTTGGAGCATATTACTTCATCACTCACTTTTTCATTTTGATTTCTCATCCATTTTCCGTGTCCCATTGAGCACCATATCATTCATGCTTGTCCCTTGTGGGCACATACCTATTCATTCGATTCCTCGTGTAGGAGGGATTTCACATACCTTTTCACATATAGTTGTACATAGTTTTATGACTTTCCCATGAACCGTTAGTCATCAAGGCCTACATCCATACAATAGTGAACTTCACCCACTCATTGAGTACGTAGAACATTGTTGTCTATCTCTGTTGAGACCACAATTTTCCCCTATTGATGTGATATTGGAGTCACCACCATATTTTTCCATCATTATTGCGATCCTTTTTGCTTGGGCATCTTTCCTTGGTAATCATTTTACCCATCCTTTCTTCACCCACCCGCCCTTCATCATATACCTTTTTAAACAAATCACCGCTTCCCTTGACTTCATCAATACCCCATTTGAGGGGGAGCTTATCATCAATCCTTTATCCTCATCCAACCCTTCTTGTTTTTGTCTCATGGCTTGCTAGTGCAAACCACTCAACAAAAAGGGGCAAAATGTAGACACCTAAAATCGGTATCTATACCCTTAATCACCCAGTGTGCATATTTATTTAATCCATCCCCCTTATTTAATAAAATTCCCATTTACCCTATCATTATCTAATCCTCATTAATTAATTAATCATTTAATCTTTTTTAATTCACATTAATTAATTAGTTCCCTTTTATTAATTAATCAATTGGTATCCACATCCTAATCTGGCCCTAACCAACCTTCTATTTTAGGATGTTTTCATTTTAAATATACATCTTATGCATCCTTATGATTTTTCTAACCTATCTCCACTGCCAACTCACCTACACCTCATCCCTAAACAACCTCTTCCCGCCTAATGATTTAAAACATTCAACTAACTCTTAAAATAAGGAATATCATGTTAAAATCATAAAATCCCTTCCCTTTGGGAGAATTTCCCCCTAGTCGATGGTGACCTAGCCTAGTCTCCATCAACCCTATAAAACCAAGTTCATTCCTTTCCCAAGATAGACATGGTCTGGTGGAAATCATCGAACATAGTGGGAAATCAATAAGAATGCAACAGAAATGTAGCAAGAACACATCAAAACATAGAAAATACACAGGTCCAAAAACAATTGGGAATCTATCATTAGGTTGTTCTACTAGAGTTTCTATTTGTAGGTTGACTTTTCACTCAATCTACCTTCAGCCTTGCCTTATTCTCGCTACATGCGCGTTGTTTCCTAGCTTGAGTTGCCATTGACTTGAATCTCTATAACTATGTTCTCCATCACCGTAGCCTTATCCAAGATATGATGGTGTGTTATCTCTATTCCAGTATTCTAGATCCATCATCATGCTTCCCTATTATCTCAAATCAATATATTTGTAACCCATTCGCCATTGCTTTACCCTAGTCATTTGTTAACTAGGGTCCTTATTCCCAATATTCCCTTCCTAATCTCCAATTCCTATCATTTCTGGTTTCTACTCCTTCATATCCTTTATGCAGGTTGAATTTAGCATACTCAAGCCTCTGTTGTATCCATATCTTACAGGTTTGCATACTTTAGTTACATTCTAGATCCGACCTTCCAGTCACCGTCGACTTGCTGTACACATTCTCGGGTTGCCGTTGACCCCCGACCATTTTATATAGCTTACAATAGTGAGGATTAATCACTTCAACACCCGTATCCATCAAATCACATACAAGGTAACATAAACCCTCCAAAATTTATGATTTGTGTACTTGTCTTTAATAGCTAACTCATTAATTTGAATAGAACAAGAAATTTGGACAACACATAGGTATGGTGTTTTTCATGGTAATTTCTATAAGTGTGGTGTTTATGGACATAGAGCTAGCATGTGTAGTCCTAAGGTTGAAAATAAGGATGATTTTAAAGGAAAGGTTCAAGAACATCATTGTGAAGGAAAGAAGGAAGAGGAATGTCAAGGAAAGAAAGAGAAAATATAGGTCAAAGATATGGAGTTGAATGTTATCTTTGTCATGAAAAGGGTCATCTTGCAAAGTATTGCAAGAATGAACAACCAAACACTAGAAGGTATGTAAGAAAGTTTAATGGATATTTTTTTCTTGTAATGGTTATGGACATAGGGATTTTGAGTGCAAGAGAAGACAAGTTGAATGCTTTAGGTGCCACAAGGTAGGGCACATTGCAAGGTTTTATGATGCAGGACAATTGAAGAAAGAGACTCAAAGATCCAAGCCACAAGCTCAAGTATAAAAAAATAAGGAAGAGGATAGTCAAAGTTCTCAAGAGGATTCCAAGAGTGTGACTTATCAAAAGGAGGATTCTAGTGTGACAAGTGAAGGATAAAAAAATAATGAATCAGTCATGGAGCCAAAGAAGGCTTGAGACCTTCTTAGGTCTCTCATCTAGCCCTACATGATGACATATGCCTCTACTAGGATTCTTAGAGGTATATAGGTGCAAATGAAGCATTGGTGTGAGGGGTATATGTTTAGGTATGTATGTGTGACTTCTCCATTTGCATAAGGTATGTTCTTTTTTGTTTCTATATATGTTATCATGGTTCAATTTGGTTGTTCTTGTGTGAGAAAATTTAATTTTTAGTATTATAGTCATTGGGTGTTCTTAAGATTTGTGGCTTATTAGTCTTGATTAAGATGTTTGTCTTATTTGCCTAAAAATGTTTTTATGTCATAATAAGGTTCTAAACATGGTCCATAACTCTTGTCACTCATATGGAATGTGTTCTTCGGTCTATATTAGTAGTTGACTTGTGTTGAAAGAGTTTGTGGTCTGTGAGGTACATGGTGACAATTATGAGTCTTAATGGTGTCATATGGCCAAGAATGTGTTGTAAAGGCATGTTTCAAATGTGTCTAAGATTCCATGATGTATGTTGTGCTATGCTCATGTCTTAGAAGTTTATTGAAGATCATGTGTCATAAAAGAGTCATTCACTTTGAGAAGTTTGCGGTGATCGTCGGTAGTGTCTTTTGGGTATGTTATTTGGTTTGCAAGTCATTAAGTCTTGTGTTATGAATCTATAAAGGTGAAATGGTTCATATAAGTGAGATTGTAGATGTTATTTTGGCATCTAGTATGAGATATTGTTTAATCGGTATAAAGGTGAAGCTATGTGTAGATCCATTAAGGGTGTATGCGGTACAATAGATAAGAATCTGGTAAGTTGATGGTATCTTTGAATTATAACCTTGTAAAAATGGTGCTTATGGAGGTAGAAGGTGTGTATATAGTGTTGTGGGTCCAGTTTGAGATCATAAATAAAATTTTATGCATTCTTGGGGTTACTCTTTGACTGGGCTTTCACAAGTGTTATTAAGCGATATAGATAGAAGGAAAGATGAATTTAGAGGACTAAATGGTTGATTCTAATGCTAAAAATTCGCACATATCATTTAGATAAGGGTTTATAAAGGTTTAAATGGGTTTTAGGTCCTAAGAGTGGCTACATTAATAGGAATTTATGACGAGTTCGAGGTTGAATTTCATTGTGTCTAAAGACCTAAATGCAAATGAATGGTCTATAAGTTGGTTAATTAGTACTAATGAACAAGATTCAAGGATTTTGGAAGTACTTATATTCTCAAATGGATGTCCAAAAATGCTATGTTTATCTTGTGAAAATTAATGTTTGGAAAATTAGACGAGTTTCTTAGTAATTGAAGGGCTAGTAGGCGGTATGTGTACATGTTAAAGGTGAAAAGAAGGTACAATAAGGTTCCTGATTCTCAGAGTTTTATTAACATGAAAATATGTGTTAAAGTATAATAATGAACTTTAGATTATGAACAAAGAAATAATGAGGGGTATTTAGATATCATGTGATTGTTGGAACCACTAGAATGTGTTTTAGTTTGTATAATGTCACAAGTATATATGGCTTTTGGCTTATTTTGAGCCTTTGAAATGGTTGTGCACAAGCATAATTGAGTTGGAACTATGCTCAAGGTAAGAAAGGATTGATCTAAAAGGTTGGTATGGTATATCAATAATGAAAGGTATGAATTGATCATTGATAGTGATGATAAAGAAGACCATGCATCTATAAGTTTGAGTGATGACTTTCATCATTTTTTTAGGTTGAAATGATATTCATCAAGATTGTATGTGTATGTGTAAAAGCATATATGGATTCTAAAACAATGTCAGTGTATTTTGAAGGATATTCTAAAGAGGTTCCATAGTAAAAAGTATGGAAGTTTCTAGTAATTATGCTACAAGTGATAAATTATGAGCTCCTATAGGTAAGCAAGATTGTTCACATCAATTTTAGATGGATTTTAAGCTCAAGGTAGGTAAGTATGCTTGTGAGAAATGGTATAGAAGTCTTGAATAATCCTAAGATGACCACGTGTGTGTCTTTGCATGATTATTTCTCTTACTTGGGTCATGTGCAAGATGTAAAGCTATAAGATTATTCAGAGACTGAGTATGCACATAACTAAATGCATGTGTGTGTATAAAGATGTCTCTAAACTTATCTAGATTCTCTTGAATGTGTGTCACATGCATGATGAAAAGTTTTTTGAAGTTCAAAATTATTAAATTCAATGTAGTTGAGAGCTTAGTGGGATAAAAATTACAATGTGACAAGTTACATATGAAGATTTTGTGGAAAGACAGGGTATGGTGCTTCTAAGAGGCCTGTAGGTGCTTAAAAGGTATGATGAGAGTGCACTTGAAGAAGGTACAATGGATCATATGATTATTGAGGTTGGGAAAGTTGATAAGTCAAGTGGAGAATCTAGTGACTAGGTATGTCAATCTTGTTAGCACCAAAATATGTCTCTCTATCTATAATCAGTCAGAAATGATGCTACAATGCTCATAAATGTTGCTCATAGTTGTAAAGAGTCTTCATAATATGGGGAGTACCTATGATTTCTTCTTGGAGGTACTCAAATTAAGTTCATGTGCTTATATGACATGTATCTTGACAAAATTTAAGTCAGACTTGATAGGTGAATTGATTGTCTATGGATAGTCAGGGTTCTGTGATATGCGAAAATTTACTCCTACAAGTGTATTTGTTGCTTAGGTGTACAAAAGCTATTCATGACAAGGGAGAAAGTGAGATTACTCCTAGATGGTAATATGAAGGTATAATGACATATGAGGTATGAATTATGTACCATATAAGTGAGCTAGCAAGTTTTTTTGACTCTTGGATGCATTATGTCATCCATATATGATTGTTTAAGACTAAGAAGATGCTTTAGGTCAGGGAAAAAGTGTTCAAAGTGATTTCTAGACAAGCAACCAAGGTAAGATGCATGGATTTGATATTTTCTACTTGATATAATGGTATTGAGTCCAGGCGAGTGATGGTTTCTTTGAGTCACGAGTTGAATGAAGCTTGAGGGTTCATCAAAGTTGGTCCTAAATACACTGAGAAGTCTGATTAGGGACATGCATCCTTAGGTCAGTTTGGTAGCAAGAAAGTGTATTGAAAAGCAAAATTTGTACCTAGACAAAATGATGTAACCTAAAGAAATAAGGCATGGTGGTTTATATAGTTCATATATGACATTGCTTTGGCATGATCTCAATTTGTATGGCTCAGGTTGTGCTTTGCTACAATAGCTTCATGATGAGGAAAACATGGTTGAGGTGAAAAATAGCCAATTTTACATGCCTAGAAGGTGAAAAATAATACTTTGGCTCCAAGATAGGTAATATGATGCTTTATTCATGTTCTCTTTATGTTTTCAGATGATGTACATGCTTGGCATAGGGGTAGCATGGTGTTTCTATGCTTGAAAATGGCCAAAATCAATTTTTGTGAAGAATTTCAAGGTTCTTATGCTTGAATGAGATCTTTGGTTGATGTTTCTAACCAAAGCATGATGATATGAAGATGTGGAATATGAAGAAAATGTTGATATAGATATGCCTTTGTTATTAATGTAAAAAGGGGAGAAGTTAAGGTAGTTTTCCATTAATGAAAAAATGGATGATGGAGTGGGTTAGATGATTTTGTGGATGATGTTGATATGATAGTTTAGATGTGTACTTGATGATACAAGGAGATTAAGTGAGGATTGTTTGCTCTTGCAAGCCCATTTAGGTTCCTAGGTGATGTTGCATGATGGTATGAGATTCTTAGTTACTTAAGAATAATTATGGAATGATGGATAACATTTTTTGGGAGTTCTTGGGTACTCACATGTGTTTCAGGGTTTAGATACAAGTTGGTGACTATGTTTTAGGTGCTCATTTAGAGCATGTATGGATGATAAGAGTTATGAGGATGAGGTGTGAAGATATATGAGCACATGTATTAATGTATTTAGTTGTATCATGATGCATTAGGTATGTTTAGAAAATTTTGATTGTTTTCATGATGTGTTTTAAGGTTCTTTCAGTTGACCCTAGATTCTACAGTGTAAAACCCTAAGGAAGCTATGAAAATGAGATAGGATGGATAAATGGAGATATATCCATGAAATTATGATGATTAGAGATGTTATTAGGATGTGTCCTTGTGTTGTGGGAAACATTTCAGATTTCCATGATGAATATTTTTCATGATACATCAACTTTGGTGAAACAGGTACTTGGTAGTGTGTTTTCTAGCTCAATTTGGACCTTCTGATGCTCACCCTAAATTATGTGATTTGAATTGGACCTTGTGGATTTCAAGGATGTTTATATATTGAGTTTATAAGGTTTTAAAAAATAATTAGGTAGTTTTATCGTCTGGTTTTTATGAACAATCGTTAAGAAGGCAAGTTGGTTTTAAACCCTAGTAAAACCCTAGTCAAGAGTAGTTTGTAGAAAAGTATATATACTGAACCTATTTTAATTAATAATAGAAAATTGATGATTTAATGATGTATAGGATTCTTCCATATTTATAGAAAGGTATGTTAAGAGAATGTGGTCATAGGTGGGCCCCACCTAAAATGCAAGTTTATGAAGAGTTCCAGTTTTGGAAAAGTTCTTCAAATGAGGTAATGAATAAATTTCAATTTATGAGAGCCCAAGAGTTTTTATATATTTCCATGAATGTTTCAGGTCATGGTGATGGTGAAAAAATGCAAAGTGTGCCCTATTTAGGTTGACTGGTCAAAGGGTAGTTTTGGAGCAGTAAAAAGTAGTCTTTAGTAAATTGGACATTACATGATCCAAATGAAGAGTTAGGAGGTGATTAAAGTTGTTTTGGAAAGATTATTAAGAGATATTTATAGTGATATAAGTTTTGTCACATGATGATGAGTTTTTTTATGGTTTCTAGGTAAAATTTTAGATAAGAATATTTTTTCCAATACAGAAAGGACATGATCTACTAGATGTTTTGAGTTGGTTGGAGCATGGAATGAATTAGGAGATTCTTTATATCACCTGGAATGTGAATATAAATTAATTTTGAATCCAATGGATCCATTTTGAGGCCTTTAATGTTCCAAAGTAAGGCTGTAAACTAGCTGATCATTGAAAACAAATTTGTGGGAAGCTTGGTTTGGTGAAGAAAAAAGTGATTGTGGTTTGTGAAAGTGATTTTTTCATTACATATAAATTTATTAGAAGTTTTCTAAAGGTTATGAAATTTCCATTGAGTGGTCACATGACATAGTTTTGATGTTTTGGAGTGATCTAGTGGAATAAAGATGTTGACAGGGTCTTGAAGGGTGAAGGAAACAACTGTTTTGAGAAGAACAAAGAGCAGTGGTCCCATTTAACGAAATGTTTTTATTGGTTGATGAAAATTAAAACCATGTATGATGTTTAAATTTTATTTTAAACATGTATGGTGGTTCATGGGTCATGAAAAATTATATTTTTGGTGTTAGGGTAATTTTATCTTTCTACCCATGGGGATTTGAGCCTTTTTGGTGCATGGAATGATGTTTTTGGATAGTCGACATAATTATGTCACTTTTGAATGTTATATTATGTAATTTGGATTTTTATATGATGCATGGGTTGTGAAAAAGGATGGAAAATTTTTAATTTTGAATTTTAATCATGGAGAGGCTATAAAAGTGATGTTATGGGCACATTGTTGCTAATATTTTGAAACCCCTTTTATCTTATTTTGAAGAACCCTTTTTTGCAAAGAAAAAACCTTTAGGCCTAGAAAATAATAGGTGGAATTTAATTCTAGGTATGTAGGTAGTTGTATTTACATGAGGAGGATTGGAGTGAAGAAAAGATGGAGAAGTTGATTTAATATCGAGTTGAAGAAGCAAGGCAGATTTGGAGATTTGTGTTTGGGTGCTACCTTCATAGCACATTGATGTCATTGCAGGATTTTGAAGTTTTTATAGATTTGATATTGATTTGAATACATTCCCAAAGTATTATATCTTCATATGTATTCATGAGACAAGGTTGATTGTCTTGAGAGCTCATGATTATATCTTGTTGATCATTGTTGAAGACATCATTCATTGTGATCTGATTTGAATATCAATAAAATTGTGGTGATCTGATTTGAGTATCAATATATGTGGTTTTGTGTATATCTTATGATCCTTTCTTTGAGTATGTTTCATGGTGAAGTCTATTTTCTTATGATTACACATTGATATAAAATCTTCATGAGTTTGTGTGTTTGATATTCTAAAGTATAGTGTGAAATTTTTTATTTAAGAATAACTCACACCCCCCTCTCAGTCCTTGTCACTTCCAACATGGTTGAGAATTATAATACTTTTGAGGACTATCCTTAGGTGAAGGATTAGTTTTAAAGGAAGATTTTGAGCTAGGGGAAACACTATAAGACTTACTTCTCATGATAGTTGGATTCTTTCCCGCTATCACGTATAGTTTCTCCTTTGCTAAATAAATTGATGGTGGGAGTAGGAATCCTTTTATGATTATTTTATTTTATGGAACAACTACCGAAGGATCCTCCCTTTTCTTATTTTCAGCAATTATAGAGGAGGAGGCTCCCTTTTGAGATTGAGATCAGGTGAACACGACACATGAGACATTTGACACCTCTTCATCATCATCATCCTCGTCTGCTAAGTGGTACTAAATGAGGTCATTATGTGTATTACCATCGACTTCCTCAATATCAAGGAAATTTCCATTTTTATTTTCTTATTCTATTGGATCTTCCACTTCTTATTCTTTTGGATCTTCTCCATCATAGGTTGCATTGATTGGTGATGCCTAGAGGGAAAGCATGGGAGGAGGTGCAACTATCCTTATCTGTTCGAGTAGATTGGTATTATTTGGCACATTTCTCATGGTGCTATTAGCGAGTTGTTTCTTGAGAGAAATTATATCATTGGACATATTTTGAATCGTATGATCTATGGGAATAGAGCTAGAACTTTGACCCTTTTTCTTTCCATTGGGATTCTTCACCTTTTCGGAAAAAATTAGACCATCCTCCATCTCGATGGTGTAAACTTCAGCTTCCTTCAAATTCCTAGGCCGAGACCTAAAAATAAACCCGACTTCAGGTTGTTGAGCATTTATGAAGAATCTTTTGACGTTGTCATCTCGAAGGTATAGCTTGAGGAGGTATCCTCTTGATCAATCTATTATATCTAGCTACAAAATATCTCATGCCTTTTATATATTCTTTCTTCATGTGTACCAATTGTACCAAGAGGTACTCATAGTATTCATTAGACTTGAATATATCTTTAAATCAAGTTTTGATATCATCCTAACAGGTGATTGATCTAGCTAGTAGGAGGTAGAACCATTTTTTTGCTTTGTCTTGTAAGGAATCCATAAAAATTGTGAGATATATCTTCATGTTCAACTCCTAGCACACTACGGGAGGTGATGAAGGATGCAAAATGTTCTTACGGGATATGTGAGCCATCTAGTTTTAACTTGGGAAACAAATTTCTTTAACCACATGGAAACTCATGAAGGGGTTGTGGGAGTGCAAGTGGGCATGTGTTCCTACCCCATGGTATAATAGGTTGTGGTCTCTCTTTGTCACCAATTATGACTTCGGATTCTACTTTGACCCTTTCTCTTGCTTCCGTTATGGCTTCAAATCTTGCTTTTTATCTTTATCTAGCTCTTGTTTCTACTTCAAAATCTATGAGTGCTTCTGCTTGGCTTCTACTCTTTCTTGAGATTCTACTTTAGTTTCTACTCCAACAAAATTTTCAAAATCTTTACTAAGGTTAAGAAACTCTATGTCTAAGGGGTTGACACCACTTGACCTACTAGTGAGAGAAATTTTGGGATGAGGGGAGTGCTTTGAAATTATTCCTAATTCTTGCCTTCTTTGTAGCTCTTTTGGGTGAATATTTCCTCCTTACCTCAATACCATGGTGTACTTATGATCAACCAACTTATACACTTGAGATTGACTTAGGATCTTCTTTGTTGTAATTGGGATTGTTTCACTCTTTCTCTTTATTCCGCACATTGATCGTCAATGTCCAACACTATGGTGGCTATGAAGTAGTGTGTAAAATTTTCTTTGTTGTGCAAGAAAACTTCCTGAAGTCGAGATATAATATCTTCTTGAATGTGGAAAAGTAATTCACATTCTAGACATGAGGGTTACTTGGAATAGCCATCGATATGAGACATAAGGCTTTGTGACTCTTAAAACTCTTATTTTTTATTTTTATAATACTTGATTTTTTTGTATTTTCTTGTGATTCATATTTTGGGTGCATAATTTCCCAAGTCTACCTCACGGTGTGTGCCAAAAACTGTTGGTGAGAAATTTTTTTGGGTGGAAAAATTGGTGGGTATCCCCCAACACTCTAAGACTTTGTGTCCCTCTTCTTGAATGGTGTAACTCCATTTATTATACGTGTATTAAATTAAAATCTACAAAGTGGCCTAAAGTTTTGGGATCCAACAAGAAAACTCCACTGAACTTGTGATAAAATCTTGCAATTACTTACAAGGGAGGAATTTTCTAAGGATGGAGGGATTAATATCTCGGTATAAAATCAGATTCATGCATACATCAATTAGATTAATTGAACACACATATATATATAGAAATAAAATAATTTTTTTACTCACATCAAGACAAGGTAGAATTAAAAATGTAAAGTTTCAATAATTATCTCATAAAAATGCAAAAACTCCTTTCTTCTTAATTGCTATTTTGGTAAAATTTTACACATTTATTGAGAAATAGAATACCATAGGGAGGAGAATAGAGGAAATTTTGCTATCTCTTTTTCTTCACTTCAAGTAGTAATCTCTCCTTGAGCATACAAAATTGACAACCCTTAAGAATGAGGGTGTCATCACAATTTATAGACTTGAGAATGACTCTTCACCTACCCCCACATGAATTTTCATTTGTCCCTTACAACATGTGACTTTTCATATTCCTAGGAATAGAATTAAGTCCCCTTTTATTAATTAAGGGTGAATAAAGTCACATTTAAATGAATAAGACAAAATAGGAATAGGACAAAATGAAAAAGTGCAACCCCCAATGAAGGAAAAGAACATGAAGGAAGAGGGGGAGAGGGGAAGAGAAGAGAGAGAAAGAGAGAGAAGGAGAGAGAACTATGCCGATGAAGATGTTGCTTCTACCAATTTTTCCTTTCCGCCTAATTGATCCTTATCGAGATCCATTAGAAATATTACCACTCCCTTGAAATATTTATTGTATCAGGATGCCGCATGTGTTACTTTATTTGCTTGAAGAATGTAGACACAAATTAGGGACTTGATCCAATCATCTGAGATATATTTTATGTTTTTTCTCTTCATGAACCATGATGGATGTTTCTCTACAATGTTTGAAATTATGGCTCTGATCTTAGATAGAGACTCCAATGTATTTTCGTTGAAGGAAAAGGTGTCCTCGGCCTTTTTCTAAACATACTCCTCAAATGACCTCAATAACTCATCTGCGGTAGTGCTCTCATCAATGGTGGGCACTCCAATTTTTGTGTTCTACTATTGACATTGTCTTGTATCTTGAAGGCATGCTCCTCATTTGAGTCTAGCTCATCAATGGCCCAATTCAACATTTTGTATTGAGAGGTAAGGGTTCTCACCACACACGCGACAAGTCCTTAGATGGAGAATTGAATACTTTTCTGATCACCAACACATGGGAGTGAGCATCTCTCATCTCCATCACCAGTGGATGAAATTGGTCCCAATGCTATTTTTCTTTTTTTAATACTTCCCCTGTCATATGGCCCTTGTTTGCAGTAGCGTGCATGTACTTTTACAATGAGATCAACTCTGGAAGTTTTAATTTTCCTTTCTATATGATCATGCTCATCCATTTATCATTTTCTTGTATTTATATGGTGAAGACATGTGTCTTCTTAATGGAATTTGGGTTGAAGCTAATTATTTGGATAACTTCTTCAATTAGGAGTGACGATGAAGCATTTGGTTCCATGAAGTGTTGCACATATGAGGAGAGTGTTTGTACTTGGTCTTCCAATGATCAATTTTCACCTTATACTCCTGATTCCTCATGAGGAGGTGAGTGGAAGACTCTAGAACATGTGTGCATATCCTTCATGAGTGGATGGACCCAAGGGAATGGTGCTCATTTCATATTTGACTGATGACATCTCTTGATAGGCTTGATTACCTTCAATCTAATTATTTGTACATCAGATTTCCCATGGTACCACTGAAAAAGAGTGAAGCCACTTGAGATTTTTTTCTTCTTCCCCTTGGCCAATGTCGATATTGCTAAAAATCAGGGATAGTCACTTGTTTAACTATCTCGAGATTCTTGTTTGATGATTTACATCATCTAGGGAAACATATAATCTATCTTGGGCTCGCTGATGTGAATATTCTATTCTACTCGAGATGATATGGTACATCTTATACGGGAGGAGCAAGAGTGGCGGTGGATAGTGGGAAACTTTGGGGCTAGTGAGAAGTTAGGAGGTGAATTGAATAATTCACTTCAAGTTATACTTATATCATAGGATCCTCTATTGATCTGACCTTATTATGAAATCTTTGTAGTAGAATGCCTCTAACTCTAATGCTTTACACTTTGAACCCTCTTTCGAATGGACTAAGCCTGAAGTCTTCTCTATGACCTCTGATGAAGAGTGATGTGATGCTTATCTCTGAAGGGTGGGGAAAATTCATGTTACAATGGAGGCAACCTTCTTCTTCTTGAACTATTAATTTGATATTTTTATTAAAAATTTGGTCCACTCACTTATGTATTCGACTCACGAGGCGCTCCTTGTTACTAGTGTCAAGGGTGAACCTTTCTCTACTTTATGTTCCAGATCATACAATTCTATGCCATCATCTTGAATTCCCTCTTCATACCAGTCAAAATTGAATCTCCTCATTTGTTTGACTATCATCCACATATAGTATCTTTCCCTGACATCAAATTCATCTATGCAATTTACCCAATAATCTTCAATCTGCGGTACATGATATGAATATGGAAGATAGAAATTTTCTAGATCACCTTGGATGTCGAAGTCTTCCCTCATTTTATATGAATACAAGCTCAAGGATGTGAAGGTGGCTTCTAGGTGTGATGCATCATTGACACTCTTGTAGGTGAAGATTCTAAGTGAGATGGGAAAGGATACATTCTTTCTTTTCTCGGTTCTTGAGCTTATTGTGAACATGGGAAAGATGTCTGCATAGCTTGAACAACACAATCTTATTAATAAGACAATAAGGTAGTTTGAGTGGAACAAGATCATTATCAAAAACTCATATGTATGATAAATTGGAAATTTGTGTCAAGTATATCCTATACTTCTTGATCAAAGAAGTCTCTTATGGTGAAAACCTTGAGTGAAGGTTCCCCTCTAGTGTCCTAATGACGAACATGGTGAAATCATTATTTACCCTTGTGAAGTGCCAATTTCTCTCCTTCAAAAATAAGTGAGGATATCTCTTAAATGATATGTATTTGGGGGAGATGTTTTGAGCAAGTGCCAACCCTTTGAAAGGTCTCGAGCTCGCAAGAGCATACACCAAAAATGAAGTCATTGCAAACTTCTTAGAGAATGATACCTGAAGAAACTGGTGGTGCATGTTTTCACTAATGATGTGACCCTAATAAATTCTCTCCTTGTGATCATGAATATGAAAAGGGCCATCCAATCTTGAAATTCCTTCGAGGTTTCTTCTCCCATCACCCGACTAAGAAGGATGATTGCATCTGAATAGCCTTCATGGAATTCACCTTACAGGAAAGACTTGGGCACCTGTGAAGGTTTTCTCACTTGTTTTAACCATGAACCAAGAGCGAGGCCCTGAAGGTATGAGTCTATTTTGGTCCACTCTTTCGCTGCAACCTCTTTTGAAATGATGGCCATATTGCTCCAAATTGGGATCTACATTGAATGGGAGATGGCTTTGGGAGAAAGTATAGCTAAGGATAATCCATCATCTATTCAAATGGTCATGGTATCAGGTTCATATTGTTGAGAACATGCCAAAACCAATTCTACTTTGCATTGAGACTAGATGTCCACATGCCGCATGTGTTGAGAACATGCCAAAACTAATTCCACAATCATGTAGTACCACTTGTCAAGACCACATGAGGGCACATTTTTCTATCCCTCCTATCTCTCGTCCCAAAGGGACAGAGGGGAAAATAAAATGTGCCCTATACCATGAAGTTTAAAAACCTAAAAAACAATTTAACTAGTGCTACTTGCTACTACCTGCTTCTACCTCATTCAAATATAAAAAGAACTACCGAAAGTTTAATAAACATGAAATAACCTATCCTCACTTAATTTTTCACCAAGCCTTAATTTTTTCTGCTCCATAACTCCAAAAACATGTATTTTACAATAAAATCTGCCAAAATTTCTCCAGGGGCAGCCATAACCACCAAAACCATAAAAAATTCATATCTTGTAAACTAGTAAATAGATTCATATTAATTTTTATCGAGTTGTTCCTCATCTCGGTGCCTATAAGAAGGTTTTCATAGAAAATTAGATGATGCCATGATTTTTAATGGTAGTAAACCCTAGTTTCATGCCCTAGAAGATACTTTTTGTTTTCCAAGAATTCCAACACACAAATCGGGGTGAAAGTTGGAGCACAAAGTCACGAAATCAAGCCAAATCTAGCGAATTAATTTTCATTACAATAAGAAGTGGATGATTTTTATTTCTAAAATATTAAGTATGTAATACCCTCAATTACTAAAAAAATCAACTTACCTAAAATATCAAGTCCTCTAAGACCAATGCACTCAAAGAACAATGAAGATGATCAACTAGACAATTTTTTTCGAAAAAGTAAAAACAACTTTCTAAAAATAGAAATTTTCAAAATCACTAAGAAAAATAAGTGAATGTATTCTCATCATGTTAAGAATTTTAAAAAATTGAATTCAGGAAAAAATAACTTTTTCCCAAAATAGCAACCCTCGAACCCTAATTGCTAAAAATAAAGTGTTTGATTGTGTTGTAGAAATTTGTTGTCTTCTCCATTTTGACTCATCTTGTTGATTTTTGCAAGTATGAAGTTCAAATTTTCTGGTCTTGATCCCACTTCAACTCGATTTAAGAATAACTAGGTGTGGGTGACAACAATGTTACTCATATGGACTTGGAATATCTCAAGAACCAAATTCATGACGCTCCCAGAGAAACAGTGGAGGAAAAAGTGTTCACAAGTGGTTTATATGTAACAGGTGGTCATCATGTATCTTTTCAGAGCATGGATTTGGTACTGACATGTTCTCATCACTACAATATTGAGACAAGAATCATAAGGGCAGATGATAGCTCAATTTTGGCAGTGCTCACTCCTAAAGGAATTTCTCAATGTATGTAGATTTTGACATGGAACAACATGGTGATCATCACGAAATAATTTTCATCAAAGTGCGAATGGTCCAAAACCACATCATAAATTCAAGTCCATGTATTGGGTTCATGGTTAAAACATAGAAGAAATACATCATGCATGCCAAAAGCTCTATCTCAAAGTGAATTCCAAGAAGGATTTTCGATGTAATAATCATACTAAGCGGGGTGATGGGAGAAGAAGATACGAGGATTTTTCAAGATTAGATGGAACAATTCATTCTTGTTATCATCGAGGGTAAGTAGATGATTGAATGGGGGTAGATAATTAGTGACAACATCCATTAATAATTTCTTTGGTTGTTGGCTACAAAGAATTTTTCAATGAAATACTACTTGGTCTATGCTCTTATGAGCATAAGACCGTTTAGATGCTGACTATCACTTATAATATCTCTCAGAAGGATCCTACCTATGAGAAATATCCATAATTGAACTTGAAGGAGAGAAATCACCAATTTGAAAGAGTGAATGATGCTTTCACTATGTCTTTCATCCTGTTGAATGATGCTTTCACTATGTTTGTTATACTTTTGGAGGGAAATTCAAAATCAAGGTTTGTCTTTAAAAGCTACTACTTTGATCAAGAGGTATGGATATTTCTTCACATATTTCTCAAATTTTTCATACATCGAGTAACTAGGTTTCATCTTTCTTCACGTTAAGCTTCCAAGGTATCTCAGCAAAAGATCGTGATATTGAAGCTATGCGGGAAATGTGAACACATCAATGGTAAGCTCAAGAACCGTAAGAATAAAATCATTTCATTCCCCATCTTTCTCAAGATCTTCTCCTATAAGAATGCAATGATGCCATAAACTTGGAAGATTCCTTTTCTCCTTTGAATCTCTACTCATACACACCAAGGGTGGATTTCAACATTCGGAGAAACCTTGAAACATGTAACCTTCTTGATTTACACCATGATCCACAAATTGAAGACTATTGGGTGAATTGTTCAGATGATTTTGAAGTCATTAAATGTGATTATATGAGGATGACAATTGGATAGATGAGAAAATTAAATTTTTATTGGTATGAGGATGATGGTACTAAAATGTATGACCTTGAGTATTAAGCTAAGAAAGCTTCACCTCTCCCACAAGTCACTTGGAACATTCTTGAATCAAGGGACATATATGAGTGAACCAAAGCAGTAATTGGGAGATCGAGGGAATGATTCAAAAATAAAAAAGCTTCCCACATCAAATTAGGAGGTTTCCCAACTCTCAAAAGACAATAATCTCACCTTTCCACTTTGAAATTGATTGAGAGGACTTCAATCCTTGTTTGCTCAATAGTTAACTCAAAAACTAAGTCAGTGGAATATGAGGCCCTACACTATAAGAGACTACACAAAAATTTAAGATCCACACAATATTATGTAGAATATTTGGAACAGGGAGAAATTGACCCAACTCATCCATCAATCCCTTAACAATCTCAAAGTATCTCCTCCTCTATAGCTGCACCAACTCCACTAGTGCAAGATGTGTCATCTAACTCAGAGCCAAAAATAGTAATCATGCCCAATTTCGAGCCTAAAACAACTAAGATATTCCCATGGGTGCAAGAGATGATTGAAGGAGAGACTCAAAAATTTCAACAAGTGGTGGTTATGTATTTTCAAGCCATATCCACAATGGTGAAGATAAATAAAGGTATGACAACTCAAATTTCTTCTCACTTCTTCAATGGTTTTTCAGGAAATCAGTATGTGGAGGTAGTTTGACCAAAGGTAACTAAGCCCATTGGTGAGATTACTCCATCTGAATATGATGTAATAACCATTCCTTTAGGACTAGAAACACATGAGGGGGATGCACACCTATTCAAATAATCATCCTTGCAAGAAATGAGGAGTATAAGGAGAAAAATTAATAACTGGAAGGCCATATAAGAAACCCTCACCTCGTATGTGCAAACCTTCATTGATACAAATGTCACTTCATCTCTTCCAACTGAGGAAGTTTCTCCGACAATTAACTTCAATCCAGAATTTATTAGAAAGACTCAAGGATTGATAATACAAGGTGGGGAAAATGATAAGTGGGTGAACAAAATTCTAGAAAAAATAAGACATTAATTCTTGAGATTCTCTCACTTGTTTGAATACATGGTTGTAACCACTACAAAGGTGAGGATGACCGAGAGACAAATTGAAAAATAAAAGTAGCATTGGGATCATGTGTTTTTATTAATGGCCAAAATGGGAAAAGTCAACTCCTCCATACTGGTGAGAAGAAATGTATTTAACTCTTCATCTGAAGACTTGTCTCAAGTTTTGGCTAGAACTCTTGTTTCTCGATATGAGATGATAAACCATGATCTTGATGAACTAGAATTGTACTAGGAATGAACTTCAAATATGCAAGAAGATATCAATGTGGAAGTACATAAATTTTTAGTGCTCATGGTGGATGAAAATACTTCAGTGGATGATCTAGTGAAACCATTTGAAGAGTTAGTCAAGAAGGTGTTTGGAGATCCATTTTCTTTTAACAAAGATACACCGGAGTATCTTGCTAAGATAATTATTGTTATATCCAACACCACAAAGGAGAATTAAACATGGTTCATGAAATGTAAGAATATCAATGCTTCCTTAGAGAATTGGCTCAAATATTTGATTTTTGTACACATTCCCCAAGATAAAAATGTAGCACCTACAACAGCCCGATATAGTAAGGAGTTTAAAGGGATTAATATATTCCCAGAGGCACTTTCAAAAATTCCATCAAAAGTGAGTCTCCATCTGAAAATGCATAGTCTTCATTCAAGTAGCTATTTCCTCTCCTTTCTCTCTTCCCCACCACTTCCTCTCTTCTTTCATGTTCTAATTATTCGTTGGGGTTTACTTTTCATTTTTGTCTTATTCATTAAAATGTGATCTATAGTTGTACTTTGTAATGAGTCTCCTCTAATTAATAAAAAGGGACTCAATTTCTTTCCTATGAATGCAAAAGGTCACATGTTTTAAAGGTTAATGAAAAGTCATGTGGGGGTAGGCGAAGAGTCATTTTGAAAAATTATATATTGTAATGACTTCCTCATTTCAAGGTTGTTGTAAATTTTTTGATTTCATGAGTAGTTAGCTACAAAGAACAAGAAAATATAACACTTCTTCTATTTCCCTTCTATGAGTAGATTGTGAAATATTTTCATGAATGAATGAATGATATTTTATGTTCATGGTTCATTTTGTCATAACCAGAAAATTTGTCGTTCTTTCCAATTGTGTGTTGATAAACTATGGTTAATATTTGTAAGAATCTAATTTATCCTAATTTCAATATTAACCCACTCTCCCTAAATTCTCAATCTCAATATCTCACCTTCCTTGCAAATTCTTCCCTTGCACGAGGTGTAATAATTTTCCACAGGTGCAATGGAGTGTACATGTTGGATCCCCGACCTAGTGGTCAACCAAAAATTTGTTTTTGTTCACATATAATAAAGGGAGCCTCCCTTTTTCCTAGCAGGAGGGACTTAGTCCCAAAGAATTGGTGAAAATCAACTAATATGTACTATAAATAAATTATTTCACGAACAATTTTGGCACCCACCATGGGGAAGATTTTTCTATATTTGCACCACAAAAATACCATAAAAGTAAATAGTTGAAAAGCAAAAAGAAATTGGCAAGGAAGGGGCCAATTTGGGGGATAATGTGAAGAATTATATTGAGGCTTTGAATAGAATCTGTAATTTTCAAAATAATTTTAGAGAGGAGTTTACTGGGTTAAATAATATGGTTAGGTATATGCAGGGGAGGTTGGAAAAGCTAGAAAAGTGTCACAAGGTCTGTAGGTTAAAGCTTTGTCTCGGTAGTTCTAATGAGGAAGAGGGGGCAAAGCATGGTATTCATACCTTGGTTGAAAAGGATTCTAATCAAGAAGGTCAAGATGTTCTCCACACTAGTCACAAAGCATATGAAGGATAAAAAGTCTAAGGATTTTTGAGCTTTTGGAGAAATGTTAGTGATTTTTTTAATTCTAGGAGGGCTTCTCTCTCTGGTTTTGTCGGTCTGGGCCTCTTCATTCTCTTCCCGGTGGAATGATATTTTATGTATCTTGTAATGGGTTGTGGTTTGGGTTAAGTTGTTTTAACCCATTTTGGGCCATGTTTCTATTTTTTCCTCTTGTTCTCATTCACGATGCATCTTATATAAGGCCCCTAGGATCCATAATACATGTTCTTACCTTATCTAATAAAAAACACAAAAATCAGATTTTTAAAGGCCATAAGAGTCTTCGTGTTTACTTAACATTTTTCCCTCCATGGCTATCCATGGTAATCCTCTTATCTGCAACACAATCTATTTTTATTTGAAGATACTTAAGAGGACCTCTCAACTAATTTTTGAAATTACATATGGCATAATTGAGAGAGTTTCAATCACTTCCACACTTCTTAAAGAGTCTTGAATCTTGAAGAAGAAAATTCCCAAGCTCTACATCATGCGATACAATCTCAAAATCAACGAGATAAGAGCTTAAGAAAATTTGTTTTGAGTTTTGCATTCACCTATAAAATTTGATGACAAGAGGTACACAAGATCCAATCGAGCTCGTGGCATCACATATCCAATATTTAAATAGAAAAAATATCTAATTTTATACTCTCCCTTGATCAAATAGGGAGGAAAACTGATCAAGAGTATCTTCTATATTTTGATCCTAATTTCCCCATTATTGAAACAAATAAAGAACCACTAAATTTTGTTCCTCTAAGTGAAGGAGAACAAGAATAAGCAGAAGAAATATTTGGGGAATAATTTTTAGAATAAGAACCACAAATGGTTCAATCAAACACCACTATCTTGGGGATAAACACAGTCCATTATCTCTCAACCCTCTTTTGCATGATTTACCAAAAGGGTCATGAAAGAAATTGTCCAAGTTATAAAATTATGGTAAGTACCACCCAAATGACCACATTGCATCTTTCATCTCTGCTTGTGGAGTTTTATGCATAGGATATGAAGATGTGTCGACCATCTGTTTTTGGAATATTTGTAAGATGCGATTGCGAGACTAGTTCTACCATTTTCCGAGTAGGTCTATAACTAACTGGAATGATATGAATATCAAGTTTGAAACCAAGTTAAAACCCACAAAGATTCCCATGCCCTCACTGCACAATGGTCTTTATTGAAGAAGGATCCCTTTAATCTAATGAGGAAGTTTGTAGAAAAGTTCCAAAGAATCCCTAAAGTTTCTGGCCTACGGAGGACAAAAAGTTAATATTATTCATGAATGCTTATCTTCTTGGGGTGTTTTTAATGCTGAGGACTAAAAACTGATTTTGACGAGGCATAAAAATTATGATTGAGGTAGAAGATGATTTGATCATATTAGAGAAGATCAAAAAGGTCCGAGGAAGGAAAAAGGCCAAAGTTCAAATGTTGGTACCACTAACTCATTAGTGCGAAGATAACTAATGATATCCTCTCTCTTTAAAATCAGTTGGCTTAGGATTCCATAAGTTGAGATGCTCCTAAGAGGAAATTTCCTAATAATAAAATAATTGGCCCACCACCTTGGATACTGGCTCTTGAGGATGTTAGAAATTCTAGGCACCAAGAGAGGGGGGTGAATTAGTGAACCTTAAAAATTTGATGAATTTTACAATATTTGTAGGCTACTCAAACTAGATCTTCAATAACCATTCAACCATATTCAAACATGATCATAAAACAAACACACAGACGTGAACACCTAATTTAATGTGGGAAACCATTGAAGGGATAAAAACCCACTAAAACCACAAAACTAGCTTAGACAAGTTGTCATTTTACAGCTCTGATGATTTCATAGTTGAGAAAAAACTCAACATGTAACTACAACTCCAAAATTTAACCAAGCAACAACATAGTATTTATCAAGCTTCTACTTGCTTCAAATCCAAAATTTAGTCACACTCACCTTTTGTAAGCTTTAGCTTAAAAAAAAGCTTCAACTCCCTTATTGTTGAGCTTTTACTCATTATTCTTCACAATAATTTTTTTATCACTTGCTTGTGTTATCTTTCAAAATAGGTTGTGATCACTTATCAGCTCATTCTTCTTCAATTTTCACCTTGGTTCATATCTCTTCTCCTCCTATTCATTTGCTACAAAAATATGACTTGTAGGGTTTCTCTGAAAATATTATTTTCTCCATGATACTCTCCTTGAAGCACATCTTCACTAATCACACTCTCATATGCTCAATTTTTTAACTAACTCAGTCAAGAAGCCATTTCTTATGGGTTTTCATGTCCTCAAAACTCCTACAACGTCATTCTTATTCCTTCATTCATCGATACCTTGTATTCATGTATATTAGGCTCAAATTCTTTCTCAACATCAACAATACTCTCTCTAATTTTTCAAAAACTTTTCATCCATGGGATCTTCACTTATAAAAGACAATAAGTTTCTCATGTGACTCTACAAATTCCACATATCATTCAAAAAAATTATATGGTGTTTCAAATCGTACAAGGAAGCCTAATTGACATCATATGATAGTCAACGATAAATGATTACAATATCCTTTATTTTCTAATTTGTTATGATTCTTCATGTAATTGAGAGGGACAATGAATCTTTTTGACCTCTGAAAATATGTTTCTCTCTCAAAGATTCCATGACAGACCTCTGCCAACCCAATTTGTAACTATCATTATGATTTATCTTGCTAATAAGCTCTTATTTATCTTCTAGTACTTTTTAAGCATACACCAAGTGGCATATACATGCAAGCACATTACTAGGTCTTATGAGATGCTCTAAAAACTCTTTATTTCCATCATTCCTTTTCATTTACCTTACAAACTTCAATAGAGTGTTCTTGTGAACTCTAGGTGCAAGATCTAGAAGGAATAGTCTTGAAGCTTGATGAGTGAATAAATTTGTGAAGCCAACTCTTACCATGTTTTCACAGGTACTAAGGAGGTATGCATCATTAATATGGGCTTGATATTCATCACAACAACTCTTGAAGACTTATTATTTCAACGCTCTTAGAGATGAGCTTGAGATCACAATCATAGGTGACTTGAAAAACTACATGCAACAGGTCTTCATCTGATTTTACAACTTGAGGAGGATGAATTTTGAATGATAGATCACTTATAAATTATAGGGAGTGGTAAGGCATTGTCTTTCACTTTAGAAATCATGCATTGGATCAAAATGTACATAATTTGTATGCAAAAATTTGCATCTTCATAGTTTGAGAAAACTTCATGCTTTTTCAGTTGATCATGAATTCAAAGAAACATTGCAAGGATAGTTAAGGATGTTGCAAACCTTCTCAGGCTCATAATTTGATTTAATCTAAGGCCAATGGCTCAACCTTGCATGATTTTCAACACACTCACTCGTGAAGACTTATAAGCATCAAGAACCAATTTTGATTTCACTTGAATCTAACCAATTTTATATACTTTCATGATCAATTTCTACATGAAAAACTCAAGGAGAACCTCTACTTAATGATACATCATTCTTTGTATAAAAGTTGTGAAGAAATAACATAACTTCAAGGATGTACAATAGGTCTACTTGACTGTCTCAATAACTCAGGTTTGGATCATTTGTATTACCACACCAAGAAACTTTAGCTTTCAAGAAATGAGATTTAATAGGTTGTGTTTGACCAATACCATCCGCCAATTTTCTCATCTAGCACTCAAATGTGTTTATCTCAACAAGAAACACATAGACTTCACAAGATTGGTTTTAGGCTTGATTAACCCTTAGCGGTAGATGGGAGAGTTTGAAAAATAACACACAAAATATGCAAGGATAATTATTGAAACTTTTGAGAACTTAAATTACACATCACCTTCATTCTTTCACAACTATAGATTCACCCTGAGCCAACTAACTAGGAATGTATAACCAAAATTGTAAAGTCGGAGAAAATCTGTACTATACAACCATGCTTGTTGATAAAAAAATGTAACCAAATTGGACTAGGAGGAATTCCATATAGCCCCGAGTGGTTGTAACATCTTGCACAATTGATTTTATTCCCTTAAGAATAATTTTTATCCTATTACTGCAAAATAGGTGTTTGGAGAGGGTTTTATCATTAGTAGAAAAATGAATAGAAATTTTTTGTTCCTAAACCATTTTTCCTCAAGATTGATAAAAGAGTTTAGTCTTAGAGTGATATTCAAAAAATCCTTTTATGATTTATCTGAAGAAGTATTTTCAATTTTTCTTGAGTGCTAAGAAGTTAGGTTACTATTTTACCATGCCTAGTTAAACCTGGTTTTGGTAAAACTTTCGTATCTTGCACAAAACTCATTATTTTGTCCACACATTCTCAACTCCCTCTTCCATGATTTACAATGAGAAATTTTTCATATTTTTCTCTGCAAATGTCTACCCTATCTCATTTATGCAACATTTGATCTCTATTTCTAAGGAAGTGTGTTATATAGACCCATATAAGTTCTCAATTCACCTCATTAGGCACTTATGAAGCCCTGTACACCTCATCTACCATCATATTGAGCTCATTCCATGATTGTTTTTCATCCTCATACCTTGGCTCATCATACACACTTACCTACTAGGATTTTCATCATTGAAAAGCTTCAAAATGACCATCTTTGTAGTCTTTAAATTTCACTCAAACACTATGCACATTGACACTTCATTCGAGATAGGGATGAACGATCACACGAAGTGCATGCAACTACTAGGTACCTCTTTTGTGATGCTTGGTAGAAAGTTAGCATGCATGTTCATAAAATTAATTAACCATGAAGCCATTCAGATAAATATAATTATTGCATAGAACTCACTTTGGAAACACATATAATAAGGAAATTTAATAGTTCAAATAATAACCAAGATCAATTACACTATTAGATCACCCTATCGGGACATATCCACAATCATAATCCATTATACCAAAAACATCATATGATGGAAACTAAATACATAGTAATAATTATATCAAAGCATTGGACCAAGTGCACAATATCAAACACTAGATCTATAAAAATAACATAACTCTACAGGGCATAAAGACATGCTTTACTCTAGAGGTCTCCAGAATAATTACATTCATCGAAAGATATATATATATGTGTGTGTGTGTGTGTGTGTGTGTGTGTGTGTGTGTGTGGTGGGTGGGGACTTTCCTTCACTACTCATGCACTCTTCTAAAAATAGGCATGCTTACAAAATAAGATCACATGCTTTATTTCTTAAAAATAGACATGCATAATAAGCTTGCATGCTTTTACAAATCCTACTAATAATAGATTAATACTATGAATAAGAATAGATTTAATCATATTATTAACTTCATACATTTTCTTTATGAGCTTTTTCAGCTTACGTGATCAGCACTCCAAGTCTATTTTTATCCCGTCCTCAAAAAACCAGCTAAGTCCTTAATTGTTTCTTGTATGTGTGTAATCCCCCACGCTACTCTGTCCAACATCTGCACACTCCCTCATGCATGCTATCCCTTTTCCTCTGCGTGCACATATTCGTGCACATAATCATCCATAATTTGTATTCAATTCATTTCTCCTACCAACATTACCCCACACTAGGCATGTTGTCCATCCTCGGAAACACTTAGTAAAAGAATGTCCATGAAAGAATAAATAATGTGTATACAAAAAGAATAATGGAAAAAATGATGAAATAATATCTAACACACATCGATCCCCTACTCCTCAATTAGATGAATTTTTTTAAGGAACTTCTTATTAAGGGTGCTCTCTAACTCGCCCCATTCTACCAACCCCTTAGTAGTTGTATCTGGAATCAACCCAACTATCTCCACCACCATCTCTTTGGGGGTCACATCCTCTCCCTTCTGCTTCAATTACCTTATCACTCTTGTCGGACCTGATATAAACCCTTCCAATCCATCCATTTTTTTGCAACGAGGTATCCCAACTCCTTAAGCCTTAATTGATATGTATCCTTGACTCTCTTTAAGACATCTCGCTTCTACTCAATCTTAGCCAAAATATCCTCTCGATCGAGTTTTCCAAAGCATTTGCATAGCTTGCGTGCGTGTCAACTCTACCTCCTCCTCAATAGTATAAACCTTGAGGATGGGGTCAAGGTGTTGACAGTGATGGCTAAAGGCCCATCCCACCTTCTTCAATGCATCCTTCATTGTCTATCACATGACTTCATACCCTATAATTTTTCGCATTATGGAATTTTTATTCTTTTCCTTTTCAACTTCCCTATCTTCTTTGTCTCTCTATTGACACTTGACTTCTCCTGTAACAACATACGAACCAAATATTACAAATAGTGTAGTGTTAATGGATACGTATCCTTAGATCTTTCTTAAAATTATGGCTGCATTGTTATCATCTCATCTACTATATGGACTGTCATGTCTAGAATAGTCTTGGTGTGCCTTTCCATATTCTCGGTCGCCTCGGTAAGCCACTTAATCTCTTGGAGCTTATCTTTAAAAAAATTCAAGATGGTAGCCCCTTTGTCTAAATTTCTACATCTTTACCTCTTTCACCATCTTGTTTAGTGTATTGCTGACTTTCTCATCGGTACGCTTTGTTGGCCTTACCATCAAAAGTTTCTTTGACACCTTCTTTAGTTTGCATGTAGCAAATGCATCATCAACGATCTCAAAGTTAGGATTATCCATATGTGTTTACATACTCCATGATAACATCTTCCTTGTGTGTATAAACACACCCTTTACATTTATAACTTCTCGGTTATTTAATTTCTCCATTGCCACAAAGCTTTGGAACCACACGCACAACACCTTGGATTGATCATCAATGTAAGTGATTTGAGGTCTGTGCGCACAAACTCATCCTTATGTATCCTTCCATTGGTACACCTTCCCGTAGGTGTATGTTGTTCCCTCACGAGTATGCATAGTTTTCCCTCCTTCATTCCTCGAGGGATCTTTATCTCCATTGGGATGCTCTTCATCCTCTTCATGGAATTTGTGTAACTTTGCATAGCGCGCTGAACTCTTTTCCTTTTTTATTCATCCTCCAAATCATGGATTGGATATTCCACCTCATTCTCCTAGTTGAGTTCTTCTACTACATATTTCTCATCGTTGTCTTCCTTGTTCACAATCCTTCATCTCCTCTTATTTTTATTTTTTGGGCTCTTTTTAGGTGAATTGACTTCTATTGACTTTGTAGGTTCTAAATTCCCTACCCCACTATTTTTTTCCTCACACATTCTCTTCAACCTGCTTCTACTACTGTGGTCAAGCATGGTACTATATTTATTTTCTTCTTCTTCTTCCTCCTTTTCCTTAGAATTTTCTTCCTCTATGTACTTTGGAGAAGTGGTCTCGCACGCTTTCCTTGTTCCAATTTTTGTCGACCTTTCGGAGGCTCTGGAATTTTAAACCCATCCTCAATGTATTTTCCTTGAGCAACCATGGCTTCAAATATATATGTACTTTCACTTCTTCCTCATTACCTATCACCAAAGTCATGAAAGTAATGTTGATATTATGGTTTCTATGTAGGTGTTTTTTCCTAGATATACATATTTCTTCGGCAACATATGGTAGTCATAATCTACCTTATCAACATCAAATCTAAGCTTTCACATGTCTAAAAATATGTTCAAAGATGCACTGAAAGTAGCATACTATACAAGAATAAGGAAGCTTACACCAAGGAATCTTCTTTCCATTATTCAAATAAAAATTTCCTAAGCGAAGTGTTGGTATACCGTGAAATCAACCTTCCCTATAGGATAATGGGAAAATCACTAGGAATGTGCCACTCATGCTTAAATTCCTTGAGAATTTTCCTATACCAAATGTCTACCCTTAATTGTTAGGAGTTAGTGATTCCATCATAGGTATAATATGTGAATCTCTTGGTAAGGGAATTGTTATCATGTGGTACTTACATATTTTGTCATTCGGGCCATCCGAACTCCAATCTCTGCGAGAAGAATATAGATAAGAGGATCGCTCCTAAGTGATCCTCTCACCCGCGCCTACTTCCTCAATAATATCTTATGAAATAAAGGAAGTAATGTTGTACACCATTCCATCATCCATAATATTTGCAATATCAACCACCTCTTATTGACTTGGGTCCACCTCTCTCTGCACTCCCAACTTTGTGATCAAGTGTAAAAATATCCTCACAACTTGGGTAAAGAAACTTGATTATGTCCATTGGGAGGCCACCTCTCTGATATTTAAACTCAATGGAAGTGGCCTATACCCCTACCTTATCATCTAATTTTATTTCTAGTTCTAAGCTTGATCCTCTCGAACCTATAATTCTTCCAATCATTAGCACGGTAATGCACACCCTTCTACTTGAAAAGTAAAATAATTCCTCATGGAATCGTGACATCAGCCAAAAATAAAGGTACTTTGATTTGCAAGAATATGGAATCACATAAATTTTAAGCACTCTCACGCCTTCCAAAATTTGGTGCCCTTTATCATCATAAATCAGCTTATCATCGATAGTCCTCTAGTTTTTCTTTTTCACCAACTCATTCTCTATCTAGAATTTGTTCACATTAGAGAGATGACTATATTCGGTCACCTTAAACTTCTTGATATGGGACTCCTAGATATGTCCCGTGATGACCTCCTAGGATATTACATCTCTAAAAATTTCTCTTCAGTGCTTCCTCAACCTCAACCTCTGGATCTTTATTCTTTCCTTTTCCCTTTGTTGCCACAATGGGTGCCCTTCTGGTGCCATATTATTATCTACGCAATATTCTAATTTCTCTCATTAAAAAACCATGCACTATGTGTCCAAAATCCTTCTCAGCTTAATAACTCGGACCTAATAAACTACTCTGTTCATTCACCTTCCTTATTACCAAACACTTATCACAATTAATCAAATCCGTGCCTCACTCGAACACAATGACCTAGATTGAATTCATACTTGAAAACCCTAGTTCACAACCCCTTATCGTGATTACAAATTTCCATGCCTCTAAGCTTTAAAATTCCATACAAAGGATATCCACATATAGGTTGCGTGTTCTCTCAATCCAGGTTGTTTGATTTTTCACACTTCTTTGTAAATTCCCACTCAACCGCATAACTTTTCACTCTTCAATACTCTAATTATTCGAAGAAGCGAGGTAAAGAATGAATCCTCTTTAGTTCCCTTTTTATAGATTTCAAAATTTTTATTTCATTAATTGTTCATCACCTATAAGCGTACTTCATCTTTAACTATTCCTTTAAATTTTTTTATTTTCTCTACTTTCTTTCACGTGTTACAATCATAAACTTCTAGCACACTTAGTACTTCCAGGCTAGCGGGAAATATTATGCACGCTTCCTTGTGCTGCAACACCTCTTCTTCTTCGCCATATACTTAGTAGTTCATCACATTTCTTCCTACCTCATGTTACACTGCACAACCTCTTTCTTGCGTGGTCTCCAATCGAGAAATTCTTCATGAGAACCATCATCCTTGCATCCACCACTACAATTTTTCCTTTTCTTATGCACACCTTTATGATAGTATCCCACCTTTCAATTATCTCACTTACATTTGGTTAAATTTTCTATTGTACTTGCACATGGTTCACCCAACACTAAAAGTATGCGTAGTCCTCTGCGCATGACTCAATAGATAGTAATCGGCTTCTGCGTGTAAGCACACTTATCAAAACAAAACAAGGAAAATAAATCAATTGAAATACAAAAATAGAACATGAAATGAAATCCTAATATAAGTGGAATTATTGCCTTATCAAAAACAACAAGAAGCTATATTTATAACAAGGATTCAACCTACTCCCATTGAAGTAACCAGGAAACATGGTGCTATCCAACACCTGTAATTGACATGCACACCCGATTCAAGTATATTGGTGTTGGTGAGGGGATTTTTGGGTGGATAAATTGTGAATTCCTTGCCAAAAATCTAGGAATCTAAGTCCTCTACTTAACCAATGTAGCTACTTTGTATATGCATGCATTAGAAAATGTAGATTTCTATGGTGGCCTTTTGGCCGGGGATCCAATAGGGGCACTCCATTGACCCTATGGAAAAGCTTGTAGATACTTGCAAGAGAGAATTTTTCTGAAAGTGGGAAAGGGAGTGAGAAAAGAGGTAGGAGAACTAATGTTGCGGTAGGAAATCGATTCTGCACACACTAGTTAGAAAATTTATAACATGCATTCATAGGAAGAAAAAACCTGAAATGGCAACAAGACGAGATAAGATTGCAAACTCAAAGTTTCTAAAATCTCCTCATCAAAGATGCTACAAAATCTTTCTTCTTGTATTGATGCTTAATCGGAAAGCATTTACTTAGTGGAGAAAATGGAGGAAATTGAGAAAGGGGGAATGGAAGAAAAATGGTTATCTCCTTTGTTTTCTCTAAGTACAATGTACTCATGAATTTTCAAGATCAATCGCCAGCCCCCCATAATGGCATGAAGAAGCCATTAAATATCCTCCAAGAAATGGTTATGAATTCTTATTTTTAGCAAGAAACGGTTTACAATTTCTTTTCAATTATTTGCGTCCGTTTGGATTCTTGATTTGCGAAAAAACGATAGGCGGAAAAACCAAACTTTTCATAATGTAGCCATTACATTCATTTTGTAACTTTGAATTTGAACTATTTATCTTGCCTTCAAAACTTTAAACCAGATCTATCCACGTGGGAGAATTTATTGGAGTGGGTGTGGAGGATGCCTTTTGCATTTTATGCCTTTGTAGAAAATTGGCATTTTTTGACATTTTGAGTCACCCTTCTACCTCTCATATGGACGACATGTGGCTTTATTTAAGTGGTGAAGGAATTGTGGCTCACTTTTTCAATTTTAACCTTTTTAAGAAAAATTATAAAAACTTCAAAGTTCTCCGCCGCTCTATTCTCTCGCTTTGACTTTTCAATGGTGGCGAGACCTTGGTGGAGTGTGGAGCATTCTAGAACTTTTACTTGATTTTGGAAATTTGGTTAAATTTCCAAAAGTTCCTCGATGGCCTGCTCATTCGCTTTGACTTTTCAATGGTGGGCTTTACCTTTGACGTTTTCCCTGCGGGCTTCACCTTTGACTTTTTCCTTAATAGCTTTGATCATGGTGCAGGGTCACTTTTTAATTTTTTTCCTTTTTTACAAAGAGGCGCAAAATCTCAAATCCCCTTGATGGTCCACCTCCTTGCTTTGATTCCTTTGACTACATGCTCAAGATTTGATTTTTTTCTCTAAGCTTGATCAGGCCTGGGGGTCACTTTTTAAATTTTCACCTTTTTTACAAAGAGGCTCAAAAACAAAAATTCCCACTGACGGTTCACCTCCTGCTTTGACTCCTTTGTTGTGGGCTCAAGATTTGATTTTTTAAGCTTTGATCGGGGTTGTGGGCCACTTTTTAACTTTTCACCTTTTTTACAAAGAGGCTCAAAATCTCAAATTTATCTACCAACCCGCTTCCAATTAGGTATGTCCATGTACCTGTGGATGATAGGGCCAAAATTTTATGGGGAAGAAAACGCTCATCATTCTTGACTATGGGAAAAAATATAGAGAAGAAGAAAACTCCACCATTTCACGCCCGATTTTCAAATTTCTTTCATGAGCCAAGGAATTGAAAACAATACAAGGTTTTACAATCCAGGGGCATAGAAATATTGACAATTTCATTCAAATGAGGACAACAATAAAATTTTCATGCATCTAGATAGGAAAATAGAAAATTTATCAAAACAAGCAAACTGGGGATTTGAAACAACTCTAGGGCATGGATTTTTCTATCTCTTTAAACTTTCAACTTGGCTTAAATACTTTAGGAGGCGAGAGCTCAAAATTTCAAATTTAACTTGGAAAATGAAAAGTGGTTTTGGGGGACAACAACTGGCTCTAGCTTGGGGACATGGCATGGACTGAGCATGGCGAAGACGTGGTATGAGGATCCAGAATATCAATTTTTAAACCATATAACATTGACCAATGCCTTATCCATTGGGCCTTGCAGAGTCATGTACAATTTTGAGAAAGAAATATCATAAGAAGGAAACACACAAGCACACAAAAGGAAGGAAACACACGACACACAATAGAAGGGGAAACAAAACCACACAATGGAAAGGGAAACACACCAAGAAATCACCTATGGTACAAGGCGGGGGACAACCCGCTTTCACTGATGATATAATTTCAAGTATTTCCCACTTCAAGGCAATTCCAATGGCATTCCATCCAAGTATGAGAGGAGAAAAACATTCTCACCACAAGCTCCATGAATTTGGAATGGGTCGAGCCATAATGAATCAAACTTTCCATGGCTACCCTTTGGTTCTCTTCTCTTGTCCCATAGCAGGACAAAGTCTCCAACCTTGAATTCTCTTTCCTTAGACCTTTTGTCAAAGATATTATTCACTTTCAATTGGTGTTCTTTGATTCGATCCACCACCTGGAATCTATTTTCTTCCAGCTTCTCCAAAAATAGGATCCTTTTGTCTAAGGAATATTTGTATTGACCATCTTCTATTTCCTATAGCAACTTAAGAGCTGACATCTCAATTGTGAGGGGAATCTCTGCTTCAACTCCATACAACAGTTGGAATGGAGACATACCTATCACCTTCTTGGGAGTGATCCTATCTTCCCATAATGCGTCGTACAACCTTTTGTGCCAATTCCTTTGATTCTCGTCTACAAGCTTGTGGACAATGGTCACAATGTTCTTGTTTCTTGATTAGGCTGTCTGTTTCCTTGTGGATAGTAGTCAGAAGAATGAGCTAGGGAGATTTTGTAGCTATATAAAAACTTGATCAACTCTCTTGAAGAGAAATAGGTAGCATTATATACTACAATCTTCTGTGGCACTCCGAAATGGACTATGATATTCTCCTTGATAAAGTTGCATATTGTTTCAGTGTTGGCTTGTTTAGCCAGAACGGCTTCCACTCATTTGGTGAAGTATTACATTTGCTTTATGAGTACATAGGTGTGCCCCGCATTTGAGCGAGTTTTCAACACCAATGAAGTCCAACCCCCACTGTTTAAATGGTTCTTTAATAACCACCAGCCTAAGTGGTAATGTAGCAAGTCATGATCTTCCAACAAACTGTTGGCATGCTTTACATTTAGAAACCCAATCTCGAGTATCTGCAAAGATGGTGGGCCAATAATACCTTCCTCGGAGGATCTTGTGTGTAGTGACCATTTCTGAAAAATGTCCACCACATGCTTGGTCATGGTATGCTATAAGAAAATTTTCTTGTTGCTCTTTATCTACGCACCTGAGGAAACAACCATCCAGGCCTCTTTTGTAAAGTGCATGATTCCAGATCACAAACCTGGTTGCCTTCAGCTTGAGTGTTCTTCTTTTTTTGTAATCAAGATGAGGAGGGAATTCTCCATAAGTCAAGTAGTAGGCAATATCAACGTACCACTCATTGGTAGTGGTGACAAAGAGAACTAGTGGGTTGTCTTCTGAAAAAGTTGAGCAAGTACATGTTTCTTCACCATGTTGAACTTTGAGAGTTTCATCTTCAGCAATTAACTTGCACAAGCCATTTACCCTTACTAGATTGGAGGTTATAATCTCCAAGTCATATTATTGAGTCTTTGCAATCCAATTTCCTCTTTTAGCTCCGGGATCATGTTGTGTCAAGATGTACTTGATTACACTGCTAGGGACCATCACCATTATATGAGAATTGAGAATGTAAAACCTGAAGTTTTTTATAGCCTTGACCACTACATAGGCATGCTTCTCCAATTAGATATACTTTAGCTCATGCTTCTTCAAAGGACAACTCATGAAAGCAATAGGTGCTTCAACATCTTCATCATTTTTTTGAACAAGAACAACAGAGAGTGTATGCTCTGATGCATAACAATACATGATGAACTCTTTGTTAAAATATGGAGACACGAGGGTTGGAGCCTTGGCAATGGATTTCTTGATCTCTTCAAATGCTGCCTTCCCTTCATTGTTCCATTTGAAACTTTCTGAGGTTTCATCATGGAAGTGATGCACTTTGTCAATTCAGCAAACTAGGGCACTTTGTCAATTTAGGATCAATGTGTGCTCCATTTTTTTCACAATCTTACCCAATAAATTACCTTCCGTTACTCCAAAAATGCACTTTTTTGGATTTAGTGATATGCCATGTTTCCTACACCTTGCAAGTACCTATTCCAAGTGATAGATATGATCTCCCCTCTTCTTCAAAAATATTGTGAGATCATCAAGATATATGACAATGCAATGCTTTAGATCTTTAAAGGCCAAATCCATTGCCCTTTGGAATGTAGCTCCTACATTGATTAGGCCAAAAGGCATTTTGTTGTAGGCAAAAGTGCCCCAAGGTGTTGTAAAGGTTGTCTTGGTGTGGTCTTCCTCTACCACTTTGATTTGATTGTATCCTGAGAATCCATCAAGTAATGAAAGAATTTTAGATCCGATGATTGCTTGTAGGATATGGTCCATGATAGGAAGAGGATAATTGTCCTTGAGTGATTCTTGGTTCAGGTTGCAAAAATCTACACATATCCTTATTTCACCATTCTTCTTCCACACTTTGCAGCACAATGTTAGCCACCCACATTTAATGGTGGATGGGAAAGATTATCCTTGCATTAAGCATCTTCATTGCCCCCTCCTTGATGGTATCAACAATATTTGGGTTTTACGGCCTTGGTTTCTTCCTGAAGGGCTTAACACCCCGCTTGAAGGAATTGAGTGATGCATTTCTTTTGGCTGGAAGGATTTCGAGTTCATCATAAGAGTAGGCCAAGACATCTGAGTATTTCTTTAGTAATGTAGCAAACCTTATTTTTTCTTCAGGTGAGAAACATTTTACAATATTGACCATCATTGGCTCCTCTCAAGTACTAATGTTTTTTATCAAAATCGGTTGGGCACCAAGAAGATTGGTTTTATTTCTCTTGAATGAATCGGTCATGTTTTTGAAGAGGTCTTCTAAAGAGACTAGGCCTTTGGGAATTTTGTTCCCTTTCAATTTGATTACTCCCTCATCATCAATCCCTTCAATTCCTTCTTTCTCTTCTTCGGGAATACTTCTTGGTGTGGATTTTCACCTCCTTCAAAGAAGAGATTATTGAAATTATCCCTTTTCTCCAAAAAGGATAGAATTTGGTTATCATCATTGAAGACTTGCCAATGATTTGCATTGTCTAGTACACTAGGCCGGAATACCATTTCAATGGTCACTTTGTCTTTACCAAAAGAAGGATGAGGTATCACTAGGGAAGCTAACACTGCAAGGGAATCAACATTTTCATTTTGCTCCCATAGAATAGCTTCAATGGAAAACACATCAAAAGATTCAATGTAATCCCATACTTTGTTTCTGTAATGCCTGAGCCTTGGATTTTTCACCTGATATTGTTGGTGGACCTGCTTCACCACAATCTTTGCATCACCTTTGCATCTCAGCTTCTTGATTCCCATGTCCTCTCTTTGCATTCATGCCTAAGAGCAATGCTTCATACTATGCAGTGTTGTTTGTATTGTCAAATTATAGCTTGTAGGCAAAAGGGTACACCTCATTGGAAGGAGAGTACAATACTACACCAGCTCTTGAACCTGCTCTGGAATGACTACCATCAAATTCCATTGTCCAAATTTGATCTTCCTCTTCCTCCATGAGAAGCGGCAAGTTATCCTCTTTTTCTGATGTGAGGAAGTAGTTTCCTAGCCCAAAATCTTGAAATAAAATGTTTGCTTTCGGATCATCAGACTTTCGTCAGTAAACTTCATTTTCTTACTGGTAGCAACTTCTTCATCTCTCCTTTTACTGAGATAGTTCTGACAGATGACCAATCCATTTTTATTCCTCCACCTAGGTCTCTGTGAAAAATTATGCTCAAAAGCATACCAAAATATGTTGGGATGTCTGCTACCAGTATGGTCAAGAGCACCTTCTTGTCTGGAAAATCAGCTAGTGCCACCTATGCATCCTTAATTCTTCCTACCAATGGAAATTGTTTGGATTCCATTGAGTAGCATGTGCCATTTACTTGGGTCAAATTGAGGCCTAGAGCATTTGTAACTTTGGCTGGCATCACATTGTCTGAGGCTCTAGAATCTATGATGTAATTATTCAGTTGGAAGCCTTTGATGAGGAGTGATAGGTAGAAAGGTTCAACTTTATTGATTTTGGAGGCACTGAGGGCTAGCATGTTTTGGGAAGGTGGTGTGGATGGTGTGGGGAGTAAGCCTTTAGAATTTTGGCTTGAAGAGATAGGGTTACCACCACAAACTACATTGATGAATCTGTCAAATTGGGCAGGATGTGTTTGTAGGTATTCTATTTCGAGAGAGCTGGACTTTGGTTTTGCTTGCATGTTCTACAAATTCAAATGGGGAAATGGTGGGTGAGGAAGAGGCTCCTAAAATGGAAGAAGATCTAAATGGTAGATACTTTTCTACTTTTGGTGTTGGGTTCTCTTTTTCATATCTAAAAATTGGCTTGGAAGGGGGTGAAGGTGTAGCCTTTGATTGAACTTTAGATGTTTTTGTAAGACCAAAATTTAGAAGAGAACTATTCTTAGAAAATTTAGAGCTGGAAGAAGAATCAAATGACTTACTTGGTATAGTAGCATGCTCTTTGGCAACCAATGAGTCTATTTTTTCTTTGGTTGATTTCATGGAAAGTGGTAATGGTGATCCTCTATTGATGATTTTATTCTATGTAACCTCTGGAGGACAATCTTCTTTATTATTATTCTTATCCTTTTACTCAGAATCTGTGGGGTGGACATCCCTTTCTTATATTGAGAACGAGTGAAAAAACACATGAGAAGCTTGGAACTTATTCATCTCCTTCATCTTCATCATCAACATACTCAATCAAGCCATTGTGCATATCAATTTCCTCAATCTCAAGATAGTTTTCATAATCTTCCATGTTTTCTTCTTCAGTTTCATCAATTTTTGCTTCCTCCTCTGGCTCTTTGGTGTCATAGATGGCATTGACTAGTGGTGCTTCAAGAGCAAGCCGACGAGGAGGTGGAGCAATCCTTGGCCTATCTGGAGGGTTTGGTCTCCTTGAAGCATTCTGCATTGTGATATGAGATAGCTGCTTCTTCAAGGCAACCAAGTCATTTTCCATTTTTTGGAACATCAGATTTGTGGTGACAGAGTTTGAATTCTGACCCTTTTATTTCCCATTGGGGCCTTTCACCTTTCTAGAAAGGATTAGATCATCATTGATTTCTATTACAAAGTTCTGGGCTTTCCTCAATGTTCAGGTTGGGTTCTTCTAAGGAATAAACCTACTTCTAATGGTAGAGCACTGATGAAAAACCTCTTAAAATTATTTTCAGGAGGCATCACATCTTTAGGGATCCTTCTTATCACTCTATCATATCTTGCTACAAAGTCCCTCATTGACTTAGAGGTTTCTTTCTTCATTTGTACCAATTGGACCAAGAAGATCTTGACAATCTTCCATGGTCTTGAACCTATGTTTGAATGCACTTCTTATATCTTCCCAACAGTGTGAGACCTCGGGGTAGCATGTATAACCATTATGCATCCTTTTCTTGAAGTGACTCCACAAAGAGTCGAGGTGACACATCTTCTTCCTCAACACCCAACACACGCAAGTAGTGATAAATGCTGCTTCTTCATGCTCTTGGGGAGTTGAGAACCATTCCCTCTAATGGTGTTTCCTCCCATGGTACATTAGTCCTACATTCTTCATGATCACGTTCATGCTCATGATCCTGATCCCCCATTCTATTTCTTTTTCTATCTTCTAACCTTACTAAGGATGTGGCTTACATTTCTTATTATTTTATCTTCCTTGGCTTGAAGTCTCTTAATTTCTTTGAGCTGAGATCTTATTTCTTTGTCGGCTCTCACCTCTCCTTCACTAGCTTCTTCTTCGGTCTTCACGTCATTGAAGTCTACAAGGTTCTCATTTATGTATGAAAATTCACCATCCAAAGGATTGGCAACACTCAGGTTCCCAACGTGACTAGTTGCTTGAAAAGGAAGCCTCTGGATTCCAAGTAGCTCTTGTCTCCTTTGAAGTTCCTCAAAAATGGGATCAGTTTTCCTCCTTGTCTCTATTTCCGGGTGAATCTTCTATCCGCTAGCTTGAAAATCTATGCTCTTCTTTGTGGTGTTGGGATTTGTCTTTTCCTCTCCAATTCAATAGTGCATTCTTCTTCAAGGTTCTGAATTCTCATGGTAATGAAGTAGTGATTGACACTTTGTCTATTATGTCGAGATAGATTACCTCGAATTTGAAGTAACATCTTCTTAGATGTGGAAGAGAAATTCGGGTCTTTCAACAGGAGGGATTCCCGGAATAGCCATGATTTAAATCTATGTGGCTCATATAGCCATTTAAATTCTAGAATTTTTTCTCTTTTTTGAATTTTGAATTTTTGACCTTATGGTCACATTCAGTGTAGATCTTTACTAAATCTACCCCATGGTGGGCGCTAAAATCTGTTGGCGGGAATTTGTCAAGTGGACAAATTTGTGAATTCCTTGCCAACACTCTAGGAATCTAAGTCCCTCTACTTAACCGGTGTAGCTACCGTATATGCATGTGTGAGAAAATGTGGATTTTTGTGGTGGCCTTTCGGCCGGGGATCCAACAAGGGCACTCCACTGACCCTGCAGAAAATATTGCAAATAATTGCAAGAGATAAATTTGTTTTAAAGTGGGAAAGGGAGTGAGAAAAGAGGTAGGAGAACTAATGTTGCAGGTAGGAAATCAGATTCCTACACACACTAGTTAGAAAATTCATCACATGCATTCATGGGAAGAAACAACCCTGCAAATGGCAACAAGACAAGATAAGATTACGAACTCAAAGTTTCTAAAATCTCCTCATCAAAGAGGCTACAAAATCCTTCTTCTTGTATTGATGCTTAATTAGAAGTTGTACATAGTGGAGAAAATGGAGGAAATTGAGAAAAGGTGGGGGAATGGAAGAAAAATGGATATCTCCTTTGTTTTCTCTAAGTACAATGCACTCGTGAGTTTAAAATATCGATCGCCAACCCCCAAAAATGGCGTGAAGAAGCCATTAAATATCCTCCAAGAAACGGTTACAATTTCTTTTCAATCATTTGCGTCCATTTGGATTCTTGATTTGTGAAGAAACACCAATGGTGGAAAAACCAGACTTTTCATAATGTAGTCGTTACATTCATTTTGTAACTTTGAATTTGAACCGTTTATCTTGCCTTTGAAACTTTAAACCAGAGCCATCCACGTGGGAGAAAATTATTGGAGCGGGCGTGGAGGATGCCTTTTGCATTTTATGCCTTTGTAGAAAATTGGCATTTTTTGACATTTTGGTCTGCGCCCTTCCACCTCTCCACCATAGGCCTAACACATGGCTTTATTTGAGTGGCGAAGGAATCGCGGCTCACTTTTTCAATTTTAACCTTTTTTAGAAAAATTCTCAAAACTTCAAAGTTCTCCACCGCTCCGCTCTCCCGCTTTGAATTTTCAATGGCGGGCTGAGACCTTGGTGGAGCCGCGAAGCATTCTATAAATTTTACTTAACTTTTAGAAATTTTGTTAAATTTCCAAAAGTGCCATGATGGCCCGCTCGTTTGCTTTGACTTTTCAATGGCGGGCTTCACCTTTGACGTTTTCCCTGTGGGCTTCACCTTTGAATTTTTCCCTGATAGCCTGATTGGGGTTGTGGGTCACTTTTTAACTTTTCACCTTTTGTAAAAGATGCTCAAAATAACAAATCCCCGACGATCCACCTCCTGCTTTACTCCTTTGATGTGGGCTCAAGATTTGATTTTTTTCTCTAAGCCTGATCGGGGCTGCGGGTCACTTTTTAACTATTCACCTTTTTACAAGGAGGCTCAAAAACAAAAATTCCCTCGATGATCTACCTCCTTGCTTTGACTCTTTGATTGTGGGCTCAAGATTTGACTTTTTTCTTTAAGCTTGATCGGGGTTGTGGGCCACTTTTTAACTTTTCACCTTTTTTACAAAGAGGCTCAAAATATCAAATTTCTCTGTCGACCCACTTCTAATTAGGTATGTCCATGTGCCAAGCAGATGATGGGGCCAAAATTTCATGGGGAAGAAAACACCCATCATTCCCATTGTGGGAAAATTGCAAAGAAGAAGAAAGCTCCACCATTTCGTGCCTGATTTTCAAATTTCTTTCACGATCGAGGAATTGAAAAAAATACAAGGTTCGATGATCTAGGGCATAGAAATATTGAAAATTTCATTCAAATGAGGACAACAATAAAATTTTCACGCATCTAGACAGGAAAATGGAAAATTTATCAAAACAAGCAGACTGGGGATTTGAAACAACTCTAGGGCATGGATTTTTCTATCTCTTCAAACTTTCAACTTGGCTTAAATACTTTAGGAGGGTGAGAGCTCGAAATTTCAAATTTAACTTGGAAAACAAAAAAGTGGTTTTCGGGGACAACACTTTGTTACTATAAAATGTCCCAACCAATGCATCTTGAACTTCCTTTGGTGGCACAAAAACTTGGAGTCAAATAAGGACCATATTTCAAGCTTTAAATGTCTTACAATTGATGTTCATATCATGTCGGGCCTTTTGTCTCACTTTCTCATTCTTCTGACTCCAATGTGCAATGGCTCTCCTCTAATTTAATTGCATTAGTTTCTCAATGTGGTCTTCCACATCCTATTCATTTGATAATCCTCCTACGCACATAGTACAAAGTGATGGTAATAAAAAATCATAGGTAGTACTACCTCTGTGCCAAACACCAACTGAAAGGGTGTGGCCTTGTCTAAGATTTTATCAGTGGTCATGTAAGCCCAAAGTATAGATGACATTTTATTATCCAAATCCTTTCTTCCAAAATCACAAATATTCATCAAATTTTCATCTAAGATCTTGTTGAAAGCTTCTACATTACCATTAGGCGAGGGTTATAAGGAGTATTTTTATGGTGTGCCATCATAAACTCTGCCAATAGAATTCTGATTGTCTCATTTAGAAAATGATTTCCTCTATCACTCGTAAAGGTTAATTGGCAATCATACCTGCTAATTATTTTTCGCAAAGGAGCCTTGTTGTTGTGGCTGCGATTCGATCCTTTATAGGCACAACCTCGCCCACCGGTCAAATAATATGTGCATGTAATTATGTAGTGTGCTCCAGTCCTACACGTAGGTGGTACAATAGGTATGATAAAGTAAATGTCCCACTTCTTAAAAGGATTCACACCTGTTATGGGTCGCAGGGCATTTCATCTCGACTTCCTAGGTTTTCAAGTCTTAACAATGATCACATGCTTTAACATATGCCTTGATATATTATTACAATGTTTCCAACCAAATTCCTACCATAATAATCTTGTGCACAATTACATCACCTACATAATGTCCTCTTGCTATTCCCCCATTATCCTCCTCCATAATAGCCTCGTTCTCGTGTTTAATCACACATCAGCATAACACATCATCTCTGCCCATTTTGTACCAATCACCTCCAATTAGGCGATAAGGCACGCATGTATAACAAGATAATTTTTCTCCAATGTCTTCATGCCTTGGTGTGCAACTCTAGTGCGTAAATATACTACATTATAAGATAAGTCATTTGACATGTAGTTTAACCTAAACAACTACGCATTAGGCATTATGTCCTCAATACTCTCTATGCATCCTTGATTCTTGATAAGTGATTAGGCCCACTGACTTGCTCTTTCTGGCTTGACAAAAACTATGAAATTAAACTCTTGAAAGAGAAGTATCCACATGCACATGTGCCCTTGCAAAACATACTTTATGACCAAATAATTCAATGCCATATGATCTGTATAGAAAATAATTTGCGTAGCAAACAAGTACTACCTAAATTTGTGAAGCACGTAGAGCATATATAATGCCTCACACTCTGTTATTGTATAATTGTGCTCCATGGGAGTCAAATTCCTCTTGGAAAATAAAATGGGATGATCCTCATTTCCTTCTTTAGGTTACACTAAGACTCTTCTAATTGACATGTCATAGGCATCCACATGTACATGAAATAATTTGTCCTATGAAGTAAAGCAAAAAATTGGTGCAATGGTAAGATTTTCCTTCAATGTTTCAAACTCCTGTTGTTGTGCATCACCCCAATGAAACTTTACTTTAGCCTTGATCAATTCTTCCAAGAGCACAACATAATTTGCATATCCCTTAATAAATTTTTGCGATGAGTCGGTATGCTTCAAAAATCCACGCACTTCATTCGATTGGTAGGCTCTTCTAATCCCATAATAACACCTATCTTGGAAGGGTCTATCAATAATACTTCCTTGCAAATGATGTGCCCAAGAAAAGTTATAAAAGGTGTACCAAAAATTCATCTCTCAAACATAATACTCAGATTTTGACAATGATCTCTAACAAGTCCATAGACAATCCATTTATCTAGATACACTGTAAAACTTGTGAACAAAGTCATGGAAATCTTGCACAATAATGCAAAAAGAATACTTTGCTAGCACATTAATTAATCTAAACAACATAACTTTGTACACAAAACTTCCCCACTCAGTGGTGAAAGTTGTATTTTCCTCGTCTTCTGGTGCAATGCACACCTAATGATAGCCTAAGAACCCCTCAATGAAATAGTAAATCTTGCGCCCTCTGACTCCTTCTAGGATTTCCTTGGTGAAAGGTGTGGGAAAAGGATCTATGACACATAAAGCATTCAATTCTTTGTAGTCCACACAAATCTTGATCTGCCCATCCTTCTTGATACTGATAACCATAGGGCTAACCCATTGATACTCTTCAATTGGCTCAATAATTACATACTTAAGAGTTTTATCAATTTCCCCCTTCACCTTCATGTACAGATTTGGGTTCATCTTGTAAGGCCTCTTCCTAATAGGTTGCACACCTTCTTTCAACTTAATCTTCATCTCACCCAGAGAAGGATACATACACTTTAATTCATGGTAACCTATGTGAAAGAGATCCTGAAAGTTACACAAGAGCTCACTGATCTTGGCTACTTATTGTTCTAATTAGTAGTCTCTAATTATGGCCTCCTTAAGCACATCCTCTGTGCCAATTTTAACCTTATTAATTTTCATGGGAGCATGGTATGCGTGAAAATTTTCATCCACAAAGTCCATAACCCCACACATACCCTTTATGTGGCTAACATCTAGGTTTTCCACTTCTTCATCATTAATCATGTATACTAGATTTCCTTTTTCTTTTTCCTTCCAAGTGCATCCCAGCTGTATTTCCTCTGTCTCTAATATGTCTTTGCACACTTGAGGCTAGGTTCTATAATTAATTCAAGCATAAGATATTTTAATTTTGCATTATCCCCCAATGTGATGCACCTCATAAGCTTTAGAGCTTCATTTACAGGTGGGTTGTTAGATAAATAATCAAAATTTTGAACAATACCCATAATCAGTTCATACAAGTTAGTAATCTCCCTTTTAGTTCAACATAGATGTACAATGTGCATGTGCATCCATGCAGTGTGGAGTAGAACTTATGTACCCATAGGGATGGTGGTAAGGCCTCCTAGCCTTATGCCCATAGTCTCTCATAATTATGGACATGTACCAAAGTAGGAGTCTTCCCATGATATTCACATATGTGTGTAGGTACATTTCTCTGAGTAAACCTTGTGGAAAAGGTGATTCTCACTTCTCGCCATTCCAAAAGGTTATCTCTATGTGTTTGATGTAGGGGCATAAGCTGTAAGGGATATATTAGGAATTTCATAGTCAATTTTTAGTTTGTATAGGTCCTTAGAGTTGTCAAAGAGTTAGTCATGAAGTCATTTTAGGTTATATGGGTCAAAAATTTAAATAGAGAGGTTTCCCTCCATTTTGGTAGAGTTTGAAATTTTGAAACTTTCTAAAAAAATTCTTGGATTACTTAGCATGTGTAGGTGTCTTAATGGTCTGATTAGGTTCTCTAGAAGTTTTTAGGAGTTCATAATTGTCTTGAGGGCTCCATCATAGTGCATGGAAAGAGTATTATAACTCCATTTTGTAACTTACTTCTTATCATGTAACTTCCTCATAAGATGTCATCATGAGCCTAAAAGAGAATTTACACTCAATAATTCAAGAAAGGAGATGTAAAACCCACTCTTGTAACTATTTTGAAGCTATTGATCAATTAACACAAGAAAAATTTGGAGCTCTAAATATGTGCATCAAGAAAAAGGAAATTTTTTTGCACCAAGTTCCATTGTCTTCAAGAATGTACATTAGAGTATTGTGTGTTGCATTCATGTGAATAAGCCAAAATAACGTAATAGGTGAGAGGAAGCTTTTATGAACTTTTACGTAGTGAAATTGTTAAAGAACCTTAACATGATGACAAGAGAGAGAGAGTTAGAATCTTGAGAGAAGCTGTAACATTATAACTCATAACAAAGTCCACGAATAAGGTAAGCATGATTACTAATGAATAGAAAGAATAATCTTAGATGTACTAGAAGTAAGTTAGATTGTGTCCCAAGTTGTGAAAGTCATCGATTCTGATTGAGAATAAACCCATTTTTATTTCGAGTCTGACTATATTTGAATGTTGAAACCCCGATTTCAAAGTGATAGGGAATGGTATCCCAAGGAAAAATACCATGTTTATGATTTTCTAGTAAAATTAGAAGGTAATAAACCTTAAAACAAACATGGGAAAGGTAGTTTGAGTCCTTGAAAAGGAATGCTAAGAAATATGTGAGTAATTTTAACTTCTCATGTCCTCTGAGATAAACCCTTAGGGTTTAAGGAAGTGGAAGAATTAAAAGACCAAAAGCTTAAAATAAGAGCTTTAGAATCTTAAAAGATCATCATTGAGGATTCCTTGTTAGGAATCAAGTGGAATTTTGTGTGGGATGGTCCTTAATAAGGATAAAACTATGATAGTCACACTCTAATCCTATAGCTTACATTAAGAAGCCTAATTGGAATATGATACTCCAAAAGAAAGACCCTCAAAATTTATTTCTCTCAATTTATTCCCAAATGGGTACCTAAGAAATTGATTTGTGTGATAAATGAATCTTTCAAACAAAAGTTATACTTGATTTTTCTAAGGGACATGCCTGTTAGGAAGAAGCAAACTTAAGGAAGAGGTTGTAAGGGAAATGGTACACGCATAAAAATCTGAACCAAACTAATTGGCCCTCATCTATACCTTGATTAAGGGTACTCAAAACACATTATAACTTGGGTTGGGTCCATATAGATCTTCTCAAACTGTAACTCTCCAACCTCTTGTTCTCAAGAAGACAAATTCTCAATTTGATAATAAAAATATCGAAGCCTTGAATGAAGGGATATGAGCCTATATGAAGGATTTGAAGTTTCTTGATGTTCCCTAACATTAAGAAAAGAGTTCATTTTTACAAGTTATGGAATGAGTTGAATTATTTCATCGAATTCCACTAGTCTGAAAGTGTTGTAGGTATAATATTTTCTACATAATATTGGTATCGAGTTGAGAAAAGAATAAATTGATATGGAAGTGAAAGGAAGAGAGAAAGAAGGAAGTAGTGAAGAAGAAAGAGCTTGAGAGAGAAGTGAAGAATTGACAAAATACCACCAAGAAGAGTGGGTGGAGGAGGAAATAGATAGAAACTTAGGGGTGTTGAGTTAGTTGTTGTGTTAAGAAACATTCAAAATAGGTCGGGGAGAAATAGAATTTTTCAAAGAGGAAAAACATTGGATGATGACAATGATGATGAGAGAGAAAGAGAAGTGGTAGCAGCAGAAGGAGAACAAGAAGAAGAAAGACCAGAAGTAAAGATACTAAAGGAAGTCATGGGAGAAAATAATAAGCCAAAGATGAAGGCACTAGAGTATGGAGGGAGTTTTCATCCAACATAAGCTGATAAACTAGAGAGAAAATATGGATAAATACTTTGAATTTGAGAACATTGCAGAGGATAAGAAGGTGAAATTTGTAGTCACAAATATTATAGGACATGTTGCAGTATGGTGGGAATTTGTGTAAGAAGAAATACTAAGTAGAGGCAAAGAGAAGATCAAGAAGTGGGACAAGATGGTGGCAAGATTGAAAGGTAAGTTCATTCTTGCAGACTATCAAACTAGTTTATTCAAGAAGTTGCAAAATTTGAGATAGAGAGAACTAAGTGTAGCTGATTATACTGATGAATTATACAAACTAGCTATGAGGTTTGGTCATATACAAGATGATGTTGAAGAAGTGGCAAGGTATGTGAATGGTTTGAGGTTGAATATACAAGATGAAATCAATTTATTTCATTTGAGATCAGTAGAGGAATCATATCACAACTTTAAAGGTGGAGGAAAAGTTTTCAAGAAAAAAAAACTCAATATTTGAGAGGTAGAGGAAGAGGTCAACAATCAAGAAGTGGAACAAAATCAACAAAAAATAAATGAGGAATAAGGGAATATTTCACAAACACAGAGTTCTTCTAGAGGTGGATACTCAAATAGAGGTAGAGGTGGATATGGAAGAGGTAGAGATGAATTCACTGACAAATGTTTCAAGTGCAACAAATTTATTGTACATATATCAGTTGAATGTCCTAAACACCCACAAGAAAGCATCAATAGGGATAATGAAGTAAGAAACTAGAAACACATGCATATGAAGAGGAGAGTGTAACATCACCATCCTTGGTAGAGGAGCCTGAAACTAGAGAAGCATTGATGATGAGAAGAGATTTGGTGAATGCAAGAAAGCATGAAGAACCAGTGCAAAGGAGAACATTGTTTAGAACCATATGCAAGGAAAGAGGTAAGTGTTGCAAAATCATTATTGATAATGGTAGTACTGATAATTTAGTCTCCAATGAAATGGTAGAAAATTTGAATTTGAAGAAGATAAAGCATCCACATCCTTACAAAGTCTTTTGGGTTCAAAGAGAGCATCGGTGTTAGTGAATCAATAGTGTTTGGTTGATTTTCAAATAGGTAGATATCATGATTAGGTGTTGTGTGATGTAATGCCCATGGATGCATGTCATCTTCTATTGGGAAGACCATGGAAATTTGATAGGAAATCCATCCATGATGGATGGGAAAACACCTATACATTTGTGAAGGATGGAACTAGGCACACCTTGAATCCATTAAAGGATGAGAAAGCATGGAATGGACAATAGTCAAGAGTGATGTTCATGGGGTTAAAGTCATTATTTCAATAGGGAAAGGAAGGTGGAGTGATGGAGGAAGGAGATAACATAATCAAGAAGATGTGGAATGGATAAGTGGAGAAAGGGAGTATCAAAACAACTTGTAAAAAGAGAGTGAATGTGGAAGATGAAGGTGCGTATGCAGATTATGTTGAGAAGAAGGGTATAGATGTAGCTAAGAAAGGAGGTGATTCAAATCATGAAGGATAAATGAAGTAGTCACACCTAGAAGGGAGTGAAGATTGTTAATCCTAGAAAAGTGACTAAGTCCTAGAGCGAGAGGATCAACGTGGGGAAAATTGTGTAGGAATAAGGTGCATGAGGAAGCATGTGCAAAGATAACTAAGTTATGCATGGAAAGCTTGAATAGTTAACTAGTTTTGGAATGAAGGGCTGAAGTTAGACATCGAGCACATAGAGGTTTGCACGTGGGAGAAGAAAATGGTTTGAGACTTAGTTAGATTTTAGACCATGGTTAAAGTTACGATAAGGGACACATGGAGATACGACCAGATTTGGTTAGAGATAAGAATAACACATGGATACTTTCATCCCAAGGAAATAATATTCTAGGCTATGGTTATCATGATGGGATTAAGATCTGTAAATTAGAGTTAGTTATGGTTTAGCTAGCACTTGCATGTTTAGGGTACTCGAGTATGGTAGGGTATGATGACATTTGGCATGTGGTTTTCTCTTAAGTGATGTTGAAGTGGTAAAGGAGAGCTCCCACTCTATTTAAGAATTAATTTGGATCTAAAACAAATGATGCGAAGAAGATGTGTCATGCAAAGTAAGAGATGTAAGACATAATTTAGATGCATAGAAGAGAGCATGGATAGAAATCTTGAGTAGAATCATTTTGTAGGGTTAGGATGCTATTTCTTGATGTATTCGGTCTATTATGACCCTTTTGATGTAATCAGCTCTTAAACAATTGTGAATCAATATATAAGGTGGATTGTTCTGAATATCTATGTTTATGGGTCCAAACCCTTGTGTTCTTCATATTGCTCATGGTTCAGATCTGATTCCTTTGTGTTGTTATAATGATTACATTCATATTATGGTGCATATGTGCTTGGATCTAGTTTCTTTACCTCTGTGCTAGAATGAATGTATGTATTTATGTTTCTACAATATTCCTCCATTAATGGTGAAAATTCTTACAAGGATCACATAAAAGAGGGGCTTGACACCTTCTTACACCTCGTGAGTGCCTAGATTCGAGTCAGTGGGTGATGTGTCAGTGCACCCGAGGTTCAAAGGAGTAGGTAAAAGTGACTACATTTTGGTTCCATTTCCGAGACCTCTTTTAAAGCTATTGTAAGAATGGTGTGTGATGGCAGAGCACTTGAATTTGGCCAACATGGATACTTATCTTAAGAACATGGAGGATGAGTTTGCATAGAGATTCAACACTAGACCTGAGTTTGATGCACGTACATGGGTAGAGGAGCATCATATCATGAGATTTATGAAATGTTCTTTTGTTTTTTTATAATAGAACTGTATGAATGGTTTTTGACATATGCATCAAGGAGGAGTTAGTACTATTGACTTCATATTTAGACCTAAGAATATTTTCAATGACTTCATGATGTTGATATGATCTGGACTCATGTTTTTGATCATTAGTGGAGTGGTGTGTTGACTAGCTACACATTGGAGTACATGGTTTCTACATATTATTGCCTAGAGATTACTGAGTTTGAGTTCTTGTGAGAACCGAGAGGATATTTCTTGTGTGCTATACCATTAGCCATTAAGATCTTGATCATCACTCTGAGTTTAGAAGTGTTTCCTATGGCTAGCTAAACTCCCACTAGGTGCGGGATGTGGAAAGAAAATGGCGGATCCTATGGAAGAAGTAGAGAGAGAGGAGAGGAAGCTCAAGTATAATGAATCTCGGGAGAGGGAATTGGTGAGACAATGTGAGATTGTAGGAATGATGGATTTTGGAGGCGAGATGTTACAGAAGAATTTGAGGTTCACACAGAGGACATTGAACTTTGAGCATTTTATGCTACCCTATCTCGTAAAAACACAAAGGAGAACCCATCGGCTTCTTATGAGAGCTTGTCGAGATGGAGAAAGGAGATGGATGGTAGGTGTGCATTTGAACCCACTTGATGACTAAACCCTTATGCTTATTTTTATAGTCTCTGAGACAAGTATCGCTATTCCAGTTGGTGTTAGTATTGGTAAGCAAGTAGCGTAAGGCAGTTATCATTTCTCATTGAATTCATTTATGACCTCACAACTATTTCTTGTGTTTAGTGGTATCCCATTAGGTGTGCCATTTTTACAAGGTGTTGGCTCGCAGAATGTGGGTATCATATCTAGAAGTAGTTTAACTTCATAGACTATTGGATCTTAGTTTAGCTCAACCGTGGGAATGCAAGGTAACACTACTTCAGGCCCTATACCTACTACAGGAGGAGGATCTAGAGGATTTGGTGGATTTGGAGGGTTAGGAGTTAGTAGAACTAGTGGATCTGGTGGTGGAGGAAACATAGGAGGGAATCAGGGTTCTGGATCTGGTGGAAAAGGACCACAACCCCATCAGTAGGTATTTTATGAGATGTCTCTTCATTTACTTGATTATAAAGGTGTTGACGATGTTGTAAAGCATGTACACAAGTATGAATTGCTATGGTGTGCTAAGGGGATCACTACCCCAGAGCATAAGGCAAGCCATTTTTCAACTACGTTGCGGGCATGTGCATAATTGGTACCGAAAGTATGACCCATATCAGACGGTAGTGGATTATATTGCACTATGTGATGCCTTCTTGGCATAATTTCATATTCTTGAATTTGAGAAAAAGAGCATCAATGCACTCAAGGAGATTCAATAGGGTATGGCAGAGAGTGTGCGGGAGTATGATGCACATTTTAAGAATCTTTTGTCAAAGTTATCTTATGATATCCATCCCTCTTAGCATGCTTAGTGGTTCATTAGAGGCTTGATCACACTTCCAGACAAGCACTTTCATATAAGACTTTCATGGATCCGCACAAATCCTTGGAGGTTTTTTTGTGTGCCGAGGACATGGGGAGCATTGATACTAGGGTAAGTCCCTTTTTAGAGGCACATATTGCTTCCATGGCAAAGAAACTTGAGAAGTTTTCTACAAATTTAGTGCATGAGAATTGTAATAAAATTTAGTGTATAAATTGTGGAGTATAAGGACACACCAAGGATAGTTGCCCTCGAAATTCGGTGCATGCCATGTCGTTTGAATGAAAAATATGTCATGGGGATCATGATCTAAGTAGATGCCCTTTGTTACAATGCATGCTCCATAAGAATGTGTCCTACTATTGTAATATTTTTACATCTACCACTCATGATACTAAGGACTATCGGTTGATAGACTAGATTCATGATGTAATTGATATTGGTGTGCACTAGGCCAACATTGTGAACAATTATAAAAACAAGGGTCAAAACATGAAGGGTGTGAAGATGGTGAAGGAAGGGGAAGAAGATTTCACGGAGGATTTAGAGGCCATAGTGGTCACGGTAGAGGAATAAGTTACTTCCCCTGTGAAACTTATTTCAATTGTGGATCTACGGATCACTACAAGTGCAAATTCCTAGATTTGCTGCAATGCTCATGGTGTGGAAAGAAACATAAGTATGAGGAGTTCCCTAACTTGTATGATCACATGAGCCAGAATCAGAAGAAGGAAAAAGGCATGGGAATGGTTAGTGTGAAGCGTGTTGAACCTCTATTCATGCCTATGGTAGCGTCTAACCCTAAGTTGGAGCCTGTATTAGTAACTACATGCACTAAAGCTACACATGCCAAAGAAATACCAAAGCAGATGCCTCTCATTACAAGAGAAGAGGTATTGCATGGGAAGTACCCTGATCTAACTTATCGAAAGAGGTTTACCAAGAGACTATGGAGGTAATTAGGATCTTGCAAGGAGAGATCCAGTGCTTGAAAGAGCAGTTGTGGAAGTTGGAACATGTGAAGAATGCTGAGATCCCTCATAAGGATGTTGATGATGTCAAAGAGGTATGTAAGATGTTGTGCCAGGAAAATATCATTCCCTTGTTAGGAGAATGGTTGAGAGGAAAGGTACCACGCGCTAGATGCAAGCACGAGAGGTAGATCTTGCATGCTAATTTTCCCCCTCATAGTCTTGATTATGACAAAGAAATCACATTAAATGTGGTAGTTGATGGATGGATTTTGAGCAACATACTAATTGAAATAGGTGTAGAGGTAAATGTTCTTACTCTGGATGTGTGGAACCAGATGGGGAGGCCACCATTGCAACCATCTTCAAATGTGTTGTACATGGAAAATAAAACTAAAGATACACCCATCGGAGTCTTGAAGGATGCTTCCATAACCATTTAAGGGGCCAAGTTCACTTTGGGTTTTTTAGTCTTAGTAATTTATGAGGTAGATATTTTTCCATCCTTACTTATATGCCCTTGGTGTTATGCGAATAATGCTGATTTGTACTTCAACAAGGGATACATCAAATTTGAGAACAAGAAGGAGCACATTATTATTCCACTAATAGATGGTAGGTCTGTGCCCTATGTCAAGCCTTTAGGGGAAGAAGACATCAATATAATTTATGTGCACACCATCAGGGACCCATAGATTATTGAGCCATCAAGAGAAGACATCATTCAAGTACTTGAGTGATACGACTAGCATTACATGTGATAATTAGGTGCATGGGACTTATGAGTTGGTTGGAAGAGAATTAAAGGGCACTGTGACTTGTGTTGTCAAGGTGTGTTCCAGTTAGGCATCTGGGAGGAAGAAAATTACCAAGTTACATGGGAGAAGGTAACCCTAATGTCTTCTTACATGCTATGGAAGTCTAGTGGACCTGTGAAGTAGAACGAGAGGAATATGCTTATTTATACCTTGCACGTGATATAATCGTGTTGGTGAATGATTCATCGAGATAATATTATAGAGTGACACGAGGTAAGAATCATGTTCTTTGTTATATTTCTATGGACTAATGCACCTTCAAAGATATGTGACTATCATGGGAAGGAATCAACCTTGTATCACATTTAAGAATGTGAGAGAACCTAGATGGAAGGCTTAAAAGGTTTACCCCCCCTCTCGGGTGCATAAATTATATTCCACTTTACAGGGTTATACATGCACTTGTTATGTCCATTTAGAGTTACATTGTTGGATAGGAAATTAACAGGGGAGTTGATTTATAGGTATTATTAAGAATTTTAAGTATCTATCTTCTAAACCACCGATGAATGATGCTTTACAGGTAGTTAAGCACATTACTCTGGGAGATATTTCCAAAGATGAGGAAATCATCCTAGATTTGCTAGGGGAGCCTGATTTGGAGGTACACTTCAGGAAGGAGAAGAAATAGATGAAATGCGGTTTAGCGCACTTTTTGCCTAGAAAGGGAAAAAGGAAAATTGGTGTACTTGATAGAAGATAAATAAATAGAGAAAATTGATGTTGATCATATAGAGGGTACGTGTGAGATCTTGGATAGTGCGTATGAGAAGGCATGCACCTACCATGAGTCATTGAAGACAAAGAAGGTCAAAATTAACATAGAAGAAAACCAAAAGAAGCAACAATTGGTGATTAATGGAAAAAATAGGAGGTTTAAAAGATAAATGAACTACTACGAGAATTATAGGATTTTTCTCGCGTGGGTATCATGAGTTAAATTGAGTTCATCACTCATTCGGAGATATTTGGATTAAGTTAAAGTAAAGTGCATGCCCGCTTAGGAAGAGGCCTTATTGGATGAATCCTAATATGTGCATAAAGGTAAAAGAAGAAATTGAAAAGATGCTGGAATTTGGGATCATTAAAGCTATTGAAGAGTCTGAATGGGTTAGCCCAATGGTGATCAATATAAATAAAGATGGAAGGATATTTATTTGTGTAGACTACAGAGACTTAAATACTACATGTGTTATAGATCCTTTTCCAATGCCTTTTACTGAGGAAATCTTAGAGGGTGTAGTAGGGCATGAGATCTACTCTTTTATAGATGGATTCTCAGGGTATCACCAAGTAAGGATTGTAAAGAAGACCAGAGAAAACTACTTTCACCATTGAATGGGGAAGTTTTTCTTATATGGTTATGTCATTCAGGCTTAAGAATGTACCTGTTGTATTTTCATGCATTGTGGTACAAGCATTCCAAGACTTTATTCATAAGTTTCTACAAGTCTACCTAGATGATTGGACAGTGTATGGATTAGTAAAAGATCATTGCAAAAACTTGAGATTGATGTTTGAAAGATGTAGGTAGTTAAGTATCTCTCTAAAAATTAAGAAATGTGTCTTTGCTACTCCTTTTGGCACATTGCTAGGTCATATTATTTGCAAGGAGGGATTATTGGTGGACCTTGCCAAAGTTATTGTTATTTTGGGTTTGGAGGAGCCTGCCAATCAAAGCATAGTGCATGATTTTTGGGGCATATGGGTTACTACAGAAAATTCATCAAAGGTTATGTCAATATTTTTGCACCCTTAGAAGAAATATTGAGGCATAAAGGAATATTTCACTAGGATGAGGTGCAACAAGTGGATTTTGATACGTTGAAGGAGAAGCTTACTACTGCACCCATTTTGCACTTTCCCTCTTAGGACAAGCCCTTTCATGTGCATGTGGATGCATCAAGTATGGAAATTGGAGTAGTGTTAACATAACCTAGAGAAGGGATTATTGATCACCCTTTATGTTTTGTAAGCAGAAAGTTAACTCCAACTGAGTATAATTACACAACAACGGAGCATGAAGCATTGTCTATGATTTATGTGCTACATAAGTTTAGGCAATACTTGTTGGATACTCCATTTATCTTTTACATAGATCACATGGCACTTAAGTATTTGGTAAATAATCCCATGTTGTAAGGGTGCATATGTCATTGGATCTTGTTATTTCAAGAGTTTGACTTTTCAGTCGTAGTAAAACTAGGAAAGTGTAATTTAGGACCTAACCATCTTTCTAGAATTAATTCAGGTGAGGACGCGCAAAGAATTGAAGACACAATGCCAAATGAGCAATTATTTAGATTACAACTTGTGCCCTCTGATTTGGAGGATATTGCTATCTTTTTATGAACAGTGTGGTGCCTAATGGAATGAAGAGTATAGAAAGGAAACAACTTTCCATTCATGTTGTGCCTTATATGTTGATTGGTGGAGATATATAAAAAATTATTCGGGATGATATTTTTTTCTGATGGGTACTAGAACATGAGCATGTGGGTATTATGGAGAAATCTCACGAGGGATTTTTGGTGGACACTATGTAGGGTGAGCCACCGTGCGTAATATTCTGATGGTTGGTTTGCGGTTGGAGAAAATATATAAGGATTTCCAAGAATATGCCAGGGGATGTGATCATTTTTAGCACCTTGAGAAGCCTGGGAATAGAGATGAAATGTTGTTGAGGCTTATAACAAGTGTCAAACCCTTTGAAAAATGGAAAATTGATTTCGTGTGTGTTATTTCCCCACCGACGTGCAAGACAGGTCACGCTACATCATTACTTGTACAAACTATCTTACACAGTGGGTGGAAGCAACACATATGAAGGATTGCACTTGCAACTACTCTAGAAAGGTTACTTTGGGAGAATATCATAACCAGGGAAGGATTGGGATGATAAAGTCTCTATTGTACTTTCATCTTATAGAAAACCCTATAAGAGGATGAATAAAGCAACACCATTTCAATTGGTGTTTGGCGTCGAGGCTATTTCACCGGTAGAATTTATGTTACCATCCCTATTTATTGCGCGTGCATGAGGATTATCTAATGAGAAAGCACTTGAAGAGCACATAGAAAAAAACTCGATGCGTTGGATGAGAGGCACACCATAACTCGATGGAGCTAGAAGACGAGAGAAATCAAGATAGAAGGTTTGGCATGATTGGTACATTAAAAATAATAAGCTTGAGGTTCAACAAATGGTTCTTCTGTATGATTCCAAGTTTTTGTGCCACCTTGGGTAGTTCTAAGTGCATTGGTTGGGACCATATGTCGTGACTTATATACTTAACTTAGGTGCTTTCCAGTTAGAAGCTTTGGATGGCACATGGTTTCCCGATTTTTAACGGGAAAAGGTTGAATCCCTACTATAAATAATTTTTCTTAGTGTTTGTAATAAGGTAGTCTTTCCACTTAGATTATTTTCCTTTAATGCATTTTCCTTTATATGTGTTCCCTTTCATCGTTTCTATGATTTATCTATTAGTTTGGCGTGGTTTGTAATAAGCACATTTGTGCACCAAGATCTAATTACCTTTTAAGTGATTCCATGCACAGAGGACCATGTATACTTTTAGTGTGGGGTGGAGAGCATAGTAAGAGGAACACATTTGGAGCGATGTTTTTGGTGGTGTAGGAGAGAAAACAAAAGTGCGTGGTATCAGAGGAACGCACGTAGTAGAGGTAATAATGGTTGGAGATAAAATGGTGTTAAGAAATAGTTTTATGAAATCCATGTACAATGATGAACACACAGAGAAACATGAGGTAGGTGGTGGCAAGAATAAATACTTGGTATAAGATACAATGGTAGATGTACTTTAGCGATGAGAGCACATGTAAGGGATTTTGTGGTCGATGTAGTTTTGAGTGCTAGAAGGTTGAGGAGGTTACACATGATTTGATGCGTAAAGGAAACATGCTAGAAAAAATGCACGAGAGGAACGCTACTGAAAAATAAAAATTTAATGTGGTAAAGTACGGTGGTAGGTGGCATGGAAATTAATGTGGTAAAAAGTGGAAAACTATAAATAGGAGTCGAGGTAATTCATTTTCACCTTGCATTTACTTGTAGAAGATATCTTGCAAACTAGGGCATCCTTATGAGAAATTTGTGAAAATCATGTGCGAAGTGAAATATTTGAGAACCAAATTGGAACAGAGGACACATACATGCGCATAAGTGGTTGTTTGGGAATATTTCTTGGTTTTAATAGTGTCTTATGGAAGAAAGGGTTTCTAGGTTAGGGTTTGAGAAACTAGGGCACGGGTTTGAAGAATTTTCATAGAAGGATTGGAGCCAAGGGATTAAGTAGTAAGAAAGAAAGATACAAGGAAGGATTAACAAGGACCCAACAAGGAAAATGACACCAAGGAAAGGATCAAACATTTCACCCAAGAAGAAGGGAAAGGGAAAGGGAAAACCAGTCATGCGTTGACAAGTTTCAATGAAGAATGGTATGTGGAGATGCAATACCTAGATGGGGTATTATTGGGGATGGATTGGGTATCTCACGTGCGTAAAATGGTTATAAGTGATTATAACCATAAGACAGATACAACCGAGAAAGATATGACATTAGATCTTATTCACCCTATAGGAGAAAGAACAAAAGATGACAGACTCAGGTGTATGATGACTCCATGAAGAGGACATTGGAGAAGGATGGGATTTTACAACTCTATGAGTTTCCATTTTTCAGAAATCCTAAGAGATTATACTAGTGGCTTATGTCATGCATGCATGAAGATTACTTTTACTTCGTAGGAAGGAGGATGTGTATAACCCCACAGTTGATCTCTAAGTACATTGGAATTTTCTGCATAGGAGAGTCATTGGATGATGACTTGGGTGATAATGAGGCTATCAAGGAAACAAATAAGGCATATGAATACAAGAAGGGCATGCACACCTTTTATATTTCCAAGATCACTAAACCAATCATGAAGATGGGTGTGCACTGCTCACCAAGTTGAATGGACAAGAACAATGGACACAAGTGAACAAGAGATGGTTGAACATTTGCAGGAAGGTTTCAAAGGGGACCATCTACAACATCTCAACCTTCATTGTAGAGGATATCATTGATGCCATGTGCGATGGAGATAAAATTACATATGGTAATATTCTTCTTACCATTGTGTTTTCAGAGATTAGAGTGCTCGATGGGATGAATAACAACATTTGGGAGTACCCTAATGAGAACCCCTCCCCAGCTAAGAGGTTTGAAGCATATACTTGTGAAAGTATGATGCCTACATACAAGGCACACTTGGATAAGTGGTACAAGTAGATGTGTAATGCATTTGGAGCAGAGTGGAGGATTCTAGAGAAACTTCCAGCCTTGGTGAAGGATGAGGATGAATTTACAATATACCAGCAGTTCTACATTGGTAGGTTCACATTGAATGATGGCACCAAGAGCCCATGGTGTAAATTACCTTTTTCCTTCACAATGCAGTATTTTTAGAGTGCGGTTAATAGGTTTAAGGAGGATAAGAAACTGAGGTTTGATCTAAGTGAAGTAGATCGGATCACCATGCACTGCATAGGACACTTACATCCTCAAAAGTAAGTGTATGCAGAGAAGTATGTCTCTCATGACATACATATGCTAAGGCCTGTGACATTACCACTTGTAGGAACAATGGTGACAAGGGTGTACATACACCTAAGGCCTAAGTTTGAGAAAGGTGTGTATGTTGAGGATGATGTCTCCATCCTTGAAGACCCTTCCAAAAGGAAGAAGATAGTGACAAAGAAGAGAGATAGGGAGGAAACTACAATAAGCGAGCACCGAGCGTGCGTGTGGTTCGAAAATAGGGCACAAGTGTTAGGCGTGGACATGAGCACTTATGCTCATAAGTAACAAGTCCCCATTGAAGGATCAGGTCTGGTGAAGAATAACTAGCAGGGTACTATAGATTTGACTCGAGAGAGTGGAGAACGTGAAGGGTGATGAGACTGGAGAGGAGGATGAGGAGCATGAGTTAGAGAATAACCCCCTCGTATATAATGTACATCAATATGATGAATAATATTATGAATCTTCGAAGGGTTCTTACGAGGGAGAAAGAAGTGAAGAAGAAGTGGGGATGAAGGTGAATGAGACCCTGTACCTATCTCGGTGAACAGGAGAAGGAGGTGACGAGCATCATCAAGGACTTGGTAGAGTATGAGGTGGAGTGTAGTGTGGGATAAATAGAGAAAGAGAAGTATGGAAGCATGGATGGGGAGGAAAGCTTATTAGTTGGTTTCTTGAAGGGAGTGCACACAGTGGTAAGGGTGTGTCAATATCACAAGGACCCATAGTGACTTATGATAATGATCCAAACAAGGTCCTACATGTGTGTTTACAAAGCACAATGCCTACATGCCACCTATTCTATTGGTTTTAATTTGATAAAGATGGTGTGTACCCACGCACAAGGAATATGTTGTCATGGAATTTTGATTCCCATGTTGATGAGCCGAGAATTTAAATTCAATGCAGGTACATTTCTAGACACATCGAGCTCCAAGGAGGTAAATCCTATTGTGGATTCTCAACAATTGATTGATGAGCAGGCATGTAATGCATTGAACAAGGTGTCGGTGGAGGTCAAGTAAGGTTATTTGGGAGGAATAACATGATTAAATCATTGGAGAAGGAATTGGAGGAAAAGAATAAGGAGATTATAGAGAGGGACAAGGAGATAAAGGGAAAGGAGTTTATAATTGAGGACTGAGTTGAGAGAAGAGAAGGGGAAGGTGCACAAATATTACAAGAAAGCATAGCTTATCTCGTACTCCATTATTTTAACATGCCTAGATTTAGCCCCCTAAAAAGTATGAGTCACCTTGCACCGCTGCTAGAGGATTTGACATGCATCATCATGATGGAGAAGTAACCACTTGCACTGGAGTCAGCGAAAGAAGTTATGGCATGGAAGAAAGAGCAAGAGAGATTAAAAATTAAGGATACCATAACTCAATGACACTAAGCTTCTCGATTCAAAGTGAAAGTTGTGGCTCATATGGACGAATTTGTCTATGACAATTATGAAGATAGAGACAGGGTGGAAAGTGTGATGGTTGCTACACATGAGGCATATTTGAAGGAGTTCTAGGCCAAGAACATAGGAACTCGTGGAACATGACAAGATCCTAGCAAAAGGCTGAGAAAAATCTAAGGTGATTTAGATTTTAAGGACCTCTATTGAGAATAAAGTAAATGAATTATATCCCGGTGGAACATAGGATGGACGTGTTGATTTGAACTTAACAAGCAAATAAAGAATATATTTGACACATTTAAGGATAAGGGTGAAGATTTAACATTCGATGGGGTCAATGCATTGATAGGAGATGTATTCAAACATGCAAAAGTGAGGTTAATGCTTGGGATGAGATTGAAGCATCCTTGAATAAATCTTTCCCAATCCTTGTGCAACAAAGAGCAAAATTATTTTGTTCTTTGGCGTACGCCCGATCAGTCATTTTATTCTTCCATTCTTTATTTTTTTTATATCAGATTGTTTTCGAGGAAGGAAATCACGTTGAGTGTGGGGTAATGTTGATCCTAGAAAAATTACTAAGTCCCAGAGCATATGATCGGTGCATGAGGAAAAACAATGTATGAATAAGGTGCATGAGGAAGAACGAGCATGGATAACTAAGTTGCGTGTGTATAGCTTGAACAATTAACTTGTTTTGGAATGAAGGGATGGAGTTGGACATGGAGCACACAAATGTTTATGCACGGAGAGAAAAAAGGGTTTGAGACTTAGTCACATTTTAGACCACAGTTAGAGTTGGGATAAGGGACACGTGGAGATATGACTAGATATGGTTGTAGATACGACTAACATATGGAGAATTACATCCCAAGGAAATAATATTCCAGGATATGGTTATCATGATGGGATTAAGAGCTATAAAGTAGAGTTATTTATGGTTTAGCTAGCACTTGCATGTTTAGGGTACTCGAGTATGGCGGGGTATGATGACATTTGGCATGCGGTTTTATCTTGAGTGATGTTGAGGTGGTAAAGGAGAGATCCCACTCTATTTAAGAATGTGTTTGGATCTAAAAAAGTTGATGGGAAGAATATGTGTGATCCAAAGCAAAATATTCAAGAGAGACTTTAGATGCACAAGAGAGAACATGGCTAGAACTCTTCGAGTAGAGTCATTTTGTAGGGTTAGGATGCTATTTCTTGATGTATTTAGTCTGCTTTATGACCCTTTTGATGTAATCTAGCTACTGTAAATAATTGTGAATCAATATATGAGGTGGATTGTTCTAAATATATATGTTTATGGGTCTAAACCCTTGTGTTCTTCATATTGCTCATGGTTCAAATCTAATTCCTTCGTGTTTTTATAATGATTACATTTGCATTATGATGAATATGTGTTGATCTAGTTTCTTTACCTTTATGCTAGAATGAATGTATGCATTTCTATTTTTGCAATATTCCTCCATTAATGGTGAACATTATTACACGATCATATAAAGAGGTGCTCGATGCCCTCACGTGCCTCGAGTGAGCATCTAGTTTAGGTTGGGTGATGTGTTGGCGTGCCTGGGGTTTAAAGGGAGTAGGTAAACCGAATACAAATATAATATTGAAACATGCCTAAAACCAGTCAAGAAGACCAAATAGTGCAAAAGAAATAGGATACCATGCATGATAAGAACATAACAATTGAGTATGAAGGAGAGACTCCATTATTGAAAACTAACATTGTCATGGAAGTTGTGTATGCATGTCGGGGACTTGAAGTGAATAAAGAGAAATCATATAAAGATACATACTTCAAGACAACACTACAATTACTCAATTTCGAAGGTGTTATGAATCAAAGAGAGTAAAACGAAGGTTTCCACCATGGTTTACTACTTATAACACCTCAATAACCATCACTAATGACCATGAAACAAGTGCATAAATTAAAGCAAGAGATAGAAGAGACAATGTGCAGCCTTAGCATAGTCAATGAACTCATGAAGAGGATTGATTCAGAGGAGAGAAGACTTGAAAAGAGTAAGGTCCAGCCACTAAGGAAGCTTGGGGAAACAAAATTAGTCAGAGTGCATTCTTATAAGCTTATATGCTTTTGGAAAAGAAGAAAGAAGGAGCATAGATCAGCTTGCAAGCCAAACATCATATAAATATTCTTTACCCCCTTGGTAGTATGATGCAGGGGCATCACTAAAAGGGATAGCTTAGGAATTTCATAGTCAATTTTTGTTTGTATATGTCCTTAGAGTTGTCAAAGAATCATTCATGAATTCATTTTTGGTTACAGAGGTCAATAATTTAAATAAGGAGGTTTCCCTCCATTTTGGCATAGTTTGAAAATTTGAATTTTTGTAAAGCCATTCTTGGCTTCCTTAGCATGTGTAGGTGTCTTAAGGGTTTGATTATGTTTTCTAGAAGTTTTAAGGAGTTCATAGTTTTCTTGAGGGATCCATTATGGTATGTGGAAATAATATTATAACTCCCTTCTTATCATGTAACTTGCCCATAAGATGTCATCATGAGCCTGAAAGGGTAGTTACACTCAAGAATTCAAGCAAGGAGATGTAAAACCCACTCTTGTAACTATTTTGAAGCTATTGATCAATCACCACAATTAAAATTTGGAGCTCAAATTACATGCATCAGGAAAAGGACATTTTTTTACACCAAGTTCTATTGTCTTCAAGTCTTTACATTAGAGTGTTGAGTGTTGCATGCATGTGAATAAGCCACAAGAACGCACAGGTGAGATGAAGCTTGTATGCACTATGCTTTAGTTAATTTTTTAAATAATCATTATTAACATGATGACAAGAGAGAGGGTTAGAATCCTCAACTATAATATAGTGACTCATAGCAATGTCTAGGAATAAGGTAAAAATAATCAATAATTAATAGAAAATGTAAAATTAGATGTACCAAAAGGAAGTTAGATTATGTCCCATGTTGTGAAAGTAATCGATTCCTCATTTAGGAAGAAATCCATTGTTATTTCGAGTACAACCCTATTTGATTGTTAAAACCCCGATTTCAAAGATGATAGGGCGGGGTATCCCAAGGACAAATCATGTGTTTATGTGAATGTTTGTGGCTTGATGGTAAAATTAGAAGGTAAGAAACCTTTAAAAACTTGTTAAAGGTAGCTTGAGTCCTTGAAAAGGAATTCCAAGAAATATATGTGTAGTTGTAGCTTATCGTGTCCTCTCGAGACGAACCCTTAGCGTTTTAGGAAGTGGAAGCATTAGAAGACCAAAAATGCAAAACCAGAGCTGGAGACTCTTAACAAATCATCATTTAGGATTCCTTTTTAGGAATCAAGTGGAATTTTGTGTGGGATAGTCCTAAAGAAGGATAAAACTATGATAATCACACCCTAATCTTGTAGGTTGCATTAAGAATCCTAATTGAAATATGATACAAAGATATTTAGTAATATTATCCAAAAGAAAGACCCTTGAAACTTTGTTATCTTAGTGTTGGCCCAAATGGGTACCTAAGAAATTCATTTGTGTGAGAAATGAAGCTTTTAAAAAGAAGTTAGAATTGATTTTTCTAAGGGACATGCCTGGTAGGAAGAAGTAAACTTGAGGAAAAGGTTGTAAGGGAAATGGTACATGCATAAAGAGTTGAGCCAAACATATTGGCCCTCATCAAGACCTTGATTAAGGGTACTCAAAACACATTAGAACTTGGGTTGGGTATATATATATATATTTAAAATGTAACTCTCCAACCTTTTATTCTCAAGAAGAAAAATTCATAGTTTTATCTAAGGAGAGTAAATCAACCAAATCTTGTGCTTCTAATCATATAGGTGGTTGACATAGGCTGAGTCAAGGATTACGAACAATATTAAAGCCTTGAATGAAGGGATTTGAGACCCGTAGGAAGGATTTTTAGGTTCTTAATATTCCCTAACATTAAGAAAAGAGTGTATTTTTGTAGGTTATGGACTAAGTTGAAGTAGTTAATCTCATTCCACTAGTCTAAGAGTGTTTTAGGTATAACATACTATGCATAAGTGTTTCCCACCAAAGGTGCATTGTTGTCCTACGTATGGTATAGACCAATATGTTTCTTCTATCTTCTTCATTTTACCATTGGTTTTTCATAGTGCACAATAATGTATCAGGGTTTACCTTAACTAGTATATCGTGGTACTTAAACCGAGCCTAACCACCTCATCATGTGCAACCTAATCATCTTGGTGGCCCATCCCTTAACTTCACACTCAAACATCACGTACATTCCATGAGCCCAGTTATCATAAGAAACACTTTGGTAGTGTAACTTGCAAAACACGTATCTTCCCACTGAAGTACTCCTTCCTTCGATGGTTCCATATTTTCTGGATCACACACCATCCGTACATAGATTCTATTAATATTTTATTCACTTAAGGTCTCAACATAAGGCTCTTCCTTTAAATCATTCGGAGGTATGATCATGCACTCATCTTTGTTCTTAAAACTGATGTATCTCTTGTTAAATAAAAATCAACATTGTTTGCATAACACCAAGGACGTCCAAGTAATGTTGGAAATATTTCTTCTTTAGCAAGCTCTAATACCTCAAATTCCCAAGAACTTGGGTGCATGAATTGTAATGGAAAAATCCTTCAAAATCCCAATAGGCATACCCCTAGTTTTCTTCACCATAGACAATGCATTGGAAGATGGCTGCAATGTTGGGTTGCCCATCCGTTCCATACATCTATAATCAACACATTTACCTCAGTGTATATGTCTATCATAATATTACTTACCAACCAATCATAAATTACTGCATCAAGTGTGATATCCTTGTCAAATTCCTGATTCTATGGTGGAACATTTGCATGTATCATATGTTTCATACATTCAACTCCAATGCATAACACCTTCTATCACAACCATTCCCTAATAGTGGGATTATATTATCCTATCACAACATCTTGTAGAACTCCTTTACATCATCCAATCCTTCTGTGGGAGCTCAACATTATTCACATGCTCTCTCACTCACGCCTATTCTTTCAAGCATTGTATATTACCCTGTAGCTCTCTGATCACTCCCACAGTCTCTTGTTAGACCTTCTTCTGATGTGCAACATTTGGATACTTAAAATGTATAATATCTTGTTTCTAGATGAGAGGATTAGCATTCGAAGCCCACGTGTGCATGTTGCCTTTGTGTGCATAGTCATTAATAGGGGTTTTAACTCTGTATCATGAATTTTCTTAGGCATCTAATGTGTTAGTACTCAATCCAGGCCCCTAAATTGAGTTGGTAATTTTCTTAGACTCCCCGTAGATGTAATCATTATGTGTTCTTCATATTTTTCCCATTGCTTTAAAGTTCAGTATGAGTAAAAGAGAATAATCAATTTGTAATAAATTTTCATCCTTGTCAAAATAAAAAAGAAGGATTCTACAAAAATGTTATAGGGATAAGACCATAAGAATTCCTTGAGGAATGGTTACAATGCACTTCACATTTTATACAAGCCAGGATGTTCAAAGTGGATTGTCAAATGTCTACACCACCAAGAAATTTAAATGCCCATGAAGCAGAGGACACATGGTGAGATTCCGGGCCTCTCTAAGCCATTCAAGTTTCATAGACTTCAAGTTTGTGGAATGTACCAAATTCATACAATTTTGGGTCCGTGGTAGGGCAAAAAAGTTATTGTGGTTAGAGATAAACATGGTGGAGTTAGGGGATATCAAGATGGTGCAAGATCAATGGCCGAAGGTGGACACATGTCACCATTTCAGAATAGGGTGAGCAGATGGGCTCCCATGGATGTAAATTCTATGGAATGAGAAATATCTCATAAAGCTTTGGGTCCGGTGGGTTGGAAATTCAAGGCAATATACGTGGCAATATTTATATAGAACCAACGATGAAGTATTCCCAGATAGAAGTCGTGATTCGAAGGCCCGATCCCACAACCAATGAAAGGAAAACACGAAAGTAATAGATATCGACACTGTGAAATCCAAAGTAGTGTGGATCTTTCTCATTGGTTTATGTTTTGTACTCTGACAAGGCCGACACTTGTAAAGGTGCATAGAGCTTTCTCATTGGATCATGTTTCACGGTGACCAAGTACAAGTAAGAGAACAATCGAGAAGGTGAAGGTACGTGGAATTTTCTTATTGGATCACATTTCATAATGGAACATACCTACGCGCAAAGTCACATAACATAGAAAAGAAAAGGGAAGTAGACATGTAGGAAAAGATTGACCTAGAAACCAACTAGAGACCAACATGTGACATCTTGCATGGTGATCAAGATATATTTACATCTTTGCAAAGGTAAAAACATGCAATTGACAACTAATGAAAAATTTCTCTGAAAATCTTAAGCTTTGAAGGCCCAAAACATGCAACCTAACCATGAGGTATAAAGTCTGCAAGAGGGGTTGATAGACCTAAAATCTATCGAATGCAGATTATTCTCGCACTCGGATTACGTGTAATCCCATCACTTTGAAATTTTCCAGAATGACAACATGTTTCTGGTGAATGAGACCAAAGGACTAAAAGGGTTCCATATACAGAAGACATCAAGAGGTGGACATAGGTGACGGGATATATGGGTAATTGTGATGAAATGGAATGGACACAAGCACACCCGGTGGTATCACTAGCTATTAACAAATGCATGAAACCACTCCCAAAATACTAACAGAAAATTGGATATTTTTAGTTAGATAAAGTACATTCCCACTTTGATTAAAGATCTTTATTTATGAGCAAGGAGGATATTCACTTACTATTTTGGGGGGGGAAATCGAATTATAAGAACTCACCAATTTTTATAAATATGGGGGCTTGTCCTCATATCAAGGGGTTAAATTTTTCTATTTTGAAAAGGTTGATACTGTACATTTTGTTTTGTGAAATACATATGAGTTTAAGTTTCTCAAGCTTTTGATTCAAGGTGGTTGCAATGTAATACCATTGAAAAACATTGAGAGCATTTGATTTATGTTCCCTTGTCAAGATATTTAAGATTTGAATGGAATATATCTATTTATGAGTTTGATTTTTGTGTTCTGGGTTCTATATGTTGAATTGTTGATTGATGAGTTATGTTTTCTGCTACAATTTTGTGTTTATTTCTTCTCAGTGTAGTACACTAGATAAGTCCTTAATGGTTTTTCTTTGGTCATTAATTAAATATTTTACATGATCATTTACTCGTAATATTGAACATAATTCTAAAATCCTTACTATAACCAACTTGTTGAAGTTATTTTTTAATCCTTTGAGTGAATCTTGGGCATACGAGAATAGAAGTAGTAAATACTTTATTAGAATACTTACACATGATTTTGTGTCAAGTATTTTAGAGATTTTGTCAAATCTTTGCATCTATTGGGTATCAATGAATGTAAATCTTCCTCTGAAGAAATTATTACTACTTAATCGAGTATTCTCTACTATCCGAGAATAACAAGTAGTCTCGATAAGTATCATGTGCTTGGTTGAAAAAGATCCATCATCACATAAGATCTTGACTTTTGAAGTTAAAACTACCATAATTGATCCCACCCCCTCATACTAACTTCTATTTGTTTTTATTTCTCTATCTCTAAATATAATTGAAATTTCCCATTAGCTTTAATTCTACTATCAAGAGAATGTAATAACAAACGAACTTTGTTGTCTATAGTAACCCCTATCTTGTATGGTAAGCATATATGCCATTTTTGTGATAACTTGTGAGAGTGAAAGTTTTGAATTCACGGCCATGTTTATCTCATATTATTCCATCATTTGAAAAATAAAAGGGAACAAAGACCCTATCTCCCCCTCTACATTTAGGTTACCTTACGGGTCTTCTCACCTTGGTTCAAGACATGGCCAAAAGTAGTAGGATGAGGCCATAGCCTTAGTACATGCCCCTCAATAACCTCAAGGCTTGATCCCAAGGAAAGTGTTATACCCATCCCTAAATAAAAATGACATATACTACTTGGTCTACCACCATACAAGCATCCCCCTTCCTAGAGAATGTTTCCAGGCCACCAGGGGGTGTAAAATTGAGGACCAACACACTGATCATCATTTGTGTGTTATACCTTGATCATCCCCGCACCCTTTTCCTTATTCTTAGCATTACACATGTTCTCATATAGGTCCGAACAACATTCTAACTTATGTTACTTCCCACACCATGTGTAGATTATATTCTTTGGACACTCATGCTAGTAATGATTAGGGAACCCAAAAGTATAACATGTTCCTTGCATGAATCTCCCTATACCACCACAATGACCTCGGCCTCGATATCCTCCTCGGAAGCCTCCATTCCTATTATCCCCATTGTTGCACCCTTCATTATTTTTCCTTCCTACTCCTTTGATCCGCTCACCACACTAGTATGGTGCAACCCTATTTCAATAGCTTCGTGGATATGGTCAATCACTCAAAACAACCGTATCATGGGTATGGGCATCAAAAATATTACAATACATGGACATGTTCTTCTGAATTACGTGCTGCAAGAGTGGGAAATTCCACACATCATGATTCTTATGACAGAGATCAAAAGACTATAACAATGTGCATACATTCTGACACAAACAAATATCTTTAGTGTGTCCCTCCACATCACAATCTATGCACCATAACCCACTTTTAGTCTCATGCATAGAGTTGGAAAATATATTTTCAAATTGTTTGGCTATAACTATTATCTGTGTCCCCAAGAATGAGCTCACTCCAATATCAACACTCCCACCTGCCTCAACGCACATAGTTGCTTCCAAGGCCTCGTGTGGCTCCAAATAGAAATTAAGAGATAAATATATTCAATGGAATCAAAAATCCTCCAACGAACCACTTCCCATGTTGACTTAGATGAATATCATATGACAATTTGAACATGCATCGTACTTATAGCCTTTATTTTATATACCCAATTCCTAGACACACTATAATGCCTCTCGCTATGGTTATTATCCTTGATCACTTTTGTAATTGAAGTTATAAACATTTATAGGTGATTATTGTTTGAATAATGTGTACTCTTTTCAACTAAGTAATCATGTTTGTTGTAGATGATATGTTTATCTTCTAAAATTGGATACAATCATGCCATGATAATTCTGAATTTACAATGAAGTATTTTATATACTATTTATGCTGAAATTTTTAATGTATCCTGCGCATGTGGATGAAGGAAATAAATTCATTCTAATTCGTTCATTACCTATTTTTCAATATTGAACTTGTGCTTTAGTCTATTTGATTGAAAAATGTAGGAATAACCATACCTTGGATCAATTGCAGTGATCCAAGGCATGTATTTAATTTTATGATGTTTTGATCATTTGATCAAGTCAAGGTTAGAATGTTTGATTGCTAAACTCAGGCTTGCTTTGGGATCATAGGGGCATCTTGTAGCATCTTTAGCATGCACCCTTCTAAGTGATCTAATAACATCGTTTTGATACATCGCAAAAGGTAATGTACTTTGATTAATTTATTGGGACCTAATTAATCTAAGTTCCTTTGATTATTTATCCTATCCTTAACCTAAGTTAAGGTGATTATATTTATTGTGATGATTAATTCCTAGAAGGGTAATTAAAGGGATATCCCAAGTCTTGGATACTAAATATCATAAGATATTATATGAACTACTCCTAAGGTCCTAATCTTTGGTTTATAAACTAATACTATGGAAACCTAACGTAAGGGCGTCGAAATAACCTAAGAGGAAATTATCTTAGCTTGGGTGACAACTTGTTGGATGGCGGTGGCACCATTCCAAAGGCATTTTGAAATTTTAAATGTGGCATTTAATATTTTGTTGCCGTTAATTTTGGAAAAGGCATGAATGTAGTGGAAAGTGCTGAGTTGTAAAATCTACTAATTTTGTTTGAATGCAATTTTTAATTATTATTTATAACTAACAGTGAGTCAACATTGGCGGGAGTTTTGGTGAGGACATTGACAATACTATTGGCATTAATGAGCCTCAACTTGAGCAAAAACCACACGGGGAATAGTAGAATGGGTTGGAGGAAAAAGAAATGGTTTGGCTTTATTGTGCATTCAATTTTTTTGAACTTTCAGTTTGATTTTGTTGCATGTTAAAAATCACCATTGTATGGTGGAAATAATGGCAAATTTTTTTGTGGAAACTATAAGAAGAAAATGGGAGAAGTTACAAAGGCTTTGTTTGGCATTTTTGTTGGAAATATTTTAGTGGAATATTTGATTGAAGGTTTGAAGCAAAGAAGAGAAGCCAGGAGCACTACCATGCATGATAGGCTCTATCTCTTTAAGATATCTTGCTTTTATTTAAACATTTTCATAAAGATAACTCTGCTCTTCATGAAAATGTCTCTGAGAATAGTTTCTTGTGTGTTGTTTACTTCTTCTTGCTTCTGTGAATTTCTTATGGATATGGTTTCTTGTGGATATAAGTGATACAATGGTATGAGGTTGTTATTCATGATTCTGGGTTTGTCTATTGTTGGAAAAATAGTTGTGTTTGCAATATATATTAAACTATGAATGATTGACATGGGAAGATTGTGTTATATTATCTTTGATAGATAAATCTCCTTGTATTTGTAATTTGTTGGCGTGAAATGAATTCTCAGGGTTCTGGAGAAAGTCTTTTTAGGATTGTGGTAATGACCTAGGTTGTCGTTAAAATGGGTATGGACAAACATTATTTGGGTCGACTTTTTATAAAGCATGTATGGGATTTCTATATCGGTTTGATGGTCACTCATTTTGGCTTATATTTGTAACTAATATTTTGATCTTTTTGTTATTTTTATGTAAGTCTAGTCTCGACCCATACTAGGTACTCTCGATTGAGGTATTTTGAGCACTGTAAGTGCATAATATGAAGGTGTCTGATGGATTTTTCTATCTCTATCATTTTAAGTTACATTTTTGTTTATTACCCTTCATGGGTGGATTTGTTTTGGAAATATGGACTGGTAAATCTCTCTCTCTCTCTCTCTCTCTCTCTCTTGTTGGTTGTGTTTACTTTGCATGATTACCCTTTTTGGGTTGGCTTGAGATTTGGAATCTATTGAGTATTGGTCACTCTAGGTCATCGTATTATACTTTGAAATGGTTTTATTTCATTATTTTGTTAAACATTCTCTCGAAGAACTATTACTCTTTAAAGCATCATGAGTGGGATATATTGGGTTTATATCTGCTCATGTTCAACCTTGTAGATTCTTGTGATTTGGGTCATCAGTTTTTATAAGAAACATTCTACATAAGAATCGTTACATGTTTTAATTGAATGTTTAATCCCTGTGAATGTCTCATCGATACTGACCTTGTATCTTTGGTTGGTTTGAAACATTTATGTGGTAACTATTTCTCTTATTGAGAATTCATTTCGAGTGTGAATGGAACCTATGAGTTACTGTGATCATTGTTAAAGGAAATTTTTATTCTTTAAACTTGAATATTGATCTTTTCAAGTAAAGAATATACATTGTGATTTTGTTCCTTGGGCTGCTCAGCCATTATTCAAGTTTTAGGAAAGGGTTGCTTGTGTATTCGACAGTAGCTTGATCAATTGAATTGTATTCTTATGTTTTGAGTCTCTTTTTCCCATGTCTTGGTTCAGTTGATATGATTTGATCAAATGGGTTTTATAAACTAGTTCATTTTGTTAAGTCAAACCTTTCTGAATTCTTATCTTGTGTTGATTCATTTTGTCATTAGCTAGAGTAACCTCTTGTAGGAATGTATAGTGAGTACACCCGGTTCTTGTTGAGTTATCTCTATTTTTTGGCATCATTTTATGGATGGTAATAGAGATTTGGTTAGATGAACTATGGTGGTAGCATCTTGTTCATGTCAATTAATTCATAATTTTTCCTAAATACATTTTAGATTGATTGATAAGGAACTGGCTATGATTTAGTAGAACTTTGGCTTGGTGAATTAAATTGAAAAGAATGAGGACAAATCATGAACTTTAATTAATTATCTTCTTATAGTTGGTTACAGTTTGAAATGTTATCATGTTGAAATGATTATCATTATTGTGACATAGATGGAATTAAATTTTGTTGGATTATTTAACTTCTTTTATGGACAATTGATTCTTAAATAGATTTAGTGACGTCTTTCTCTATTTCTGACATAGTGGCTTTTTGGGTAGTTTATTTTATTGATCTTATTTTGAGTACTTGGAACATTTTCATAAATAGTAGGGTTCCTTTTATGAAACAGTTAGATAAAAGCATATTGTTTTAATGTTATAGTGCTTATCATGCTCAGTTCTTGTGAACTGACTCATGCTAACAATTTTGTAGATGGACTTCATGAAAAGTGAAAGGAGAAAGACTTATAAAAAGTTACATTTGTTTTTATTAACGAATTCATTTTCTTCATTTAGATGCTTTATGTATTGAAATTCTCTTGAAATGAACTTGTTGGAGAAACTATGAGGATGTATTAAATTAGTTTTGTAATGATGAAAGAAGTTTTCTTATAAAATTATGGAATACTTATTAAGTTTGGAGTGAAGTGAACTCTCTTTTTGATAAATGAATTGTTGTGTGAAGGTTGTTGATTTCTGATTTATTCTAGGGTCATATATGACTTAGATTTGATTAATATTCTTAAATATTAACATGCATGATTAGATTTTATTAATATTCTTAAATATTAACATGCATGGCTTAATGGATTCTAAGGTATAGAATAATGCTTGGATAAGGAACTATATATATTTCCGACTCAATTCATTTTGGGGTAATGATATAACTATGATGATTATGATTTATTGACCCTTATTCGAAAGGATAATAAGGATAGTTCTATATAGTTGAATGTGACATTCTTATTATGAATCTACTCTTTATGTTTTCATATTTCATGAATAGGACAATAGTCCTTAATTAGGAAGAAAATGATACTTCCTTTTTATCATTAAATCTGAACTAAGTATGTTTTCCATAATTATGTGATAAAGTATAATCATCATTGATGATTGGTTGTATGCTCTACTTTATGAAAATGATAAATGGAAATTGGAAAGCTTAAAATAATTAGTAAGATGGATTTAAATATTATGATATCACTAAGTCTAATTAATAAGCTTTCAATCAAGATTGTTTACATTGCTAAACAATAGTAAATAAACTTAATGATCTTTCTTACTTGATATTGAAATAAGATTTATTGATAAAAGGAAATAATAGATTAAGATTAAAAGTTCATATGCTTGAATGCAAATTTTATTTGCATACCTTCAACTAGTGTAAAAGTACATTTCAAATCCTTTATTGGGATCAATTGTACTTAGTGGACCCTTAGGTGTGATGTTTATCAATTAATTAAACAAGATAATAAATTGAAGGTTAATAATCTAATGTTTCTTAAGTATGTTAGTGCATTGAAAGAACTTAGTAGGTTGTTGTAATATAGGGGTTGTCGTAGAGTACCCTCATAATGATGGGAGTCATTATGAGGATATTGTGATGCAACCAAATATGCTTCAACACCCCACTTAGTTCAATTAACTCAATTGACATAAGTGGAAATTCGGTTCATAGTTCTACTCTAAATAGAGATAGACACATAGACTAGTGTAGTGGTCAACTCATGTTGACTTAGGGTAACTAAACACACCCAATCAATGAGATTCGATTGAGTATGTCTATTTATCCTTAGTCACCACAATTAAAATGCAACACTAGTGTATGTGAGCTGCCCCTATTTAGTGTGAAACTTTGACTCGGGTTTGGTTGAAAAAATTCAAGGAAGACCAATCTAGATAACAGTTTGAGTGGGGTGAAAGAAATATTCCTTTCAACGAGTATGTCATCTTGGAATATAAACATGTTTAAAACTTTGGCCAAAGTATCGCAAACCACTGGTTGTGTTGTCTTATGTCACCTAGTCTAAGAATGTGATATTACAGATGAATATTAGTAACATAATTTAGATAAGATTCTTAGAAAAAACACTTATGTGACTCGTAATGGGTAAAATAACCAAAGTATACATGGTATACATGGAAAAAGTTAATTATGAGAGATCCTTTTAATACCGAGTCATGAAATGAGAGATCGGTGTTACACCGAGTCATTACAACTTTCATATATGGTTTTCTATTATGATATGGATTGGTAATGGAATGTGTTATTTGAATTTTATGAATTTAGAATAGAGAAAATTATGTAAAAAAACATTCCCTTGTTTCTAAGTCATAAAAAGTGGATGTTGCATTTTGGTATCGATCTCGAAGGTTACATCTCTTGGACTTATTGCGTCCATATCTGATAAAAAATTAATTTCTTATTAACAAAAATGGTTAGAACAAGGGGAGGTGCTGTAAATAATCCACCTCCAGGTGGAGAGGTAACTACCACACAAAAATTTGATGAGATTCTTGTTGCTTTGTTGGACACAAGAGATCGTCTTGTTGTACTTGAACAACAAGTAATGGGTAATGAAGAGGAGGAAGATGATGTTGATAATAACAATCAACCACCTCTAGGAAACAATGCCGATGCTAGAAATATGGGCGTTGGTAATGAGAATGCAACAAATAACAATGTTGGTAAATGCCCATAATAACACTGTAAATGCGAATGCAAATGTACCTAATCCACTTGAAAATAAAAAGGTAAGATTAACAACTGAACTTACTAATGACATAAAAAAGATAAGTTTTCTAAATTTTGATGACAATACACTAGGGGATGGGTATGAGAATTGACTCAGCAAAATGGAGTACTTTACAATAAGGAATGTCTTGGAAGAAACAAAGGCAGTATGGTGAGCTTACCAATTTTTCCCATGAGGCATCCTCCTGGTGGGACAACCGTAAGGCTAAAATGAATATTGATGAAACAAGCATTACATGTGATCAATTTAAGGGATAATTTAGGAAATGATGGCTATCATATCTCTACTATGATTTGAAAATGATAGAATTCCAGAATTTAGTTCAAGGAAAGTTAACTATAACTGAGTACTGGAGAGAGGTTTACCAGACTTCTTAAGTACGTTCCACAGTATCAAACTGACGAAAACTTTTTAGGATACGCAAGTTTATTATGGAGTTGAATCCTATCATAGGAGGAGAGGTAGATGTGCACACAAACTAACTACCATGGAAGGGGTGTAGAAAAATCCATAAGGCAAGAACAAAAATTGAAGGAAATTTCTGCACATAAAGAGGAGAATCAGAAGAAAATTTCCAACTCTTCTTCATCACTTGCACCTAAGAAGGTGGCATGGAAAAAATTTGGAGTTAAAAACAAGTTTGTGATTGATAACAATAAGAAAACAACAACAAATAAACCTGTTGTGAACATTAGAAACAATTTTGTGAAGAATAACAATAATGGGCATAAATCTTATGGAGGTCAAAATAGTAATTTCAAGACCGAAATAAGTTTGAACCAAAAAGGGGACCTATAGGGGTTGTTTAAACTATGGTAAGGATCACTACACAAATCAATGCCCTCTAAAGAAATATGACAACAATCAATAACATAAGATACATGTTGCAATAGTTGATAAGTAAGCTGAAAAGTAAGTTACACCCATAGAAGTGCCAGGTAAATTATTTGGTACACCTGTTACTATACTTTTTGATACTGGAGCTACATAATGTTTTATTTCTAGTAAATTAGCTACAAAATTAAAAATAAAAGCAAGAATAATGGAAAAATATTGGATTGTACATTATGGTAATAATGTTGTCCATACTATTAGTAAATGTCTTTTTGGAGCATTCTTAGAGTTACCAAGTTTTTCAACTGAAGTAGATCTTTATGTTTCTCCTTTGGGGTCATATGATGTCATAATTGGTGTTAACTGGCTTGCTGATCATAAAGAAAAAGTTGATTGTTTTGAAAAACACATTAGATGCCTTGATGATCTATAGAAAACAACAGACATTTAAGGGGTAAAATGAGAAATTTTAGTTAGGAAATTGTCAGCTATGTAGCTTAAGAAGGCAAAAAACAAAGGTTGCACGTTATATGCAGTAAAAAATTCTGAAACAACAGAAGAGGGTAGTAATTTCTTGGAAAAGTATCCATTGTTAAGAGATTTTAGTGATGTATTTCCAGAAGAACTACTTGGTCTTCCGTTGAAATGAGAATTTGAATTTACAATAGAAATCAAACTTAGAATTGAACCTATTTCCAAGGCACCTTATCACATGACTACAATTGAACTGGTAGAAATTAAGGCACAGTTACAAGAATTGTTTTCTAAAGGCTTGATAAGACCGAGTGTCTCACCTTGGGAGAACCGGTAATTTTTGTGAAAAGAAGGATGGAACACTTAGACTTTGTATTGATTATAGAATGTTAAACAAAGAAACAATCAAAAATAGATATCCACTTCCTAGAATTGATGATCTATTTGATCAGATGTGTGGTGCATCAGTTTATTCAAAGATATATCTTTGTTTTGGATATCATCAATTGAGAATTAAATATGAATATATTCATAAAATAGATTTTAGAACAAGGTATGGACATTATGAATTCACGGTTTTACCTTTTGGTTTGACAAATGCACCTATAAATTTTATGAATCTGATGAATAATATCTTTCAAGAATACTTGGAAAAGTTTGTACTTGTATTCTTGGATGATATTCTTATCTATTCTAAGAGCATTGATGAGCACTAAGAGCATTTGAAAATTGTACTTGAGATTTTGTGAAAAAGAAAATTATATGGTAAGTTGTCAAAATGTTCTTTTTATGAAACAAAAGTACACTATTTAGGACATGTCATAAGAAAAGATGGAATAATAGTTGATCCATCAAAGATTTCTACCATAATTGAATGGCCTACACCTAAAAATGTACATGAATTTAGAAGCTTCATGGGGCTTGACATTATTACAGAAAATTTGTTAAGGAATTTTCAAAAGTCACTACCCCAATTAATTTATTACAAAAGAAAGATAAATTTTTTGTGTGGAGTGATAAATGAAAATAAACATTTAAAAATATAAAGGAACAACTAAATTTTGTACCTATTTTGACTGTTCCAGATCCAAATGGAAGCTTTACGGTAGTTATAGATGCTTTCGGAGAAGGACTAGGAGGTATACTGTTGCAAGATGATCATGTTATAGCTTATGAGAGAAGGAAACTCAAGTTACATGAGTTGAATTATGCTCCCCATGACCTAGAGATTGCTTTCATAGTTCATGCACTTCAAGTATGGAGACATTATCTCTTAGGTAGACCCTTTGAGTTAAAAACTAACCACCTTGGGCTAAAGTATATTTTCACTCAATCTAAATTTGAATGTAAGACAATGAAGATGGTTAGAGTTTTTGTCACAATATGATTTTGACATAAGTTACATTAAAGGTAAAGAAAATAGAGTGGAAGATGCACTAAGTCATAGGAAACATATTTATGCACTTGTAACTTTGAGAACTCAGTTTAAGGATGAAGTAAAGAGTATCATGGATTCTGATTTGTATTTTCAGCAAGTAAAAACAACACTTGCTTTGCAGATCCTAATGATGTAAGATACAAAGGTTTTAACTTTGATAATGAAGGAATTTTAAGATATGAGAAGTGAGTATATGTACCTTCGGAAAATGATTTAAGGAAAATTTAATAATGGAGAGGACATCCCGGTGTTACAAAAATGCTTACTGATGTAAAACAACAATATTTTTGAAAAGGGATGAAGAGAGACATAACTGATTTTGTTTCACATTGCCTAGAATGTCAACGAGTTAAGGCTGAGCATATGCACCCAGTTGGTTTACTATATCCATATAACATACCACAATATAAGTGGCAAGTAATAAGTATGGATTTTGTTTAGGGGATGCCTATGTCTAAAAATAAGCATGATGTTATTTTAGTTGTGGTTGACAAATTAAAAAAGGTAGCTCATTTTATTGTTGGTAATCTTAAAGATGATTCACTGTTTTAGCAAAAATATTTTTACATGAATTTTTTTAGATTACATGGAGTACCTAGATTGATTATATCTGATAGAAACCCTAGAATGACATCTTGTTTCGGAAAACACTAAATGCAGCCTTAGGAACAAAACTAAATTTTAGTTCGCATACCATCCGAAAATAGATGGTCAAACTAAGAGAGTAAATCAGGTTTTGGAGGATATGTTACGAATGTACTATATGGATCAACAATATAAATGGGAAGAATACCTTCCTTTAGTTGAATTTTCTTACAATAATATTTATCATTCCTATTTAAAAATGACACCTTTCAAAGCATTATATGGAAGGAAATGTAGAAATCTAGTTAGTTGGGATAACATTGAAGATAGAGAGGTAATTAGACCTAAAATGCTTATTGAAATGGAACAACAAGTGAAAATGATTTGTGAATGATTGAAATAATATGTTGTTACCTTTGGCAAGGCAACCAAATTATCACCTCGTTTTGTGGGACCTTTTGAGATTGTTGAAGTGATTAGCCCTGTAGCTTATCACTTAGCATTACCTCCCACCTTATCATGAATGCATGATGTTTTCCATATTTCTTTGCTTAAGAAATACATTTCAAATTTATCACATGTATTAAATTGGGATTCCTTATAGGTCCAAGACCCAGAATAATCGTGGTTGAACCCATAAGAGTGTTGGAAACTCACTAGTTGCACTTGTGAAATCGTGAAATCAGTCAATGCAAGGTCCAGTGGGACTAATTTAATGAAGAAAGTGCAACATGGGAAAACCTTGAGGATATGAAAACTATTTTTCCTCATCTATTTGAACATAATTAATTCTGATTTTTGAGATAATTAAAGAATTGATTGAAAACTATCTTTAATTTCTACCATTTTTGGGTAGGTACTATAATTTGTTAAGTACTGGGACAATAATTTTGATGTTGTAATAAGTTATGAAAACTTAAATTTCTAAATCGGATTCTGTTTGAAAAATTTTGTGGATAAAAGAACTATAATTATGATTATTTTTCTTGTTAAAGAATGTGGATTAAGTTAATCATTGGGATGATGATGCTTTTTAGAGGGGAGGTATGTAATTCCTCTGCCATGGTTGTTATCCTTGATCACTTCTGTAATTGAAGTTGCAAACGTTGATAGGTGATTCTTGTTTGAAGATGGTGTACTCTTTTGAACTAAGTAATCATGTTTGTTGTAGATGATATGTTTATCTTCTAAAATTGGATACAATCATGCCATGACAATTTTGAATTTATAATGAAGTATTTCATATACTCTTTATGCTGAAATTTTTAATGTATTCTGCATGTGGATGAAGGAAATAAATTCATTCTAATTCATTCATTTCCTATTTTGCAATATTGAACTTGTGCTTCAGTCTATTTGATTGCAAAATGTAGGAATAACCATACCTTGGATCAATTGCAATGATCCAAGGCATGTATTTGATTTTACGATGTTTTGATCATTTGATCAAGCTAGTTAGAATGTTTGATTGCTAAACTCAGGCTTGTTTTGGGATCATAGGGGCATCCTATAGCATCTTTTGCATGCACCCTTCTAAGTGATCTAATAACATCATTTTGATACATCAAAAAGGTAATGTACTTTGATTAATTTATCTAAGTTCCTTTGATTATTTATCCTATCCTTAACCTAAGTTAAGGTGATTGTATTTATTGTGATGATTAATTCCTAGAAGGGTAATTAAAGGACTATCCTAAGTCTTGGATACTAATTATCCTAAGCTATTATATGAACTACTCCTAAGGTCCTAAGCTTTGGTTTATAAACTAATACTATGGAAACCTAACCTAAGGGAATCAACTAACCTAAGGGGAAATTAGGTTGGCTTGGATGGAAAGTTGTTGGATGGTGGTGACACCATTCCAAAGGCATTTTGAAGGTTTAAATGTTGCATTTAATATTCTGTTGCCACCAATTTTGGCCAAGGCATGAAGGTAGTGGAAAGTGTTGAGTTGTCAACTCTGCTAATTTTGTTTGAATGAAGTTTTTAATTGTTAGTTCTAACTAACAATGAGTTGGCATTGGCGGAGTTTCGGGGGACACTGGTAGTCCTGTTGGCATTAATGAGCCTCGACCTAAGCAAAACCTCCCGAGGAATAGTAGAATGGGTTGGAGGAAAAATAAATGGTTTGGTTTTATTGTGCATTTAGATTTTTTGAGCTCTTTGGCTCTGCATGTTGTATTTCCATTTTTCAAAATTTCAGTTCAATTTTGTTGCATGTTAAAATTGACATTGCATGGTGGAAATAATGGAAAATTTTTGTTGTGGAAACTATAAGAAGAAAATGGGGAAGTTGTAGAGGATTTGTTTGGTGTTTTCATTGGAAATATTTCAGTGGAAGCTTTGCTTGAAGGTTTGAAGCAAAGAAGAGAAGCCAGAGCACTACTAGGCATGATAGGCTCTATCTCTTTAAGATATCTTGCTTTTATTTAAACGTTTTCATAAAGAGAACTCTACTCTTCATGAAAACATCTTTGAGAATAGTTTCTTGTGTGTTGTTTACTTCTTCTTGCTTCTGTGAGTTTCTTATGGATATGGTTTCTTGTGGATATAAGTGATACAATGGTATGAGGTTGCTATTCATGATTCTGGGTTTGTCTATTGTTGGAAAAATAATTGTGTTTACAATATATATATTAAAATATGAATGATTGATAGGGGAAGACTATGTTATATTATCTCTGATAGATAAATCTCCTTGTATTTGTAATTTGTTGGCGTGAAATAAATTCTCAGGGTTATAGAGAAATTATTTTTAGGATTGTGGTAATGACCCAGGTTGTCGTTAAAATGGGTGTGGAAAAACATTATTTGGGTCAAATTTTTATAAATCCTGTATGGGATTTCTATATTGGTTTGATGGTCACTCGTTTTGGCTTATATTTGAATCGATCTTTTGATATTTTGTTATTTTTATGTAAGTCAAGTGGGTATTATCGATTGAGGTATTTCAAGCACTATAAGTGCATAATATGAAGGTGTCTGATGGAGTTTTCTATCTCTATAATTTTAAGTTACATTTTGTTGTTTATTATCCTTCACGGGTGGATCTGTTTTTTAGAAATATGTCCTCATAAATCTCTCCCCCTCTCTCTCTTATTGGTTGTGTTTACTTTGTATGATTACCCTTTTAGGTCGGCTTGAGATTTGGACTCTGTTGAGTATTGGTCACTCCAGGTCATCATATTATACTTCAAAATGGTTTTCTTTCATTTATTTTGTTAAACGTTCTCTCGAAGAACTGTTACTCTTCGAAGCGTCGTGAGTGGGATATCTTGGGTTTATATCTGCTCATGTTCAACCTTGAAGATTCTTGTGATTTGGGTCATTAGTGTTTATAAGAGACATTTTATGTGGTGACTGTTTCATGTTTTAATTGAATGTTTAATCCCTATGAACGTCTCATTGAGATTGAGCTTGTATCTTTGGTTGGTTTGAAATGTTTATGTGGTAACTATTGCTCTTATTGAGAATTCGTTTCGAGTGTGAATGGAACCTGTGAGTTACTATGATCATTGTTAAAGGAAATTTTTATTCTTTAAACTTGAATACTAATATTTTCAAGTAAATAATGTACACTATGATTTTGTTCCTTGAAATGTTCGGTTTTCATTATCCTAAAGTTTTTGGAAAGGGTTATTTGTGCATTCGATTGTAGCTTGATCATTTGAATTACATGTTTGTGTTTCACTCTCTTTTTCCCGTCTTGGTTCAATTGATATGATTCAATTAAATGGGTTTTGGAAACCAGTTTTTTTGTTAAGTCAAACCTTTCTGAATTCTTATCTTGTGTTGATTCATTTTTCATTGGCTAGAGTAACCTCCTGTAGGAATGTACAGTGAGTACACCCAGTTCCTATTGAGTTATCTCTATTTTGTTGGCATCCTTTTATGGATGGTAACAGGGATTTGGTTAGATGAACTATGGTGGTAGCATCCTGTTCATGTCAATTAATTTGTAATTGTTCCTAAATACCTTTTAGATTGATTGATAAAGAACTAGATGTGATTTAGTGGAACTTTGATTGGTGAATTAAATTGAAAAGAATGAGGACATATCATGAAATTTAATTAATTCTCTTCTTATAGTTGGTTACAGTTTGAAATGTTATCATGTTGAAATGATTATCATTACTGTGACATAGATGGAATTAAATTTTGTTGGATTATTTAACTTCTTTTATGGACAATTGATTCTTAAATAGATTTAGTGATGTCTTCTCTATTTATGACATAGTGGCTTTTTGGGTAGTTTATTTTATTGATCTTATTTTCAGGAACATTTTCATAAATAGCAGGGTTCCTTTTATGAAACAGTTAGATAAAATCATATTATTTTAACGTAATAGTGTTTATCATGTTCAATTCTTTGAACTGACTCATGTTAATAGTTTTGTAGATGGACTTCATGAAAAGTGAAAGGAGAAAGACTTATAAAAAGTTACATTTGTTTTTATTAACGAAGTCATTTTATTCATTTAGATGCTTTATGTATTGAAATTATCTTGAAATGAACTTGTTGGAGAAACTATGAGGATGTATTAAATTAGTTTTGTAATGATGAAATAAGTTTTCTTATAAACTTATGGAATACTTATTAAGTTTGGAGTGAAGTGAACTCTCTTTTTGATAATGAATTTTTGTGTGAAGGTTCTTGATTTCTATTTTATTCTAGGGTTATATATGACTTAGATTTGATTAATATTATCAAATATTAACACACATGGCTTAATGTATTCTAAGGTATAGAATAATGCTTGGATAAGGAACTATATATATTTCTGACTCAATTCATTTTGGGGTAATGATATAACTATGATGATTATGATTTATTGACCCTTATTCGGAAAGGATAATAAGGATAGTTCTATATAGTTGAATGTGGCATTCTTATTATGAATCTACTCTTTATGTTTTTAGATTTCATGAATATGACAATAGCCCTTAATTTGGAAGAAAATAATATTTCCTTTTATCATTAAATATGAACTAAGTATGTTTTCCATAATTATGTGATAAAGTATAATCATCATTGATGATTGGTTGTATGCTTTACTTTATGGAATCGATGAATGGAAATTAGAAAACTTAAAATAATTAATAAGATGGATTTAAATATTATGATATCACTAAGTCTAATTAATAAGATTTCAATCAATATTGTTTACATTGCTAAACAATAGTAAAGAAACTTAATGATCTTTCTTACTTGATATTGAAATAAGATTTATTGATAAAAGGAAATAATAGATTAAGATTAAAAATTTCATATGCTTGAATGTAGATTTTATCTACATACCTTCAACTGGTGTAAAAGTACATTTTGAATCCTTTATTGGGATCAATCGTACTTAGTGGACCCTTAGGTGTGATGTTTAACGATTAATTAAACAAGATAATAAATTGAAGGTTAATAATCTAATGTTTTTAAATATGTTAGTGCATTAAAAGCACTTAGTAGGTTGTTGTAATATAGGGGATGCCATAAAGTAGCCTTAGGAGTCATTACGAGGATACTTTGTGATGCAACCAACTATGCTTCAACACCCCACTTAGTTCAATTAACTCAATTGACATAAGTGGAAATTTGGTTCATAGTTCTACTCTAAACAGAGATAGACACATGGACTAGTGTAGTGGTCAACTCATGTTGACTTAGGGTAACTAAACACACCCAATTGATGAAATTTGATTGAGTATGTCTATTTATCCTTAGTCACCATGAGTAGATTGTAACACTAGTGTATGTGAGCTGCCCCTATTTAGTGTGAAACTTTGACTCAGGTTTGGTTGACAAAAGTCAAGGAAGACCAATCTAGATAATAGTTTGAGTGGGGTGAAAGACATATTCCTTACGAGTATGTTGTCTTGGAATGTAAACATGGTAAACATGTTTAAAAATTTGGCCAAAGTATCGCAAATTGCTAGTTACATTGTCTTATGTCACCTAGTCTAAGAATGCAGGATTTCAGATGAATATTAGTAAAAATATTTAGATAGGCTTCTTAGATAGAACACTTGAGTGACTCGTAATGGGTAAAAGAACCAAATTATACATAGTATACATAGAAACAAGTTAAACATGAGATATCGGTTTAATACCAAGTCATGAAATGAGAGATCGGTGTTACACCGAGTCATTACAACTGCATATGGTTTTTGTTATGAGATGGATTGGCAATGGAATGTGTGTTTTAAATTGTATGAATTTAGAACAGAGAACATTATGTAAAAAAATACCTTGTTTCTAAGTCATGAAAATTGGATGTTAAACACACTGACACTTCATTCGAGAGAGATATGAATGCCCACCCAAAGTGCACAAAGCCTACCAGGTCCCTCTTTTGTGCTATCTTGTCAAGATGTTAGCATACATGTTCCTGATTACCATTATCAAACATTTATTCAAATATAAATAATTACAAATACCATAAGGAAACACTTGTATAAATTTCACTATGTGACCATCATACTTAGATACATGAATTACCGAGAATTCATCACATTATCCATTCATAACATAAATATTACATCATAGAAGTTGAATACATAATAATAATCACCAAAGATTCATGTGCGCCAAGATGCTAGAGGAACATAACTCTATCATATCAATTGTTCCAAATATAATGGATTATATCAGATATTTATAAGGGTGGGTAATTTCCCTTCATAGCATATTCATTCTCAAAATAGACTGCATGCTCAAAATAGCCATGCGTACATCAATAAAGCAGTGCATGCTTTTCTATCAACTCTAATAATAGATTAATCTATAAATAAACTTTACTTTTAATCCTATTATTAGATCAATCCATGCATGAACTTTGATCTCCACTTTAGTTCTAAAATATCTCTTTCTTATCCCTAAAGTATTATTGCTTTTATCTTTACCTGGGTCGTACTCCAACTAATTTTCCTATTTTTAGTCTGTATAATGCGAAATTGGCTAAGTCCTCATTGTTCCTTTCCTGGGTGCATCCTACTTCAATTGACTCCCACACGCATCAATGCACCCCACTTACAGGCCTAACTATGCCAAACACCCTCTTGATACTTAGGCAATTCGGCCAACCAAACATTACCCCACACTAATTACATTGTCATCCTTGGAAATGGGGTTTCTCAACTTATCTCTCCAAGTATAATTAATAAAGAATGGAAGAATAAGGAATGAATATGCAATAGCAACATATTAAGGATGAAAAATATTTCAAGGCATGTCAGTGTCCTTTTCTTCTGCTAGTACTAAGATCTCAGGGTACTCCTTATTGATATCAGCCTCTAACTCATTCCACTCTCCTAACCCCCTCTTCACCTTATCTAGGACGTCACAAGTACCTTTCCCATGTCATCTAGGGTCATATCTTCCCCTTTATCCTTAAGTTCTCTTATGAATCCCTCCAGGCCTAAGATCATGCCTTCTATATAATCCATCCTTTGCACTATCAAGGAACCAAACTCATTTATTTTGTCCTCATGCAGTTCCCTTGCAGCCTTTAGCGTGTCGCGATTCTTCGCAACTACTACGGAAAAAAATTATTCTCTAATTAGAAACTTTTCCTTTTTGGCTGCTAGGACTTCATTCTCTTCCTCCACTCTATAAGCCTTATGGATCTATTCTAGATCATCACAATTTTATATTGTCCATCATGCTTTCTTTAATTCATCTTTCGAGTTTGTAGCACAACATCATATTCTACAATCGACACACTATTGTCTTCTTATCTCTTTCTTTCTCTCCCTTCACTTGCTCCTTAGTCTTGCTTTACATGACTAGTTTTTCCTTAAGCAAAATATGGATCCAATCTTGTAGAAATTGTAATGATATGGGGTAGGTATTTTGTGTCTTCTCATTGAACTCTAGACGTGCCTCTAAAATTTCACCCCCAATCTCAATAGAAAAGTCTATAATGTCCTTCTTCCTTTTCTCATCCCTTTTACATGCCTTAGTCAATTGTTCAATTTGTTTTGCATTATTTTTATTATCCTCCAAAGAACGTCTAAGAACATTTGCCTTATCCAAGTTCCTTTGCGCCACCTCTGCCACCATCTTCATCAAGGTGTTACTTGCCTATTCATATGTAAATTTGGTCGGATTTATTGTTATGTGTGCTACTTATGGTGTTTTATTCATCTTACACTTGATGCAAGATTCACATTTCACTTCAAACTCAAGTTCATCTATGTTTGCATACTCCAAGAAAGCTTCTTCCTTGTGCACATATTCACACCCTTGGGATCTATCAACTCCCATCCATATAATTCTTCATTTGTAAGGGTGCTCTGAAACCTTGCATGGATGATTTTTGAGGGATCATTAACATATCCCAAGTCAAGCATCTTCAAAATTTATTCTCCCTTATTCCTACAGACTACCTTCCCTTGGGAATATGTGTTTTTTCTCCTAAAAATGGGCCCTCACCTATCGTACCCCCATGCTCACCTGACGATTCATTTCCACTCTTATCTTTTTCCTCCTCTTCTCTTGTGGGACATTTCTCCTCTTCACACTCACTATGTAGGCCCCAGGATCATGTTGGGTTTCTTCTTCTCCAAGATCCTCCTCTCCTCCCATTTTAATAATCGGAAGTGCGGACTATGTGTTATGCATGGATTCCTCAAACACATATTCCTCACTCTCACCTCTAGGCACATGCTTGCACCTTCTCTTTGTTTTCTTTTGTGGGCTTTGGTTTGATAGGTGATAACCTGGTGAAACCTCCTAAGTGGTTCCACACCACTACCCTAAGGATTGGTTATTTTCAACTTCCTCCTACCACCCTGCTCATCTGTGCCACCTTCCTCTTTTTATGTCTCCCTAGCCTCTTTTTCTACTCTCTCTTCTTCTCCTTTCTAAATGGGAGGGATTTATTTTCACATCCTATTTTTACCTACATGTTTAGTTACCTTCTAACCATAATATAGTGCACCAAAATCCTCCATCTCTTCCTCCTCATCCCTAATTCCTTCCTCTTCTGTTCAGGGGAGTGGGCTCATTCTCCTGCAGGGTGCCAACTATGTGTCATCCTTTGGGAAACTCAAGGAGTTTGAATTCATTTTCAATATACTTCCCATTAACCAATTTAGGCTTAAGGTTGATGTATACCTTAGCCACACCTATCTTTCCAATCACCAAAGTCATAGAATTAATAATGATATCATTTGATATCATGGTTTCAATATATGCAGACTTACTCGATATACATAAGTCTTCCGAGTGTGTGGTATTCAAAATTAACTTTATATACATCAAAATGAAGTCTCCATGCTTCTAAAAATATATTGATTGAGTCTTGGAAATAGAAGACTGTAAAAGCATAAGGGAGCTTACACCATGGGATCCATTTACCTATCTTAATTTGAAATATTCCAATGCAGTAGTGTTAGAACACTGCAAACTCTTCCTCTCCATCAAAGGAAAATATTTTGGTATGCACCACTCATATTCAAAGGCCTCACACATCCTTCTATACCACATCTCCAACTTATTTTTATAGGTTCCACTTGTGGTTCCATCACATGTATATTTTTACAAATATCTCAGCAAGTGACTTCTTTTCTTCTTAGAACTACCAAATTTTATCCTTTGGGCCATCTAGAACCCCAATTTCTACGAACACAATAGACAAAAGGATAATGCCCCATGATTTTATCTCCTTTGTGTGCTTCCTCAATTATAATTTTTTTATATAAATTTAGAGAGGTTGTATACAATACCTTTTGACATTTTCTTTGCAATATGGATGCATTTCTTATTCACTAGCCCCAATGCTCCTAGCCATTGAACTTTGTTAAAATATGTGCAACAATTTTAACAACAGATTGGTTACCTTGTATATTTACATCTCGTGTCCTTTGTTACAGTAATCTATATCCATAGCGGTAGCTTCCATACCAACTTCGTCATCAAGATCACTGGAAATTTCAATTCTTGAGCTTCTTAATCTTGTGAGCTTTCTAATGAATGGTGCACGAGTGAGTCGTACTCTTCTACCATTGAAGTATAAAAATCCTCATGGACCCTTGAAATCAGCCATTGGTAGAGCCCCTATGGTTTTCCAAAATATTACAGCTCATAGATCAGTAAGATCCCAACTTTCTCCAAAATCTTTTTCCCTTCATCATCATAGATGGACTTATCATCTTCAGTGCATAAGTATATCTTTTTCACAAGATCCTTTTCTATCTAGTCAATGTTTACAGTGGTGCAGTGATTATAGTCACTCTCCTTTCTCTTTCTAACATGGAATTCCCATTCACGCCCTATGATAACTCCATTAAGGTACTGCATCTCATAAAACCTTCCTTTAGGTGCGTCTTTGACCTCTAACTCTGGCTTATTCTTCTGATTTCCACTTGTGGGTGCTTTAGGTGCTCTCTTGGGTGCCATTTCAACCTTTCACACTTTTCATTGCATTCTTCTGCTTCTGAAACCTCAAAATTGTGTGCCCTAGCTGCAATTTAAACCCGAGCTCACCAAACTCTTCTTCCACACGCCTTTCACTTGCTCAAACACTTCCCACGAAGGAGCTATGTTATGGCCATGCTCAAATTCACCTAGTTCATGCTCTTCTCGATTACAATCACACTTCATACTCATCACACTTCAACTCTCTCTTCCAAGGCTCAAAAACTCAAATATGTAAAGTAATAATAAACCCACATGCACCCCTTTTATATATTTTACAAAGTTTTCTACATTAATTTTCCTCACTACTACCATCATACTCCATATTTAATGACACTTTTATGGTTTTTCGTGTTTTTTGATACTTTCTTTCATGCCCTAGGCATAACCTTTTGGTGTGCCCTACTAATTCTCGACCATATAAATCCTTCATGCGTGCCTCCATGCACCAAAGTACACAATCTTTTATGCCTCATACTAAGTATTTTCCCATGTTGCTACCTACCTTGTGTTACACTGTGCAATCATCCTTCTACATGTGGTCTTTCATCTGAGAAAATTTCCTTAAAAACACCTTCATCTCAAGTACCTATAACACCTTTCTTTTGTGTGCACCATCCCTTCTAAGGACGTTCATATTCTAGCCCATATATATACCTATGTGCCAACTTGCATTAGAATCTTAGAAAAAATAGTTTCCTTTTTCTCCTATATCTTGTGCCACCCCACACTAAAAGTATGTGTGGTCCTCTACACATGAAATCAATAAATAGTAATCAGATTCCTACGCGCAAGCACACTTATTACCAAAAAACCCTAAACTAAATTAACAAATCATAGAAACAATGAAAGGAAACACATAAAAGGAAAATCTAATCTAAGTGACAATACTTCCTTATTAAAAACCCCAAGAAGACTTATTTATAGTAGGGCTTCAGCCTACTCCCATTAAAGTAACAAGGAAACATGGTTCCATCCAAGACCTACAATTGATGAACACCCGATTTAAGTATCTTCGTTACTATAAAAGGTCCCAAAAATGCACTTTTAATTTCCCTAGGTGACACGTAAACTTGAAGTCATACAAAAGAACCATCTTTCCAACTTAAAATGTCTTGTTGTTTATATGCCTATCATAACATGCTTTTTTTTGGCTTTCTTAGTCTTATGGATCCAACAGGAAATGGTGCCCCACTCATCTAACTACATCATTTTTTCAATGCACTCTTTAAAAAATTTCTCATCAGTCAATCCTCCCACACACATAATACGTAGGAATGGTAACATAAATTCAACAGGCAAAACAAACTTTGCCAAACACCAACTAAAAAGGTGTGGCCTTATTCAACCTCTTATAAGTGGTCATGTATGCCCAAAGTACAAATGACATTTTATCATCCCAATATTTTCTTCCAACATCACATATTTGTGTTAATGTTTGTCCCAAAATTTTGTTGAAATCTTCTTAGTACCATTTTCTTGTGGGTGATAAGGAGTAGTCTTATGGCATACCACCATAAAATATGCCAATATAATTCTTATTGTTTCATTTAAATATTTAGTTCCTCTATCACTTGTCAAGCTTAATGGATAACCATACCTACTAATAATATTCTCCCATAAAAATATTGTTGTTAGTAACGGCTGTACAATCCTTTGTAGGTGTTAATTCTACCTACCATTTTAGATAATTTGTGCAAGTAATAATATATCATGCGCCTACTCATGGGTGGTGAAATAGGATTTAAAAAGTCAATATACCACTTTTCAAAAGGCTCGGGGCATGCAATAGGCCACAATGGCATCTCATCTTTGTGTCCTAAGGTGTTAACAATGATCACATGCCTTGACATATTCTTTAGTATCCTTATATAAAGTCTCCCACCAAAGTCTAGCCATCAAATCTTGTGTGCGTGGTAGCATCACCTACATAGTGACCTCCTGCTATCCCACCATGAGATTCCTCTATAATATCCCCGCACTCATTCTCCGTACGAACACACCAACACAAAATTTCATCATGGGATAACTTATACAAATCTCCTCAAATTAATTGATAAGGTGTCGCATGCATTTCTAGCTTCTTTTTCTCTAGAGTCTTCATCCCTTTAGGTGCCTATTCGGTGTGCAAAAAAATATTGCAATATCCTCTAAATCCACGGCGCATGGTTTAACCTAATTTTTTTAATTTGGCATTTTGTCCTTAATTATTTGTGCATCCTCACTAGATTGATCCTTGACAAATGATCAAGCCTTGAATTTCTCTTTCCTAGTTTTACAACAATTGTGAAATCAACTTCTTGGAAAAATAGTATCCATCTACATATGTGACCCCTGAAAAACAAGCTTGTTGACCAAGTACTTAAGCGCCATATGATTTGTATAAAATATAAATGGGGTTGCCAACAAGTATTGTCTAAAATTATGCAGTGTGTAAATCATAGAAAATCCTCATGCTCAGTGGTTGTATAATTTTGCTTTTTAGGTGTCAATTTCCTGCTTACAAATAAAATGGGATGATCCACAATCCCTTCCCCTGGTTGTACCAATATTGCATCAATTTCCATACCAAAGAATCATATATGAACATGAAAAGGTTTGTACCACAAAGGAAAGCGTAAAATAGGTGTAGTGGCCTTTCCTTTAGTGTTTCAAATGCATGTTATTGCGTGTTAACCCAATAGAATTTTCCTTTAGTTTTCAACAATTCTTCCAAGGGTGCAACAATATTTGCATGCCCTTTAATGAATTTCCTATAATACCCTGTATGTCCCTAAAATACGTGAACTTCACTTTTATTTCTAGGCTCTTCCAAACCAAAGATCATAACTACCTTGGTTGGATCTACTAGCAATCCTTCCTTACAAATTATATGCCCAAGTAAAGTTCCAAAAGGTGTTACAAAGATGCATTTCTTAATGTTAAGAGATATTCTCAAGTGTCAACACCTCTCAAACATGAGCCTTAGGTTTTCAATATGGTCCTTGAATAATACATAGACTATCCAATCATCCAGATACACCTACAAGAACTTCTTAATGAAGTCCTAAAAGGCTTGCACAACAATACACAATAACACCGATAACACATTTTTCAGGTCTAAAGGGAATCACTGTATATGAAAAACTTCCCTGCTTGGTGGTGAAAGTTGTCTTTTTCGTGATATTCCTTTGCGATACGCACTTGATGATAACATGAAAAACCCATCTGTAAAAGGATATATCTCATGCCCAACAACTCCCTCAAGAATCTCCTCTGTGAATGGGGCAGGGTAAAGGATCAATAACACATAAGAATTGGGTTATCTCGTAGTTAACAAAGATCCTTATCCTCCCATCCTTCTTAATGCTTATTACCATGGGACTAACCCAATCAAATTATTCAATAGGCTTAATGATTCTAGACTTGAGCATCTTGCTAATTTCATCTTTTACCTTCATGCATGCAGATTAGGATTCATCCTCGTATGGCCTCTTCTAACTAGGTGCACACCTTCTTTAAGCTTTATTTTCATCTCACCTAAAGAAGGGTGTACCCCTTTAAATCATGGTATCCCCATGGGAATAAGTCTTGGAATTCACAAAAAATTTCAATAATCTTAGCCACTTCTTTCTCTAACCAGTAATCACTAATGATTATCTCCTTATGCTTTGTTTCTGTACTCAATGTTGACCTTATTTGTTTTCATAGGAGCATGAAATGTGGGTGCCTTCTCATCCAAAGTGTCCATCACCTTGCACATTCCTTTAGTCTTGTCAACATCCGAGTTATCCACTTCCTCATCATCTATCATGTACACCAATTTTCCCTTTTCTTTTTCCTTCTCGACACGTACCATTTCTTCTTCATCTATTTCCTCAAGATCAAGGTGTGCCTCAAGATTAGGTTCTCCAAATATTTCTAACATAAGCTCTTCGACCTTCACACTATCTTCCAAAGTGATGCGCTTCATTATCTACAGTTCTTCATGGATTGGAGGCTTAGTAGAAAAATAATAAATTTTTTGGGTGATACTTGCAGGTAATCTTGTGCCAATTTTTTATTTCTCTTTTTATTTCTATATGGACATACTATGCACACGAGCAGCCATGAAAGGTGGATTAGAACTTATGTACCCAAAGTGATGGTGGTAAATCCTCCTTTCCTTGTGCCTAGGGTATCTCACACTCTTGGACATGATGATAGGAAGAAGACTTCCCATGAAATTCAGATATTTGTGTTGGTATATTATTATGAGTAAACTGGTGGAGGAATCAATTCTCACTTCTCATCATTCCAAGAGGTTATCTCTATATGTTCCCACCAATGCATTGTAGTTCCATGCAAAGTATAAACCAACATATTTCTTCTATCCCCTTCACTCTACCACCAAGTCTCCATGGTTGTAATATATGTGTCAAGATTCCCCTCACCACTTTACCTTGGTACCCGATTTTTTCTAAGCGCCTAACCATGCATAGCCTAATCATGTGAGTCATTGTGTTCTTTATTTCTCGTCCAACCACTTCATACATGCCATACACCCAGCTTATCACAAGAAATACTTATGGTGTCATTAACTCACCGAGAATCATCCCATCGTATCATTCCTTCCTTACATGGCTCAGTTACCTCAAGGTCTCTCGATTATGCACGTATATATCCTGTTCAAGTCTTATTTTCTCAAGGGCTCAACATATGGAGCAGCCTTTGCATCAATTAGAGTTATAATGCCAAACTATTCCTTATTCTCAAGCTAATGTACCCCTTGTTAAAGCATAAATCTACATTATTGACATAAAACCAAGGTCACCCAAGTAGTGTTGGGAAGTTATCTGCTTCAGAAAGCTCTAATACTTCAAAGTCCTAGTAAACTTGGCTCCTTGAATTGTAATAGTCACATCCTTGAGTACTCATAGGCATAGCCCTAATTTTTATTTTTCATATACAACACATTCGAAGAAGGTTGCAATGGTGTTCTTCCCATCTAATTCCATGCATCTAAAGTGAGTACATTAACCTCCACACTGTATCTATCAGAATGTTTCTCATAAGCCACCCATCTATGAATGCATTAAGTGTAATTTCCTTGTCAAATTCATGATTATGTGGGGTAGATTTGTGTGGAGTATCTGCCTCTCATGCTCAAAACTAGTGTGTAGTACCTTTTCTCGCAGTCATTCTCCTAATAAAGGGATTATGTTCTTCTGATGCAACCTTCGACAAACCTCTTTCTCGGTCATCTACGTACTTCTATGGGATTTCAACCTTATTTTCTTGTTCTATAACACATGCCTTCTCCTTTGGGCTCTCAATCTCTCCCTGCAAATCCCTGATGAGATCCATATTCTCCTGGTAAACATCTTTCTGATGTGAAATATCTGGATACTTGGAATTTATCACTTCTTTCTTTGTTATAGCTAGTTTAAACTTCAAATGATCACGTGCATGCATAACCTTATCTCGTGTAGTAACTAATACAGGTTATAAATTAGTTTTACATGCTACCTTTGACATCCATTGGTCTTCAACTACACATTGTACAATCATTCCCACACCCTTTTCTTAGTTGTGATGGTTGCTCATGTGCTCATATAAGTCAGACATTCTTAAAATTTATGCTTCTTTCCACACTATGAACAGACCACATTTTGAGGGAACTCGTATTGATAATGATCAGGAGATCCACATTTATAACAAGTTCCTTAAGGAAATCCTCCTCTGTGACCATTGTGACATCGACTTCTATATCCTCCATGAAATCCTTTATTCTTGTTATTCCTATTTACGTGACTTTCATTATGTTTTCCTTCCTATTCCTTAGATCCACTTGCAACACTATTCGGTGTACACTTTGGTCTCAATGGCTTCATGAACATGATCAATCAATCTATAGACAACGGTGTCATGCGTATGGGCTTTAAAAATATTATAATACATAGAAACATTTTTTTAGATAGCGCGTTGTAAGAGAGGGCATCTACTAACATCATGGTCCAAGTGATAGATCTCACAATCCAACAACATAACGTGCATTGACTTACGAGGGGAGTTATCCTTAGTATGTCATTCAACTTCAAAGTTTGTGCACCATATGCCACTACGCGTCTCATGAGATAAATTAGTAGAGATATTTTCCAACTACTTCACCATGGCTATAATTCGTTTAAGCCACCGAGTACCAAACTCTTATCAAACCCTAATATGGTTTATGAGTAAACCCGAGAGAAGACATATTACCATAAAGTGGTCATGAATTCATTTCAATGTTTTAAAATTGCACCTGAGGTCTTCCATGACCTTCTTCACATAATTTTATTACCACTAGGTCAAGATGAGCCCAATATTCAAGGTTTGATATCAAAAAGTCAATTTTGTGCCTAAGATCCAGAGATTCTCTCTCTGTAACGTTCTTCTTGAGTGATTAATTCTTCATAGAATGTTGAAAGGTATTTACTTTATTTGAGTGAACTTTTGATATCCTTTTTCTCAAGTATATTTGATAGAACTCGGTGGAATTTGATGGGAGGGATCTCCTTTAAGTGTGCTCATGTTTCTAGGGCACCATACATTGCCTAAATTTCATTTTCTTGATCATGTTTCTTGTTGAACATGGGCTTTAACTCTTGGACTATGCCTTCAGCCTCACTTCACTCCCTTAGTAATGTTTCTTGATAGATTGTGCCTTGACAGAGACTTGACACCATGAGCACTTGAAAATTTGACAATTTTGACAACCTTTTCAACTTGATAGTTTTTACAACCATGGACACTCTTGACACACTTTGACAATTTTGACAACCTTGAATGAGACCTAGAAAAGGAAAATTCACTTTTAACAACCTCATACTTATTACAAAATATATTACCTTATTCTAAGGGTCTCGTATGCACTCCACAGGATGAATCTTTGGTAACCAAGATGATAATGCAAATACTTATTTCCACACACACTTAAGATCATACTCACTTGTTTCAAATTATAATGGTCTGTCGATGTTGATTTGACCTTAAGACTTGACTGAGAGTATCTAAGACTTGTATGAATTGACACTTTTTGTTCCTTTTGCTAGCTTGGACTAATATCTCAAAGCATTGATAGTCTTAGTTGATGTACATTCTCTTTATGACTCAACATTTGAAAACTTGATGAATGATATGGACTATTTTGAAATTATAACTTAAAAAATTTGAATGGGGTTTGACAAATGACCTTGACAACTTTGAATGGAATTTGGTAAACCTACTTTTATCCTTTCATGATTTAGGTCTAAAGGAAAGAACACAAAAACACTTGACACTAAGTCATTGATAATCACACATTCTTATCACAAATGGGATCCACATAAGGACTTAATCTAAATATTTCATATCTCATCAAGAATGTTTACTAATCATTTTACTCAAGATACTTTCCTTATAAGATGGGATAGAATATCATAGACCATTATTACATACTTGACCAAGATATAGTGATTTGATTTGGGCCAAGCCTAAAATTGTGCTCATACATTCTCTCAAAGACATTTAAAATCAATCTGTATGCTAAACCATACATTGTGTCTATTGTACACACTCTCTTTGCAAGAAAACTCAAGCAGAAATTTTGAAAAATTTAATGTTGAATTAAGAATAAATTTCATAGCTTGTGACTTTCCACTCAAATTTAACATGGGGAAGAATTTGATTGGAGTTTGATAGACTAATGAGGAGAATACCTAACACATTTGAGATTCTCATGCATTGTAAATAATGAGATATACTTGATAAAATATTACTATTGATAACTCACTTCTAAGAGAATACCTTACTTATTTTAGCTAATACATGGATTCTAGAAGCCTATTGAAGGCATGCCGGTTGTGAGATCACCTCAGAATAGTAGATAGTCATTAAAGAAACATGATAATTCAATTCTTTCCCTGATTGTCCTTAAAATATTGTCAACCTTCTTGGATGCACTTCTTGGTGTGACATCCTCATCTCCTATGTATCCTTATGATTAGATGTTTGATAAGCACATATGATGTATCTCATATATTTGTTCTCCTACATCTAGGGGTAATATTTCCTTTTAGATTTCATCATATTTTGCTACCTGGATTGAATTTGTTTCTCCTATACTTGTCATTTATTTTCTTGCATCTTTATCATCTGACCATGCTAGTTTCTTGTCATTCTTTTTATTTTTAGGATTAGAGTTGGTTTCCTTGAATTTGTATATGTACTTCACTTTCTTCTTTCCAATGTCTCTCTCAACCATGGATGACTTGGTTTCATCCTTAGAATTTTCCTTCACCTTGAATACCTTTTTTCCTTGCCTTTTGAATGCATGAATCTTGTTGATATATCTAGGAGATTCATGACAATGTCTTGTAAAATTCCTTTCCCATGGTAGTTGAAACATACAACATAGTTCTTGCCTCTTGAGTCTTCTTCTTCCCAAAACTGACTTGATGGTTCTTCTAAGTAGTACTTGGAAATGTGACCTTTTTCTTGGCAATTGAAACAAACTATATTATTTTATTTTTCACTTATTCTATCCATGTATGGGTGATCCTCTATGACATTATTCCTACATTACTTAGCTCTATGTCCATAGTTATGACAAGAAAAATAGTAACCATTGAAATTAATTTCATACCTGGATGCATTTTTTTGCCTAACTGACTTAGGCCTTCTTGTGTTTGTCTCCTTTGTCATCTTCATGCCTATTTGCATGCTTGGACCAGCCTTGTCATCCTTTCTCTTTTCCATAGGTTCTCCTATGAATCCTAGACCTATTTTATCACCTGGTTCTCTTTTATTTTCCAAAATTCCATCAAGATATTTAAAGCAATTGAAACATACAACATAGTTCTTTCCTCTTGAGCCTTCTTCTTCCCAAAAATGACTTGATGGTTCTTATAAGCAGTACTTGGAAATGTGACCTTTTTCTTGGAAATTAAAGCAAACTATATTCTTTTCTTTCTCACTTCTTCTATCCCTCCATGGGTGATCATCTATGACATTCTTCCTACATTCCTTAGCTCTATGTCCATAGTTATGACAAGAAAAATAGTAACCATTGAAATTACTTTCATACCTGGATGCATTTGGTTGCCTAACTGACTTAGGCCTTCTTGTGTTTGTCTCCTTTTTCATCTTCATGCTTGTTTACATGCTTGGACCATCCTTTTCATCCTTTATCCTTTCCATATGTTATCTTATGAATCCTAGACCTATTTTATCATCTATTGCTCTCTTATTATCCAAAATTCCACCAAGAGATTCAAAGCTCTTTTCAAGCTTACGATACATATTTTACATGTTATTGTATTCTTCTAGTTTAACCTTTAGGATTCTCAATTCTTCTTCATTTTTAAGGTAAACATCTTCCTTGTATTTCATATCTTTTGAAACATTATCAAAAAATGACTACATATCTTTGAGTTCTTGGCCAGACCAACTTTTTTGAGATTGATTTCCTTCTTCAGTTCATCAATCAATGACTGAGAAATCTCATACTTCATTTTTAGAATTGATTCAGCAAGTGTACTTATGATAGTGACTTTAGGATCTCCTCTAAGTTGTTAGATTTGAATTAAGAGTACCATGCTCTGATACCAATTGTTAGAAATTCTAGGCACTGAGAGGGGGTGAATTGGTGCACCTTAAAACTTTGATGACTTTTACAAGATTGGTAGGATAATAAAACTAGATCATCAATAACCTTTCAATCATATTCAAATATGAGCATAGAAAAATCACAAACACATGAACACCAAATTTAATGTGGGAAACCCTTGAAGGGAGAAATAGCCACACAAACCTTAGAACTAGCTTAGATAAGGTGTCATTTTATAGTTACAATGATTTCACAATTGAGAAAAAAATCAACATGGAGCTACAAATCCAAAATTTAACCAAGAAACAACTTAGTATTTAACAAGATTATACTTTCATGGAAGCTTCAACTCTAAAATTCAATCACACTAACCTTCTGTAAGATTCAACTTATAAGGAAGCTCCAACTTCCTTAATATTGAGCATTTACTTGATCTTATTCACAACATTTTTTTATCACTTTCATGTGTTGTCTTTCACAACAGGTTACGATCACTTCTCAGCTCATTCTTCTTCACTCTTCACCTTGGTTCATCTCTCTTCTCCGCATATTCATCTGCTACAAAACTATGACTTGCATGGCTTCTTTCACACTCTTATACTCTTCCTTACTCTCTTTAAACCACCGCTTCTATACTCACACTCTCACATGCTCAATTTTTTCAACTAACTTAGTCAAGAAGCCATTACTTCTACGTTTTCATGTCCTCAAAACTCCTAAAATGTCATGTATTATTCCTTAATTCATCTACACCTTGGCTTCATGCATATTAGGCTCAAATTCTTCCTCTACATCAACAACACTCTCTCTAATTTTCAAAAACATTTTCATCCATGAGGTCTTCACATATAAAGGAAAATAATCTTATCATGTGACTCTACAACTTCCACATATCATCTAAACAAATTCTATGGTGTTTCAACTCATACAAGGAATCCTAATTGACATCATATAACACTCATCTAGCAATGATTAGAATATCCTTCATTTTCTAAATTGCTATGTCTCTTCATTACTTGAGAGGGATAAGGAATATGTTTCCAACCTCTAAATTTTTTTGTGCTCTCGGAGATTCCATGATAGACTTCTACCAATCCAATTGATAATTGTCATTCTGATTTTTCTTCTAGCTAGCGAGATCTTATTTTTCTTTTAGTAATTTTTGAGAATACACCAAGTGACATATGCATGAAAACATGTTATTATGTCTTATGATATGCTCTATAAAATCTTTATTTCCCTCATTCCTTGTCATTTACCTTACACACTTCATTATAATGTTCATGTGAACACTTTGGGTGTAAGAGCTAGAAAGCATAGTCTTGAAGCTTGATGAGTGAATAAATTTGTGAAGCTAGCTCTTGCCATGATTTCATAGGTACTAAGGAGACATGCATCACTAATATGGGCTTTAGATTCATCACAACAACTCTTGAAGATTCCTTATTTCAACCCTCTTGTAGACAAGCTTGAGATCACAATCATAGGTGACTTGAAAAACTACATACAATAGGTCTTCATTTGATTTTACAACTTTAGGATGATGAATTGTGAATGGTAGATCACTTAAAAATGATAGGAAGTGACAAGATATTGTCTTTCACTTCAAAAATAATGGACTGGATCAAAATGTACACAATTTTTATGCATAGATTTACATATTCACACTTTGAGAAAACTTCACACTTTTTAATTTGATCATGACATCAAATATGCCTTTTAAGGATGGTTAAGGATGTTGCACACCTTCTCAAGCCGATACTTTGATTTACTCTAAGGCCAACAACTCAGCCTTGCATGATTTTCAACACACTCACTCGAGCATACTTATGAGAATCATGAGCCAATTTTTATTTGACTTGAATCTAACCACTTGTAGATACTTTCATGATCAATTTATGCATGAAAAAATCAAGTTGAACATCTTCTTCATGATAAATCATTATTTGTATAAGAGTTGTGAATAAATAATAGACTGTTGATAAAAGAATAATTGTTAGAGAACACACAAGAAGTCCACGTGAGAGAGAGGGACATGAAAAACCCACGCGCGAAGGGAAATTTTAGCTTTTGGGACTTAGCTGATTTTGAGCATGAAGACCTATTTTTAGAAGATGGCGTGCGAAACACACCAATGATGCAGAGACGTGCGCGCCACACATTGTCTATCTTTAGAGGATTGGATTGAATCGTTTTACATGGAGACAAGCTAAGAATAGGATTGTCACTTTAGTTAACTGTAAGAGGTCTATAGATAACACACTTGTATGTGTGGCTATGCCTATAAATGACACATGGCTATTAATATCATGTGGCCTATTTTTGAATAGATAAGCAGTGAAGGGAAAGTCCCCACCCTATAAATATGATGTGAAGCACATAGTAGAAGATATATAGAGAGTGTAGAAGAGAGATGGATGTATGGAGATATAGAGACATGAACATATTATTGGATTACTGTATCAGATCCATGCGTGCATTGGTATAGATTGACATTATTGTAAGGAGCTTCTATGTTTATTAATAGATAGAAGATATTGGCTGAACCTAAGTGTCATTCCTGTGTGTAATTGAGTAGTGTATGTTATTGATTCAATCATGACTATTGTTTAAGCTTGTTCTTTCATAGATCTAAATATGGCATGCATTGTAGAATGATGGATTAGTTATGGATATATATGTTTCTTCCTTCATCACGCTAACATCCTGCTACATCAACCCTAAAGAGGGACCCGATACCTTTGCGTGCTTTGGGTGAGTGCTCGGTCCTAGGGTGAGTGATGTGTCGGTGTGTCTAGGGACAACAACATGCTAGTGGGTAGTCCACAGCTACAATCTTATAGAATGGGAAGAGATTGGAGTCACCTTATCTATTAGGTTTATAAGGAACAATGCACCTACATAGATCTACACTTATCATGGTGATCAACCTATTCAGCATCACATTTAGTAGTGTGAGAGACTCTAGATAGCAAGATAGGAAGCATTACCACCTTCACTCTAGGTGCATAGATTGTACTCTACGCTACAAGGATGTGCATGTGCCTCGTATGTATACGTAGAAATACATCGAGACACCTTTGATCTTGGAAAAAATTAAGCGTAGGAATGATCCATACCTTTGACTACTTTTCTTCCCAACCTCCAATAGAAGAGGCATTAAAATTTGTCAAGCACTTAACTATGGGAGATAGTGCAAAAGTAGAAGAGCATATTCAAGAATTATTTGGTAGGAAAATTCTGAAGCACATTTTGAAAAGGAAGAAGAAATGGACTCCATACTACTTGAAAATTCTTTACGTGAGAAAGAAAAAGGAAATATGGTTTATGTCGTGGATGATGAGGAGGTTAAGAACCTAGATATTGAACATTCACAAGGGTGCGCAATGTCTTGGATGATGCGAGAAGGATACATGAACCTATCATGAGCCCATAAATATAAAGAAGGTGAATATAGGTTTGGAGGTTGAGCCTAAGGAGGCCATCATTGGAGATTACTGGTCAAATTTGGAGGTAGCAAATATCATCGAGTTACTTAGGGATTATCATGACTTATTCCCTCGAGGGTATCATGAAATTAAATGTGTGCATAAATCACTTGGGGAAATGAAGATAAAACTTAAGGATGGTGCATAACTAGTTAGGAAGAGACCTTATATAATGAACCCCAATTTGCGTGAAAAGGTAAAAGAATAAGTTGATAAAATGTTGAAATCTAGAATTATCAAGCCCCTTGATGAGTTAGAATGGGTTAGCCTAATGGTGATTGATATCAATAAGGATGGATGAATTAGAATATGTGTGGACTACATGGATCTGAATGTTGCATGCATCACAGATCCATTCTCTATGCCATTCATTGAGGAAATACTGCAAGGAGTGGTAGGGTGTGAAATATATTCATTCATAGATGGGTTTTCCGGGTATCATCAGGTTAGGATTGCTTAGGAGGTTCAAGAAAAGAAAACATTTACTACTGAATGGGGCAGTGTTGCCTATACCGTGATGCCTTTTGGATTGAAAAATGCACCTGATGTATTCTTGCTCATATTTGTTTAGGAATTCAAATATTTTATTCACAACTTCTTACATGTCTACCTAGATGATTGGACAATATATGGCCTTGTGAAAGATCATTGTGACAATCTGCACTTAATGTTTGAATGGTGCAGACAATTGAGTATCTCTTTGAACATCAAGAAGTGCATATTTTCTACACCATTTAGAATACTTTTAGGACATAAAATCTGTAAGGAAGGTTTTCTAGTTGATCCAACTAAGGTTGCAGTCATTCTAGGCCTGGAAGTTCATATCAATAAAAGTGAGGTGCATGATTTTTAGGTCATACGAATATTCTATAAAATTCATATAAGGATATGTAAAATTTGTTGCACCCTTGGAAGAGTTACTAAAGGGGAAAGGTACATTTTATTAGGGAGAAATGTAGCAGCGTGCGTTTGAGATATTAAAGGAGAAACTTACTACCGCCCATTCTACACTTTCCCTCATGGTATAAACAATTTTATGTGCATGTGGATGCTTTTGGAATGGCCATTGGCACTATGTTAGCTCAACTTTGATGAAGGTATTGTAGATCATCCAATTTGTTTTGCTATTAGGAAGCTGAATCTGCTAAATAGAATTATACAACTACAGAGTGCAAAGCTTTATCAATGATCTATGTATTGCACAAGTTCCAATATTATTTTTAGTAAAACCATTTTTTTATACGAGATCACATGACATTGAAGTACTTGGTAAACAAGCCTATATGAAAGGGGTGCATATGTAGATGGGTACTTCTATTTCAAGAGTTTGATTTCACAGGTTGTGGTGAAGCCGGGAAAAGTAATTTTGGACTAGGCCACTTGTCTCAAATTCACTCGAAACGAAGGACAAACAATTGAAGAAACCATGCCAGATGCACAATTATATAGGTTACAATGTGTGCCATCAGAATTAGAAGACATTATTGTATTTCTATAGACTAGTGTGGCACCGGAAGGAATGAAGGCATTAGAAAAGAAATAGTTTTCTATACGCATGGCACCATCTATGTTAATTAACGGTGGCCTCTACAAGTTAGGCAGAGATGAAGTATTACGCCATTGTGTATTAGAGCATGAGTGCAAGGATATTATGGAAGAATCCCATGGTGGTATTGCAGGAGGCCATTATGCAGGTGATGCGACTACCCGGAAGATCCTACTTGCTTTGGATTATGGTGGGAAACATTGTATAAATACTGTAAAGAATATTGTAAGGTGTGTGATCATTGTCGATACCTAGGAAAACTAGGGCAAAGAGATGAGATGGCTTTGAGACGAACTACTAGTGCTGAAATGTTTGAGAAATGGGCCATTGACTTTGTAGGACCTATTTTACCAACCGCGTGCGGGATTGGGTCACACTATATCATTACTTGCACATATTATCTTACATGGTGGGTATAAAGACTTATGAAGGACTGTACAACAGCTAGGTTTCTATGGGAGAATGTTCGTACAAGATATGGATGTCCTTTAAGCTTGACAAGTGATAGGGGAAAACACTTTTGAATGAGACAATTAGGATCCTATTAGATGAGTTTATGGTTACACACCATAAAACTATACCCTATCATCCTCATGTAAATGGAACTATCGAGGCTTTTAACAGATTTTGAGCCATACTTTGACAAAAATTGTGATGTTGGAAGAAAGGATTAGGATGAAAAAGTGTAAGCTATTATTTGGGCATATAGAACAACTTACAAGAGATTTAACAAAGCCACACCATTTCAGTTGGTGTTTGGTGTAGAATCTATTCTCCTATAGAATTTATGTTACCTTCTTTGCGCATTGCACGTGCTAGAGGTCTAGCTAATGAACATGATTTAGAAGAGCATATTGAGAAGTTGATTCAACTAGATGAGTGAAGAGCCATAGCATGATGGAGTCAGAAGCATGAAAAGGCCAGGAAGAAGGCATGGCTTGACAGACATATAAGGGATAAGAAGTTTGAGATTGGACAAATGGTACTTCTTTATGACTCAAAGTTCTTGTGCCATCTAGGCAAGCTCAAAGTACATTGGCTGGGGACGTATATCATCACTTACATACTTGAATCAGGTTCTTGTCAATTAGAAGCACTTGATGGAACACGACTACCTAATTACTTTAACAGGAGTAGACTAAAGCCCTACTATAAATAAGTCTTCTTGGTGTTTGTAATAAGGCAATATTGTCATTTAGATTAGGTTTCCATTATGTATTTTCTTAATGTATTTCCTTCATTTTCGCTATGCTTTGTCAATTTAGTTATTACTCTTGTGTAATAAGTGCACTTGCGCACATGAAGCTAATTATTATATGAATAATGTTTATGCACAGAGGAATGCACATACTTGTAGTGTGGGGTGGTTGTATTTATCCAAGAAAAGGATTGTGGGAATTGAAAAGTGAAAGAAATAAGCTGCTACGGGTGTGCTTTAAGTCAAAATAATATTTCTTCTCAAAAGTGACCAAGGATGGAGATGAATGAAAGGATAGTATAACGCAAGATAATCAGAGGCCATGATAACTACTAGCAGAAGGTATAATGATGAGGTACTTGGGCATAAGGGCACACACTGAAGAGAAGTTTGTGACCGTGAGGGTAGGAAGCAATGCTAGAAGGTTATAGGTGGGTGCAAATATGTACCATGCAGAATGAACAAATTTGGTTAATGAATAAGGGGATAATGAGTAGGTGAAGGAGTAATAAATGCATCAAAATTTGAAAAATCTATATAAGGATGGGATGTGAATTCATTTTTACCATTGTGATTAATAGAAATTGAAAAAGAGCTAAGTATGAAGAGATGAGTGATCGGGTTAAGATGCACGGGTGTGAAACCAAGCATGACAAACAGATCTGTGTGAAAATAATATTGCATCCCCAATGTTGAAGGGTTTGAGCAAAGCAAGGAGACGGAGAGGAGTTATGGCATGAAGTTTCTACCTAGGGAATGATCTAATCGAGCTAGGGTTTGATTCACAAGTTGTAGAGTTAAAGAGGAGATGATTTCAAGGTCAAAATGGCAACTAAGAAGGCATCTACAACAACAACAAAAGGAAAGAAGAAGGTGGTCGTCGTGGAGGAAGAGATGGCACTGAAAGTGATTTTTGGAAATGCAATATCCATAAGGTGTCATCTTCAACCAAGAATGGGATTCACCCTTCCGTAAAAGAGCAAAGTAAGTGAATACAATCACAGGACCATAGAAAATAAGAAGGATCTCGATTCCTTGCTCACTATTAAGACGAACAAGCATACGTAAGATGAAATTCCATTTTATGATGATGCATGTGAGAAGCTTCAAGAGAATTAGGGTCTACCAATTATATGAGCTTCCATGTTTCAGAAGTATGAGCCCTTGTATCAGTGGCTCATGAGAAGAGTGCACGAGGACTTCTACTTTGTAGGACACATAGTTAGAATCTCATCTGCGCTTATCTCATCGATTCTGAAGTTTGAAGGCCACAGGAGGGGATATAAAGAATGATCTCACAGATAAAGTCATGATCTTAAAAACTAGACAAGAGTTGGGGTACTTGAAGGTTCCACGTGGTATGGATATAGAAAAATTGAAGAACTATCTGGTTGTGTAAGTAATAGCACACCTTGTTACAAAGTTAAATGATCAGGAGTGGTGGTCACAAGTAAATACTACGTGGTTACACATTACACATAAGATTTCAAAAGGAGTAATCTATAATATTGCAGCTACATTTTAGAACAAATAGTTGAGGAAGTGTGCACAGGAGGGAAGATCAGCTTTGGGGCTGTTATACTATCACTAGTATTCATGGAAATTAGAGTACCGGGAGCAGAGCGAAAGGAAAAGGTATGGGAATATCCCATTTAGAATAAGTCACTAGCTAAAAGGTTCAACGAAGTACCTATGTAAAGGGGCCATGACAGATGACATCAAGAAAAGGGCAGAGAAATGGTACGATAGGATTCACGCGACATTTGGAGAAGAGTGGTGCATCCCAAAGGACCTACCATCAGTAGTAGGAAACAAGTCCAGTTTTTTGTATATCAGCATTTCTACATCACACGCTTCCCAATGAGAGATGGAGTCTGGAGCCCTTGGTGTAAATTTCCTTACGCATTCACTGCAAGGTATTTCTAAGCATCTGTTCACATATTTACAGACACATGCCAACTGGTATTCAATGTAGATAAGGTAGAATGTGACTACCATACATTGAGAAAGAAGTATGTGTATCCTAGAAGAAGTTCCTACACCGAGAGGATCATTTCGAGAGGTGTTGAATATTAAGCCAATAAGTTTGGTTGTAGTAGATGTAGGGGAAGCATTGGTGTATCTTCAGCTGAAGCCTAAGATGGAGAACAATAAGTATGTAGAGAATGAATTCATGCTCCCAGGGCCATTGAAGGGTAAGCACACAATAGAAAACATACCGATGCAAAGGCCCACAGAAGTTGTTGAAGTAGAGGGTGAAGAGGAGGAGCATGAAGATAGTGGAGGCTTAGAGCACAGAAGAAAGAAACCATATGATAGAGAAGAGTCATGGCACGCGGCCACTCCACCTCAAGGATAGGATGAAGAGGAAGATACAGAGGTTGAGCAAGGGGAGCATAGGTTTAAGAAAGTGTTTAGACGCACAAGGACTCAAAGTGGAACCCCAAAAATGGTACGAAATCACCTCGTCTCTCTCCACACAAGGAGACCATTGAACCAAAGAAGAGAATAAATTTGAAGTTGGATAAAGAAGCGGAGAGGAATTAGAAGAGAGCGAGCGTGCATCTCCTACCCCACTCAAGAAATAAGATGAGCCACAGAATGAGGAAGAGCAAAAAGATGAAGAGATGAAGGACAAAGAAGAAAAAGAAAAGGAAACCTCTGGATCCACGCATGCGACTGCTCAAGATGTAACGGACAAGCTCCTAACCTTGAAGCTACAATTCCCAAGGGTCCTAGATTGAAGAGGATGAGTGGAGAGCACATTCCACCAGCCATGGGGTATGTAGAGGATGCAAGTAAAATTGTTCACGCCTACTTCTAGAGCACGATAACACAAAAGGATTTATTTGGTTGGGAGCTAATGGATGAGGATATGGTGACTATGCGCACTCGGAAGAAACTATCATGGTCAATGCACACCCATATGGATGATCCTAAATTTGATATATGCGAAGAGTCATATGTTTTGAGACGGATGAAGAAGGCACATCAAGCTAGACATATGACAGTAAATCCTACTGTCATGTCGGATGAGTAGGTCAACAATGCATTGGTAAAGATTTCTACTAAATTTGTTAGAAGAAACATGGATAAAGCTGCAATAATTAGAGCGTTGCATGAGGAGCTAAAGATAAAGGATGTGGAGATAGTGTGCATAACACAAGAGAGGGACTTCACGTAGAAGAAGAATGAAGTATTTATCAGCATCACAGAGGAGATTGGGGACAATGTCATCAGAGCAAGGCCACACTTGGAGACCAAGGTACCACAGACATTTCCCTCAGTGATACATTATGTAGGAAATTTGGTGGACCTAGTACTTGAAGATGAACCTCTGCGCATGATAGCGCCAAGGAAGTCAGAGAAAGAGGTAGAATGAGAGAAAGCCTTAGTGATGTGAAAGATTACATCCTATGAAGGGCTACTACAAGTGCTATAAGAATTATTAAATAAATAAGACCATGATTTGAATATATGCATAGCTCCAGAGGCATTTATCAGTGTAAATACCCTAGAAGAAAACAATGAGGTCCAAAAAGTAATGAAGGACTAGACATTGGGCCATGCAAAGAGATTGTCAATGGTTAAGTAGACGGGCGAGGCCCTAACAACAACACAAGATCTACATAAGACTTGACTGGAAGAGCTTGGGAAGCTCATTATGTAGAAGATGGATCTTCTAGAAGGAAGAATGACCTCAATGTCCAACATTGTGTTGGTTCTACAAAATGAAAAAGGAGAGATTACAAGGGATGAGTTGGAATCCATTGTTGTGGACATTCCAGAGAAAGTAGAACAAGCACTCGCTGAATGGCAAGCCTTGGAGGCCAAAATAAAGGAGGAGTATCTAGAGTTGATACTTCAAACTGATACAGAGGAGGCTGCCTCATAGCCTCATAAAACTTCTTTATTTATCTACATTCTTTTATTCTTATTCTTTCCATTCTTCTATTCTTTACTTCAATTTTTGGAGATACCCATTGTCGAGACGACAATGAGATTAGTGTGGGGTAATGTTGATCAGAGAATACTTGTTAGAGAACACACAAGAAGTCCATGTGGGAGAGAGGGAAAGGAAGGATCCACGAGGTGAAGGGAAAGTTCAGCTTTTGGGACTTAGCCAATTTTGAGCATGATGACCTATTTTTAGAAGATGGCGTGCGGAACACACCAATGATGCAAAGACATGCACACCATGCATTATCTATCTTTAGAGGATTAGATCAAAGCATTTTGCATGGAGACAAGCTAAGAATAGGATTGTCACTTCAGTTAACTGTAAGAGGTCTATAGATAACACACTTGCATGTGTGGCTATGCCTATAAATGACACGTGGCTATTAATAGCATGCGGCCTATTTTTGGAATAGATAAGTAGTGAAGGGAAAGTCCCCACCCTATATATATGATGTGAAGCACATAGTAGAAGATATATAGAGAGTGTAGAAGAGAGATGGATGTATGGAGATATAGAGATATGCACATATTATTGGATTACTATATCAGATCCATGCATGCATTGGTATAGATTGACATTATTATAAGGAGCTTCTGTGTTTATTGATAGATGGAAGATATTGGCTGAACCTAAGTTTCAATCCTATGTGTAATTGAGTAGTATATGTTTTTGATTCAATCATGATTATTGTTTAAGCTTGTTCTTTCATAGATCTGAATATGTCATGCATTATAGAATGATGGATTAGTATGGATATATATGTTTCTTCCTTCATCACACTAACATCCTGCTACAGAAACCCTAAAGAGGGACACGTTACCTTTGCACACTTTGAGTGAATACTCAGTCTAGGCTAAGTGATGTGCCAAAGCACGTCTAGGGTGTTATCTGGTAAATTCTAGGTTGCATCATAGACCTTCAAGGATGTATAGTAGGTCTACTTGATTATCTCAATAAATTAGGTTTAGATCATTTGTATTAACACAACAAGACACTTTCTCTTTCCAAGGAATGATATTGAATAGGATGTGTTTGACCAATACCATAAGGATTTTTTCTCATCTAGCACTCAAATGTGCTTATCTCAACAAGAAACACATAGACTTCACAAGACTGGGTTTTAGGCCTAATTATCCCTTAGGAGTAGATGGGAGAATTTTAAAAATAACATGTCAAAAATGCAAGGAGCATGAATAAAAATCTTTGAGAAGATAAATTACACACCATCTTCATGCCTACACAATTGGGTATTCACCTTGGAGCCAAGTAACTATGATTGTATCGAAAACTTATAAAATTAGAGAAAACTCCATATTGTACAATCATGCTTGATAATAAAAAATTCCACCAAATTGGAATAGGAGGAATTACCTACATCCCTGAGTGTTTGTAACATATTGCAAAATTTATTTTATACATTTAAGAAGATTTTTCTCCTATCGTTGTAAAACAAGTGTTTGGAGAGGGTTTGATCACTAATAGAAAAATGAATAGAACTTTTTTGTTCCTAAACCATTTATCCTAAAACCTTTTGAAAAAGTTTGGTCTTGAATTTATCTTCAAAAACTATCTTATGATTTATCTAAAGAAGGCTTGTCAATTTTTTTAGTGCTAAGAAGTTAGGTCATTGTTTTAACATGCCTAGTTAAACTCCGATTTTAGTAAAACTTCCATATTTTGCACAAAACTCATTCATTTTTCCTAAAATTTTATCCACATATTATCAACTCCATCCTCCATTATTTCAAATGATATCTTTATAATATTTTTCTCTATAAATATCTTCCCCATCTCATTTGTGCAACATTTATCTCTAGTTCTGAGGAAGTGTCCTATATAGACCTATTTAAGTTCTTAATTCACCTCCTTAGGCACTTGTGATTCCTTGTGAGCCTCATCTACCATAATATTGATCTTATGCCATGATTGGATTGAATTATCATACCTTGTCTCATCATCCTCACTTGCCTACTAGGTTTGTCTTCACTGAAAATCTTGAATGACCATCTTCATGCCCTATAAGCCTTATTCTTGACTTGATACTCCTACTATGTATGTTATTTCAGATCATACTACTATAATGAATTTTCCATAATTTACATTGATCCATTTCTCATTTTTAATTTCAACCTACTTGTCCTAGGATTAGGATGAAGCTTGGAGCTACCGAGACTCTTTATGAATTAACCATGTTGGCTTGTTACAGACTCAATACCACTTCACACACATCTCATGGACCATATTTGACCTTATGAAATATTAATACAACCTTAGGGGACTCAAATTACTCAATCACACAACTTTCTTTCTTGACCATGCACCTATACCATGCTTGAACACATGACATCATGACTTGAAACTTCATGAAAACACCTAGACAACTTCAAAATATACCTAAGCACCTTGGGAATCCTCGACACACTGAAAACTTGACATCAATGATAGCACATTACTTTGTGACATATAACGAGGGCACATCCCATAAATTTTTCCTTTGATGTTAAAGAAGAATAATAATAAATTGAGGAACCGAAAGAAAAAATTGAAGTTGGTAACATCCTTGAGATTGAAGAGGTTGAAGATGATGCATAAGTCAGTTTCTTGAGTATTCCATGGTAGAATATGATGATGATGAAGATGCACCTAGAGTCTCCTCTTCATTATTCACTCATTCATAGTATCAAAAGCATCTATGGAAGCCATTCTAGTACAGGTTCTAGATTAGGAGTTGTTCTAACTTCTCCTTCAAGTGAGTTACATCCTTTTTCCTATAAATTACAATTTGAAAACACTAATAATATTACAGAAGTATGAATCCATTCTTCTCGGGATGGAAGTAGTTGAATCAATGGGTATAGAGAAGTTAAAATTTCTTGGTGATGCTGAAGTGATCGTAAAACAAGTTAGATACGAATATCAAGTCAAGAACCCAAGGCTCAAGAATTATAGGAATAAAATATGGGATTTCATCGAGTCTTTCGATGTTTTCTCTATACAAGCTATTCCGTGTGAGAAAAATGAGAGAGTTGATTATCTTGCAGTCTAGACTTCATTAATGACCCCACACCCATATTTTAACAAGGACAAAGTGACTATCAAGATGGGGTTCAAGACAAGTGTGATGCATAATGTCAATCACTGGTAGGTGTTAAAAGATGAAATTCATCTTCTCTCTTTCCTAGAAAAAATATATAATTTCAATAATTTTTTCGATGAGGGAAGTGATGTTCGAATCATGAATTCATTTCGAGATGAATATAAGGGTGAGATAGATGGAATAAATTTATAAGGGGTCATCAAACTAGAAGGAAATAAAATTTCAAAATGCGTTATTTCTCTTGAAGAATTTTTTCATAAACATGATAGGTTTATCAAGGAAAAAGAAAAAGATTCCTCTTGGTGCACTACTGAATTTGAGAAGGAGAACATTGGTACCCGAGTGTAGCCAAGAATATTAAATATTGGAAAAAATTTCTCAGTAGAAATGAAAGGGAGATTTTTCTTGTTGTTGAAAATATACTATGGTGTTTTGGCTTATTTATATGATGAGTTCAAGTATTTTAGGATGAAATATATGCATCACTCAATCCCACTCAACCCGAAGCCAAACCTTTTAGCAAGAAGCGGTGGTAGCATAACCTTAAGATTGCTGATATAATCAAAGAAAAGGTCTTGAGAATTATTTTCCATATTCATGACTCAATGTGGGTGGCCAATATTATTCCAATGTGGAAGAAGAACGGATAAATAAGGATTTGTTTCAACTTCTAGAATTTGAATAAATCCTCATTAAAAGAAAATTACCCACTACCTATCATGGATCATATCCTACATTCAGTCACTAGGTTTGAGATTATTTTGTTGGTCAATGGATTCTATGGATATAACCAAATTGAGGTAGCAGAAGAAGATAGACACACACAAAAATTCAAAACTCCCCAGGGAAATTGTGCCTATAGTATAATTCTATTTGGCCTCATCAATGTTGGAGAAACTTTTCAATGGGAAAAGGATATTTCCTTTAAAGACCTCAAGCATTGCATTTTATTATACCTTTATGAGCTCACACTCTTCTCCAAAAGGTGGGGAGATCACTTGAAACATATGGAACAAGTACTAATTAGGTGTTGACAAAACAAAATTTCTCTAAATCCTAAAAGGTGCATCTTTGGTGTTATTGAAGGGAAACTCCTTGGAAACATCATGAACAATGAAGGAGCCAAAATTAATCTTGAGAGGATAAAATCAATTCAATCACTCTCCTTGATAACAATAAATAAAGGAGTTCATTCCTTCTTCGGCAAGGTAAACTTTCTCCATCACTTTGTTCTAGATTTTGATGAATTTACAAAACACATCACAAACATGATGAAGCCTCAAGCAAGTTTTAGGTGGAATAAGGAAGGAAAAGAGGAATTTGATGCAATCAAGGAAGAAATTGGTAAGGCTCTTACCCTAGTATGTCCTATTTTTTTACAAATATTTCATTTTGCAATACTATTCTTTGGAACATACTCCCTTGACCATCTTAGTTCGGAAGAATGATGAAGGTATCAAAGAACTAATTGTCTTTATGAGCTTCCCGCTAAAAGATCACAAACTAAAATACAATAAAATGGAGAAACATGTTTATGTCATGGTCAAATCAATTACTAATTTCAAATTCTACACCCTCAAATCCCATACTATGGTGATGGTTATGGGATCGACAATAAAATCAATTCGACTCAAAAGATCCAAGAGCTAAGAGAGGTAATTGGGTATCTAAGATCCATGAGTATGACTTGGATATATGACTCATTGAATCTAGTTTGTGGAAATGGTTTCTAAAATTTAATGGTTGAATATGAGTGTCTCATGACTCAGAATGATGAAAAGGAGTGTCAATGTTATAGACATATAAGTAAGAACTTGCCCTAAGTTCTTTTTGTAAACAAAATCAATGAATTTTATTATGATATTACATACTTTCTCACTTATGGTGAGTGTCCAGTACATCTTGACTATAATCAAAAGAAGACTCTCAAGATAAAATTAGCAAGGTACATCATCTAGAATCATGTGCTTTATAAGAGAGGACTTGACATGATGTTTTCTAAGGTTTGTTGATAAAAAGCAATGAGAAAAGTTGCTAAGATCTTACCATGACTAGGCTTATGGTGGAAATTGATCCATCATGGTGACTTGCCCACACAAGATCCTCTCGAGATAGGTATTATTGGCCTACATTATTTATATATGCTCAACAATGGGTTTCCAAGTGTGATCCTTTTTAACATTTCATAGGAACATCACAACTTGTTGCACTCCATCTTCATCTACTGGTTATTGAGGAGCCATTCTAACAATGGGGCCTATATTTCATTGGTGTTCTCAATCCTCACTCAAGCGCATCTCATGCCTATGTACCCGCATCCATGGACTACTTCACAAAATAGGTAGAGGCCATCTTAGTTAAACAAGCTAACATAGAAACGGTATGTAACTTCATCAAAGAAAACATCATCGCCCATTTTATAATTCCTCATAATGTGGTATTTGATAATGCGAAATAATTTTCATTAATGGATCTGAATAATTTTTGTTATAGCTATGGAATCTCACTCTCACATGCATCAGACTATTACCCAAAAGAAAATGGTCACCCAAATCTAGTAACAAGAACATTATAACCATTATTCATAATTTGGTTGATGAGAATAAGATGAATTGACACAAGAAGCTCTATGATGCATGTGGGAGGGCATGATTAATTTGAAAAAGGTATATGGCATGACACCGTTCCATTTTCTCTATAGAATAAATGATGAGATTCCCATCATGGTCAAATTTCCTGCTCTCTAATTGGTTAAGGAAGTTAAAGATGGCTAATTTCATGATTCTCTAGATAAGAGAATTATGTATCTTGAGAAACTCAGTGAATATAGGTTGAAGGTGGTTGATCAAATCAAGGAACATCAGTTGAAAATGAAGAATATTTTTATAAACAAGCTAAGGTAAGAGATTTCCAAATTGGCAATCTTGTATTATTTTGGGATAAAAGGAGAGAGCCAAAAGGTAGTCATGAAAATTTTGACTCTTTGTGGCTAGGAACATTCCATATCTAGGAATATTGCGGAGAAAATAGTATCTATCTCTCTTATATGGATGGTGCCTATTTGGAAACACATCACAATGGGAAATATTTGAAATTGTATAAACTGTAAAAGTGGGTTATCCCCCACATGTACCATAGGTGAATAGGTTGTTTATTTCCCTTTCTCATTGTGTGTGTTTTTCTTTTCTAGTGTGGTGTGTTTCCTTTTTGTGTCTATGTGCATTTGTTCATTCCTATTTGTTTCTTGTATTATGACTTTGTATAGCCCAATGGATAAGGCACTGGTCCATATTGTATTCTAAGATTATGGGGTTCATTTTTATCCTATCCTCCATTTGATCTGAAACAAGTCCCCAAGTGAGAGCCACCTATTGTCATGTGTTTTTGCAAATGCAAAATCAAACTTGAAACATGACAACCTAACCCCAATGTCTAAATTTTTTTTTGAAAGCCCTCCTAAACACCTCTTTGGATCAATTTTCCCTCTATATAATGCTTATCTTAATATTTAAATTCCTACTATATGTTGTACAAACTCTCCTTAGGTTTTTGAAGCATTGTGATAAATTCATTTGGTTTTTTTAGTAAAGTGCTTTCGGTGGTGAATTCCCATGTAAGCATAGAAAGATACCTTTTTAGCCTTTTTGGGACAAGTTTTCATCCTATGGGAGAAATGGAAAGAAAAAAATCATATGAGAGTGGTGTTGAAGATTTTTAAGAGTAATGGAACTGGTTTAGGAATATTTAGGGAAGTTTGAGAATTTTAAGGATAATTACACCGAAAGAGGGGTTTTCATGTTTGAAGGAACTTGTAGTCTAAAATGGTGCTTAAGCTTCATCGATCATTCCAGGAGCTTCTTAAGGATTTAAGAGTCAAGAAAGTATTCATTGGAAATATTGTTTAATCCTCTACATGATGGAATTCATAAATATTTCACAAGACTTGATACTCTCTCGGGAATCTTAGTTTCAGTAGACACACCCTATTGTCCTAAGAAAAAGGAGAAATTTCAGGAAGTTTCAGAAGAATTCGAAGTTAAGACCAATCCAATTGTATTTGGAAGGATCTCGGAGTCTAATTAATATAAGGGTTCATTAAAAAATCTTCTGGACCTCTGTTAATATCCTAAAAAAATCTCTCTCGGAAGGCGCGTCTCTCATACTTAGCCAATTTTGCAAGAGGACACATGTCACCTCTAGGTTAAGGTACATTTTATGTCCCTCATGTCTCTATCCAAGGGGACAGAGGGGACATGAATATGTGCCCCACCCCATATTTTCCCTTAGGTTCATCACATGACCTTGTTAAGCACTCCACAATCCCTTTTTACCTATTTCTAGCCCCTCCCATCATGTAATGTAGTTGTGCCACTTGTCATTACTAGGGAAGGGCACATTTTTTCCCTCCTATCCTTGTCCTAAGGGGGCACAGGGGCACAAGAAAATTCTCCCCACTCTATCCTTGGGTTTTTTTTCTCGCATGACCTAATTTGAACTATGCAATGCTTAAGTAAGCCCTTCCTCACTTCCCCAACTCCAAATCAAACCTCGCCACTTTTCATCACCAAATGAGGGTGAATTTTTATGTCCCTCCTATATTTTCCCAAGGGGAAAGAAGGGAAAAGAAAATTTTCCCCACTCTAGCCCCTATCATGATTCCTCATGTGACCCAATCTCAGCCTCGAGTGCTTAAAAGTTTATTTTTATCCTTCCCTCATCGAGTAATCATACAATGCCACTTGTCTAGCCCACATGAGGGAAAATTTGTATGCCCCTAACCTCCCCTGTCTCAAAGGGATAGAGGGGAAAAGAAAATTTTCCCCATACCATGAAGTTTAAAAACCTAAAAAATAATCTAATTATTGTCACGTGCTTCTACCTCATTTGAATACAAAAAACATTGTAGGAAGTTTTATAAACTTGAAATAACCTCTCCTCACTTAATTTTTTCACCAAGCCTCCATTATTTCTAATCCATAACTCCAAAATCTATATTTTTACAAGAAACTCACCCAAAATTTCTCTATGGCTGTTATATCTCTGCAAACCAATAAATGCAGATTTGGATGAAATTCTATTAGTTGATCCTCATCTCAGGGAACCTACAAGAAGGTTGTAACAACAAAGTAGATGATGCCTTGATTTTTAAAGGTATAAAACCCTAGTTTCATGCCCTAAAAGTTATTTTTTCATTTTCCAAGCATTCTAATGGATGGATCGGGGTAAATTTTGGAACATAGAGTCCCTAAGCAAGCCAAATCCAGTGAAAGAATTTTCATTGCAATCAAAGGTGGATAAGTGATATTTCCAAAAATAGTAAGTATCTGGTACCCTCACTTACTAAAAATAGAAACTTACCTAAAATATCACGTCATCTTAGATAAGTGCACTTAGAGAATAATGAAAAAACAAACTAGACATTTTTTTTTTTCCAAAAATACAAAAAAGTAGAAAAGTAAATAGTAACTTTCCAAAAATAGAAACTATCAAAAATCACTAAGAAACATCAGTGAATGTATTCTTAACATGTTAAGGGTTTCATAAAAGTGAATTCAGGAAAAAATCACTTTTTTCCAAAATAGTAACTCTTGAACCCTAACTACTAAAAATAGAAAGTGTCTTATTTAGTTGTAGAAATTTGTTGTCATCTTCATTTTTCTCTCATCTTGTTGATTTTTACAAGTATGAAGTTTAAATTTTCTGGTTTTTATCCTGCGTTTGGCTCTAGTATTGTAATATCTAGGTGTGGGTGATAGTTATGTTACTCATATGGACTTGGAAGATCTCAAGAATCAACACTTAGCAGATCACAAAAAAACAATTGGAGGATAGTGTACACAAGTGGTTTGTTTGTAATGTGTGGTCATCCTATATCTATTTAGAGCACGAAGTTGGTAGTAGTATTTTTCATCACTATGAGCCAAAGACAAGAATCATAAGGGTAGATGATAGCTCAATTCTAGTGGTGCTCACTCCTAAAGGAATTTCTCAATGTATGCAGATTTTGACATGGAACAACATGGTGATCATCACGAAAGAATTTTTATCAGGAAAATGGTACAAAATAGAATCATATCTTCAAGGCCTTGCATTGGGGTCATGGTTGAAATAGGGAAGAAATCCATCTCATATGTCAAAATCTTTATCTCAAATTTAAATCCACGAAGGATTTTCGATACAATCATCTTATTGAGAAGGGTGATGGGAGAATAAGCTACGAGGTATTTTTAGGATTAGATGGCATAGTTCATCCTTGTTTTCATTGAGGGTAAGAAGATGATTGACTAGGGGTATATGTGACAAAATTAATCAAAAATGCTCCAGTTGTTGGCTACAAATAATCATTTATTGACATCCTACTTGGTCTACACTCTTGCAAGCACAAGACCATTTAGAGGCCTGACCCTCACTCAAAATATTTCTCGAAGGCTCATTCCTATGATAAATATCCATAATTGACCATGAAGTAGAGAAATCACCATTTTGCAATAGTAATTGATGCTTTCACTATGTTTTTCATATGGTTATTTGAGGGAAATACAAAATACAAGTTGTCTTCACAAGTTGCTACTTTGATCAAGAGGCATGGATTTTTTCACACATTTCTCAACTTTTCCATACATCAAAGTAGCTAGGAATGATATTGATCCACATAAGTTTTCAAGGTATCCCAGCAAGAAGATCACGATATTTGATTTGTGTCGAATATTTCTCACATTAATGGTAAGCTCAAGAACTGTAAGAAGAAAAGTGTTTCATACCCCATCTTTCTCATGATATTCTCTTGGAAGAATTCCAATGATGCCACAAACTTGGAAGCTTCCTTTTCTCCTCTGAATTTCTACTCATACACACCAAGGGAAAATTTTTACATTCGAGTAACCCAAAAAAATTCCACCTTCCTGATTTATACCATGTTCCGCAAATCAAGGACTATTGGGTGAATTTTTTAGATGATTTTGAAGTCAAGGAATGTGATCATATGAGGATGAAAATTGGACAAATGAGAAAATTCAAGTTTGATTGGTATGAGGATGGAATTGAAGATGATGGTACTAAAATGTATGATCATGAGTATCAAGTTGTTAAAGCCTCGCTCATCTCACAAGTATCTTGGAGCATTCGTGAATCAGGGAACATAAATGAGTAAACCAAAGTAGCAATCCAAAGATCCATGGAGTGGTTCAAAAGAATAAATATTCCCTTATCAAATCATGAGGCTTCCCAACTCTCAAAATAAAATAATCTCACCTTTCCATGTAGAAATAAACTTAGAGGACTTTAAGCTCGGCTCGTTCAAGAGCACTAAAAAAGGAAGTCATTGGAATATGAGGTCCCAAACTATAGGTTACTACACAAAAGGTAAGAGTCACACAAGATCCTGTAGAAGTTGTGAAATAGGAAGAAATTTACCTAGCGCATCCATCGATCCCCAAAAATCTCAAGGTATCTCCTCCTCTACAGTTGTACCAGCTCTACTAGTTCAAGATGTGCCATCTAACTCAAAGTCGAAACAAAAATCTTGCCAAATGTAGAGCCCAAAACAACTGATATATTACCATGGGTGTAAAATATGATCGAGGAGATACTTGCATGTTTCAACAAGAGGAGGTTCTGTATTTTCAATCCATATCCATGATAGTGAAGACAAAGAAAGGTATGACAGCTCAAATTACTTCTTGCTTCTTCAAGTGATGTTTTAGGAAATTAGTATGTGGAGGTATTTCAGCCGAAGGTAACCAAGCCCATTAGTGAGATGAATCCATCTGAATACAAATTATGCACCATTCCATTAGAACAATAAATGCATGAGGGGGATGCAAACGTATTCAAAGAATCATCCAACCTGTCTTCTTATGATAAATGAGGAGAAAATTGAACAACTAGAAGGCCATGTAAGAACCCTCACCTCGTATGTGCAAACCTTCATGGATCCAAATTTCATTCCATCTCTTCTAGTTGAGGAAGTTACTCCCATTAGTATCTTTGATCTAGAATCCATTAGAAAGACTCAAGGCTTCACAATGTAGGGAAAGGAAAATGATAAGTGGGTGAGAAATATTCGGAAAAAGGTAATACATTACTTCTGAGATTATATAGCTATCTCGAATACATGGTTGCAACCTATAAAAAGATAAATATGACCAGAGATGAAATTGAAAAAGAAAAGGAGCATTGGGATCAGATGTTTCCATTGGTGGCTGAAATGGGAAAATTTAACTCCTTCATATTGGTGAGCAGAAATGTATTTAACTCCTCATCATAAGACTTGTCTTAAGTTTAGGCTAGTTTTCATATTTCTCGATATGAGATGGTAAAATGTGTTCTTGATGAATTGGACTCATATGAGGAATGTACTTCAAAGATGCAAGAAGATATCAATGTGGAAGTACAAAAACTTGGAGTACCTGTGGTGGATGAAAACACTTTAGTGGATGATCTAGTGAAACCATTTGAAGAGATGGTCAAGAAGGAGGCCGGAGATCCATTTTCTTTCAATGAAGATACACTAGAGTCTTTTACTGATATAAGGGTTGTTATATCAAACACCATAAAGGAGCATCATGCATGGTTCATGAAATGCAAGAATATCAATGCTTCCTCAGAGAATTGGCTCAAAGATTTGAGTTTTGTATGCATTCCATGGGCATGTGAAGGTGGCACCCGCGGTGGCCTAAATACTGATCGGGAGTTTAAAGGGACCAATATCTTCCTAGAAGAACTCTCCAAAATTCAATCATAAAATGATTCTCTATCAAAAAATGCACCGTCTTCATCTAAGTAGCTATCTCCTCTCCTTTCTCTCTTCCCCACCCCTTCCTCTCTTCTTTCATGTTCTAATTCTTCATTAGGGAGGTTTAATTTTAATTTTTGGTCTTATTCATTAAAATGTGATCTATAGTTGTATTGTGTAATAAGTCTCCTCTAATTAATAAAAAGGGACTCAATTTCTTTCCTAGGAATGTAAAAGGTCACATGTTGTAAAGGTTAATGAAAATTCATGTGGGGGTAGGTGAAGAGTCATTTTGAAAAACTATATATTGTAATGACTTCCTCATTTCAAGGTTGTCAATTTCATGAGTTCATGAGTATATAGCTATAAATAATAAGAAAATATAACACTTCTTCTATTTCCCTTTTATATATGTTTCCTCTCTCTCTCTCTCTCACTCACTCACTCACTCACTCACTCACTCACTCACACACACACACACACACACACACACACACACACACACACACACACACACACACACACACACACACACACACACACACACACATTCATTTGTAGATTTGTGAAAATTTCAATCTTTTATGACCAAGAAGATTGTAAAATCCTTTGATGAATGAATGAACGTGATTTTATGTTCATGGTTCATTTTGTCATAACTAGAATTTTTTTCTTTTCAATTATGTGTTGATAAACTCTGGTCAATACTTGTAAGAATTTTATTTATCCTAATTTCAATATTAACCCCTCTCCTAAATTTCCAATCCCAATATCTCACCTTACTTGAAAATTATTCCCTTGCATGGGGTACAAGAATTTTCCACAAGTGCGATGGAGTGTGTTTTTGGATCCCCAACCTAGTGGCCAACCACAAAGTTGTTTTTGTTCACATGCAATAATGGTAGCCTTCCCTTTTCCAAGCAAGAGGTACTTGGGCCCAGAGAATTGGTGAAAATAAACTAATTCATCCCAACGACAAATTATTTTTCCAACACTACCATAGTCCATATTCCATAGATACTTTGAGATATCTAAAAATCCTTTTGACAGACTTGTAAGTGACTATTATCACAAAATTACAGCACCCTTGATTGCTTGCAATTTATGTGCGAGGAAATCAGTGTAGCATGCATAACATGGCATTATCATGTAGTGTGGGACAATGCAAGTAGGATAATCCTTCGTAGAAAACTAGATTTTTCTCCTAACCTAGTGCCAACTTCTCCAAAGTACAGAGAATGGAAAACTAAACTAATATTACCCTAATGCTTTCCAAGGAGATAGGGATAGAATAATGCATAAAAGTAAACCTACTCTAAGTGAAGGTGATGCACCAAGAAAATGTGAGACAATCTAAGTGAGTGAAGAACAGGGAGTAAACAAGGTAAGAGAGGGCAAGTGGAAGCACCACAATATAAGACAAGTATTTAATTACCTATATTCATAAAGAAAAACAAACTAAAAGGTCCTACAAAGAGATATAAACATGCAAAATATACTTGCAAACATAATGAAAGGAAAATGATGCAATACAACTCGAATTAGGGCAAGAAAAGTCATAAAATACCAATTTTATTGCTTAGAAACGTGCACAATCCATTACAATATAGGCACAAGGAAAAATCCTTTATAATAAGCCCAATTTCAAGGACTTTAGCTCACAATGGATTTGGAACAATTTTGATAGAGTTCCTTTGCTTTACATAAAGTCTCTCCTTAAAATGAGGCAAATTTTACAATATATAGGGCAAAGAACCTCAAATTTTCTTCACCAACCAGCCTAATTCATTAAACAGGTATGGGAAGCCATGAAAATCCACTTCCCAAGGGTACTTTTCTAGCAAAATAAGACATGGGTGCCATACTTCATTAAAAATAGTTGTTAAGTCATCTTTTTACCCACCTACCTCACCTAAACCAAGGCCCATCTTCAAGAAGATTCTTGTATTCATTGGTAATGACATTTCAATTGTCGGTCGGTAATGTTTTTTCATGTTGTCGGCTAGAAATAAGTCGACCCGATATGTTGTCATTGGGTTGGTTTCTATTACCAGCCGATAACATCTTTTGTTATTGTCGATGAGGAATGGTTGTGCAGATATCATTATGTTGTCAAGTGTCTATCATCCTATTATCATCGATCGATTAACACAATTCTATTATCATCAATAACACTTATACATGTTATTGGCTGTAAAATTCATACACTATCGGGTTCCCTTTGTTCCTATCATTCGGTTTCATCATTTTTTACTATCCGGTAATGTCTATATGTTACCGGTCATGTAATGGCCATACATGTTGTCAATCGATAATATATATGCGTTACCATTGTTCTGTTATCGCAAGATTTCCTCCGGTTACTAGTCGGTAACACTTTTTTTATCACTGGTCGGTAACATTTCCTTCATGCTATATCCAAATGGCTCGAACCTTCACCACAATGAGTTGGACTTCCATCACTCTGTTCATTTCATTTTCCATTTTACAATGGTGCAAAATATGGAAAACAATTGGTGACTTGCAAGGTGATCCACATGTTAGATCTGAAAGACTAGTGACCTTGTGGTGTCCATTGGGCATGGAGTCACTTTGATTGTTGAAACGGGTCTGACACCTATGAATTCACCCCTTAAATTTATCACAATGTTGGGGCCTGTCATTTCTTTAAACCATGGGATGGAGATTGATTGTTCCATTACCAAACTTTTCCTAAAACTAGAAATTGCAAGAGCAACAAAGGTACAACTATGTACAAAGATAAAAAATCATACACATCCCAAATGAAACATGTAGAGAGTGCATAATCACTTATTACAAAATAAAAACTAAACTAGAACAAGGTGATGTGGTATAATCAATTAGAGGAATTTAAAATGTAAACTACTATGTACAAGGGTGAGAATTTCCTTTCAATAGCAATGCTTGAGATAGATTTCATTGACTGGAATATACAATTCTTCTCCGTCCAACTTGGATAGCTAGAAAACATTGTTGTTTTTACATTTTGTGACCATGTAGGGGCCACTCTGTATGGAATTAAATTTGGAAGGCCATCCCGGTTTTTCTTACCTGCATCCCATTTTTGGACCAAGTATCGAAAGTCTCTAGACTTTTCCTTCTTATCAAATTTCACCTTAATTTGGGCTTGGTCCTTCTCCATTACTTGCATAGCTTGATTTCTTTGAGCTCCTCAAGCTCCATAAGCTCTGCATACCTTACTTCCATGGGCTCAAATTATGATAGTTCCATCTACTTCAACAGCTCCAATGTGGGAAACTTGAGAGATATAGGCAGCCTTTCCTCCCTTCCATAGACTAACCTGTAAGGAGAGTTCCCTGTTGACCTCTTGGGAGTAATCCTATCAGCCCACAAGGATGATTTCAACTTGGTGTGCCAAGTCCTTTGGTTCTCATCCAAATTCCTTCTTATAATTCTCAATAGATTTTTGTTGGTGGACTCAACTTGCTAATTACCCTATGGGTAGTAATTTTACGAGGTGTTCAAGTATATCTCATTTTGACTACCCACTCTATGATCCTCGACACCTAGGAATAATAAAGAATTATTTGATATGATTGTGGTTGGGGCTCCAAACCTCATCACTATCCCTTCATAAAAATATAATATGCTATCCTCATTTGCTTCCTTGAGTGCAACTGCCTCCGTCCACTTGGTGAAATAATATGTGGCTGTGAGGATCCACTTATGGCCCAAGCTAGAATTTGGATTAATCACCCCAATGAAATCCATCCCCCATTTCATGAATGGTTCATTTACAAAAATGGGGTGGAGTAGAAGGGTTGTTAACCTCTATTTTCCTATAAAGAAGGCACACTTCTTACACTTCTTGATCCATGCATAATAATCATTAAAGAGGTTAGGATAATAATACCATGCCCTTATAATTCTAAGAGTTGTAACCCTTGGGGGAAAATGGCCGCATGTTTCTCCATCATAAAATTCATGTAGCATTTTTTCTATCTAATTTATCTTGATGCAACTTAGGAGGACACAATTGACATCTTTCTTGAATAAGATTACATCAACGAATTCAAATGGAATACAATGAAGCATGAAATACCTTATTTTAGCCTTGTTCAACCCTTGAGGACATTGACTTATTTAGAGGAAAGGGACTATATACCGAGTCCAACAAGGACCGGGTGAGATATTGATAGATTGTTCTTGATCATCTTATAACACAAAAAAATGTATTCTCTACCCACTGACTCAGCATGTTGTCCCAAAGCTATTTGTTCACATAATCCCTTACCCCTAGCTAGTTTGGTCACCTTAATATCAATTTCATATTCCATGACCTTGGTCACCTAGCCAGCGCTTTTTTCATTGTGGTCCTTGTCTACAAGAAATTCTTTTATACCAACATGTGTGACTAGTAGATGAATCCTATTATTTGACACTAAATGCCTGAATTTCTTTAAACTTATAATCACAACAAGGACATGTTTCTTAATGAATGAATATCTTACCTCATAGTCCACAAGGCCTTGGCTAAAGAATACAATAGGTTGTTCTAGTCCCTCTTTATTCTGTTGCACCAAGATTGCAGAAATGGAATCCAAACCACCAAAGGAATAGAGGAAGAAGTCTTAGGAGAAATTTGTTTTAATAAGAGTTGGAGCTTGAGATATGGCCTATTTGATAGCTTCGAAACTCCCTTTTCTCTCTGATGTCCATTAGAATTCCAAATTCTTCTTAAGTATCATTGGTAGTGTCTTCACAAGAGCAAAAAAATATGGCACAAACCTTTGAATGAAATTTATCCTCCTTAAGAATATTTGGAGATCATTTTTATGGTTGGGGAGTGGTAGAGCACATATGGCTTCAAATATTTCTGGATCAATCGCCAATCCTTATTTCGACACGATGTGGCCTAGAAGCTTTCCTTCATGTGCTAAGAATATGTAATTTTTGGGATTCAAGGACACTCCAAACCTCTTACACCTTTGGAATACCTACCTAAGGTGAAAGAGGTGGTTTTTGCATTCTTGGAAAACACAGTGATGTCATCAAGATAGACAAGAACTATTTTTTTCAACACCCCTTTAATTCCATACCCATAGCCCTATTAAATGTGGCTTCATCATTTGATAATCTGAATGGCATCTTGTTAGAGGCATAAGTGCCTCATTTTGTGGTGAAGGTTGTTTTGAACTGATCCTCCTCTTTCACCATGACTTGATTATAGCCCGAATACCCATCTAAGAGGGAGAATCTTTCTGAATTGGCCACTACCTATAATATATTCTCCATGGAGGGAAGTTGATAATGATCTTTGATGGAGGCCCTATTTAAATACCAAAAATCTATATAAAACATGATTTATCCATTCTTTTTCTCCCGACTGGAACCAAATTTACTACCCAACTTGAGTGCTTGATATGAAAAATGATGCTCATCTCAATGAGCTTGTTTAGTTCATTCTTCATGAGAGGCTCAATATGGGGGTTCAACAATTTTTTTCTTGAGTGACGGGCTTAGCTCTTGGATCCAATTCAATCATGTGTTTTTATAATTTAGAATTAAATCCCTTTTAAATCACTCGAGTGACGACATCACGGGAAATCTTGGAAAATATGTATGAATTCAGATTTTTCTTGATCTCGTGCTCACCTTGCCAATTTGGAGCATTTTACCCTCTCCAACCGAAATGGCCTCTGAATCTTCCTTTTGACTGAATGTTGGCCTTATCTTTTTAGAATTAATCATTTGGTTTGAATATTGAATCTAGAGTAACTAAACCCTTTGGAAATTTGTTTGTCTCACTTCTTTGTACCACTTGATTTTTGTGGAGAACTCTTCCTCCTCCTGTAAAAAATTAGTGATCTGTTGATCAATTTCAAACACACGATAGCTCATGTTATTGTTAGATACAAAATGCCTCATAATTACATGAATATGTGGTTGTGTTCTGTCTCTCTTCATATTATCCACCACATCAAATGTTTCTCTAATTACTACAAGTTTGTCTGCTGCAACCTCATTATTCTTCCTCGGTATGGCTGAATATTGAAATCTTCAAGGTATTCAATTTGATCCCATACTCGATGCTTGTAGGATTTGAGAATATCATTCTTAGCAGCATGTTGTCTTCTAACCTGGTTGATAATTACCTCACTATCCCTAAACAGTTGAAAGTTTTTCATACCCCTCTTTCTTACCCAATGCAATCCATGGATCAAATCCTTATACTCAGCTTTATTATTTGAACATGCAAACTAAAAATGGAAATTTGAGTAGTATTTCATACCTTATGGTGAAAAAACCATTGCACCTTCCCCTGCTCCTCAAAATGTCAAAGGAAAATTGTCATACTTCATTAACATCCTCATTTTCTGGATTGGTGAGGCTGGAGGGGTGGGTAGGTTCTCCTCATGTAGACAATAAATGCCTAACTCAGCTTCTTCCATCTCCCTATATGGATCATATCCATGCCTTTTGTGATCCCACTCATCAAGTGTCAGATCAGGAATAGTCCCAACCTTGGTGTCTAGTTCATAGGCATTTAAACAATCCTTCAATTAAAATAATGAACAATTAGCATTTATTGGGCTTAGTACATGGGGTTCAATGTGAAAATGTGTGATTGGTTCTGATATGATAGTGACCTTAGCTCCATACCTTGTCCTAAACAACATGTGTGACCAATCCATCGACAAGTACTGTCGATCTTAGCTGTAAAGTCCCTTGAAAGGCATAAAGCAAATAGTGGTGGCAAGTCAATCACGATACATCTTATAAAACTATGACATTTGGGCAAGCATGGACCGTAAGGTTCAATTCCTTGATCACTCCAACTATCCCTATTGTTGTCTCATCCAATTGCACTACTACCTTCAATATTGGCTCATATTTTAAGCCCAATTTATTTGTGATTTACTTCAGCATTACTGAGTAACTCACTCTTGAGTTGATCATGTAATTGTGCACTAATTTATCCACAATGATCAATGAGACAGAATAGCAGATCCTTAACATTCTTAACTGAATGACCTTATCCTTATTGCACAGTGTTAGTAAGAACCCTCTCCTCATTTTTGGATGGGGACCAATTTTCCATAGTTGCTTGTAATAAATCTCATTGCCCTGGAATTGATAATAATTCCCACATGGAAATGATGGCATTGGTCTTATTCATTTGATCGATGATATTAAATGGGAGTGGGTTTTCCTTTTGTTGTTCCTTGATGGGCATGACCTTTTCTAGCATTTGGATTGGTCCATGAGTAACTTCAACTAGAACCCTTGATTGATTCGTGCATTGGGGGCTGCTATGATAGTTTTCTTAGGCTGGTTTTGTACATTAGAGCAAAGATTTGGTCTGTGACTCCCAAAGATGTGAGAGTAGGCTATTATGTGAGAGTAGGATGGGAAATAAATGGACTAGATGATTTCCCCTCCTCTATGTTACTTTTATTTGACTATGTATTGACATATACACCCTAGAAAGGAGATTGATCGACTCAATAAAATTCCACCGTCTGCTAATTGACCAGCATGGCTTCAGTTGGAGGAACTTCTTGCTGAGTTGTTAGCTGATTTTATTCCTCACTTGGCTCTTGGGCCACCCTAAGGGTCTGCACCATCAAGGCTTGATTCAAAGCATTGTTGAAGCACGTTGATTGATTATGAGGTAGATTGTAAGGGTAACACCATTCATACTCTTGTGTAATGTTATTTTGGATTAGAACCAAGGCTTGGGATGTTGAAGGTGCATTAAGATTGTATGGCTGAAATGGCATAGCAGTTGGGGGTTGTCCTTGATTTTTGTTTACTTTAATAGGAGGACTATTAGACCGATATGGAGGCCTATTTTCTTGAGCATGGGGCTAGTATGATCTGGAGCTCTGAGCTTGTTTCCTTTTGATCATCACCAGCTCATTCCCCAAATTCTACATTTGCTTCATGACTTCCTAGATTTCCTTGTAAGTACTAGAAGAAGTGGAGGCCTCACTATTGCTTTGATTTCTAAGAGATGGAATGGGGGCTATTTCAAGTGCTTGAATAGTAGAGGGTTTTCCCAATTATAGATATATTGGCATAAGTGGCCTAGGTGATAGTTTACCACCTTGAATGAGACAATTTTCAGCTCTAGGAGCTATGGCATAAGCGTCTAGTAAGGTTATCCCTCCCATAGATTATATCATAACATATATATCAGAATTTAAAGCTTTAAGGAAATAGAGAAATGCACCTTTAGTAAATAGCCTTATGAGAATTGGGATCCTATCCCACGTCTACTGAAATAAAAAATTAAATTCTATCATTTATTCATAAGAAGCCCTCTTTATTGTAATCAACTGCTCCAATAAGGAAAGATTATCTCCTCTTTCTCTCGAACTTGTTGCAGAGATGTGCATATATGATCCCAATTTGTAATGGACCCCATTGCTAAGCTCTGAACCATTGCAAAGGCTTTCCTTTGAAAGAGGAAGCCAACAATTTAACTGTAACATCCACTTCATTGATCTCATGAATGGTACAGATATTCATGATATCCTAGATATGGTCAACGAGAGTCATGTGTATCTCCCCTGTGAAGTAAGGAATATTTTTTAATGATGTAAATAGAATAGGGTTCTAGGCATTGAGGGTAAGTGTACTACTTCCTGTGAAGTGGAAATATGGATTTGGTGGTCCATGTGGTGGTGGTGGTTGATGCACCATCCTGATTGGCCTAATGACATTGGTTAATTGAAGGAATGGCCTACCAAGTGGAGGTGTGGAAAAAGTCCTATTTGGTAGAGATGGAGACCTCTGAACTCACCTTCCTCTCCTCCTTCTACCTGGTGATAACTACAAGTATTAAAATACACATTCTTCTCTTGCTCTGGACCTAGTTTGGATCCTTCTCATGTACTTGGGTCACCAGTACTACTGAAACCAATGATACTTGGCCCTAAGAGTCATCGATGTGTTTTTACAAAGCCTCCAAAGGCTATGGATTCACCAAGATGCACATCTGATCTTGATAAACCTGAAAAAGAGTTAACCTTTGGTTCCATCGGGCATGCCAAAAATATTATCACAAAATTATAGCACCCTTGATTTCTTAATGTTTATGTGTGAGGAAATCAGTGTAACTTGCATAATATGGGATTATCTTGCAGTGTGGGATGATGCAAGTAGAATAATCCTCTGAATAAATCTAGCTTCTTCTCCTAACCTAGTGTCAATTTCTCCAAAGTGTAGAGAATGGAAAACTAAACTAATCCTACCATAATGATTTACAAGGAGAGAGGGATAGAAGAATGCATAAAAGTAAACCTACTCTAAGCGAAGGTGATGCACTAAGAAAGGGTGATACAATCTAAGTGAGTGAAGAATAAGGAGTAAACAAGGTAAGAGAGGGCAAGTGGAGGTGCCACAGTCTAAGACAATATTTAATTCCCTATATTCATAAAGCACAACAAATTAAAAGGTCTTGCAAAGAGATATAAACATGTACAATATACCTACAAATATAATGGAAGGAAAAAGATGCAATACAACTTGAATTAGGGAAAGAAAAGTCACAAAATACTAATTTTATTGCTAATAAACATGCACAATCCATTACAATATAGGCACAAGGAAAAATACTTTACAATAAGCCCAAATTTGAGGCCTTTAGCTCACAATAGCTCTGGAACAATTTTGACAGAGTTCCTTTGCTTTACAGAAAGTCTCTCCTCAAAATGAGGCAAATTTTACAATATATAGGGAAAAGAACCTTGAATTTTCTTCACCAACCAACCTACTTCATTAAAAAAACATGGGAAGCCATGCAAATCCAATTCCCGAGGGTACTTTTCTTACAAAAGAAGACATGGGTGTCATACTTCATTAAAACCAGTTGTTGAGATATCTTTTCACCCACCTACCTCACCTAATCTAAGGCCCATCTTGAGATTCCTATAGTTGGTCAGTAATAACATTTATGTTGTCAGCCGGTAACATTTTTTTCATGTTATTGGTTGTTAAGATTTTTTCATGTTATCGATCGGGAATAAGTTAGCCCAGATGTTGTCGTCGAGATGGTTTCTATTAATGACCAGTAACATCTTTTTTATTGTCGGTTCGGAATGGCCATATAGATATCATGGTGTTTTCGTAGCTATCATCTTGTTGTCATTGATCGATAACACAATTACATTCTTGTTTAGCAACACCCATATATGTTACCAGCTAGTAACAACCATACATTGTCAGGTCCCCTTTGAGGTTGTTAGCTGGTGTCATCATTCTATTACCATCCGGTAACATCAATGCTTTACCGGTCGGTAATGGCCATACGCATTTTTAGATGGTAATGTTTGTAGATTACCGGTTGTTCCTATTATTGTGAGCTTTCCTCCGAGGTTACGATCGGTAATACTATTTTTATTACCGGTCGCAACACTTCCTTCATGCTATATCTAAATGGCTAGAACCTTCTTTGTGGCTCTCTAACTCACCACGAGGATTTACAAATAATTTCTTCCATCAACTACCAACACTCTATCCATTTGGTTGTCCATTTTGCAGGGGTGCAAAATATGGATAATAGTGATTATCCCTTGAATCATATTGGAATCTCCCTACAAGACCTATTGCTTGCATAATATCGGGCCTAGAGGAAGTGGAGTACAACAAGATTTCAATCATAGACCTATATTTTTTTATTAATGGTAAATAGTTTTAAAGGGACTATACCCTATTTACATAGAGGGCCTAAAAGCTAGATACAACATTAAAAGGTTCCACAAAAAAAAAGGATCACCATCCGAATAGTTTTTAAAGACAACTGTAACCAAAAAGTTACAACATAAAGGCAAAAGCGATCAGTAGCCTATGACCATGCACCAAAAAAATAAAAAACAACAAAATGACCTATATATTTCTTGGTCTACTTTTGGCGATTATTCTCTTTGCTTAGCTTACACCCTATAATCATAGGTGTACTAACATGCCTGTTATCCTCCATTCCAAAATTTTTTAAACATTTATTTTATATACTTTGATTGTGAAATGAAAATGCCTTTTTCTAATTGAATTATCTGCAATCCAAGAAAAATGATAGCTCTCCTAGCATAGATATCTCAAATTCCTTCTTCATTATATTAGAAAAGTCCTTTGTCATGTCTTCATTTTTCCTCCAAATATAATGTCATCTACATACACCACTACTATTAACTGATGGTCTCCTTTTGTCTTTATGTAAATATTTTTATCTGCTTCTCCTCTTTTGAAACCTTGGTCTAATAGATATCTATCTAATATAGCATACCAAGCCCTAGGGGCCTATTTTAGACCATAGAGATCCTTTTTTAGTTTTCAAACATAGTCTTGATCATCTGTCAATAGAAACCCTTCAAGTTTCTCTATATATACTTCCTCTTCCAAATTACCATTAAAAAGGCTGAATTTACATCCATCTAGTATACTTTGAATCCCTTGAAACATGCATATGCCAAAAATAATCTTATAGCCTCCATTATTGCTACAAGAGAAAATGTCTCTTCAAATTCTATTCCCTCTACATGTGCATAACCTTTGCATACCAATCTAGCTTTATTTCTAGTGACTTCTCCATTTTCATTCAACTTGTTTCTAAACACCCATTTAGTACCAATGACATTTTTGTTTTTGGGTCTAGGAACAAGTTCCCAAGTCTCATTTTTCTCTATTTGATATAATTATTCATTCATGGAACTCACCCAAAAATCATCTCTACTAGCTTCTTGAATTCTTTTAGGTTCAATTTTAGATAATATAGCAGTATTTCCATGATTTAAATTACTTACCAGTCTTCTTCTTGTTTGCACACCACTTCCTTGTTGCCAAGAATTTGAGATTCAGGATGATCCTTTTGAATTTTTCTTGAAGGACCTCTTGTGTCTTGTCTCTCCTCAACCTCCTCCTCTTCTCCATATAATTATTTATCTTCTTCTTTTTTGTTTAATTTATCATCCTATGGAGCATCCTTTGACCTTCTTGAGCATGTCTCATCAACTTTGACATTTGTGCTTTCTATTATTTTTTATAGTCTCTTGTTGTAACACTTATAAGCTGAGCTTACACCTGAATAACCCAATAATATCCCTTCATCATCTCTTGAATCAAATTTTCCTAGATCTTCCTCATCTCTCTTGATGAAACACTTACTTCCAAATACCCTAAAGTGTTTTACATTGGCAGATTTTCCTTTCCATAACTCATAGGTGAATGATTCCTATGAATCCTAATTTTCCCCCTATTTAAGATATATACAATTGTGTTTGTTTCTTCTCTCCAAAACTATCAGTGTAGTTATTATTCATTCATCATAGTCCTTTTCATTTCCACTACCCATTTTGTTGGGGTGTCTAGCAAGAAACTAAAAATTGTCTTCTAATGTCATGTTCTTCACAATATTAATCAAATGCATTAGACCAAAACTCACCTCCTCTATCATACCTTAGGCATTTGATCTTCACATTATTCTCATTTTCAACCAATGCTTTGAATCCTTTGAACTTGTTAAGAGCCTCTGATTTTTCCTTCAAGAAGGCCACCCAGGTCATTCTTGTGTAATCATCAATAAGCAACATGAAATAACTCTCTCCTTGAATACTTTGAACCCTAGTAGGTCCACATAGATCAATATGTATTAACTCTAGAGGTCCTAAGGTGGAATATTCCTTGGATTTAAACTTCCTCCTAGTTTTTTTCCATGTTGACATGCTTTGCACAAAATTTTTATTGGTTTGCTGATTTTGGGCATGTTCCTTACACACTTTTAGCAACTGATCTTGACCAAATTGTCAAAATTTAAATGCCCCATCCTTCTATGCCATAGCCATCCTTCATCACCATTTCTCATGAAACATCTTTCCTTATTGATTTCATTCAAAATATACATGTTGTTTTTAGTCCTTTTAGCTTTAGCAACCAACTCTCCTGACTTGAATTTTCTTATGTCACATCCTTTGTTATGAAATGTCAATGTTTTCCCTTGACTACACATTTGACTCACACTAATAAAATTTCGTTTCAACCCTTCTAAAAACAACACATTTTTTTCAAGTTCTTTTTGTATACACCTAAAATTTTTATGCTTTCTATTTCATACATGTTACTAACAATTTCTCTTTTTAGGTTAGAGATCGTTGATACACCTATCTTTAGAATGGGTATCTTAAGGGTCTCGTTCCAAGTTAGGGGTGTGGTTATTCACGTAACCATTGCTTTAGGTATCATACATAGAGAGAGAAAATTTCAATCCCATTTATGTATTTATTTTCCTCATATTCCTCTTTTTTCCTCTTATCTTATTTTTTCCTCCTCATTATTCTAACATCTTGCTTACTCATGACCTCATTCATTTCCTTTTACATCGTTCCTAAGTCTCATGTATCCTTGCACATTCCTCCTCGAATTTTCCTCCCTTACCGATGTCATCACCCGCAGTGATCGCGTCAATGCAATGTTAAATTCCCTGTCGATGCATTTGCCCATGGGAGATTGCATTGGTATAAGTACCCCAACTACTATTTGCACATTATGACATCACATAATTACACAAAGGAACTCGCCATTAGCTTTTCTCTCTTGCGCCAACTTGCATCTGCTCACTCAACTTCTGGATTTCTTGCATCTTGACTCTTGGCTTAGAGATTCTTCTTACTTGGATTGGTTTGCTTCCACTTTTGGGTCAACTATAGTGAGCTAGGACTGGACTATTTCACCTTCTCCAACTGAAATGTGTTCTCTCATGGTGTATGGTCCTTTAGGAGATATATGCATCAACAACCGCCCCTAATAGGTAAGTGCTCTAACTAACTTTGTCATTTTTATAGATTAGTTCCTACATTCGATGCATGCTTTATGTTAGCTTAGTATTTTATGGACATGTTAGGTTAGAATATTGCATTTAAGTTCTTCATGTTACATGATTTCCTTACGTTAGCATAGTATTTACATGCTTACTTTCTTTATCATTCCCCTCATAGTGATGATACCTCCATAAGGTTCCTTCCTATTATTCAACCTAGGGCCTTGAAACCTTAGTTTTTCTTAGTGTAAGGGTTATTTTCCTTGGGGTATGTGAACATAGTGGTACATGTACCCCCTTTAATTGTATATGTTTGTGTGTTGGTCTTAGTGTGTCCCTCACTCGTTTCCTCGAATACCCTAGTTGAACGGATGATAAGAGTGCACGGTTCCTAGATACATTTTTACCTATCATACATCCTTAGTGAACCCAACGTGAAATTCTATTTTGTCCCTTCTGATCGAGCATAGCTCGTTAAAAGTATCCATTTTACATTTTTGTCTTGTTTTAGTTTTTTAAATTCCAAAAATCTTAAAAATCAATCTTTCTAGACACCATCGGCCCCTATGTCAAATTTTGTATAGGTTCGATCTTGTTTTTCTTGACCAATTGTCATCACATATGCCATCGGCCCCTATGTCAATTATAGAGCTAATCTTGTTTATTCTATCTAATCTTTACCATAGATGCCTTGGGCCCCTAAGAAACACTTTTTACATGGCGATTGCGTCAATATCCTATTTTTCTCGAGCTTCTTCTTGGTCGGATCAGCACTCCATCATAAAGTATCTTGGCCTGGGGCTCTCCAAATTTGATGAATAGTCACTTTCAAAACTAATTGTCTAGCATTAGGTTTTTCTTTCTATTCAATTGTTGTATGGTAGGGGCTAATCGGAAAAACTACAATACTCACAACAATAATGCCTCGGTGAAGAATAAGAGATTAAAATTGAAGACATCTCTGACTTCCCACATTAAATTTAGAAAATTCTTTATAATTTTCCTCAATATAAAGGGGGATCTAAGTCGATAATTCACAAACACCTCCTTTAATTTTTCTTTGAGAAACTTGATGATAGAATATATAATGGGAAGGCTACCGGGGCATGCTCATCTATGAATTCCTCTAGTTATGATCCCACTAATCTTATCCTACAGCTCATAGACAATATGAGTCAACAACAAACTACGACTATGGCCTAACTCCTACAAATGCAAACCAATATGGTCCAAATGGTCAATTGTCGTAATTTGGGCTCGGGGTGTAATTCCCCACCATTACCTAATGGACCTAATGGGGCACCTATTTCCCAACCTCCCATTCATAAAAAAGTCTTGAGGAAGTCCAACAAGAGCCACTAGCACCTTACATTGCTAGCATGGATATTGGAGGTATTGCCCCTTCTATCTCATATGATGGGTCAACCGATCCTACTTTACACATTAAGGCCTTTGGAAATATTTACAAAGAGTGGATCAAAGTCAATTCCTATGCCACCACTAAAATATTAGCTAAGAATCTTACTAGAGATGCTTTAGACTAGTATCATACTCTACCCCTAACTCCATAGTGGAGTTAGAATCTCTAGTAACAAATTTAGTTAATGAGTTTCAATATCATGACTTACACAAAATAACATGAGAATGAATTAGCTCAAATATTAATCAAGTGTTGGAATAATTTATCTACTAAGGTAGAACACAATATGTCAAATGACAGTCTTTCCCAACTATTTCTTCGAGCCTTAGAACCTCACCTTTAGTACAAGGTTAGGTCCTTTTATCCTACCTCCTTGGATGAGGATTTTGAATAATACAAAATACAAGATTATCTCATGAGGGAGTTTGAGAAGGATCCTTCTAGGAACCAAACAACTAAATATATACAAATCCTTCAAAAATCAAAGAACAAGAATGCCACGATGACGGGGTCTCGAAACCCTTCCTCTTATGTCCTGATATAAATAGAAATGTCTTTTCTATTGATCAAAAACTAATAATAATAAGAGCCAACCTGCCCATTATCAGCCATTAACTAAGGATGAGTTGAGAAGCGTATGCCTAAACCATTTAATCAAATATTATATCCTTCTTGACCCATTCCAAAATGGCATGATGAAAAAAATTCTATTGGTGACATGCCAATTTGGGCCAATCTCATGAGAATTATCATTCCCTTCACATGGCCCTCAATTTGACCATGAGGCTATCTCTAGAGAACGCTTGACTAAAGCAGTCAAGGCTTGTGATGCTCAAAGATAAAATGATAGGTATAATTCCCTTAATCAAATTAATGAAGAGATTAATTTTTTTCTCGACGTTATTCCAAATCATAGTTCGGTGAATGTTCTAAGAAGCCAAAAAGTGCCACAAAACACATGGTTGATCTTGATTATCCCCGAGAACACAGAGGCTATGAATGATGAGAGACATGTGATCACATATATAAATCCTGAATACCTTCCATCAGTCCACCTAAGAATCAAAGAGTCATTTACACTGTGTGTTCCATAATTAAATTCCTAAATCCAAAACTCCACCTTTTGCAGAACATCATTGGCCCATGTAACAAAGATGTTATAAAGCGAAAGGCATCTAAAACTAATTTTACAACTCCAAATGCCTTTACTCAAGCCAATGGCATCGAACATAAATAAACAACCATTTCCAAGGTATATATAATCACTCCCCTTCTTCTAAGAATGTTACTTGGGGATTCTAAATACTCTCAACCTACTAATCATTCCAAACACGACGAGTGGGATCATTTGGAGGAAATCTCTCAAATTCTTGGTCCAATATCCTTTCTAGATCTCATGTGCACGTCACCTCACCATCATGAGCATCTCATGACTATGTTATTTGACATGAATATACTTTTCCCTCCTACTTTGGGGTGGTATCCTATGTTTCATGGTTCGGAAGAAAGTATCTAGTATCTAGTGTCATTGTGATGAAATATCCATTTGTATGGATTGAACCATCAATGTTCAAACCTGATCCATTTTCTGTAGCATCCATGATTATAGATAAACTCTTGTTATGAGTGAATGATCCTCCACTCTTTATGTAATGTAATTACTTGTATAAATCTGATTATTAGCAGCAATATAATACCAACGAACATAATATTTCAGATAAATGATCTCAATGTACAAGAAGAATAGTTTAGCCACTTTGAGGGGGCAACCTCCAAACCAGAAAATAAGACTCAAATGCTGAATATGATGATCAAATATTACCTACTAACCCCTATATATACTATTCCTATGCTATGGCCAACACCAATGATGACCCACTAATGAAAATATAACATATATGAAAGAGATACATAATGATAAGAAGTTATGATAGCCACAAGTTGGCTATATACATCCAATATAAGATATATGATTAAGGGCGTAGCATGCCCCTCCCCTTCGAAGCAACATTGTCCCCAATGTTGAGAAGATCTGGATGTTGCTGCAAGAAATTTGCATCCTCCCAAGTTGTGTCTTCATTGTCTAGATTTTTCCACTTGATCAAATACTTAGTGATGACCCTTGTCCTCAATCACTTAGTGTGTGTCTAAAGGATGCATTCTGTTCTAGGATGATTCTTCCCTCTTCATCAAGCTTAGGTAACACTTTCTGGGTTGATATTGTCTATCCAATTACCTTCTTTAGGAAAGATACATGGAAGACTGGATGAATTTGAGTAGCTGGAGGAAGTTCTAGTTTGTATGCTACATTGCCAATCTTATGTAACACTTGATAAGGACCATAATACTTAGGTGAAATCTTGTTATCTTTTTTCTGTTGTTTTAATGACATTTTCTTATATTGTTGTAAATGCGCAAAACCCAATCACCGACTTCAAAATGTCTTTCACTGTGATGTTGGTCTTCTTGCTACTTCATGCGGTTTTGTGACATGGCAAAATTATCCCCGAGACTAAAAGCACCTCTTGTTGGTGTTGAATATGTTCTTCAACCGCTCGAACATTTGACTCGGAATCTCAAAGATGAAGTGTTATATGGTGGATGGTACCCATATAATGCCAAGAAAGGAGACATTTTAGATGAAGTATGAAAGGAGGTGTTATACCACCATTCTGCTAGTGGTAACCATTGGACCCATCTCGCTTGCTTATTTGATGTAAAACAATAAATATATCCGTCCAAGCACTTGTTTACCACCTCTATTTACCCATCAAACTAGGGATGATAAGAGGACCTATGAGATAGTTTTCTTCCCAAGCATGAGAACAAAGTCAATCCAAAAATTACTAGTAAAGATAGGGTTTCGATCACTTACTATAATCTTTGGTGTCCCATGTAGCTTTTGAATTATATCCCTGAAGGCCGTTACTACTATACTCATAACAAATGGATGTGATAAAGCACAAAAATGGGCATATTTGGTGAGTCTTTCCACCACCACCATGATTACATTTTTACCTTCTGATTTAGGCAATCCCATGATGAAGTCCATGGACAATTCTTCCCACTTTTGGCTAGGAATAGATAGAGGTTGTAAAATACCTGGGGACTTAATTGTTTCACCCTTATTTTGCTGAAAACCATGCATTATGCCACAAAATTTTGGACATCTCCTTTTAGCCCTTCCAAAAAAAATCATTCTTGATTTGATGATAAGTCTTTAAGAAGCTAGAATGACCCCCTACTTTGGAGAAGCATGGAGCTTAGATAGAACCCTATTTTCAAGGATTGAATTATTACATAGATATAATCTATCTTTATACCATAAAACATCTCCTTTCCATATAAATTTTTCTAACATGCTTGGATCTTGTTGGAGATTCTAATGAGATTTTGTGTACCTGGGTCATTTTTCCATTCAGACCTTGCATCCTCTATCCAATCCTCATGTAATACATATATGGCACACAACAATGCCTGGGTAGATTCATCCTTCCGAGATAAAGCATCAGCAACTACATTCTCTTTCCCTTTCTTGTATATTATCTCAAAATCATACCCCAACATTTTTTAGACCCATTTATGTTGTTCTTATGATGATAAACATTGCTCTAAGAAGTATTTCAAACTATCATGATCTATCTTTACTTTGAAATGTCATCCCATTAGATATGGTCTCCATTGCTTCACTACATGAAGTATTGCTAACATTTCCTTCTCATAAACTAGTTTATAGATATTCTTACCTTTAAATTGGTGGCTCTTGAAGGCAATGAGTCTCCCTTATTGCATGAGTACTGCCCCCATACCATACCCTGAAGCATCACATTCAACAATGAATGTTTTTGAAAAATCTGGGGTGGCTAGAAATGGAGTGGTGCACATGGCCTCCTTCAACTTCTCAAAGGCCATAGTAGCTTGCTCGTTCCAATGGAAAGATTCCTTCTTCAATAAATTTGTGAGTGGTGCTATGATGTTGCCATAATTCCTTACAAATATATGATAATAACCTGTAAGCCCCAAAATCTTCAGATATTTTTTTAGGTTTTTAGGAACCTTCCATTCAAGCATGGATTTTATCTTGTTAGGATCCACTTTAAAACCTTCATAAGAGACAATATAACCTAGATATTCAACGTCCTTGACACCAAAAGAACACTTTTTACATAAAGTTCATGTTGTTCAAGAGTTTCCAACACCTTATTTACATGATGCAAGTGTTCCTCCCATGTTTTGCTATAGATTAATATATCATCAAAGAACACTAAAACAAACTTTTGAAGAAATAGCTTAAATATGGATTTCATCAATGTTTGAAATGTAGAGGGTGCATTTGTTAGTCCAAAAGGCATTACCAACAACTCATAGTTTCCTTCATGTGTCTTGGAGGATTTTTATGAATATCTTCATCCTTGATGATATCTAGAACGAAGATCAAGTTTTTAAAGTAAATGCACCATGTAACTCATCTAGAAAATCATCAATTACAAGAATAGGAAACTTATCTTTGACTATGTACTTATTGAGTTCCCTGTAATCTGGACACATGCACCAATTGTCATCTTTTTCTATACCATCACTATAGGAGAAGAGTAAGCACTTTGACTATGACGAATAAGTCCTGCTTCTAAAATCTCTTGAACTATCTTCTCAATCTCACTCTTTTGCATATAGGGGTACCTATAAGGTCTGATGTTGGGTGGTTGACTCCTGGTACTAGCTGGATGGCATGGTCATGGTCTCTTTTTGGAGGTAGACCCTTGGGCATTTATCCAAACACCACTGAGTTCTCATCTATAACTTCTTGCATATCTGCAGGTATAAATGTATTGGAATGACGTGCTTCCAATGAAAATAGTTGTGCCACAAACCCTTTTACACCCTTTCTAAGAAATTTTTGCATATGATGAGAACTTACCATCTGTGGGGACTTTTCTCTTAATCCTTTTAGTTTAAAATTCCTCCCTTCTGATTGAAATTGCATGAATAACTCTTGGAAATTCATTTCAATGGTTCCCAAGGTGGTAAGCCACTGAACTCCTAACACAATGTTTGTTCCTCCCATGGCAATGGCATACATATTGCTAGTTAGAAAGTAATCTCCCATGGAGAGATTAATGTTATGGAATTTTCCTGAACAACTAAAATTTTTCCCATCAGTGATCATGACTTGAAATTCTGGAGATGGATAAACAAAGCAATTCAAGCGTACCACCAACTTATGATTGATGAAATTGTGAGTACTTCTCAAATCAATCAACATTTATACCCTCTGCTTTTTAAGAATCGACTACTTTGAGAGTTTGGGAGTGCTAATACTGGAAATTACATGGCATGATATTTTCGACTGGGGATCTCCTAATTCCTCCTTTGCGCTACCTCTTCGTCTTCTTCATTTTATTCTTCTTCGAGGGTTCCTCAATGCGAAACAACTTCTTTTTAGCACACTTATGTCATGGTCCAATTTTTTGTCACAATTAAAACATAACCCTTTGGCTCTCTTTTCTTCAATTTGTTGAGGTGTCAGTATCATTGGATGAGGGAATGATGGTGGAAGGGTGCTATAATCTTTGATATTACTTGATAGTTTGTTTCCTACTGGAAATAAATTTTTCCTCTACCCTACGTGCCATGATCATATAGTCTAAAACCTTATGAGGATTAAACATACACACCTCAGTCTCAATTTTTTATTTAAGACCCCCAAGAAATAATTCATTCAAATAATCTTTAGGAATATTTTCCACCCGTAAGGAAAGGTTTTGGAATTGATGGATGTAATCTTTGATTGTTCCTGTTTGTCTGAGCTTTGCTAATTGACTGAAATAATTTTCTGACACACTAGAACTATAGTGCAATTGTAACTCTTTGGTGAATATTTTCCATGTAACATTGAGGCCACTCTTTTTCCTTTGAGCACATAACCTTCTATACCAAATGAATTGGTCAAGTTCAAGATACAATGATGCCATGGTAACCTTTTGTCCCGATGGAATCGATGCGAGATCAAATAAATTCTCCATCTAGTTAATCCAATTGAGTGGATCCTTTCTATCAAACTTATGCATTTAAAATTTTGGAATCATGTTATGGGCTTGCAGAGTGTTTGTATTTGACCGGTCATGTTTGCGCTTCTACACCGGCTAGTTTGTCTATTACTTTGACCTAAACATCCACCCTGGTTAATATAAGTATGATTGAGTTGTGGCTAATTAGGAAGGATATGATGACCCATGATATTGTTACTAAATTGGTGAATGAAATCCTCCAATCCTTGTCCAATATTTTCTACATCTTCTTTGCTGGCCACTCTACCCTCGAGGTTTCGTAACTCTAACTCAAGATAGTTGACCTTATGGTCAGTTGAAGTAAACCCTAACCCTGAGGACTCTGTAGATACCCCTTCTGACTCTAAATCCTCAACTATTATCCCATCCTTATCAAGGTTTTAACTTGGAGTTATGGGATTCTTTTTTCCTTTTCGAAGACCTAGCCATGATGCCCCAAAATGGTAAGATTTAAGGATCAATGTCGAAATTTAGGGTTTGGTATTTCAATAGGAATTCAGCTAAAATTTATAAAACTCAAAGAACCAACTCAAACTAAGTTTTAATCTTATTTTTGGAAATGTAAATAACTTTGCAAAATTCCACAAATTGCACCCAGTAGTGAATTATGAAAAAACATAAATCCGCTATAACTTTTGCAAAACAAGTCAAAAATTCTTAAAATTTGGAGGGAAGCTTACTTGACTGATTTCGCCACACCACAGAAACATTTGCAGAAAAATTCACTACTTATTTTGAGATATGGATGAACCTTCACAATTAGGGTTTGATGCAGTGTTGGCCGAGTTCAAGCTCTGATACCACTTGTAATGTAATTACTTGTATAAATATGATTATTAGCAGCAATATAACACCAATGAACACAATATTTCAGATAAATTATCTCAATGTGCAAGAAGAATAACTTAGCCACTTCAAGGGCAACCTCCAAACCAGACAATAAGACTCAAATGTTGAATATGATGATCAACTACTACCTACTAACCCCTATATATACTATTCCTATGCTATGGCCAACACCAAGGCCGACCCACTAATGAAAATATAACATATATGAAAGAGATACATAATGATAAGAAGTTATGATAGCCACAAGTCAGCTATATACATCCAATATAAGATATATGATTAAGGGTGTAACACTTTACATATATACAAATTCTTCAAAACACAGTAAAAAACACTCTCATTGATGAAGATGTTGGCACTTGTGTGGCTTCCTTATATCATTAAAGCCTTAGGATATTCAATATAAAATATCAAAACCTTGCATACTACTTTTCAAGGGTATGATCATTGGAAAATTCCACCCATGGGTTGTATTTGGTTTCCTATCATTATCCCTCCTAGGATAGTGTGTGTGAATGTCATGAGTTTTGGATTTCCTTTATCTTACAACATTCTCCTTGGTTGACCTTGGATCCACCGCTTACATGTGGTTTCCTCTTCAACATACCAATGTGTTAATTTTACACACCAAGGGGAAATCTCCAAAATCCAAGGTAACCCAAATCCTTGGAAATGTGATATTCTCCAACAAAAGGGAATGTATGAATTCCCAACTCTACAAGAACTATCTCCATTATCATTATGTGAATATCAACATATTAACTACCCCATCCAGTCTCTTCACAGTAATGTGGGTCATCCAAATTTGGTCGGGCATACACCTCCCAATATCTTAGATTCTAATGATGATGAACCTGATGAGATTACTGTTAGAATCAACATCTTTGACATAATGGATCTTTTCATCTCACAATTTCGTCCTAACTTGTGACCTCAAAGGAAGAAGCCTTCTATTCTCGCTATTGTTTCATGAACACCTCATCGCCCACTCAAAAAAAGTTTCAACTTGAAACCATAGTTGGTTCTTGTATGAAAGACACCTCCACTCCCTGACTATGATTATGGTTACGCTTTAGACGATCCCATTTGGCTAGTTACACCCAAATTCAGGATAGAGAGGTCAAGTGTTACCAAATATCCCTCTAGCACATGCTCACTTGCGATGTGAATGTTATTATTATGCAAGAAGACTCATCACATTTGGCCAAGCCTTCACCCAACATTCTCGGTGCCTGAGCCTCGGAAATTATGCCGACCTCATCCTCTTCTCATGATACTACTAGATCATGTAACATACCTCCTTTAAAGAAAGGGGAGTATATATTTGGTTTTGAATACGAATTTGATGACCTTATGGATGAAAAAGCACTAAATGTGCTAACATCATCCATACCAACCCATATCACTCATTTTCATCCTTCCCTACCCCTTTCCATTATGGATCCTTCATCTTCTAGGGCAGAACCATACTACACATGGCATGAGGCTCCGGACATGATGTGTTTAACTACAGAGCCTATAGAAATCATGTAAAAAATATCTAAGATGAGGCTAGGAAAGATCAGTCCCAAAATCCTACATGACCTTCTACCTCAACCCCATTATACTTCTCACACCATGGTTATTTCTTGCATCTGACGCCGATTGTAGGGTTACGTGCGGCAAGTGTCTAGTTCCCATTTCCTTTTCACATGGAAACAAGCATAGAGACGAGTGTTCTTAGATCTATCCACCCTCCCTAAACCATCCAAATCATAACCTACATATGGTCCCCCACCTTTCCTATTCCTTTCCCAACTCTTAATGATATTCGGTATGGCATCCTCGCTCGATTGGAGGACCAAATTCATGACACCTTGTTTTCCACATGATCTAAAGTTCATTACCAAGTAGCCATTACCCAACATGCTATTGAGTACCTCATGACTCATGCACATAGGCATATCTTGACCTAAGTAGATAAAATCATCACCGATACTCTATGATCATTCATCTCTCATGGCTAAGCATCTCCCTTTAAAATATTTTGACTATTATTTCTTTGGAATGGACTCTCGCCAATGCTTGGGCTCTCAACCCCCTTTTATTTTTTACATCTTGAAACTCTCCTATCCTTGCTTGGGCTCTTCACCCTACTTGTTTCTATCATCAATATCTTTTTTCTTGACATCTCCTACCATTGGAATGTCGTGGTCTTGATTTTGCGTATCTTGGCTTCTTTTTCCTTGACATCTCCTATCTTTAGAATGTCGCAGTCTTGATTCTACCTATCTTGGATTCTTTTACCCTGACATATCCTATAGTTGGAATTTCATAGTCTTGTGCATCCTTGCTTAGGTTCTTGACCTCACTTGGATTCATCCATTAATCATTTCTAACAATATTATCAACTCTTTCTCCCTGGCCTTTCCTAGTGGATTGTCGTGGTCTTGTGCATACTCATTTAGGCTACTAGTCTTTCCTAGATATATTTACCTCTCTTATTCTTATAACATATAACTCATTGTTTTTTCTCTTTTCAGGTGTTGTTATCCTCTCTTTGTTCTAATCATCCATGATCTATTTATGTGCACCTTTGGGTTTAATGACATTTTCTTCTTTGTAGCTTCTACCATATGTTTTTTTACACTTTTCAGTGTTGCTACCCACCACTTGGCTTTTTACCTTCATCTCCAATTTCCAACTCTCAAAATCCATCCCATGGGCCCCTAGCTAGGTGATTTATGTATTATTTTACTGATGATCCTTTAGTGTTTCCTTTCAAATTTTCTTCTCCGAGTGGTCGGGACAACCGACACTTATCGGGTATACATTGGTGGATATATTACATTCTAGTTGGTCCTTTCTTTTATTTTAGTATTTACTTTTAGTTTCAATATTATGTATTGTTCTTTCCACTGACTATCCCATGTTTCACTATTGTGACATGCAATAATCAATGGTTGGGGCATATGTATACACCTAATTTTTTTATGCTTTCTATTTTTATACTTGTTACTAACAATTTCTCTTTTCAGGTTAGAGCTCATTGATGCATCTATATTTGTAATGAGTCCCTTAAGGGGATCATTATAGGACAGGGTATGGTTATTCATGTAACCATTAGGTTAGGGATCATACATGGAGAGAGAGCAACTTTTAGTCCCATTTATGTATTTCTTTTGCTCATATTCCTCTTATTTTTCCTCTTATCTTCTTATTTTCCTCCTCATTATTCTGACATCTTTCTTTTTCATGACCCCATTTCTTTTATTTTACATCATCCCTACTTCTCATGTCTCTTTGCACATTCCTCACATTTTCCTCACTTGTCGATTCCATCACCCACATAATACTACATCAATGTAATTTTAAATTCCCTATCGACGCCTTCTCCCATGGGAAATGGTGTCGGTATAAGTACCCCAAATCATATTTGAACATTAAGACATCACATAATTTCATAAAGGAACTCACCATTATCTTTTCTCTCTTGTGCCAACTTGCATCTGCTCACTCAAATTTTGGATTTCTTGCATCTTGAATCTTGGCTTGGAGATTCTTCTTGTTTGGATTGGTTTTCTTGCACTTTTGGGTCAACTATAGTGAGCTAGGACTGGATTTTTTCCCCTTCTCCACCTGAATTTTTTTCTCTTTGTGTATGGTCCTTTAGGAGATAGATGCATCAGCAACCACCCCCAAAAGGTAAGTTCTCTAACTCACTTTTTCATTTTGTATAGAGTAGTTCCTACATTTGATGCATGTTTTATGTTAGCTTAGTATTTTATGGACATGCTAGGTTAGCATATTACATTTCAGTTCTTCATGTTACATTATTTCCTTAGGTTAGCATAGACTTTCCATTCTTACTTTCTTTTTCATTCTCCCTCATAGTGTGGATACCTTCATAGGTGTCCTTTCTCTTCTTTAACCTAAGGCCTCAAAAAGCTTAGTTTGTCCTAGTGTAAGGGTTATTTCCCTTAGGGTATGTGATCATAACAATCCTCTTACCCCCTTTAATTCTATCTTGTTTGTGTGTTGGTCTTTGTGTTTCCCTCTCTCGTTGCCTCAAATACCCTAATTAAATGGATAATAAGAGTACACGGTACCTGACACATTTTTATCGCTCAAGGAACCTTTTCCAACTATCTTAGCGGATGTATTGTCATCAGACCTTACTGATCCTACTAAATTATCTTTGAATAAGATGAATTTACTTTTATTTCTTATCATGTGACTTGAAAATCCACTATCAATGTACCAAATCATGTCTTCATTCTGAGTATGAAAGGTAGTTTGAACAATTAAGGCTTCTTCTTCATTCTTCATCCATGTACTATACCGAGTGAATTATTCCTCTTTAGTTTGTTCATCCTCTAGCTTATTCGTGATGATTGACTCAACCTTCTTAGCTCCTTTAAAAATGATGTTTTCTAAGAACCCTAGTGTTTCTTAAGAAATTTGATCACAAAATATCCATAGATGATCCATTATGTGCTTCAAGGATCACCTCAAGTTGTTAAGCTTGCTTTAAAGGCCCTACCCTAATACCAATTTTTGGAAGTACAATCACCGAGAGGGGGTGAATCGGTGAGAAATAAAAATTTCATTCACCTAATCAATTTCATCTATTAACCATTCAATTAATCATTATGCGTGCGTCCATAAGAACATAACCAAAGATGTACAAATGAGAACACAAGAGTACAAGACCACCAAATGTAAGTGGGAAACCATCAAGGGGAAGAAAATCCACTACAACATAAATTTATTAAAGAAATGAATAAAATTTAGTTGAAAATTAACTCAAAAAGGAGCACTGACCCCTAGTTTTAGTGAGGCACTAACCCCTTAAGGAGCATCAACCCATAGATTTAGTAGAGCACCAACCCTATAAGGAGGCACTAACCCCTAGATGAGTCGACACCAACCAAATCTACCTAATGTATTTGTAACCTCTGAAATGTTGTACCAATAACTGATGATGACACAATGAATCTCACTTTCCTTCCTCCTTCAAATTTTCTCTCTAGGTCAAATCATTCATGGGCTTCTTCACCAAGCTAATTAGGCCCAATGAACTATATATCCAACACCTTCACACACTCTAGAACATCTCCATACACTATTTTCCATCTCTTTATGCTCACAAATACCTCTTTCACCTCTATAAATACCCCTCTAGCTCGTACTTCTCCTTACTCTCTCAACTATCTCAATGTAGACAATGAATCACACAGTTTGGGTATATTTCTAGGTCTTGATCACATACCACTATTCATATGATTTCTAAGTGAGAAAATTACTTATTGACCACTATCTTTGGCCTCTTTTCTTTCTTTATGTTGTCCTTCTTGGTCTTACACACCTTTTTCCCATTCGACTTTTAAAACTTTAATTTTTAAGTATGGACATGTTGGTGTGTATTATTTTCCACATCATTAGGTGAGTCATCTCACTTAGGTGAGATCATACTTTCATGTGTCATTTAGAGGTCATTATGAGATTCTCTTACATGTCAGTGCGTCATATGTGTCATTGGGAGTTACACTTCTATTATGGGAATGTAACTCCCCCTCTCTACTCGAGTTTTCATGATTACAACATTGGGGGTTACTTAACACCTCCTATATGTACACCCCATTTGATATATGAGATAGAGGAGAGTTTTATGGTTTAACAAGGTTCTGCCCATGTTTTAAATATTTGCATGCACATTCGGTTGATGCTCGCTCCTCCTGAGATCTCTTCACACTGTCATTCGCACATCCGTTGATGTGCACGTCATCCCTCATGATCCTCGCTTACGGGTTTTAAACCCTCTTTCATGGTATCAAAGTGGATCTTGTGGATCCGTGCACTCCTCAATGTTACTTTTTCATTTTCTAGCTTCTCCGGCATGCTCTTGATTCTCGTTGCATGTGTCGTAATGGTTATTCGATCGTACCCTTCTTGCATTGATTTGGGTGTCATACCTCTTACACATGTTTGTTCATGGGTTCCGGTGTCTTGTTCGAGTGTTCGAGGGTATTGTTGTATATATCTTCCCCCTCAGGTAGATATGGGAAAAAAAGGTAAAGGGTGCACGACATAAGGTGTCAACATGAAGAAATTCGCGCCTTGGCGCAGGTAAAGGGCGCACGACATAAGGTGTCAACATGAAGAAATTTGTGCCTTGGTGCAGGTAAAGGGCGCACGACATAAGGTGTCGACATGAAGAAATTTTCGCCTTGGTGCAGGTAAAGGGTGCACGACATAAGGTGTTGACATGAAGAAATTCGTGCCTTGGCGCAGGTAAAGGGAACACGACATAAGGTGTTGACATGAAGAAATTCACGCCTTGGCGCGGAGTAAAGGGCACACAACATAAGGTGTCGACATGAAGAAATTCGCGCCTTGGCGCAGGTAAAGGGCGCATAACATAAGGTGTTGACATGAAGAAATTCACGCCTTGGTGCAGGTAAAGGGCACACGACATAAGGTGTGGACATGAAGAAATTCACGCCTTGGCATAGGTAAAGGGCATACGACATAAGGTGTCGACATGAAGAAATTCGCGCCTTGGCGCAGGTAAAGGGTGCACGACATAAGGTTTCGACATGAAGAAATCCATGCCTTGGCACATGTAATATTATGCATACATAAGGATGGATGCGCTGAGGTGCATCTTTAGGAGGCGCAACATTTTGAGCGTTGACACCCCTGACGAGAAAGCAAACCACAGCGCGAGATATTCAAATGGCCATAACTTTTCACAGGGAGCTCGGATTCATGCAAGGTTGGATTTTTGGAAAGCTTACGAGGTCCTTTGTCTAACTACTATTGGATATCTTTAATTAGGTGAGAAAAATTATTAAAAATGCAAAATACAGTTCGCCACTTTTTGGGTTCGCTAGGGTTCTCACCTACCACCATAATGAGATGAATTAAATACAACTGGAGGTGGTTGGGGTAGATTTGGAATTCCTCTCTCTTCCCTCTCTCATTCTTCCTATAAATTATAAGGAGGGGCTTCTTTCTAAAGGTTGGACATTCTTGTTTTGCCCCTCCCTTCTTCTCTTTGGCAGGTGAATTTGTGGAGTTCAAACCTCCCATCTAAAACTGTAATGCAACTTTTCCTCTTGGCATTTTGTGATGTATTGTATCAATCTTTGGAGTAAATAACACATGTATGTGGATGATTCTCAACCCTCTCTGTGTTCATTTGCATCCTCTTGATCTTTCACTACAAATTTGGTTATCTGTGCATGATCTTGCATTACATTTTAATGGTTTGTGTTTATTGGCAAGACAAATGTTTCTTCATTCCTCGGTGCATCACCTTTGTTAGTTTAGGTTTATTTTTATGCATCTTCTTACCCTATCTCCTTAGAAAGTTAGATTAGGTTTTTGAGTAAACCCTCTGCATTTTTATGTGTGCATCTGAACAGAGGAATAGGAACCGGCCTTCATCCGGAGAGCTTTTCCGATTTTGCAAGGTCCCACACTTGGGAAAAACTCCATGTTATGCAATCGCACTGAGAGTCTCAACCCATCGAGTTGCAGACATTCAAGGGTGCTGTGATTTTCCATCAACAGGTATTTTTCAAGTTTCTGGTGTTTTTCAGGACTTAGTTTCCTTGGCCGCTTGATTCTCTGGGGTTGCATGTGTGTTTTGGGGTGTTTTTATGAGATTTACTACATTTCAGGGTGTAGATCTGAGTTTTTATACTTGGTTTTGTGTTTTGGTAGGCTCTTGTGCCTTCGACTCGTGGTTCAACTTGTACACTGATTTGTGGACCTGATTTTTTGTACTTATTCTGGGTGTTTTCTTTAAAGACCTTGACCACTTGTTCCCCCTACTCGAGTCTTGATCCCGTAACCAGTTTGTATGTGCCCATTCTCGCAGTGGTTACCATTTGTAACAGCGTGATTTTGGCTGTTTATTGGCATGTGAAGGGCTTGGTGTATACATTGGTGGAGGAAACGTGATTCCCGTGCCTTGTTCAAATGTTGCTCAAACGACGCATTCTTCCTCCTACGACCTGTGACCTGCACCATCTGGCTCATGCCCACTGCCATTTCTTCGGCATCATTTTTGTGTTCAACATTTCAGCTCCCATGTGCCCTCCTTTACATTGGAAAATGTTTGACTTCTACTCACCGTTGTTGTTTTGGTCGCTTCAACCTATGTTTTTTGCATTGGAAAATGTTTTTGGCTTGATGTTTTGGTCACTTCAACCTACTCCTCTATTTGTTTTAACGTGGATTCGCCTTCGAAAACAAGCTCCACACACATTCCACTCGAGCACAACAGTTTCATCGGCCTTGGACGTTACTCCAACACACCTGTGAAGAATTCTGCATTCAAATAATGGTTACACTATTGGCATCTTTGCTGCTCTACACAAAGTTCGCTGCTGCAACTTCAAGCTTGTTGGTATATGGCACATGGTCCTTGGCAATGCAGCTTGGTCTTAGCGATCAAAGGGGCCCCCAATAATTCTTTTTAGAATTATTTGGAGGTCAAAAAAATCCCTCTTTTTAATGTTACGAGGCAAAACATTTGTATTTTGGCATGTTTTTTGCTTGTATTTAATGCCCTTCCTATGAGCATCGAAGACAGAGGGCGAGGTCCGGGGTTGGCAGGAGGCTAATCCCCCCTTGCAAGAAAAATAAACTATGCCTAAAATTTGATGTCGTTTCCAACGAGCAGTCACACGATACCCTTTGCACTCATTTTGAGCACTTTTTAAATGTGTTTGTAGCATTTATTGATATTTTCCATCGATTCTAAGGAATCATTTTAATGCTATAAATTTTGACTTCTGCTCATTTTTGAGCACTTCTTTAGTCAAAGTTGTATGATTTTTCACACATTATGTGATGACATTGTTAGTTTTGTAAATGCACTACTTTATAAAGTGCCGCATTCTGGAGGGGTTGACTGTACTATTGGACTTTCACACGTAGACACATTATCGGCCGAGTCCGACGTCTTGTTTTTGTACATCTTGCATTTTTTCATCATGGAGAGTGATCTTTCTAGACTTGAGCATCGTAGGATCACTTTACAGCCTCCACCACTTCTCACCGGGAGAGGGAACTATTCAGTTTGGCGTGTTTCCGTGGAATGTTACTTCGCTCATGAGGGTATTTCACCCATGATCATCGTCATCTGGAGGACTTCCTTGACACTTGTGACCATGTTTTTGGTCACATGATGATGCATGTCTCTCGATCTCTCTAGTTTCATGTGGCAGACTCAGATCCACCTCACCGTGTCTGGAGCATTCTTCAGTCCCTCTATGGAGACCCTTCACATACTACCGCCATTGTTGTTGCTGATTTAGTTGTCTCCTCTATTTCTTCATGTGATGACAGTTCCACTAACACAGGCTCACTTGGTTCTACTTCTAATGACAAGGATTGTGCATCTAGTTCTGATGTTGAGAGTACTACAGAGGACTCTTCTCCTCTTTCTCTCACTATTCCAGAGAGTGTTGACACTTCCCACATCTCATCAGATATCGAGCAGTCTCCTTCTCAGTCTCATACATTCATCACACCCGCCTCTTTTCCACCTTTAGTGTGCGAGGCCCATTTCACTCCTCTACCTTCATTGGATGACTCATACCTATCTAACATCACTCTTTTGTTTGTTGAGCCCCCTCATTGGGACGAGTATCTGCCTGACCTTAGTCATATTTTCACAGAGTCTACTTGTGATACACTACAGGTCACTCATCCATCTACGGGTGTTTCACAAGATTTCATCATCTCTGTGTTGGGAGTGCCCCTTAGGAACCATGTCACTTCCACATTTCCAAAGACCTTCATTGATCCACCCTCGAGATGTGGATCCCTTTTCTGTTGTGGAGGATGTTTTATTCCCTTCACATCACTTGGACATCCTTTCTGCGGGTGTTCCTCTTTCACACTTTGATAGTTCTGCAAATGTGGCATTACCTTCGGTTCTTTGGCGCTCATTTGCTAGACCTATGTCACACTTTCATGTACCAGACTCAGATTTCTTCGTGTCACTACCTTTAGTTTCCTTCATGGAGTGGTTAGACTTCCAGCACATCATTTCTATCCTTCTTAAGGGCAAGCACATAGTTTGGTGTGGGTGGCTCTTCTTCAGTCCAAAGGCAGAGGATCTCGTCATCGACATTCTTTTGGGAGACCTCCTAGAGCTGTAGAGTTCAGATCCATCCATGGCATCTTCTGCATTCCTCTCATCTCCCTCTTCTTCTCTCTTCTTCTTTCCGAGAGATTTCCTCTTTGTACATGGGTACCTTTTCAGGCTCGTCTATAGATGGGACCCATTTTTGGCATCTTTCTTAGATTACAGAGTGTTTTTTTCTCTTATGGTGGATGTTTTTCCCACTAGGTTTTCCTTCACTACTTGGGACTTATTTTTTTGCATGGGTACCTCATCAGGCTTTGTGTTGGGACCCATTTCTCATTTCTGACTTGCCGCCTCATCCTAAGTTATGATGAAGGGGGGTGTTCATGTGTATTATTTTCCACATCATTAGGTGAGTCATCTCACTTAGGTGAGATCACAACTCCATGTGTCATTTAGGGGTCATTATGAGATTCTCTTATGTGTCGGTGCGTCGGTGCATCGGTCGTCATATGCATCATTGGGAGTTACACTTCTATTCTAGGAATAGAACTCCCCGTCTCTACTCGATTTGTCATGATTGCAGCAGGGGGTTACTCAACACCTCCTATATGTAGACCCCATTTGATTTATGAGATAGAGGAGAGTTTTATGGATTAACCAGGTTCTTCCCATGTTTTAAATCTTTACATGCACATTCAGTTGATGCTCACTCCTCCCGAGATCTCTTCACGCCGCTGTCGTTCGAACGTCCATTGATGTGCACATCATCTCTCATGATCCTCTCTTGCGGGTTTTAAACCCTCTTTCATGACACAAGTGCACAAATTTAGGACACCAACGTCGGGTTCCCCCAACCTCTTTATATCTTGCTCACATATTTTGGGTCCTTTTTAGCTATTGGGAATCTTTATTTCTTATGGTTTGGTCTTCTAGTGGTTAATTATGAAATTTAAACAAGGGAATCATATAAATACAAAGATATGTGACCATAATAAAGGACCAAGCACTAAGAATCTACTATCACCACCTAAGGTTACATCCAAGAGCATTCTAAGAGCATTCAAGCATCCATATAGCTTCACACAAGGGACAAGGGACTGTTATTTCTGCATACACACATAGGAGGGGAATTTCATTTTTCCATGCACACATCTATCTACATTTTCTACATCTAGTTATTGCTCGCTATTCAAGTGTGACTCACACAAGAGCCACCTAGGGCACAATTCTACACACATAGAGAACTACCCGGATTACTCAAATGTAGGAAAATGTCTAGATCATAAGTTCACTTCATCGGTGACTATCGGGGTAATTATGACTCCTCATTTTCATCTTATTCTTTTTAGGATTTGATGTGTTTTGTATTTTTACATGTGGTTGTTTCTTCTTATACTTTTCACGAAAACAAAAGTGAGGTCCAACAAAGTATATGTGATCAAAAGAGACAAACAATGAATATCTTGTGACCCTATAAAATCAAGTTCCACATCTTCGAGTAGTCACAGGCACCCAAAATAGGTCTCTAGTGCCATAAACACCCCTTACCCCGTATAGAATCCATAGTCCTAGAATTCCCAACAAATATGTACTTTTCTAGGTTCAATTGTGAAGCTTTGAGTTCTTTTTCCATCATGTTTCAGCTCGACACAACTTCAACACCACTACAAATAAGCTAAGTCTTATTTCCTCCCTCTTACACTTAGGGTTTTACAATTGTTAGAGTAGGTATTTACCTTAGCTCATGTTCACCTAGGTACTTTATTTACTTTTATTGTATTTATCCTCACCCACTTATGTGTGTGGATATTTCTTTTATCTTATTTAGATATTAGGAGATATTATCTAGTTGTTAGGTATAGTTCTTTCCTTGATCTATGGTATTGACTAGATCCTTGATGTCTAGTTCTCTCCTAAATCTATGGTCTTGACTAGTTCTTTGATGACTAGTTATTTCCTTGATTTATGGCTTGATCTATGACCTTGATTGGTTCTTAGATTGTTATTCCTTGCCTATTTAAGCAAGGCCCATTCTCAATGTATTGCATTGAGTTCCATAATAATATATGATATTGCTGCTCATTTGTTTGCAAAGGTTTTATGTAAAGTTATTCTGGTGAATTGCTTTCATCTTATTGATCGTGGTATTTGATTAGCATCTATGTTCTTTGCTTGGTATGATCTGGTTATCATTCCTTTCATGGTATCAGAGCTTGGAGATTGTTGTTGACATCTATCTGTAAGTTTTATTTTGCAAATAAATTATTTGTGTATTCATATATTTGGGATTTGGTCGTATTTTGTTGTTGTGTGCATTTTTATGTAAAATAGAGGCTTCCATTAGATTCGTAAGACATGAAAACCCTAAAATCGACTGTAAACTCAGCTAATTATGGAGGCAGTCATTTTTGTGGTTTTTTATTTTTGCAGAGAAGCACACAAGTGTGCCTCGGGATTCGAGCCAAGGAAAAAAATGTGATTTTATTTATTTGGGTTTGTTGGATTTCTCGCGATGTTTTTTCTATTACAGCATATCTGTCTTGGTTTACGCATAGGAAGGTTTTTGAATCTTTCCTTTTTTGGCAGGGGTCCAAGGATCTTTGTTCACTTTTTTACTATTTCAGGAAAATTTACGAGTTTTTATTTTCGGCAATAAAGGTCACTTTGTCTACATAGTCTAGAAATAGTAATTTTTACCGTGGCGATTGGATGTGACTTTCTTGAAAACACACGGCCCACCCTGAGAATAGTAAGTTATCTGAAACACCCATTAAAATCCTTAGCCCTTGGTCATATGGTATGGTCATATGAGGGCTTAAAGCTTGTGATTCCTACTAGTAGGTGCTTAACTTCAGCCCCCTTTAATTTTATTTGTGTGGTGAAGGCAACAACAATTTATTTTGTTTTAGTGGCAACTAAAATAAATAACATAGCAAAATATTAAAAAGCTTGTATCTTTTGATCGGTAACTCGGTTTTGAGTGCCATTTTTTGCAAAAGTTCTTGTTTTTCATGCTCTTTCCATTAGAGTTATTTATTTTGAGACTTGCACTATAATTATAAAGTTCCAAATATGGAGGAGTGTTGTAATCAATTGTGGATACAATTTTGGCTGAGCCTAACGTCCTAAACTTTTGGGAGTTGTAGTTTGTACCTATCATGGATTCTGAGAATGACATGCTTTTCTCTTAAGTATGTGGACTTGAGGATATTGCAAAATTTGTGGAAGAAAATAGATCACTCCAAAAAAAATTATCTTATACAATCACTCATTCATGATAAGGATACAATAATACACTCCTACGAGAACAAACTTGCTAGCCTACAACATCACCATCATATTGCGGACAACCATATTCATGCAACTAGTCAACTTGCGGTTGTTGCTCTTGTACCCACCGACATTGATCTACCAATCTTTGAGCCTAAACCTGCTTTTGATGCTTTTAAACATGTTAGGCTTGTTCTTGCATGATCTTCCACATCTATGCCTATTACGATACAACATGTTGTGTATCCTATACTTTCATTGTATGACTTTTTTAAGAAGCATACCACTGCATTCATTTCTTGTATGCTCCGTTCTATGGGTCTCACTAGAGGAGTCATTGGCAAACATTCACAGGGTATTGTTTCCTCTATTCCACATGTTAAGTGGAATTCTCTTCATGAAATTAGTTTTCGAGCAGATACTTCATTGGGATCACACATTGACAGAGCTCCTTTTTTGTTCGCTCAACTCTTTCTGAGGATCATGAGCAACACATGAGTTCTACACCTACACTCAGGCTTGAGAAACTTGAGACTTCAGCTGTCAGACATGATCAACTTGACACACATTCTGATGTTCTTTTACATGCACCCATTGTGTATTTTACACCAAGTCATATGCAGGCATCTTCTTCATCCATCCGTGTTGATTTGGGGTGGATATCTAATCACTCGTGGTGATGACATAGGCATTCGTTGAGAAGACTCTATAGACATGGCTCCTCCAACATTCAGCCTCTTGCTCCACTTTCTATACCTTCTGCATTGTGATGCTTCTTGTTTTGAGCATTTTCTTTAGTAGGTGTAGTGTATCTCTCTTATTTGTTGAGAGATTTTGTATATGTATTTTTGACACTTTTGGCATGTTGACAATATCTCTTGTGGGGATCTATTCTGTGAAGTCCAATGTTATTTTTTTAGTGTTCGAGTAGTTGATTTTGGGAAACTCATACATATTTGTAGCGTCACTCCACCCATTCAATAGTATGGGAGGGTGTGGTGTTGATCCTACTTCTTCGGGTTTCGTGTCCTTGCCTTGTTACCTTGGCTTTTCTTAGATCATGACACTCTGGAGTTTGTGTCCTTTCCTTGTTGCTTTGGTTATTGTTCTTGGATTGTGGCACACCTATTTGCAGTAGTTGATTGAATTATGTTTGGTTTTTTTTTGCACTTTCGACGTCATTCCGTCGATAGTCTCCTTGTATGGAGCTATTATGGTGAAACCCAGTGTCGATTGTTTTTGAGTTTTTGATCGAGCAGTGGATTCAACCCACAGTGCACACCAAACTTCTTTAGTATTGTACAAGTTTTTGAGCCAAGTTTCTTGGGATGCCTTGGAGCAAGTCTTTACTCTCTTTACTTTGTTGTTCTGGTTTTGGGTACCTTACGGTGTCCCTTATTTTCCAGTTATTACACATGAGTACCTCATCGGCATAGTTCCCAAGACTCATATTGTGGACATGTCACTTCTATTTTGGCCCCTAGCTTCACTTGAGGGGGTGTTACGGTAGGTATTTACCTTAGCTCATGTTCACCTAGGTACTTTATTTACATTTATTGTATTTATCCTTACCTAGTTATGTGTGTGGGTATTTATTTTATCTTATTTAGATATTAGGAGATATTATCTAGTTATTAGGTATAGTTCTTTCCTTAATATATGGTATTGACTAGATCCTTGATGTCTAGTTCTCTACTAAATCTATGGTCTTGACTAGTTCTTTGATGACTAGTTATTTCCTTGATTTATGGCTTGATCTACGACCTTGACTGGTTCTTAGATTGTTATTCCTTGCCTATTTAAGCAAGGTCCATTCTCAATGTATTGCATTGAGTTCCATAATAATATATGATATTGTTACTCATTTGTTTAAAAAGGTTTTATGTAAAGTTATTCTGGTGAATTACTTTCATCTTATTGATCGTGGTGTTTGATTAGCATCTATGTTCTTGGCTTGGTAGGATCTGGTTATCATTCCTTTTAACCATTATCTTGCTTATTTATTTGGTCAAATTATTTACTTTATTACTTATTCATTTGCTACTACATTGCAATAGAGGGTTTATCATAAATTCTATTTTTGTTAAATTACTCAAATGAGCCTTATAACTTGATTTTATACTTGACTTATGATTATAACTCCTATAGGAATATGTAGGCATCTTCTTCATCCATCTATGTTGATTTGGGGTGGATATCCGATTACTCTTGGCGGTGAAATAGGCATTCATTGAGAGGACTCTACAGGCATGGTTTTTCCACTATTCGGCCTCTTGCTCCACTTTCTATACCTTCTGCATTGTGATGCTTCTTGTTTTGAGCATTTTCTTTAGTAGGTGTAGTGTATCTCTCTTATTTGTTGAGAGATTTTGTATCTGTATTTTCGACATTTTTGGCATGTTGACAATATCTCTTGTGGGGATCTATTCTGGTGAAGTCCAGTGTTATTTTGTCAGTGTTCGAGTAGTTGATTTTGGGAAACTCATACATATTTGTAGCGTCACTCCACCCATTCAATAGTATGGGAGGGTGTGGTGTTGATCCTACTTCTTCAAGTTTCGTGTCCTTGCCTTGTTACCTTGGCTTTTCTTAGATCGTGACACTCTGGAGTTTGTGTCATTGCCTTGTTGCTTTGGTTATTGTTCTTGGATTGTGGCACACCTATTTGCAACAGTTGATTGAATTATGTTTGGTGTTTTTTTACACTTTTGACATCACTCATTGTGATCTCCTTGTATGGAGTTATTACAGTGAAACCCGGTGTCGAGTTGTTTTTGAGTTTTGTGATCGAGTAGTGGATTCACCATAGTGCACACCAAACTTCTTCAGATATTATATGATTTTTTGAGTCGAGCTTCTTGGGATGCCTTGGATTGGTTCTTTAATCTCTTTACTTTGTTGTTCTTGGTTTTGGGTACCTTGCGGTGTTCCTTTTTTTTTCCAATTATTGTACATAAGTACCTCATCAGGCCTAGTTGTCAAGAATCATACTATGGACATGCCACTTCTATTTTGGCCCCTAGATTCACTTGAGGGGGTGTTAGAGTAGGTATTTACCTTAGTTCATGTTCACCTAGGTACTTTATTTACCTTTATTGTATTTATCCTCACCTAGTTATGTGTGTGGATATTTCTTTTATCTTATTTAGATATTAGGAGATATTATCTAGTTGTTAGGTATAATTCTTTTCTTGATCTATGGTATTGACTAGTTCTTTCCTTGATCTATGGTATTGACTAGATCCTTGATGTCTAGTTCTCTCCTAAATCTATGGTCTTGACTAGTTCTTTGATGACTAGTTATTTCCTTGATTTATGGATTGATCTACGACCTTGACTGGTTCTTAGATTGTTATTCCTTACCTATTTAAGCAAGGCCCATTCTCAATGTATTGCATTGAGTTCCATAATAATATATGATATTGTTACTCATTTGTTTAAAAGGTTTTATGTAAAGTTATTCTGGTGAATTACTTTCATCTTATTGATCGTGGTGTTTGATTAGCATCTATGTTCTTGGCTTGGTACGATCTGGTTATCATTCCTTTTAACCATTATCTTGCTTATTTATTTGGTCAAATTATTTACTTTATTACTTATTCATTTGCTACTACATTGCAATAGAGGGTTTATCATAAATTCTATTTTTGTTAAATTACTCAAATGAGCCTTATAACTTGATTTTATACTTGACTTATGATTATAACTCCTATAGGAATATGTAGGCATCTTCTTCATCCATCTGTGTTGATTTGGGGTGGATATCTGATTACTCTTGGCGGTGAAATAGGCATTCATTGAGAGGACTCTACAGGCATGGTTTTTCCACTATTCGGCCTCTTGCTCCACTTTCTATACCTTCTGCATTGTGATGCTTCTTGTTTTGAGCATTTTCTTTAGTAGGTGTAGTGTATCTCTCTTATTTGTTGAGAGATTTTGTATCTGTATTTTTGACACTTTTGGCATGTTGACAATATCTCTTGTGGGGGATCTATTTTGGTGAAGTCCAATGTTATTTTTTTAGTGTTCGAGTAGTTGATTTTGGGAAACTCATACATATTTGTAGCGTCACTCCACCCATTCAACAATATGGGAGGGTGTGGTGTTGATCCTACTTCTTCGAGTTTCGTGTCCTTGCCTTGTTACCTTGGCTTTTCTTAGATCATGACACTCATGGAGTTTGTGTCCTTTCCTTGTTGCTTTGGTTATTGTTCTTGGATCGTGGCACACCTATTTGTAGTAGTTGATCGAATTATGTTTGGTATTTTTTTGTACTTTTGACATCACTCCATTGACAGTCTCCTTGTATGGAGCTATTCTGGTGAAACCCAGTGTCAGTTGTTTTTGAGTTTTGTGATCGAGTAGTGGATTTAGACCATAGTGCACACCAAACTTCTTCAGCATTGTATGAGTTTTTTGAGCCGAGATTCTTGGGATGCCTTGGAGTGGGTCTTTACTCTCTTTACTTTGTTGTTACTGGTTTTGGGTACCTTGCGGTGTCCCTTTTTTTCCAGTTATTGTACATGAGTACCTCATCAGGCCTAGTTATCGGGACTCATACTTGTGGACATGCCACTTCTATTTTGGCCCCTAGATTCACTTGAGGGGGTATTAGAGTAGGTATTTACCTTAGCTCATGTTCACCTAGGTACTTTATTTACCTTTATTATATTTATCCTCACCCACTTATGTGTGTGGATATTTATTTTATCTTATTTAGATATTAGGAGATATTATCTATTTGTTAGGTATAGTTCTTTCCTTGATCTATGGTATTGACTAGATCCTTGATGTCTAGTTCTCTCCTAAATCTATGGTCTTGATTAGTTCTTTTTGATGACTAGTTATTTCCTTGATTTATGGCTTGATCTACGACCTTGGTGGTTCTTAGATTGTTATTCCTTTCCTATTTAAGCAAGGTCCATTCTCAATGTATTGCCTTGAGTTCCATAATAATATATGATATTGCTGCTCATTTTTTTGCAAAGGTTTTATGTAAAGTTATTACGCAAATTACTTTCATCTTATTGATCATGGTGTTTGATTAGCATCTATGTTCTTGGCTTGAGTACGATCTGGTTATCGTTCCTTTCAACAATTATCTTGTTTATTTATTTGGTCAAATGATTTATTTTATTACTTATTCATTTGCTACTACATTGCAATATAGGCTTTATCATAAATTCTATTTTTGTTAAATCACTCAAATAAGCCTTATAACTTGATTTTATACCTTGAACTTATGATTATAACTCATATAGGTCAGCCATCATAGGAAAACATATCTCAAAACATAATAATAACATCATAAAGAAATCATGCAAGGGACGATATAGGCCGACAATAACATCTAGAACCATCATCTCTCCTTTAGGACTCAAGAAGCCCTAATGCACTCAAATATCATACTTACCAAAATTGAATGTTCTTGATAAAACAACGCATTCACCAAAACTTGAAAACCACTTATAAATTTTATCTAATCACACTAAAAACTCCAGAAATCTTGAATCACTCTGAACCATCATCTCATGCAATGACACCACCAAAAGGAGCAACCTTCTTCACTAGGTCTAAGACCTACAAAACTAGTCTTCAAAGATTGAAGTCAAAACCTCATCAAAACTCCTCAAATATGAAAGTGTGATATACAAATGGAAATATCATGACCTCAGGGTCATCAAAAATGAAAACCATGCCAAAAATTAGACTGGGACTCCTCTAAAATGTGTTTTCAACTGTAGACACAAAATCATGCACTTACCATTTACTATACCACCAAGTATGTTGTTTTATATATGGATCTTGCATAAGAAAAGTATTCACTAGTGACTCATTCCATATTCCATCCTCTTGTCTTGTTGGTTTTTATTTCTTTTTTCTTTCACACTTGTCACTCATACACCCAATTTTGGTTAGGTCACAAGGATCCTGTCAATTAGTCTCCACTCATTTGTCATCATTGTCTCGAACACCAAGACCGAGGACCTGGACACTAGCGCTAGGCACTCCCGTCCATCCTAGATGCCCATGTTCTATTTATGTTGAATTTTATTTTTAACATTTGAGGTCGGTATTTTTATTTTTCCTCTCATATCCTAAGGTACTAGTCAACATGTCGGGTCATTAGTGTCGAAATTCAAGTAAGAGATCCCTATATAAACACAACATACATACCATTATAATGGCAAGCAATTATTATCAAGGGATATCTATCTACATATATCAAGAGACTGCATTTAGGTGCATTACTCTACATACACACTGCATAAGAAAGGTAGTTCATTTTATTCCATCCATGCATTTGCATTTTATCTAGCTATCACCCACTATTTTGGCATCATTGGCATGAGGGTGAACTAGGAGAACTATTACAAACACAAACACATAGAACTACATTAGGTCTGAGATGTACTACAACGATCAATCATAATTTCACCATTGTGACAACTGAGGATAGACCAACCCCTCATTTTTCATCTTTATATTTTAGGATTTGATGTCTTTTTAAGGATTTTTGTGGTAAGATATTTGTGTGCAGATTTACAGGTACCTCGGTGATCCAAGTGTGACATAAACATGAACGAAGGAAAAAAGTGAAAATCCCTAAGCGACACCATTAGAACTAGGTTCGACCATTTCTATAGAATCCAACACCCACATAGAGGTCATGGGCACCTGCGGGTACCCCTATCCTTTCTGGCACCCGTGTTTAGGCATCGCGAGCATATCTGCATTTTTATGAGCCTAATTATGGTGGTTTGTGCTTCTTTTCCATCCCATTTTCTAGTTCGAGACTCACTTAGGGTGCCCCTATCCTTTCCCAGGTGCCCATGTCTAGGCATCATGAACATCTCTACATTTTTATAAGCCTGATTACGATGGTATGTGCTCCTATTCCATCACATTTTCTAGTTCAGACTCACTTCGGGATAAGAAAAATTAATATAAGTACCTTACCCCTTTCATTTCCTGTCATAGTTAATATTAATAAATTGTTTAGCGTTTATATTTCATTGTGTTATAGAAAATATTTGGACTCATATTCTAATAAAATATTCAAATTTTATTAAATCATTTTGGTGAAATTGTAGCTTAGAATTTTTTCCTATGATCCACTAAAACCCTAATGGCTAAGGATAGCTCTTCTCCTCCTAGGCTAGTCATGCCTCATGTGAGTATCAATCCTATCTATGATGAAACAACCATAGCTGAACTTACTACTCTATATCACAATGTTATTCTTCCAGATGATACTCAAAGACAACTCTTAGCTAATGAATGCAATGTGCCTACTAGCTTTGATCATTCCACTATTAGCATTGTTTCTAATCCGACAATATTTTTTGGTTGTAGACCTTGTTATTTAGTTAGCAACACTCCACCTTATGTTATTTCTAATGAGAACTTAGATGATGTTATTATTATTTTTATGCTTAATCTTGATGATAATGCTTTAGCTAAAAACATGATGAAAATAAACATGTGCATGATGTTGTTTCTCATACTAGTCAAGATGATTCTATAGTTGCATCTCATACTCCTTCCATTTCTGAAAATGTTTCTAATAGTGCACCGCATACTATTTATCCTCCTCAACTTAGCCTGGAACTCTTGAATCAAGCCATGGAGATACAAGACAGGTGTGAATCAATGAGGGTTCCTTGTTTTGATACACCAATGTTTGATGTGGAGAAGGAGCAATTAAAGGATTTGGATGACTTCTTCAATGAAAAACATGAAAAATAAAACATGTCTTCTTCTTCCACAATGCAAGAGGAAGTTTGTGAATGCAAAAGAAGAAAAACCCTCAGAACTCCTTAGGAAATTTTTAATTTTGAAAACAACACCTTCGTCATGGTGGAAAATGGTAGGGTAAATATTGAGCCAACTCATGTTGAGGAGAATTATCTACATCAAGAACATTGGGAATGCGTTCAAAATCAAATTGATCACATCAATTTGGAATGCTCAACTAATATAGAAGGTGAATATGTAGATGAAAAGAGATCAGAAGATTTAAACGACTCGAACAAAGATCGACCCTAGAATGATGATGAAGTGTTCAAAGGAAAATTGGTGTTATGGATTAACACGGAAGGAAGCCAACACTTTGAAAAGGAGATCAAATAATGTAAAGGCAAGGGAATTTCTGAGTGAAGACCTAATAATCAGAAATATCATGTAGGATCACTCCTACGAAGTACATGCACAATCATGAAAGCACCTGAATTTCATAGGATTTTGAGGAAGGGAGGCTACTTCCTTGAACCATTCAATGGATTCACAATACATCAACATTTAGAGTTAACTCTTCGGAGTTAAATCTTGAAAATGAAATTTCTTCAGTAAAATAAAGTTGTCCCCCACCTTACACCATAGGTGACTGTCTAGGTGTGTTTTCCTTTCCATTGTGTGTGTATTTCCCTTTCCATGTGTGTTGTGTGTTTCTTTTCCTTTGTTTTTCATGTGTTTTCTTCATTTCTCTCTCTCTCTCTCTCTCTCTCTCTCTCTCTAGTAAGTTGTACATGACTCCACATGGCCCAATGGATAAGGCATTACTCAATGTATTATATGGTGAGATTATGGGATTCTTCATGTCATGTATTTTTGTGATCAGTACATAACATGTCCTCAAGCTAGAGCCATTTTTTTCGTGTAAATGTGCAACAAGAAAATTTTCAATTTTCAAGCATGAAAATGATACCCTTGTGTCAATGTTTTTAGATCCTATCTTTCCAAGACACAATAGCTCCACCCATCCTTAACACCAAACCTTATCCAAAACATGTAATGGTCATAAATTGGATGAAATTGGATGTCCATCCAATCCACCTAGGTGATTTAGGAAATAAAATTCAGCCCCCTAGGTGGTTTTAGGAGTTTGTAAAGAATGCCCAGTTTTGAGCAGTTTTGGGAAGGGCTATCACTGACCTTCCCGGAATAGTGCACCTCCTGGAGAGTAGAAAGAAGGATCCAAATTCAATTTGGAGATGAAATCAAGGAAAAATAACATTAAGGAAGAGATTTAGGAAGATTCAGGGAAGATTTAGAAGTTTTGGAGTAGGTTCATCGAAATGGGTTCTCGGGCCTAAGCAATGCACGGTGTTAAAAAGCACCTAAGCTTCAAGAAGTAATTCTAGGAGTTCTATAAAGAGTTAGGAGATAAATAATACATTATCATAAATTTAATTTAGATATCTACAATATGGTGGAATCATATTTTTCACAACACCTAGGCGTAATATGTTTACATCTAGATTTTATCATAATCACTCATGGAGCCGAACAAAATTCCAAATTTTTAGGGATAAAATAGATGAATAAATATATGATAACCCCACCATTGGATTAAAAATTCCATTTCAATTCAAATTCATATAAAATTTCACCTTAAAACTCTATTGGGAACTCCAGATACGACCTTCGCAAGTTCACTTTCAAGTTCTCATACTAAGTCATTTTTTTAGGAGGACACATGTCAAGCATCGGGATCTGGAGGGATTTTATGTCCCTTTCATCCCTTTAGAAAAGGAACAAAGGGGACACAAAAATTCATCCAACCCTTTTTTAGCCCCCAGAACACTAATATGACCTCCCATTTGCTAGTTAAGCCCTCAAGAGCTAAGTTTGAGCCTTCCCTCTCCCTGCACAAATGATCGCCAAGTATCGTGATGAGGAAAAAAATGGAAATAGATGTACCTTTAATCCATTTAGAAAATGGGGGACACAAAATTCCCCTAGCCCACTTGATCCTTGTGGTTCCTCATGCACCCGAAAGTTAGCTCCTAAATGTTTTTTCCTAGCCTCCCTCTCATTCTCAACTGCAAATAAATTCATTCTCCTCCATCACCACCTCTATGATATCTGAAGATTGAAGACTCCATTAATGGATTCCATGAAGAATAGTGGAAAAATTCAGCAAGCTACCTCTTCACTTCTCAAGGTTCCAGTGGGTGAAATCACGTGAAAATTGGAGGGAATGATCATTGAAAAATCTAGTTTTGCATGAACTAGTTTTCACACCACAAAGTCCCTATTTTTAGGGATATGGAGGACTGAGTTTTCATCATCATTCTACCCTATCACATGAAGAACAGTAGTGAAAAATTAAACGAGCTAACTCTTCACTTCTCAAGGTTCTAGTGGGCGAAATCGCATGAAAATTAGAGGGAATGGTCATTAAAAATCTTGTTTCGCATAAACTAGTTTTCACACCATGAAGTCCCTATTTTAAGGGATATGGAGGGATGTTTATTTTATCAGTATTATTCCCCTTTTTATGAAAATATCATTTTCCTACTTGTGCAGATGAATAAATTACCCGTAATTCGGAGTGTAGAACCCCTGAATAAAACCCAAAATTTCAAGACTTGTTTTGTTGTAATCTGACACCTACATTGCACTTACTAAAAATAGCATGTGTCCATGGTGAGGCATAATAAAAATATAAAGTGGATAAAAGGAAAATTCATCATCCAAAATGAGGATTGAAATGTTCCAAACATTTCAAAGGCATCGTGATCAATTTGGCAGAGCCTTTTTGGAGTCGATTCAAGTAAAAGTGGGTTTTCGGGCCTAAAGGAGCATACACCACGAAGGAGTTATTAAGATTTAAGAGAGTATTTTGGGATATTTTTAAAGATTAAAGAGCCCAAAAAGTACCTATGGAAGGTATTTTCTATTCTCTAAATGGTGGAAAAAATGAGACCTCGTGAAACATCATACACTTCCTCTAGGAAACTCATTCTTCCAATGCACAACTAGCGATCTCGAGAAAAAAGGGGGAATTTTAAGGTGATGCCATAATAATTGGAGATCAAAAATATCACCATTAAATTTATTGAGTGTTTTTCATTTAGGATAATATAAATTTTTTCCTCTGATCTCATCCAGGAGCTCGAGTTATCGCCGTCACAAGTTGGCTTAAGGAACACATTTAACACTTAGCCAATTTTTCAAGAGGACACATGTCAGCTCCAGGAGCCTAGTGAATTTTGATGTCCATTTCATCCCTTTATTAAATGGACATAGGGGATAGTAAAATTCACCCAACCCTTTTTAGCCCTTGATCACTCATAGGACCCTCTAAATTGCTTGTTTAGCCCCCAGGAGCTTGCCAGAGCCTATCCTCACAGTGCACAGATGACCGCCAAGTGTCGCAACCTAGAATGATGTGAAAATTGATGTCCCTTTCATCCCTTTAGCTAAAGGGACATAGGGGACACAAAAATTTTCCCAGCCCCATGCCTTCTCATTTTTGGAAGTATGCACAGCACTTAGCCATTTTTGTGCTTGCTTCTTCCCCCCACATCTACACACCCCTGCCAAAGATTTCACCAAATTTTTTCCTCCATGTTGTGAAAATATAGAGGTATCATAGAAATATGGATTTGGATGATGTAAAATGAAGTGAAAAATGAATAAAATGTTTTTTTTTCCCGAAAACCCTTTTATTTAAAAAAGAGAAATGCTCGTTTCTCTCAATCTATACACGAATCAAGATGCCAATTTTTACAGACTTCATATTTTTGAGACGATCAAGATGCAATAAATGTGAGATTAAATGATGCTCCAAATCATTTTTACAATGAAAACTACTTTTTGTGCCCTAGCTCACATTCTTCGAATTTCCCATCAATCTAGCAATGAAGTTGAGCTAAAAACTTACACATTGACTCCAAATAAAAACTTGTCACAATGGGGTTAATTTCATCATGATCAGAGGCAAAAATAGACCTATAATTTTTGAAGCTCCATTAATGGCCACCATGGTAGCTCCATGCCCAAAGTCACTGCTAGGTGAAAATTTCATTTTTATTTTCAAACATTCTGGTGGGAAAAATCAAGTGAAATTCGGAGGATGAGATCGCGACGATGAGCTGAGTTTGAAAAAATGTGTTCCATCACAATCCGAGCACCAGAGACCCACTTACTAAAAATAGTAAGTCCTCCTACATGGGTGTCTGCCATTTTAGGTAAGCCACCATCTGAAGAAGCTACGAAGAAGGTGGTGAACACAGGGGAAGTATCACAGGTAAAGATCATTGAAAGGGTCATCCTGGGCCAAAATTGACACTTACTAAAAATAGTAAGTGGTCCCATAAACACCTGCCATAAATGGCAAGGTGGTCTAGAAAATGGTTCCCACAAAAGGAATACAAGTGAGAAGAAGAAGTTCAAACTGTCATAGGCAGGTCAAGGCCCAAAAAGCTTATTTTTACACTTACTAAAAATAGTAAGTTGCTCCATTCAAGAATAAAAAGTGTTGAAGAGCCATTCATAGTTTCTCTAGTATGTTCATCGGTACCTAGCACATGTACGGAAAAATGTATCATTCCATAGGACATATGTTGGTAGAATACGACAATGTTGCAAAGGGTCATCACGGGAGGTAGTTTCCATCCTCAGATTCTTTGAAGTGGATCTCCATGAGCAATGCCCACGATCACCATTGGGATAACTCAACAATGTTTCTAAACACTCAGTTCACAATGTTCGTAGGTCATCAAAAGGCAATTTCTCATCAGCAGATAACTTGTTTGCAGCATGAGTGAATCATTCGCAACAAGGAATTCAAGGGAGTGGGTATCTTCTCATCGGCATGGGACAAAGAATAATTCAGCATCAAGTGCAAGTATTAAGGATTTTTAGGAGGAAAAGTATTTAGAGATTTAGAGTTTCATCTCCTTGGAGCATTCCAATGATCAAAATCAATGGAATTCATTAGAGCAACATCATTTATTTTCCTTCTCTCTCTTCTCCCCCACTTTCTCTCTCCTCCATGTTCTAATTCTTTGTTGAGCTTGTAATTTTTCACAATTCCTTAATTAATAAAAAATGACTTTATTTTCAATGTAATAATTCACCCTAAAGTTATAGAAGTGGACTTAATGTTTTCCAAAGAATGTGAAAAGTTTCAAGGCATATGAAGGGTCAATGGGGGATAGGAAAAGAGACTTCCAAAATTCTATAAATTGTAATGAGACCCTCATTCAAAGGGGTTCTAATTCTGAAATTCTTCTTAGCTGCTTTTCAATTTTTAATCTCATAAGGGACTAACTCTTATGAAGGAATAAAGAGATAGCTAAAATTCTTCTATTTTCCCACTCTTGCATTCCTCTATTCTTGTTATGTACAATTTCTTCTCAAGCATGAATATAAGAAGAAGAATTTTATATCCTTTTTTATTGAGGGATTTATTGGTTCTTTGTTCTCATAAGTCCTAATTGGTTGTGTTACCATTTGTAGGGTTATTTCTTCTTAAACTTAATGTGTGTTGGAACTTTTTGATTAATGGGTGTGGGATGATGGGTCGTTGTATTCATCCAATCATTTAACTCGACATAATATTTGTCGGTGTCATTATAAATCGTGTGTGTCCTAGGCAATATGCAATGGAGTCTAGGAGAACCAGGTTATGCGTTGAGTTTGTTGGGGGTTGCTTAGCTTTAGTGGCTATTCTACGGAAATTAAATACAAGTCTACTGAGAATTCAATGTTTCAATGAAATGAATTTCAAAAACTAATCTTCTACTGTAAAGTAAAATACCCACACACTTATTCTTAACAAATTAAACCATAACTGAATAACTAGAATTTTCAGCAGAAAGCAAGACTATTCATGAACTAGATTTGCATAACAAAAGCATCTACTCTAAGTGAAAGCGGTAATGGAGAAAGCAGATATAGTTAATCAAAGCATGCATGAAAAACTCATCAAATGATAATTGCAGTAAAACTAATCGAAGGACTGTATGCATGAAAAACTCAAAGTAACCTCGTATCTCCTCGGTTGAGTGGGCCCTTTCTCTTCCTCGGGATAGAGTGATCAACAACTTATGATTCTCAAAATGTCGTAGCTTTCATTAACTTCGAAATGAGTTCATAACATATCAAAAAAAAATCCGAATAGTATGCAGATAATATTCTTCGATAATCAAAAAGTGGTACTCAAGTTCTGAAGACAAAGTCTTCATATAGATAATGTTGGTTACAAGATCCACCATATTAGGCAGCATAAAACACTGTCCATCAAATATCAATTAAAAACTCATAGATTCCTACGGGCCGTTAGAGTCAAGCCCAAGCTAATAGGTCAATTCGATGGAAACAGGTCTTGGTGCATGCTTGAAACTCGGGCTTCTTATCCACCAAGAAACTTCCATTATTCCCGCACACATCATCACATTTGATCTCATAAAGGCAGTTAGTAGGAAGTTCATGGGATAAACGGTTTTCATAAATAATAGCAAGGAAAATGCATCAACCTACTAAGACATGACTACACAAAACATACCCATATACTAATAAGTCATATCACAAAGAGTATTTCTGGTCTGAAGAAATGATATAAATGAGCCAAACAATGCACTCATCATTCTCCCCCTGAATTTACCTGTTGCATGTCCCAATGCAACTCATCTGTGCCCTGCTCTCCTGCCAAGTTGTTCAGCCATGTCATACTCCTCAAATTGATCAGCGTATTGCTTTGTGGTATTCTTGCAGCCATGAGTATTGGAAGTCATTTCCACCTGAGCGGTGAAAGCTGTCATGGGACCGTCTTTGCATTTTTTGCCAAGTTGTGAGAGGGCTTAAGAGGAGTGGTGGCCACACTTGGAGGCCTACCCATTCATCAGTGTATTGCTGGCTGGTTTTCTCTGAAGTTTGTTTGATAATGGCGATAAGGGCATCACCCCTTCGCATGCTCCAGCTCAAATTCTAGGGAGAGAGGACCTCCCTATGTTTCAAAGGTAGGCTTAAGGTATCCCATCTCCTGTCACAAGCTTGCCAAGCAGCCCCAAAATTCTCTTGACTATAATTTTCAAAATCAATAATACACTGAAGTAAAATCTGAGAAGTATGCACCCCAACCCCTGCCTGATAGTACAATGATCTAAAGTTTTTCCACAGGGTGACATCTGTATGATGAGTTGGGTGAATGTAAAATCATGATGGGTAGCGATATATTGAAACTGCTGTCATTCTTTGCCTCCAAATTATCTCGATTTTGTAATGATGAAAGGATTTAATTTGAAAATCCCCACAAATAGGTTGATCAAGAAATCGGGGACATTGGTCACTATCATGTTATGTAGATAAAATTCACATAGTAAATTTTGAATTTCTCTGAGTCTTTTTCTTGTAGGTGATAAAAATTAGGTCCATCGGGAATTTCATGAGGGTCTTGAGAACACAATTGAAATAACGCCAAGAATAAAATTGTTCTTGAACATACATGTTGTAGACTGAGGAGGGTTTCCTACAAGACATTAGTTTGATGCTAAAGGACAAACAAAGTCTAAGATAGATGTTAATTTTTATTTTTCCTCTTCCAAAGATTCTTTTTCCTTTTGTAATTTTTATTTTCTTTCCGTAATTCCATTTCTGAAGGGAAAAATGTTGGAAATTATTCAAGAGGGTAAAACCCTTATCACGTTGTCACTTTAGACAACTCACTTCATGCTTTGTAGGGCAGCAATCTCCCAAACTTTTTCTATTGTCTTTTGTGTAAATTCATCTTGTAATAAAATGGTGGATTCTTCCATACCTTGTAACTGAGATTTTAGCCATGCTATCTCCTCCAGAGATAGTTGTAAGAAGGCACCACTTGGGTGTTAAGAATTTACTGAGAGTCACGCTTTGAATTTCCATAGATGATGAAATAGCGAGATGATAGAGTAGTGGGACGTCCTTTGTATGCAGCTTCCTCCCAAATGTGGGTGGTGTCATCGAAGAGGACTCCGATTAGAAACCACCTGTCTGTAGAAATGAGCCAAGCCATCAAGACCGTAGTTGCATGGAGGAAGATGGGGCCATGGGACACTTTCCTTTTGAATCAAAATGGATGGGGATGGTCCCTTAAGAGTACCAACTATGCTTGTCAGGTGTGCTCAGAACGCGCACCGCCTCGCTTGACGTGTGAAGGGCCCAATACAAGGGTAGACCAAGGTGCGAGAAGAGAGACCATATTTTAATTGCTTAGGCCTAGAACCTTCACCACCAACACGTCCCTCGAGTCTCCACTTTGGGCAGAAGAAAACTTGGTGTGAACACAACAGATGAATCAACCCTGGGTGCTTAAGCATAGACTTGCCTCCATTGGACCGGTGTTTCTGGCATACCTTAATGATAGAATCTGCGAGGCACTTTGGCAAATTTACCCAAAGGTCCTATTGACATGTCCCTTTTAAGGTGAATGATCATTTTGAGTGCATCACCACCTGAATAGAGGTCGACAGCCGTCACATATAAAATACCCGTTGACCCATTTAGCAATCTCACCCCAGATTCAGGGAAAAATTTCTGCTTAACACCCTTTTGGACTCCCAATGGAGTCAGGATGACCTCTGGGAGTGCCTCTCCTCCGTCGTGGAATAGATAAATCAAACTTTGCAAAGGGGCATTCATAATAACCTTTAAACCGAAATTTGGTAGGCCAAACAGTCGAAATGACTTTGACTAGTAATTTCAACTCTTCGTCCACCAACTTGCGAGCATGTGGACTCAAAATTGTTCAAGAACTCTTCCACAATGCTCTCATCAAAACCTTCAAATTTCTGAATGAAATCTAACCATCCAAAATCATGAAATACCTATGAAAGGGCGGCATTCTAGAGCAAGGTGTCAGGTGAAGTAGGTTCTGATGTCTTTCACGGTCCCATGCTGAGCCAAAAAATAAGAAATACACGGTAGCGGAAAAACCATAGCAGAGCATTTCTTCCACTTCCCGTCAAGTGTTTGATAAAACCAGTCGTGATTGATGTGCATACCACAACGAGAAGAAGCGGTTGCAGAGCATTAAATTTCAAATGACACCATATTCCTTGGGTAGCGCAACATCAAGTGAAGGTGACGGTGAAAAAATAGTGATGAGACCGACCACCCATGTGAGATTAAGATTTTTATGGCGGCACATATCCCATGGTTGAGGAGCAAGCGCCATCTGTCCTGACATTAGAGAGTGTGACACATCAAAGCATGTGGAGATTTATGAGCCATTACTCCTTTTATGTCGTCATTCATAAAGCCAGATTTGGAAGAGATCTAGAATGATCATAGCAATCATTTCATGATGGCATCATAATGACAAATGACTACATGGGGAAATGTTTCACATAGAAATATCATTAGCAAGCTAAATGCACTTACCCATGCTATATTTAGTCAGCCGATATCCATAGATTCCTATGCTCTGCAATTTGGGATGAAACATGATTAGCGGCAATAGAAATAACAAAAATTCTTGCATTTATTAGAAATTACTATAAAAACTACTAACTAAGGGAAGAAGATTGAATGAAGGACCATCTTCCTTTATTGAATTTGCAAAAGATTTATTATTCCATGCATGAGAGGCAAAGAGCCTTCTCAGCATGCATGTATGTTCGTAACAGAATGTCGTCAGTGAAAGTCTTCCTATCTAGTAGTTGGTGATAAACTCGGAGCATGTGCCCATTTACCAGAAGAGTCTGTTTGTCTCCATCAATCGGTATCTTTCAAACAGAGCCATTATCAAACACTTGATTTACCTGATAGGGACCTAACCAACGCATACGCAACTTTCCTTTAAACTGCTGATAGTGAGAATCAAAGAGTAAAACCCACTACCCTTCATGAAATATCCTTTTTTTGATGTGAGCATCATGCCAAGTTTTCCGTTGATGCTGTAGAATTTCAGTCGATGTTGTGCCTCCATCCGCATTTCATCTAATTCATTCAACTGCAACACTCATTCACGTTGTGCTTCATCCAAATCGATCCCAACTTCCAACGTTGTTTGCTAGGTGCGCAACTCAAACTCAACAGGTAATAGTGGCTTCTTCCCAAAGACCAACTCATAGGGAGAGAAACCAGTAGTTGTTTTCCAGGTCGTGTTGTAGGCCCAGACGGCCTCAGGAAGCTTTGGTACCCAATTCTTTCTATCGGCATTGACCACCTTAGTTAGAATATTTTTGAGCTCTCAATTGGTTACCTCCACTTGCCCATTGGATTGGGGGTGATATGGTGATGATTTCTGGTGCCTGATTCTATAGATTCCTAAGAAAGATTCAATCATATTTGAAACAAATTGAGAATCTTAATCGATACAATGGCCCTTGTGCTCCAAATCGCAGCAATATCCAATGTAGAGAAAATCAACAACAACATCTTCATTGGCGGATGCCAACGCTTGAACTTCAACCCATTTGGTGACATAGTCCGTGTATATCAAGAGATACTCCATCCTAAAAGATGAAGGATCAAATGTTCCAACAAAATCAATACCCCATTTCTCAAATGGTCCTAGAACCAACTGAGGGTTCAAAGGCATTTTCGTAGAAAGTGTAGGTTTTCCCATTCATTGGCATGCATCACACTGCCACACATAATTTTTCACAGTCTTATGGAGGGAAGGCCAATAGTACCCTGCTCCAAGGATCTTGTGAATTGTTTGTTTTACTAAATAATGTCCACCTCTTGGCTCATCATGACATGCTTGTAGTATGTCATGTACCTCATCCTCTCAAACACACTTGCGAAGAACCATGTTAGGACAACATTTAAATAAGAATCCGTTACACCATTTATATGTTGCACTATTTCTAACCAATCACCTTCTTTCCTTATGAGTAAAATAAGCAGGAAACTTCCCTGTTGTTAAATAATTTGTGAGATCAGTGAACCGGGGGAGTCTTGTGTTCATTAGGAAATTGGTCTTGGACTGCTTCATCATCACCTAAAACATTTATTCTAGAAAGAAAGTCAGCAACAACGTTAGATTTCCTAGGCTTATCTATAATAGTGAGATTGAATTCTTGCAACAAGAGTAACCAGCGAATGAGCCTTCCACCAACCACTGGTTTGTTCATCAAATATCGAATGGAAGAGTGGTCAGTGTAAACAAATTTTTATATCCAGTGATGTAATGATGAAATTTATTCAAAGCATATACAACAACCAAAAACTCTTTTTCCGTAGTAGTGTAATTTTTTTCCGTAGGATTCAGATTTTTGCTGATAAAATAAATTACATACATATGATCTTCTGAGTCTTTTTGTCCAAGGATAGCGCCCATGGTTGTATTAGAAGCATCAGTGTGGATATGGAAAGGTTGTCCCCAGTCAGGGCCATGTAAGATAGGAGCTATTGTCAACTTTTCTTTGATAGAATCAAATGCCTATTGACACTGAGAAGACCATTCAAAAACACAATCTTTGGTTAGCAATGAAAACATTGGGGCAGAAATTTTGCTAAAATCTTTTATGAATCGGCGGTAATAACTTGCATGGCCAAGGAAACTTTTGATGTCAGTCTGATTAGCTGGTGTAGGTAATTGGGTGATGACTGATATATTTTTGGGATCCACCTTTATACCTTGGGCTGAAACATGGTGACCTAAGACAATTCCTTGATCAACCATCATTAGACATTTTTCATGACTCAGAGATAGTTGGTGTTGTTCACATCGACTGAGTACTTTCTCAAGATTATTCAAAGATTCTTCAAAAGTGGATCCATGGATAGTGAAATCATCCATGTAAACCTCAACACAATCATTAGCAAGATCTACAAAAATGGCCAAGACTCGCTGAAATGTGGCAGGGGCATTACAAATCCCAAAAAGTAAGACTCTGTAAGCAAATGTACCCCAGGGCACGTAAAGTAGTCTTATCCCGATCATTCGAGCAATACTAATTTGATATACCCACTAAACCCATCCAAGAAAGAGAAATATTTCTTACTAGCCAAATTGTCCAGACTAGTCAATGAAAGGTAGGGGAACATTAGCTTTCTTGGTGGCTTTGTTAAGTTCCTGTAATCAACACATATTCGCCACTTACCATTCTTCTTAGGAACAATAACTAATGGGGAAACCCACTGACTATCAGATATAGGATAAATGAAACCTACCTTTAGGAGATTTTCGATCTTAGTTTTGACTATGTCTCTCAATGCTGGATTGATTCTTCATTGCGGCTGCCTTATAGGTTTGATGTCATCGGTGTAAATATGATGTGTACAGATGCTAGGATGAATTCCTTTCATATCAATGTAATCCCAAGAAAAAGCATGGGAATGTTTCTTCAGAACCTCAAGCACCCTAGCTTCTTGATTGACCTCCAAGTCGCTTCCTATAGTTAGCTCTCTACCCATACTTGATAAGCACTCGCTAGTATCATTCAAAGAGCAAGCTCTATACTAGTGATAAAAGAATTCAATGGGCAAACATGGGTCTAAAGCATGTGCAAGATGGATATGTTATCAAAAGACAGAACCTTAGTTAAAGGACAATAGAAATCAAGAACTAAATGTTCAGAATTATAAGCATAGAGTTTCCTACTAGACTCAGTAGAGGTAATGTCTAATGCTGATATTCTCATTCCATAACAGCAGTGCTGATTTCCGTAGTTGCGAGTCCTTAGAATCAGGTCCAAAGACATAAGACTCTGTAGCTTCTATCATATGATTGTGTACTGCAATAGTGGCTAGAAAAGAAGAATTCAAAGAGTTAGCATCCAAAGAATCCACCCATACCTGGTCACAATTGTTTGTATAAGGCTGGGTAGGAGGATATAATGAAATGTGTTTGGATTTCTGCCCATTTAGAATTGTCATGTTTCCTGACCTACATTCAATGTAAGTAGCAACCGTAGCTAGCCAAGGTCTTCCTAAGATGACTGGATATCCCAACTTCCGAGCTTTAGGTTGTAAAACCATGAAATCAACTGGGTACTCCCATGATTCAACAGTGACCATTATATCTTCAACCACACCATTAGGTACAGCAATGGATTGATCTGCTAACTGTAGAACAGTGTTGGTTGGTTGAAGTCCTATCAAGGATAGTAGGTTAAACATTTTTATTATGATAACATTAATAGCAGCACCAAGATCCACCAAACATTAGATATTGACTGGTTGTTTATACAAATAGTAATGACAGGGCTCCCAGGATCCCCATATTTTGGTGAGATGAGGGTGCCAGCAACTAAATCAAACAAATTCCCTTTGACTCTGACAGTCTCTGGGTATTTCTTTTTTCTTCCTGGTGTCTTTATACATTCGTTTCTAATGGTTTGGTTTAGTTCAAGGATGTCCCTTATTGCATGTAGCAGTGGAACCTCAATATGTACTTTTTTCAATTCCTGAACTAGTTTTGTTTCATCTGCAATCTGAGTGTCCTGTAATTGCTCAGGAAAAGGGGTTGTAGTCGGTTTGGGTATTTGATCATCTTGTTTATCTAGCATTGGTGAAGAACCAGTGTTACCTTCAAGTTTTTCTTCCTTATTGGCATCATCAGGTAGTTCTATGATAACAACAGGAGGGTTCAATATTTTGCCAGATCGTAATCGTAAATTACCAATAGTGTTAACCTACATGGTGTTACCTGCGTCTGTGTCATCAATTGAAGATGTCTGTTGATTTTTAGGATTGGATACCAGGTTGAGCCGGAAGTTGTGTTTGTGTTGCTTGTCCTTGATTTTGGTAGGCTTGAGGTGGAGGCATTAAAGCTTGTTGTGGTTGTTGGAACCTGCGTTGTTGATTATTATTTTATGGTGGTGCCTGGGACTGATTTTAGCTAAAAAAATTTGAGCTCCCACTTTTTGATTGTGCTAAGGATTGGCTGCGGGGGGGAGCCCAACCCGACTGAGTGTAGGGATTTGTCCAAGGTGGTGGATATGGATAAGTCATCCAGGTTTGATTTTTCCCACTCGAGGTTGTCCCCAAGAATCTTGAGAGGCCTGATTTGGCCATGGCATTCTCTAGGGATTACTCGAGTTGGTCTAGATGGGAACCCACCACGATTGTTTGGTCTTTGGAAAAATTTAATTCAGCACTTGTTTGAGAGATGGCATTCAAACCTCCCTTAAATTTTCGTAGAAGTGTGCAATGTTTAGTTTCATGGTCAGTAACTTTGTAGATTAAGCACATATCTGTGACATCCAAAGGACATTCTCTCAAGGGGTGTCTCTTTCGACATTTAGGGCAATACATGTCCAATGGTTCTTTAACAGGGGTGGATTTTGCCTTGAGTCCATCTATGGTGGATGTTAATTACAACGAATGTCTATTTTCATGTTGGCCATTTCTTCTAGAAGTTCAGAGGTACCCAAAGACTTGGATGTTTGTTTCCTTCTTATTCCTCCACGTGTTCTAGAATATCTTCTACATAGCTCAGTAATTTGTTCCATGGTAAGCTTATGCACGTCTCCACCTCCCATGAGATGGAGAGAATCCTTGGTTTCCTCATCCAGTCCTTTCAGAAATATTGTTTTAGTGATGTCTACATGTAACTCATACCCACTACGTTTATGGAGAAAGAGGAATCTATCCAGATAATCCTCTAGATTCTCATCTTCCTTTTACCGTATTTGGAAGAACTCCTCCTTCCTATCCCTTCCTCTACAATAGTCTTGGTATTTATCCAGGAAGGCTATTTCCATGGCTTCCCAGGAATTAATGGAGTTAGATGGTAACCCCATAAACCATCTCATAGCAAAATCTTTGAGAGTGGAGGGAAATAATTTGAGTTTTTGATTGTCAATTCGGTAATCATATGTCTGGCACAAGATTTTAAATTCAAACAGAAACTGATCAGGGTCTTCTTTAGTCATTCCTTGAAAGAGGGGGAGGATGGATGGTGAGATGTTTTTCATGGGTACATCCTCATCTACATCGAGGACAATGGGGTATGTAAATGTTCATCCTAAAGGTTATTCTTCAGCATTCCCAAGATCCCCCATTACAGAATGATGTGAAGAGGATACATAATGCTCAGAAAAGGTTCTAGGCATGGAATTGGAATCTGTATCACTCTCGGTGTTTCTCTCTTGTGAAGTGTCAAAAGAGATTTGTTGAATATTGCATGCTATAAATCTCCCTTGGTTATCCCGTGACCTATGCATCCAGGTTGGTTGGTTTAAATCGAGGTCCAAGAGAACTACTGATTTCCTATATGAACTCCATTAACACCCATAACGTATGGAATAAAATAATGGAGCTTATGGTTATGTGTCCCCGGAAATGGCACAAAAAATGATGGGTCATTGTATTCGTCCAATCATTTAAGCGACATAATCTTTTTCGGTGTCATTATAAACCGTAGGCTGTGTCCTAGGCAATATGCAATGGAGTCTAGGAGAACCAGTTATGCGTTGAGTTTGTTGGGGGGTTGCTTAGCTTTAGTGGCTATTCTACAAAAGTGCAGTTAAAATCTATAGAAATTAAATACAAGTCTATGGAATTCAACTCTTTGCAATGAAATGGATTTCAACAGCTAATCTTTTACTCTAAAGTAAAATACGCACGCACTTATTCTTAACAAATTAAACCATAACTGAATAACTAGAATTTTCAGCAGAAAGCAAGACTATTCATGAACTAGATTTACATAACAAAAGCATCTACTCTAAGTGAAAGTGGTAATGGAGAAAGTAGATATAGTTAATCAAAGCATGCATGAAAAACTCATCAAATGATAATTGCAGTAAAACTAATCGAAGGACTGTATGCATGAAAACTCAAAGTAACCTTGTATCTCCTCGGTTGAGTGGGCCCTTGCTCTTCCTCGGGATAGAGTGATCAACAAATTCTGATTCTCAAAATGTCGTAGCTTTCATTAACTTTGAAATGAGTTCATAACATATCAAAAACAAATCCAGAACAATATGCAGATAATCTTCTTCGATAATCAAAAATTGGTACTCAAGTTCTGAAGACAAAGTCTTCATATAGATAATGTTGGTTACAAGATCCGCCATATCAGGTGGCATAAAACACTTTGTCCATCAAATATCAATTAAAAACTCATAGATTCCTATGGGCCGTTAGAGTCAAGCCCAAGCTAATAGGTCAATTCGATGGAAACAGTCTTCAGCCGCATGCTTCAAACTCGGGCTTCTTATCCACCAGTAACTTCCATTATTCCCTGCACACATCATCACATTTGATCTCATAAAGGCAGTTAGTAGGAAGTTCATGGGATAAACAGTTTTCATAAATAATAGCAAGGAAAATGCATCAACCTACTAAGACATGACTACACAAAACATCCCCATATACTAATAAGTCATATCACAAAGAGTATTTCCGGTCTAAAGAAATGATATAAATGAGCCAAACAATGCACTCATCATGGGAATCTGATTTTCTACCCACCGCATTAATCTCTCCCTCTCTTTTTGCCACTCCCTTCCCCTTCTCTTGCAAAGTACTCCCTACCAATAAATTGCTAGCTTTTTTCACATGGTCAGTGGAATGCCTCTGTTGAATCCCCGATTAAAATACCACCACATAAATCACTTTTCACACACATGTAAACATGGAATATGCACCATTTAAATAGAGGTACTTAGATTCCCAGTGTTGGCAAGAAACCCACAAATATTTCTACCCAACAAATTTTCTCGCCAACACCACTCCATACACCACTCACATCTTCTACCATTCCTTCACATGACATCTTATCACTCATGCATGTTGTTTGCCAATTACAATCTCAGGTCCAATCTCTCACGCTTGAAATCAAATCCTATTATTCTTCTATTGATAACAATTCTTTACATGGAAATCCTATTCTAAAAATATTCACAATTTAGCATTCCCTAAGGATTTCATTATGCCTACATTTTCATGTTTTAATGGTACTATGAAATCCATATTTACATCTTAAGCATTATCATCTAGTTATGGCTTCTTATTCTAATGATTGATTATTGCTAAAATATTTTCGCCATAGTCTTATTGATGACACTCTCCAATGGTACACACATTTACCCTTTGGATCTATTAGTACCTATTATGAGATGGAATAAGTTTTTCTTTTTCACTTCATCCTTAACAATGGCCCTAGAATCATGCATGACCATTTACCTGGCTTACATCAAGGAAAGATAGAACCTATTATTGATTACATTTTGCACTTCAATGCTTGCATACATCAGTTAGTCTTTCAGCCCATTGACTTAGAAAAGAAATTCATCTTTTTCACATGACTTGATCCCCAATTTAAAAGAGCGCTTGCAATATGACACATGTGAATCATTCACATTCTTATGTTATAAATTCATCGATCTAGAACATGATCTCATTGCTACACATATTATAGATCCTCCTACTAGTTCTCCTACTATCACATAATCTAGTTCTTTTACTGCTTCCATCTGTTGAGTGCCTTCTTAGGTCTTCATCTCCTCCACCGCGTAGGAAAATTCGATCTGCTCCATTGCATAAGCATCATTTATCTCCTTCTCCACGTCGGGCTCCACCTCGAGACATCTACATCTCTTTCACAAGATTCATTACACTTTTCTCATCACGCCAGACCTCATGATGTGTTGCGTGCCTTACTTGGCAAGTGTTTGATTCAATTACCTTCTAATAATCAAAATCCACCTCATCGCTTGAAAATCCAACACAATCAACCTTACCGCTAACTATCATTGTATTAATTTCCATCGTGACAATATTTATTTTTCCATTCACGATCGATTACAACAATTAGAAGATAAGGGTGTCATTTATTTTAGCTCTCGCTCTTATGAGCGGTCTATGTATCTACTTCCACGCAAGCATGTTGTTACTCCAGTTGATTTATCTCCTTCATCTAGTTCTAAGGTCATTATTCATCCACCACCACATGTTGTTCCTCTTACACATTCTACATCTCATCCCTCCATCATTGCACCATCTTATCTTTTGTGTCATGATACTACTACACATTGGCTACCTAAGTCATCGACATCTGTGTTTCCCACCACTACATCACCCATCATCAGCACCATCTCAACTGGAATTTATTTTGGTTCATACACTCATACTTCTTATGCCCCACATGCTTCCACCACTCCAAAACCTCTTGGCATTTGTTAGGTGATTTTATAATCTTACCCCCACCCAATGACCCACTTGTGTTCTTACGGTTCTTACATGACTATTGAGGGATATGTTATAATAAGAACCTCACTATATCTTCATGTTACACACTATTTCGATATATCTACCTAGAATACATTATCATATCATTTCTCAATGATGCACTCTTTCTTTATGGTTCATTCTTGACTGTTGATGGGTCTTATATAAATGAATCTTATCATCTTTACACTTGGGGCATTGTTATTATCCTCCACCCTCTTCATCATACTAACACATGCTTCACTACACTATTATGACCATCTCATTCACATACTCTTTCAAATTGTTTACTTCTACTTCCTCATTCATACAATACACTTTTTCATCATTTATTTATTACAGATCACAATCACACTGCATACATCATATATCATCATATACACCATCTCATCATTAATCATCATCAACAACTACATGATGCAAATCAAATCAACAAATATGAACACTTCTCGAACATCACACATCAAATACAACAATGATAATCACATCATCAAACATCAAATGTGATGGAAATATACCAACACATCCATATATATATAGCTTCACCACTCAATATGTGTCATTAATCGTGACCCCTATCTCTCTCTACCCGTGTGTGCAATATTGTCACCTCGGTCGATTGCTCCACAAAACAACCTTGTAGCTCCACAAACCACACAAATACATCCTAAGCTAAGGTTCCTCCACCCACAACCTTTCTAACTCATTGTGTCTCCTCCCATGCCTCATCTCGCTCACTTAACAACATAGTACATGTCATCGCCGCTAGCACCCCTAGATCAAATAAGTGTGCATGCTCACCCACAATAACATCCATACGCTCTATCATACCTCCACCTTTAATAACATCGATGGAAAAATTATGTGTCAATTTGTGGATGGATGCATCCAAAATCAGTGAACAATACACATCACTTACACCCATAGATCAATGCATTATAAAACAATGACAATCGATCAATCAAATAACAAATCAAAAACATTACTATAAAAATAATCATGCTCTATTATCATTTCTACTATGCTATCAAGGTGTTGTTGTGCGGATGTAGAATAGGGAAATTGACAATTTCCAAGCATGATAATGATACCCATGTAGAAAAAATTTCATGTTTTATCATTCTGAGGAACCCCAGGTCGTCCCAATTAGTCCAGTAACCTCCCAATTGGTTTTAATTAATCCCCCTAGGTGAATTAAGAAATTCAAGTCAATCCCCCTAGGTGATTGTAGGAGTTCATTAAAAGATGCAAGTTTTAGGCAGTTGTGGAAAGGGCTATCATTGGCCTTCCTAGGATTGAAGTGACTACATGGAGTGGAGCAGAAAATCCAAAATAGATGTGGAGGTGATTAAAATTATTTGGGACATTATGGATGTGATTTGGGAGGATTCTAGAAGGGCTCGAGAGAAGTTGGAGTAGTTTCACCAAAATCGGGGTTCACAAGCCTGAGTCAAGTACACAAGCCAAAACAACTACTTGAACTTCCAAAGGTGGTTTTAGGAGCTTTAGATGGAATTAAGAGAAAAATGAAACATTTATAGAAATATAATTCTAAGCCCTACATGATGGTGAAATTATTTTTTTCACAACACTTTGGCACATTAGGTCTGGCAGGTTTCGCATGCACATGTCGAGTACCAAATAAAAAATATGATTTTTTAGGGATCAAATGGAAGAATAATGACATGATATCGCCATCATTGGATTAAAAATTCCATTTCCAGTTAGTTTCATATAACATTTCATCAAAAAATACCATCGGGAGCTCAAGTTATCATTGTCAAGTTGTCCTCTTGGAGCGAGTTTGGGAGTTAGCCAAATTTTGGGAGGACATGTGTCAGCTCTAGGAAAGTCATGGAATTTGATGTCCCTCACATGTCAAGGACATAAAACCTTGAAAAATACACCCAGACCCCTAAGGGAGACTTCTGGTCACCCATATGACCCACTTCTAGCCCCTCGGTGCTTTAAAACTGATTTTCAAGCTTTCATTCCCTGTCATCAGATCCTCACCATGTGTCATCATCACCTTGCTCACCATGGAATTTAATGTCCTCACATCCATCATATGTCATGGAAATAAAACCTTTAAATTTTTCACATCCTAAATTTTAAAATTTCATGCTTCTAACATCTAACTCTCCTATGCACAACTTCATTCCACCATAGCTCTACAACTTGGTCACACCATTTATGAACCTTGAACCAACTCAACCATAGCAACCACATCCTCAAAAGCATAAAAATACATAGGTATATATAGTAATATTTATTAGGAGAGCTCAAGGATTGAACAACGGAAGAGAGAAATAGAGAAATCATCTGAAAATCCTCACTTCTGTAAAATGAAGATTTGAAGATATCTTGCAAACTGGTATACAAAATGAAGAACCATTTGTTACTGAGTTCTTCTCTCTTGAAGGACATTAAAAACCCATATCCAAACCTCCCTTTTCTAGTAATGAATTCTTACAGTGATGAAATTTCACTTCCAGCTCCACGAAGAACAAAGTTCAATTTCCCGTCAAACCGACAACCGGATCGAAGAGAAATTTCACTAGTGAGACAAGAAGCAAAAACCTATCGCAATGGAGTTGATTTCATTGTGAATGGAGAAAAAACCAGACCTGAAAATTTCAAGCTCCATTAATGGCCACCATAACACAATAGTGGAAAGAATCAGTGAACTACCTCTTCAATTCTCAAGGTTCCAATGGGCGAAATTGCGCGAAAATTGGAGGGAATGATCGTTGAAAAATCTAGTTTCGTGTAAAATATTTTTTGTGCCATGAAGTCCCTATTTTTTAGGGATATGGAGGGATGCGTTTTTATCATATTTCTACACTATCACATGAATAAAATCTATTAAAAATGCTGCGAGCTACCTCTTCACTTCTCAGGGTTCTAGTGGGCGAAATTACACAAAAATTGAAGGGAAGGATCATTGAAAAAACTACTTTTTGTAAACTAATTTTCGTGCCATGAAGCCCCTATTTTTAGGGATATGGAGGGATGTGTTTTTCCATTATTCTTACCCCGCCGATGAAAATATCATTTTACCACTTGTTCAGATGAAGGAATTACTCAAAATCTAGAGTGTGGAACCCCGGAATAAAACCCAAAATTTCAAGACCTGTTTTGTTACAATCTGACATCCATGGTACACTTACTAAAAATAGCATGCCTTCCTACATATGGGTCTATTACTTTGGGTAAGCCACCATTTGAAGAGGCTACAAAAATATGGTGAACATAGAGGGAGTGCTAGCATGCAAAGTCATCAAAAAGGTCATCTCAGCTCGCAATTAACACTTACTAAAAATAATAAGTGGTTCCAAAAGCCCCTGCTATAAATAGCCATTTGGTCCAAAATCCAAGAGGAACACAGTAAGAATAAATAATTCAAGCTACCATAACCAGTCGAGGTTGGGAAAATCTAACTACGACACTTATTGAAAATATTAAGTTGCCTCATGTGTACTTACTAAAAATAGTAAGTTACACTCAAAGAGAAGTTTTGGCACAATGGGATGGGGAAATCATTGTTTGGGATCATCATAGGAATTTTTCATAGGGAATTCGAGATCCATCTTAGTTCATTCAACTTGGAAAGCATTCATGAGCTAATTTGAAGGAGTTTCTTAGTGTGCAAGGAGTTCGAAGATTTAGAGTTTCACTACATTTGGAGCTTTCCATCAACAAGGATCAACAAACTTCATCAGAATGACATCTCCTCTTCTTCTTCTCTCTCTCTTTCTCTCTCCTCTTCCCCCAACTTTATCTCTCTTCTCAATGTTCTAATTTTACATTGGGGTTACACTTTTTCATATGTCTTAATGTTCCTAATGTAATAAGTCACCTTTATGTTATAAAAAGGGACTTAAAAGTTTCCTAAGAAGTTGAATTTTGTTAATTTGTGCGAGAACATATGAAAAGGCATTGGGGGGTAGAATATGAGTCATCTCTCAATCTATGAATTGTAAAGACATTTTCCATTTCAAAGGGTTGGTGATTTATTTTGTAAACTCAAGAGTGCATTGAGAGAACAAAGGAGATAGACAAATTCTTTCATTTCCCTAATTCTTAAATTTCCCCACTATTTACAACTTTGGTTTGAGAAATCAATACAAGAATAAGGATTTTCTAGCTTTCTTTGACTAAGGGATTTCATGATACTTTGTGCTCATCAAATTCTATTTGGTCTTATTGCTACTTGCAGAGTTGTTTCCTCTTAATTTAGTGCATGTGATGAAGTTTCTAACTAGTGTGTGTGTAGGAATCTAATTTTCTACCTACAACATTAGTTCTCCTACCTCTTTTCTCACTCCCCTTTCCCACTCTTTACACAAAGTCTTCCCTAACATGAGATTTATATATTTTCCGTAGGGTCAGTGGATTGCCCCTATTAGATACCTGGCCACAAGGCCACCAGGAAAATCCACCTTTACTCACACATGCATATACGGTAGTTGCACCAGTTAAGTAGAGGGACTTAGATTCCCAAATCGTTGGCAAGAAATCCACAAGTTTGTCCACTTGAAAATTTTCTTGCCAACATTTTTTTGCGCCACCGTGGGGAGATTTAGTAAAGATCTCGCACTCCAAAATACAACCACAAGGTCCAAATTTTTTAAAAAAAAAAAAAAAAAAAAATCAAATATTGAAAAAACAAAAAAAAGTTCTTTAAAATCCATTTTTGAAAGATACACTTGTCAAATTTCTACACATGACCTTTCATATTCCACAATGTCCTTTCATGTTCCCACTACAAGAGTTTCCAAAAGTTGGCTGAAGGAAGATACACTAGGTTGAGTAGGTCGAAAGGTGTTGTAGATTCCAATTTCTAGGATTTGCAAAATCAGCAAGAACGAATTAGAGATAATCCATACTTCTTCTCTCAAGCCTCCTCTCCATCTGGCTCTTCAAGCAATTCACCTGGAAATCCTATCCAAACTCCTATTGATACTTCCCCTTCAAATTATCTCATTTTTCAAAGACCCTTGAGCATTGAGTTCCTAGAAGAAGAAGAATTTGTAGAAGCAAGAGCTGAAGTTGAAGCGGAAATAATGGTGAACAAAGTAGAAAGACCTCAATGCATTATTCCATGGGAAATAAATATAGGGCCACTTGCTCTTAAACCACCTCTTCATTATCTACCAATAAGTTCCCACAAGAACATTCCAAAGTTAAAAGTTGATGGCACAAAAATCCCTGAAGAGAACATATTGGCCTTCACCACATCATGTGGGATTCTTGGTGTCCAACATGAATATGTTGTTGTAATATTGTTCATGGAATATCTCCAAGAAAAAGTAGCGAGAATGGTTCTATCTCCCGCCTTCCCAATCCATCACTTATTGGAACGAAATCAAGACTTCGCATTCGAGGAAAGATTTAAATCAACTGAAGATTGTCGGGACTTGGTGCAGTTGGCTCGAATGAAGAAAGGAGAAAATGAAACTATGAGATACTTTATGGCTCATTTCAACCAGTTGCTTCGCAAGATACCAGAAGAGGATTCATCATCTAAAAACAATGTCAAGATATTCTTCATCAATGCTCAATCACCGGAGGTAGGATTTCTCCTACGAAGATTCTAACCAAGGAACATTGTAGAAGCACAAAGGATGGCCATTGAGCTTGATGACAATCTCATCCTCTCTAGAAAGATAAAGAATCCATCAAAGGGAAAGACCCAACATACTGGAGACAAGAGAAAAATCCATCGCTGCAAAAATTGGAAAATGAGATGGCATCTTTGAAGAGAGAAGTTTTTGAACGAGTATATTCTCAAAGAAAAAACACAAATAAAATTGTAGGAACACCCTGAAGACTTTCCTTGGAGGCCCCACCCATGAACACAAATTTTGGGATTCAAGAAAGTGAAGTAGAGCTTGAATAAGGAATTGAAGGTGATGATCTCCTAGAAGTTGATGAGTTTGAGAATGATACAAAAATTAGATTCTATGAGTATTATGGAGGTGATGAAGAAGACGAAGAAGATACACCCAGTTTCTCATGTGTTGTATTCACTCATTCTAGAAAGGAGCCTCTTCATCCATTACTACAAAGAAAAATAATACTGAAGATCCTCCTGTGGTGACTCTACAAAACAAAATAATCATTCGAGGATCTCCACTCCCACCCTCCATAGAGTCTACATTGTTGAATCTTGATCCTATAGCAAATAAGAAGTCTCCAGAAATTCCAAGTAAGTCTTTTGATGCCTCTTCTAATTCTAAATCTAAATCTTCTCCTATAAAATCTAGTACTTTGAAAGCTCCTAGTGTACCTTTCAATATCCCCTCTGTTCCCCAAAAATATACTCCTACTTCCAAACCTATCCTAAATCCAAAAGAAATCCCTTCATCACCCTCACCTGCATCTTCTCCTTTTGACTTCATAGAATACGCGAACAAATCCAAAGTGTAGATTACTAAAAAAATATTTGCGGACTCACCCCAAACAATTTAAGAGATTTGTTCAATACATCAAGAGTGGTAGTTTAACACCCAATGTTGTAACACCCAATTCTAAAGGAGTACTACCAAACCCACCTACGCTTCCCTCACATAACATGTTTTCCTTAAGCACATCCAAGACTGACAAGGTCAATCCTTTCTATGTCTCCCTTCTTATTGGAGAATATGTATTGAATAATTACATAATAGATTCTGGTGCCTCAAACAACATGATGCCTTTGAAGGTCGCCAAAGCTCTCAAACTTACCATGACTCCACCTAGTGGCTCTTGTTACTCTTTGGAGTCAAAAGAGGTCCCACTTGTAGGGAAGGTAAAGATGCATAGGTGGCTCCCGCCAAATTTCTAGAAAAGAAAGTTTCACCGATGATTTTGGTAGTAGACATCCTAGCCTCATTTGGAATGTTTCTAAGTAGAAGTTTTCATTAAGACTTAGGGGGAAAATTCAGATGAATTGGTCATTCACAACCGTACCAGTGAAGGGATACATGGAGAAATTTATTCCCAAGAAGAAGATGAGGTACATGGTGTGAAATTCTGAAATCCCAGAAGCTAACATCTTGTATCAAGATAGCAGGTAGAAGAATCACTTTGTGACAACTGAGGAGGACAAGGATATCCCCATCTTGATAGGACTATACATGCCTTCCCATAGAGGTATGGACCTTAAAGAAGCATTGAGGATATTTGAGTTACAATAACACAGCCCCAAATTACAAGATGATACAAACCATGAAGAAGAGGAAATGGTTCTTGATGATTTTCAAACAAAAAAATCAACTTATGTGCTTATCCATGATGAAGAGATATTATCATTCCCATTTGAAGAGGAGGAATCCCTTTATCATGTCACCCAGAAAGAGACCAATCTAATCTACAATGAGCCCTCGAATGGTGGGAAAGAAGTGTTTTTACAAGAACTACTAAGAGCCAAGGAAGAAATAGAAGACTCGAGCTCGCCTTGAACTCCTAATGCAAGCTATGAATCTACAAGAAAAACATGAATCTGACTTGGAAGCCTCAACCAATGTGAAGATTGGCTATGTTGAAATAAATCTAGATGAGAAATATGATGTCCCTCTCGAGCCAATGGTTGATGGATATAATGATGAAATCAAGGTATTTTATTCCCCATTGGAAGAGGAAATATATTTCCATGATGAAAAAATTGAAGCAAGGAGTTTTGAGGCCTTTGAAGCTGAAGATCCTCTTGATGAAGGAGTGATAAAATCCAGTGATTCCCAAAATGATGAATTAATCCCTCCGATAGTTTCTTTAAGCTGCAAAATAAAGATCCTTCGAAGGCATACAAAGATGAGCTACAGGATGTAACAAAGGAGATCTCCATGTAAGAACTATTGGATATAGTAGAAGTTACTGAAGACCCCGAGTTGAACCTCGATCTCTTAACTCGTGTCATGTCCATACAAGACAAGTATGAGTTTTCATCCGATCCTCCCGCCAGCTTCTCAAATGACTCACATTGGAGTAGGGGTAGGGGATGAATCTAAGGTTTCTAGTGGAGAAGATATCAATGAGCATAAGCCCGAGGAAATAAAGTAACTCAAAATATTTAAGAAATTTGAATGGAACTTGGCTTTGGGGCAGTGATGAGATGATCAATGAAGAATCAACTATGTGGATAAACATGGAAGGTAACTGGCACTATGAAATCGATTTTAAACAACATGAAGGTAATGAAATTTCTAAGCGAAGGCCTCGAGCATCAAGAAGCTCATGTAGGCTCACTCCTACAAAGTGTACATTTAAATGTGAAATCACCTAGCTTTCATAAGAAGCTAAGGAGTGGAGGCTACTTTCGGAACCAGTCAACGGCTTCGTAGAACATCATCATTCGGTGTTTCCTCTTCAAGGTAACTTTTGAGGAATGAAAAGTGCTTCAGTGGAAGTGGGTTATCCCTCGCCTTATACCATAAGTGATTTATAGGTGTGTAACCATTTTCTTTTTTTGTGTCATTTCCTTTCTCTACGTGTTGTTTTTTTCCTTTTGTTATTCTTGGTGTTTATGTGATTCCTTCTTTGCTCTCTGTCTCTCTTGTTGTAAGTTGTACATGACTATGTAGGGCTCAATGGATAAGGAACTAGTCAATATATTGCAAAGTGAGATTCAATATTTCTCATGTCATATCTTCACTGCGCTCAATCCATACCATGTCCCCAAGCTAGAGCCATTTATTGTCGTGCAAATGTGTAACATGGAAATTGACAATTTCCAAGCATGACAATGATACCCCTATAGCAAATTTTTCATGTTTTATCATTCCAAGGCACCTGGGTCTGCCCAGTCAGTCTAGTAACCTCCCAATTAGTGTTAATTCATCCCCTAGGTGAATTAGGAAATTCAAGTCAATCCCCTAGGTGATTTTAGGAGTTCATTAAAAGATGCAAGTTTCAAACAACATTGTGGCAAGGGCTATCATTGCCCTTCCTAGGACTGAAGCGAATGCATCGAGTGGATCAAAAATACAAAATAGACATGGAGGTGATTCAAAGGCTTTGGGAAATCATGGAAGTGATTCAGGAATATTCTGGAAGGGCTTGGAGAAGTTGGGACAGTTTCGCCAAAATCAGGGTTCACAAGCCTAATTAGTGCATAGGCTAAAACAATTGTTGAACTTATGAAGGTGATTTTGGGAACTCGAGATGGAATTAAGAGAAAAAAATCTCTAGAAATAGGATTCCAAGCCCTACCTAATGGTGAAATTATTTTTTCACAACACTTTGGCGCATTAGGTCTGCAAGTAGTTTTTCTCATGCACATGTGGAGTACCAAATCACAACTCCTAATTTTTAGGGAAAAAATGGAAGAATAAAGACATTATAATTCAACCATTAGATTCAAAATTCCATTTCCAGTCAGGATCATATAAAATTTCATCAAAAAGACCATCAGAGCTCAAGTTATCATCGTCTCAAGTTGTCCTCTTGGAGCGAGTTTGGGAGTTAGCCAAATTTTGGGAGGACATGTGTCAGCTCCATGAAAGCCATGGAATTTGATGTCCCTCATGTCCCTCACATGTCAAGGACATAAAACCTTGAAAAAATCACCTATACCCCTAAGGGAGACTTCTGGTCACCTATATGACCCATTTCTAGCCCTTCGGTGCTTTAAAACTGATTTTCTAGCTTTTATTATCTGTCGTCGGATCCTCGCCATGTGTCGTTGCTTTTCTCATCATGGAATTTGATTTCCCTCATATCCCTCACATGTTAGGGACTTAAAAACATGAAAAATTCATCTATCTAAATTCCAACTAAATTTTAAAATTTTAAAAAAAGTCCTACTTGCTTCCCACTTCTAACATCTAACTCTCATGTGCACAACTTCATTCCACCATAGCTCTGCAACTTGGTCACACCATTGATGAACCTTGAACCAGATCAACCACAACAACCACATCCTCAAAAACATAAAAATACATAGGTCTCTGAAGGAATATTGATTAGGAGAGCTCAAGGATTGAAGAACAAAAGAGAGAAACAGAGAAATCATTTGAAAATCCTCACTGTCGTAAAACAAAGATTTGAAGATATCTTACAAACCGGTACACGAAATGAAGAGCCATTTGTTTTTGAGTTCTTATCTCTTTAATGCCATTAAAAACTCATATCCAAACCTCCCATTTGCATCAAGGAATGCTTGCAGGTGAATAAATTTCTCTTCTTGGCTCCACGAAGAATAAAGTTCAATTTCTGTCAAATCGCATCGGATCGAAGAGAAATTTCAATAGTGGGACAAGAAGCAAAAACCTATCGCAATGGAGTTGATTTCACCATGAACAGAGAAAAAAACCAGACCTGAAAATTTCAAGCACCATTAATAAACATCATGACACAGTAGTGGAAAACATCAGTGAGCTACCTCTTCATTTCTCAAGGTTCCAATGGGCAAAATCATGCGAAAATTGGAGGGAATGATCGTTGAAAAATCTAGTTTCACATAAACTAGTTTTTGCGCCATGACATCCCTAATTTTTAGGGATATGGAGGTATGTTTTTTCATCATGGTTCTACCCTGTCACATGAAGAAAATATGTGAAAATGAAATGAGCTACCTCTTCACTTCTCGTGGTTCCAAAGGCGAAATCGCACAAAAATTGAAGGGAAAGATCGTTGAAAAATCTAGTTTCATGTAAACTATTTTTCGCTCCATGAAGTCCCTTTTTTAGGGATATGGAGGGCTATGTTTTTTTAGTATTATTCCCCCACCAATGAAAATCTCATTTTTCCACTTGTTTAGATGAAGGAATTACTCAAAATTTAGAGTGTGGAACCCCAGAATAAAACCCAAAATTTCAAGACTTGTTTTGTTGCAATCTGACATCCGTGGTGCACTTACTAAAAATAGCATGCCTTCCTACATAGGGTTTTGTTACTTTGGGTAAGCCACCATTTGAAGAGGCTATGAAGAATGCGGTGAACACAGAGGGAGTATCGTAGGCAAAGTCATCAAAAAGGTCATCTTGGCTCATGAATTAACACTTACTAAAAATAGTAAGTGGTTCCACAATCCTCGCTATAAATAGCCAGTTGGTCCAAAAGGTGAGAGGAACATATTAAGAAGAAATAATTCAAGCTACCATAGCCGGTTGAGGTTGGGAAAAGATAACTATGAAACTTACTAAAAATAGTAAGTTGCCCCATGTGTACTTACTAAAAATAGTAAGTTACACTCTAAAAATAGTTTTGGCATAATGGGACAAAGACATCATTATTTAGGATCATCATAGGAATTTTTCACAGGGCATTCAAGATCCATCTTAGTTCATTCAACTTGGCAAGCGTTCATGAGCTAATTTGAAGGAGTTTCTTAGTGTGCAAGGAGTTCGAAGATTTAGAGTTTCACTACATTTGGAGCTTTCCATCAACAAGGATAAAAAAACTTCATCGGGAATGGTATCTCCTTTTCTTATTCTTCTCTCTCTCTCTCTCTCTCTCTCTCTCTCTCTCTCTCTCTCTCTCTTCCCCCAACTTTTTATCTCTTCTCAATGTTCTAATTTTTCATTGGGGTTGCACTTTTCATATGTCCTAATGTAATAAGTCACCTTTATGTTATAAAAAAGGACTTAAAAGTTTCCTAGGAAGCTGAAAAGTTTTAAGTTGTGTGAGGACATATGAAAAGGCATTGGGGGTAGATGATGAGTCACCTCTCATTCTATAAATTTTAAAGCCATTCCCATTTCAAAGGGTTGGTGATTGATTTTGTAAACTCAAGAGTGCATTGAGAGAACAAAAGAGATAGCCAAATTATTCCATTCCCCTCATTCTCAAATTTCCTCCATTTCCCCACTATGTACAAATTTTGTTTGAGAAATCAATACAAGAAGAAGAATGAGGACGCCATAAATTGGCCATAAATTACCATTATTTTATCCTTCCAAGTTACCTTTGAAAGTGGATTTAAATGTAATCTATGAACTTATAGTTTTCTTAAGATAGAATATAGGATATATATCTTGTTCATTCTTTAGAAATATTTTGTTATCTATTTTTTTGACTAATCCTATTGATTATTTGGGAAAAAATGAAAAGTCTTGTGTATGCAGTCATAAAGGAAAGATAATGCTAGTATTGGGAAAAGTGGAATTGATCATGGATGGTATATCTAAAATCAAATATGATTTCATATTCAAATTCCTCTCAAAAAATTATGCAAGTTAAAAAAATAATCATCTCAATCCGAGATCGTATGCAAAAGTTATATTTGTTTTAAGTTAGTTCCGGAACTCGCAGAGTTAGTTCCAAACTAACAAATTTTGATAGTTTTTGAGGAATTGTGAAAGATCAGAGAATCCAATGGAAAATATGAGAGAGGTTTTTGTTCATAAAAATGTGATTAACAAAAACATCATTCAGATTTTCTATAGGTATTACCAATAAAGAGAGATCTAACTTTTAGTGAGTTGCAGTTTGAGGAAAAGTGTATTAGACGAGCACTAAAAGTTCCATAAACAGAAAAAGAAAAAGTTAAATGGAAAATATAAGAGAGGTTTTTGTTTATATAAATGTGCTTAAAAAAAACTCATTCAGATTTGCTACAGGTTTTACCAATGAAAAGAGATCTAACTTTTAGTGAGCAGCAGTCCGAGGAAAAGTGTATCAGACGAGTGCTAAAAGTTCCATAAACAAAAATAGAAAATTCAAACATAAAATCTGAGAGAGGTTTTTTTCATAGAAATGTGTTTAAAAAAACCTCATTCTGATTTGCAACAGGTTTTACCAATGAAGATAAATATAACTTTTAGTGAACTGTAGTCCGAGGAAAAAGTGTATCAAACAAACGTCAAAAGTTCCATAGTCAAAAACAACAAAGTCAAATGGAAAATCTAAGAAAGGTATTTGATCAAAATTATATTTTGAGTAAAATATTCCTTCCAATAATGTAGAAGAATAAAATTATTATGATTCTTGTTACTGAAAATCAAGGAGAAGATTTGGGAGCAAATCTTCCTAAAATAAGTGAGATGAGACTTTGACTCCAATAATATATCTCTCTCCATATTTTGTGGAGATGGAGATCTTAGTTGTTAGGATTGGAATAAATATAAGATCAAATTGTATTTCCTAAAATAAGGAGTTGGTTGGATGCATGAATTATAAATGCAACCTTCCACACTGAGATATGTAATGCTTTTCTCCCAAGAAATAAAGATATGTTCTTTCCTCTCAAATATTCTGTAGTTTTAAGATCTCAGAAGTATGATTTAAATCCTCTTCCAAGGAATTATCTGGCCACTCATTCCAAGGAATATGGATCTATGTATTTATGTTTATGTTTATTCATTTTTCTTTAATTCATTATGTTGTATTGTTTTTATCTTTGTATTGTGAAAATTCAGTCTGTTGTGAACCTGCAGGTGTTTCGTTCAATTATGTTTATTTCTAATTCAGCAATTTCAATTTATGCAAGTGTGTTTAAATTCCTACAAGTGTGATTTCCTTCATGCAAGTGTGATTTATTTCATGCAAACTTTATTTCTGCAAGTGTGCCTTTAAATTTCTGCAAGTGTGATTTATTTTATGCAAGTTTGGTTTGTGTTTAAAGGATTTTCTTTCCAAGATTTTCTTCTCTTAATGCATACAACCTTTGAACACCAACCCAGATTGACATTATTAATGGTGAGGATTGACAACCCTCATCAAAGAAGTTTCTATCTTTTTAACTAAGGGATCTCATGATACTTTGTGCTTATCAAACTCTATTTGGTCTTATTACTACTTGCAGAGTTGTTTCCTCTTAATTTAGTGCATGTGATGAAGTTTCTAACTAGTGTGTGTATAGGAATATGATTTTATACTTGTAGCATTAGTTCTCCTACCTCTTTTCTCACTCCCCTTTCCCATTCTTCAAACAAAGTCTTCCCTAGAAAGAGATTTCTAGCTTTTCGCAAGGTTAGTGGAGTGCCCTGTTGGATCCCCAACCATAAGGCCACCAGGAAAATCCACCTTTACTTGTGCATACATATATCATGGCAGTTGTATCGGTTAAGTAGAGGGACTTAGATTCCTAGAGCATTGGCAAGAAATCCACAAGTTTATCCACCCAACAAATTTTCTCACCAACACATGGCATGTGTTTTCCCCTCTATTCCTCCTCCTGGTAGTGCTCCTGCTACATATACTAATACTGGAAACAAAATCACCCACCTATGTAACATCCACCATGCATGGCATGCCTCCATACACCCTGCATCATCCACATCTATCAACACTATAGTCACATCAACCTTATCTAGTCTAGGAAGTATTAGTTGTGCTCATGTGGTCCCCGGTCTATCGTTGGCCCTCCTCGGTGCCCTAATGGCCCTAACCCATACATATGGTTCTGGGGGGACATCCTGGGCCATACCAAACTATCGTGAGAATCGATCTACCTAGAATATCTTAGTCACCCCTAGAAACTGATCCTCTAGCCATATAGTCCTCTATTGTATACATCGTAGCTCTACTATGTTTTATGGTCATCCTCTGTAGTCTCAATATGGCCTCCATATGATGGCCTCCAACCCCATGCGATATAACATCACTCTATAGGTATTTGTTTCCATCTTCCTGCCACAAAAACCTACCCATCTCCCAAAAATATATCTAGCCTCGCCCACTCTCCTCGCTATCCACCAACTAGCCTCAATATTACAATATGCTCGTAGTCCCATACATGTAACAATGTGGTAGCTCCAATCCCATCTCTTTGCTCCTCCTGCATAAATATGTATAGATCTTTGTATAAGTGGGCCAATACACATCATGCCCAAGCATATCTTGTCCCATTGTACTCTATCCAACAAAATATATCATGCATCTTATACAAGATTCCTATAACACTTTGCCCTCCACTACGATCAACGAAGCAATCATAATAGTAATAAATTTCCACAATTGCAGAACCCTTCATCTCATAATCACATCCAGACCGATATGGACCTCGGTATGAACTCGGGTCCTATAAAATACTACCTAATGGCCCTAATCTTCCTTTGTGCATCATCCACGACCATCACTTGAACCCTCTCGCTAATAATAGGTAATCGTAATATGCAATACACATGCTCTGAGAGTCACGATCATCTCGCCCATAGGAAACCAAAAGGTGCAAGTATTTACACACCATCTCTCCCACAAAGTTGTGATCATAGGAATATTATGGGGCACATTCCCCATCCCCCATGTGCCACAAAAAGTCGACACAACCTGATATAAAACATCTAAATCATCATCTAACAACCCCAATCCTAGAAATGTACTCAAATGGTGGCCACCACAAAACTCTCTCAAATGGATGTCCCTCTGCACAACACAAACTAACAACAAACAACACATTAACATCTCATATATATACAAACACACATACCTATAACATCAACAAACATCAATTTTCACATCTACAATACTTTGGGCTCAACCCAAGCCTTCGGAATGCCAACACCCAGGAGAAGGATTGGAGCACCTAAGAGCAGTCATTAGCATCCATGCCCGGGTGTTAATTTATTGAAGGTCATTAGTGCCTTCATTACTCTTGTCCAGATCTAGAATGTCGAGAAACACAAAAATATTTTTTTTTGTAAAAAATCATCAAAACGACTAATATCAACACATTTAAAAAAATCACACTTACTAGCTCAGTTATTGTACATGATGCCATCGGTGTTTCCACCATCTTGAATCGACTCAATCGTGGTGCTCTCACTTGAGGCATCTTTATACACATAGATCTCAAAATCACACTCATGCAATAATCAAATGACTTTCCTATTCACTTTTTCACATTACTATTTATAGTAACTCTCGTTACTTACCTTGTTATAGTCATTATTTGTGCTCATTCTCTCAACTAATACACATCGCATGGTTTAAATCATAGATTTTTCATCCTTACTCTGATTCCTATCTCATTTGCATCGTTATTTTCAAAATTATGCCTATTATCGTATCATACACATTTTAAAAACACTATATTCCTCCTCAACATCATTTCCACTCGATATACATGGTATCTATCATACATTCATTATTGCATCATTACACACTTAATTTCAAATCAATATTTGTTCTCATCATCACTTTCCTTTCACATAAAGGGGGCATACAATTGGAGTCATCCTATAATTCCCCTTACATTGTTACGTGATCATTCTACATTTCTAAATCCTCATTTTCAAAATTTCCTCATACATCACACAACTTTTTGGAAATTCCCCATAATAACCTTATCTGGGGCAACAAGCGTAAAATCTCTCCATGAGTAACAAATCAATCAATCACATACAATCAATGTTAGAACTATATTATTAATTGAATCATAATATTTAGTTTATAGTTAAATAATATAGAATAACTTATATTCTTATTATTTAAATATAAACTATATATTAGGTGGTTAGTTATTTAATTAACTAACATTAATTGGGGAGGTGTACCCCATCACTTAAGAAGGTCATAACCCTTTGGGTTATTTAAATATGACCATAGGTCATATTCATGATTAATCGAGTTAATTCTGGTAAATACATGGAGTAGAAGTGAGGAGGGAGTTTTACTGGACTGGATGTAAAAAGTTTCTTAGATAGTGGAAATTATTCTATTTTGGTTTTTACCCCATTGGGGTTTTCCACGTTAAATCTCGTGTTATGTGTTATGTGTATTTATTAATTAATGCTTTTATCCCCTCATCCTAACATGGTATCAGAGCGGGATTAAATAATTTAATTTAATTCTAATGTTGCAACGATTGGGAAGTTAGGTGGTTAGTTGGTTAGTTTCCTACTCAACCCCCTTCCCTCTCCATGTATGAGAATAAATGTATGTGTGTGCACAGTGGAAACCTATTTTGAATATTTTAACCCGCGCATAAAAATGGAACTCGAGAATTACTAGGGCCTGAAAATAAAGGTAAGGGTTGAATATTTTTGTGAAATATTTTATATATTTCTATAGTTTTTTTAAAGTGTGCAGGTTAATACGAGACATTAAAAGAGAGTAAAAATTAAAGTGAAACCTAGTTCACAGAGGAGACAAAAATCTAAAAAATAGGGATTTCAAATTTTCTTATTGGTCAGATAAATCATCTTGTCCCTTGGTGATGTAAAATAATTACTTTCACTTTGAATTTCAAAAAACTTGTCTCATGTCCTTTCTGGACCCCCTTTAAAAATTGCACCTATAGTTTATAGTTAATATAAACTATATTTTTTATATACTATAGTTTAAAAACTTCCTGTTATAAATTATGTTTTATAAAAATAATAAAATAATACTAATATATGGTTTATAAAAACCTAAATTATATAAACTATATTATGCGCTTTATATATTAAAACTATACTATATAGTTTTTATAAAGCTATGCAAACCTATATTAATGCAAATCGGTTATATAAAACAAAAACTTTTTACTAAATATTATATTAGGGGACGGACCCCTTCCAACCCCCATCCACCTTTTTTTTCCAAGTGGAACACTTTGTGCTCCACTCTCTCTCCTTATCCATAAATGCCATGCACCATGCAATCTCCCACCTAGCCGATCACCTCCCTACACCCCCATTTTTTCCACTATGGGACATTTTAGTCTCACATGGGGATGGCGTGGGGCAAATAGAAGCTTTAAAATCCCGGTGGTAATGAGTGTTAGTATGGCTATGGTCACACAACCACGTTTTGTTTGAGATCCTTAAGGGTTCAAACTCACTCTCCGAGCAGCTCGTGCATCAGTGTGTGTGGGTAGTAATTGTTGTGGTTGATTTATTTGTGACTCGGTTGGCTTAATAAAGCTTGGCTAATATAAAATGTGGCCCGGTTTGGCATAGTTGATTAATATTCGGTTTACATTGGTAAGTTGGTTATAAATATGGTTCGATGATTAATATAACTCGATGATAAACTTGCCAAGTTGGCTAGCCAACTCAACCGAGTTGATAGAGATTCAGTACTCAATAAGGAGCAAGAGCTCCCAATTTTTTTCATAAACCATTATTATTTTTTGAAAAATATATAAATTTTTGTTTTTTTGTTTTTCAAAAATATAAACTAATCATAAAAATTAATTCTTTTTTGAGAAAAATTGTACAAACAATATAATCATTTTTTGTTTTACGACACGACGACTAGATCATCATCGTCAATTTGTTAGAAAACTAAAGAAAATTCACTTACATTTTGATTTATTTTCATACTATATCATTCATGTATAAATTATCAAATTGACAAGACATCTTTTTTGGCATAAACTGGTCATTTTTCAATTGCGAGGATTAAACAATGATAGGGGGACTTCTATTAAACTCTTGTTTCAAATCCTTATTAATTATTTATTTCTATTTACACAAAAATGGGGTCTAATCAGTTTTCAATAGATAAATCTCAGATGTTGAATGAGAATAATTATAATATTTGGAAGATTTGATTGAAGGCAAAATTCATAGCTCGCAAATTATGGGCAATTGTGAATGGAACTGAGAGAGCTCGACCTTAAGACAAGAAACTAGGGACAACGTCATTAAGCTACGTATTAATGAAAGTACAATAGGCAATGTCCATCATTTTGCGAAGTGTACATGATGACTTTTGCTTCATATCGGGAATCAAGAAATTCTGAGTGAGGCTTGGGCTCAATTGGAATCGATGCACGAAGATACACATTTGTCAAAAAACATCAAATTGATTTTAGAGCTTATGACAACTCCCATGAAGGGAGAAGAAAAGTGATCAATTATTTAGCAAAAATAAAAAAATATCAAGTCTCGGTAGATGGATGTGGTAGTAACTTAATTCAGGATAAATTTCTTTATTTCATTATTTAGTTGAATATTCACGAGAACTTTAGAAATTTCATTTCAATTTTCAATTCAAAATATCAAACAAAACAAGACATTCCATACTTGCAAAACCTTAGTTCTCTCCTCATTCAGGAAGAGAAAATAATGACAAATTTTTATTATTAGGAGAATTCCACACATGCACTTCTTGCTCAGAAATCAAAAGGTAAAACCTCTAGATTCAACAAAAACCAAAAGCCAACTTTTAAACCTCCTAGCAAAGATAAGAAACCTAGAAATCTAAGAGTTATATTTGATGGTAAATGTCATTATTGTGGTAAATTTAGCCATAATAAAGAGGATTGTAAATTTAAAAATAGTAAGTCAAATTTCAAAATCAAAAGGGTAACAAATCTAACCAAAACAAGAATAAGAAAAATAGTAAAAAACAAATGTAATTGCTTTGTCTTCCGCCCTAGTCACTACAAAATAAAATGAGTGGATATTGGACATTGGTTCCTCTAAGCACATGACCTTTAGATCTGATATTTTAGCTTAACTTAAAGAGTGTAATGATCATATCTACTTGGGTGATCATTCCATTCTCAATGTTTAGGTCAGGGTAAAGAAAAAGTTTCAAATCATTTTATTAACAATGTTTTGTTAGTTCCTAAACTTAAAATGAATTTGATTTCTTGTTCTCAATTGACTCAAAATAAATATAGTGTAAAATTTTTAAAAGATAAATGGTTTATTAAAAATTAACATGATGTTACTATAGTTGAAGGCATTCAAAGAGATGGTTTATATGTGTTTAATGGCTTTCCTTCTGCTTCTTGTTTAACATCTCAAAGAAGTGACATGCAATTGTGGCATGAGAGACTAGGTCATGTCAATTTTAGGAGCATGTATGACATGTCTTGACTAAACCTAGTGACTGGTCTACCACCTATTTCCCAAAATCATGAAACATGTGAAAGATGCTTATGTGGTAAGCAATCTGCTAACCCCTTTTACATTCATCATGATGTTAATTCTTCTGAACCTTTGGAACTTGTCCATAGTGATGTTTGAGGACCTCTAGAAGTTCCATATCTTAATGGTTCTTTGTATGTCAGTCACGTTCATTGATGATTTCTCTCGTATGATTTAGTATTATTTCATTAAAAAGAAATATGGTGTCTTGTCAAAATTTAAAGAATTTAAAGCTTTAGTTGAAAACTCTTCTAGTTATAAAATTAAGAAGCTTAGGACTAATAATGGGGGAGAATATGTCGTAAGTAATTTGACTCATTTTGTGTCGAATGTGGCATTCAAAGGGAACTGACTACTCCCTATTCTCCTAGGAAAAACTACACCATTCTAGAAATGGCTAGGACCATGATGCATTCAACTCAAGTTCCTAAATTTCTCTAGGATAAGCTATGAACATTGTTGTTCATATCTTGAACAGAGTTCCCACTAAATCCTTAGTAAATTCCAATCCTCTGGAAAAGTGGTTGAATAAAAACCAAGTGTGTCTCATTTGAGAATATTTGGTAGCCCACTTCCCTCTTCATTCCGAAATCAAAATGGAAGAATCTTGATCAAACCTCTTTTCCTTGTATCTTTATAGGATATGATGTCAAAACTAAAGGTCTTAGGATCTTTGATCCTTCAAAAAGAGAAGTTATAGAAAACAGGAATGTTAAAATTTTAGAAAAACCTTTTTTCTTCTTCATCTTCTATTTTTATTATTCATAATGATTCTAATGAAAATGAAATTGAAATTGAAAATTGTGAAAATGATGAAGAAACTAGTATTGAACCTATAGTTGAAAAAGAGATAGTACTTGTTTCCTCTATAACTAAAATACCTAGATGGTATGAGTCAAGACTCTAATCCTAGAAACCTTCATAAAATGACCAGAAGTCCTCATACATACCATGCCTTGATGACATTATATGAACCTCAACCCCAATCTTTCAAGAAGCTTCTTCTAACAAAATATGGGTAGATGCTATGAAATCTGAATATACAACATTGATTAAAAATAAAACTTGGGAGTTAGTCCCTCCTGAAAAATGAAGTATAGTCGGATGTAGATGGCTATAAAATAAATATATATTAGATGAAATTTTAATTAAATTCAAATCTAGATTAGTAGCTCGAGGGTTTACTCAAAAACCTGGTATCGGCTAAGTTGAAACCTTTATACTAGTTGCAAAAATGATCACAAGTAAGGATTTTGATTGCCTTAGTTGCTCAATATGGTTGGGAAATCCATTAGATGGATGTCAAAAATGCCTTTTTGAATGGTGATTTAAAAGAAGAAATATATGACCCAACCTAAAGGCTTTGAAGAACCAGTAAAGAAATTTATGTTTGTAAATTAAAAAAATATTTATATGGTTTAAAACAAGCTCTTAGAGCTTGGTATGCAAATATTAACAATTTTTTAATGAAGTTGGTTTTTATAACTGTTCATCTGACAATGATTTATTTGTTAAAATTGAAGAAAATGCTATCATTCTCATTGTATTGTATGTTGATGATTTACTTATCACTAGTAATTCTAATAGTTTAATTATGAAAATTAAAGCAAAATTAATGCAATATTTTGAGATGATAGACTTAGGATTATTGCATCATTTTTTGGGCATGGCTATATTTTAGGATAAAAATTCTATTGTAGTATCTCAATCACAATATGCAACTAATTTACTTAAAAGGTTTAATATGATTGATTGTAAACTTGTTGTTATTCCTATAGAAGTTGGATGTAAACTTGATCCTAAACCTACATGTGAAAAAGCTAATCCTACTTTGTATAGGCAACTTGTAGGTAGTTTGATTTATCTAGCTATTACTAGACCAAACAATGCTTATATAGTAGGGATTGCTTCAAGATTTATGCAAGAACCTTATTAGGATCACTGGAAGTTAGCAAAAATACTTTTTCATTATATAAGTGCACAATTAATTTTAGTTTACATTATACTTCTTCTAACAATACATATTTAAATGGATAATGTGATTCTGACCATGTTGTTGATGTGATAGATCGTAAGTCTACAACTAGATATGTATTCAAGTTTGGTTCAGGTGTCATTACTTAGAGCAGTAAAAAGTAGCCAACAGTTTCCATTTCTTCTACTGAGGCAAAATATAGAAGTGTAATGGAAGCAACAAAAGAAGCCATGTGGTGAAGCGTTTGTTGCGAGAGATGCACATGGAAGCTAAAGGAATTACTCCTCTTCTGTGTGATACTCGAGTTACATTGATCTTGCTAAAAATCCAGTTCATCATCAAAGGAAAAAGCATATCGAGATACATATGCACTTTATCCGAGAGAAGGTTCTTTGCGGTGATATAGATCTCTAGTACTTCCCTGATGAATATAAATTTTTAGACATGTTTACAAATCCATTGTGTGTTATGAAGTTCTACAAGTTCCATGCAATGCTTGGCCTTTTAGATTTTCCATTGAGGGGGAGTGTGCATGGAAATTCCACCTCCTAATGGTCGGCCGGTTGTTGACTCCTTCTCCTCTATACTTCTACTCTAGTTTAAAGCATTGTAAAAAGATCTTTTATGATCTATGTAAACTGATAGAGTTTATGATAAACTGATAGAGTTTACCGTAAAATGGTAGAGTTTATTGTAAATTGATATATTTTATGTAAAATACAGTCCAATGTGTGCATCTATTTGTAAAGGAGGTCCTTGTGTTATAAAAGGCTCCTAGAGATGCGGTTTAAGAATTTTTTCCATGAGAAATGGTGGGATTTAGTCTCACAAATCATGCTTAGCCTAAATCATACTTTTGATTTATGGATTCCAAATCCTTTTGTACCAAAAGGTAAGTTGAGCATGATGAAGGTGTTATAATTCCTTCAAAAATACATATGTTAGCCTAAACCTTTAGGTTTATGGATTTTTAAATCTTCTCTTACAAATAGGTAATGTTTTCATATGGATCCCCACTTAATATTAAGGGGGAGTGTTAGAACTATAATATTAAGTGAATCATAATATTTAGTTTATAGTTAAATAATATAGAATAAATTATATTCTTATTATTTAAATATAAACTATATATTAGGTGGTTAGTTATTTAATTAACTAACATTAATCGGGAGGTGTACCCATCACTTAAAAAGGTCATAACCCTTTAGGTTATTTAAATATGACCATAGGTCATATTTAGGATTAATCGAGTTGATTCTGGTAAATACATGGAGTAGAAATGAGGAGGGAGTTTTACTGACCGGAAGTAAAACGTTTCTCTTAGTGGAAATTATTCTACCACGCTTTTTACCCTATTGGTGTTTTCCTAATTAAATCTTGTGTTATGTGTTCTTTCTATTTATTTATTTTTGCTTTGTGCACATTTATGTTTGTATTTGTTAATTAATGTTGATAAAAAATTTATTCCCTAATCCCGACAATCAAATCTTAACAACACAAAATCACATCAAACAATCGATAAAACACAATGTATTTATCCTCCCAGATGACCTAACATGGAAGCCATCTCATACACATTGTGGCGACACCCATGGAGTGGGGGAAATGAGACATCATTTCCTTTCTTATACTACTCCTATATGGGTTATTCACATTTGATCAAAATTGGATCCAAATCAACAAAATATGGTCTTTGTTTGTCTGCAACGGCTAGACCTTTTGAGGATGTAGTTAAAGTTGGAGAGTAAAACTATACCTCTCTCCATACACTCTTCCTTGCTACAGGAAGGCCAAATCCTTAGTTTTCATCCACACGAAATCTGATTTGGAACTGATCACTCCCTACCCCAACACATCTCCATTATCACAAATATATAAATCTTCAATCACTCCACATCACAATCATCAATATTACTTAGTTCTCCTCATAAAGGCCCCACATCTCTTGTTACAATGTATGGATTTACACGTTGATCCATGGTTCACCACGCTATGTGTTCTCACTCAACACGTACTTCTACCACATCTATGCATACTTATGCAACATGGGATTCTATGGACTTCTCTCAGGTATGCATCTCTATCTACTTTATGTTACCGAGCTTTCTCTCACCAATATAAAGTGGGGCAAATGTAAACACAAAATCACACACTTACTACTATTTACTATACCACCAAGTATGTTGTTTTATATATGGATCTTGCGTAAGAAAAGTATTCATTGGTGACCCATTCCATATTCCATCCACTTGTCTTTTTGGTTTTTATTTCTTTTATCTTTCACACTTGTCACTCATACACCCAATTCTGGTCAAGTCATAGGGATCCCTGTTAATTAGTCTCCACTCATTTGTCATCATTGTCTCTGGACACTATTACCTAGGACAAGACACTAGCGTTAGGTGCTTCGTCTATCCTGGGCACCCGTGTCCTCTTTATGTTTAAATTTATTTCTTACATTTGAGGTCGGTATTTTTAGTTTTTTCTCTCATATCCCGAGGTACTAGTCAACATGTTGGGTCATTAGTGTTGAAATTCAAGTAAAAGATCCCTATATAAACACAACATCAATACCATTATAATGGCAGAAAATTATTATCAAGGGATATCTATCTACATATCTCAAAGGACCATATTTGGGTGCATTACTATGTATACACACTACATAGGAAGGGGAGTTCATTTTATTACATCCAAGCATTTACATTTTATCTAAATACCGCTCACTATTTTGGCATCATTGGCGCGAGGGAAACCTAGGAGAATTATTGCATACATAAGCACAAAGAACTACATTGGTTATAAGATGTAGTGTAGTACTCAAGCATAATTTCACCATTTTGACAAATGAGGACAATCTCATCACTCATTTTACATCTTTATTTTTAGGATTTGATGTCTTTTTTAGGGTTTTACGGAGGATATTTGTGTGTGTATTTACAAGTACCTTAGTGATCCACGTGCGACATAAAGGTGACCAAAGGTGAACAAGTGGGAATCCCTAGTGATACCATCAGAAACAAGTTCTAACCATTAATACAGACTCAGCGCCCACACGAGAGGTCTTGGGCACCGGCGGGTTCCCCTATCATTTCCCGTGCCCGTGTCTAGGCATTATGAGCATCTTTGTATTTTTCTAAGCTTGATTACGATGACATGTGCTCATGTTCCATCCCATTTTCCAGTTTAGAATCACTTCGGGATAAGAAAATTAATATAAGTACCTTACCCCTCTCATTTCATTTCACAGCTTAAGATTAATACATTATTTAGTGTTTATATTTCATTTTCCATCGATTAAAGCAGATATTTGCATTCAAATTTTAATAAAATATTCATATTTTATTAAATCAACAACTAGGTCACCCGAGACTACCCCAAAACTAGTATTGTAAATCAAACCATAATAGACCTCCTAAGGGCTTGACCATGATCTAAAAACACCATGTACATGTATTATAGTTATTCAAAATCCTTAAACACATATTTAGTCAATAGGTCTAGTGCACAACTTGGGAGAAAACATAAATTCTTTAGAAACTTACATTTTTGAGTGGGGTCCACACACATCCATGACACCTAAATTACACCTAGAGAAATTTGGAGGATTCCTCTATAACCTCTAATCATGAAACTTGTAAAATCCATTTTGTGACATAACCAACAAGATCATATCCATTGTTATAGACCTAGGGTTTCAAGAGGGTTTAAAACCATTTTAGCTTCATAACAAATTTTCTAAACCTTAATTTCAAAACTAAATCTTGGAACATAATATTAGGACCCTTCCCCAAGTACCTCGAAGATATTACACCACCATGTATATTTTTTCACGTGCCAATGAGCATCAAAATTCCAAATTGACCTCGGTTTCTCACTTCCAAAACTCAGTAGGAAAAAAATGCAATAAATTGTAAAATATTCAACATTAGGACCTGAAATTTGGACCACACTCTAAATCTGAATCAAAATGCTAACACATATCCATGCTCGTATTTTCTAAAATGTGCTCAAAATGATGACTCTACTTCATTAGAGCATGCTTTATTAAGAGTTAGGTCTAGGAATAGACCTAATAACCATGTGTAACACTTGAACCAAAGCACCATAAGTCACTTGTGAGTGTCTCTACACCTCATACTCATGCCATACAAGCATTGACAATGCATAAGTAGATGCTACTATATACGCAAAATCATGAACTTTAGACATTATTTAGCCCGGTCTTATACTACTATTTAGAAGGTTCTCAAGTGAATAAAGTACTAATTAATCCCACCTTTTGGCCATATTTATTTTATATTTTATTTCATAATTCCCATGTATTTTCTAGTACTTATCCGTCCATTTCGCAATCGCCTCGTCATCTTATCCCAAAATTAGGGGCACCCCACCTATACTTGGGCGCCCCAAGGTGCTCTGTCCCACTCTAGGCACCTCAATCTATGCACATCCTTTCCCGCTTCTTTTTGGGGCCTTTCTAGTTATTTTTCATCCTTATCCTTTTCCCAGTTGGCCTTGTTGGGATTAATTACAAAATTAATCTTGAGATCCCTATAAATATAAAGTTATAAGACCATAATGAGGGCTCGAGCGTCACACATACTACTATCAATCCATCTAGAGTTACATCCATTGCATCATTTGCATCCACATAGTGTTATGCATCAAGGCTAGGAGATCTACATCCCACACACTCCACATGTGGGAGGGATTCTACTCTATTCCATGCACACATGTTATTTACATTTTCTATAGTTACTATTGCTCGTTACTTCACAAAGTACGACTGACATGAGAGCACCTAAGGAAATACATGCACATACTCACCGTAACTACATCTAGGTCTAAAATGTAGTGCAATGCTTAATGATAAGACCACTACTTTTATGGCAGAGACCAGTCTGACCCATTCATTTGCATCTTTTATTTTTCCTAGGGTTTGATACTTCCTTTTGTATTGCAGGTCATCATATAACTCATCCAGTGAATCCACTGTGACAGACAAGCAAGGTTATGAACCAACTTGAGACCATATCAGATTTAGTTTCTAAACTTTTACATAGATCAGAGAGCCCAAACTATAGACCAAGGCACCCTCCGGCACCCCAATCGCTTTTAGATCTTTCGAGATCCGGGTCTTTCAGGTCCTTGAGTGATCGTCTGCACTTCCAAAGTTTATTTCCAGATCTGCGACACTATACAAAAGTCAACTTCAATAAGCTAAGTCATATTTCCTCATTTACTTGCACATTTAGGGTTTCATTTCACTTAGAGGAATTAATTACATTTATTCTATATTGTTATGGTTCTTTTATAACATCATTTTAGTCCTCCTAATTAGATTAACTAGGGTTACTACTTCCTACCAAATAGTTCCATTTTAGTTAATCATTTTGGTGAACCCGGCATCTCTTTTTAGTACCTTATAGGTTTTTTCATTCAACCATTATGAACATATCTATCATTGAATATCCGCTACCCATCCTGAATTGTTTCATAGTGTCCAAACCCTCTTTACTATTTCCAATGTTTATGTTGACATGTGTATCTAGATTCCATGTATGATGCATTTCGCTAAGGCCTTTTCCTAACATATAAAATTTTGGGCCCATCCTCTAGCTAACATTCACCCCTTTGAGAACGACCCACCACTTTATATCATGTATCTCATCTACAATGTTGTCATTCAAATAAACTCTTATCAATATTGGGTCTAAGCTCAATTTTTTCCCTATGTCCTTTCTCCAGGATTTAGGTTTGTCTGCTCGTGACATTAGAACTTATTCCATCTCACTCCATGCTTATTATGGTATTTTCCATCCTTGTCTAGGCCACATTACCTTACCTTTCACTGTATGTCCTAAGACTCTTCCTACAGTCTTCTTTGTCATCTATTTTCCTATCTCATATAATTGCTTGCTAGGAAGGCCATGGATTCATGGCATGTAATTTTTTGCTTCTACAATCCATGGTTGCGTCAAGTTATTACATGATCATGTTGAGTATACTATATTCCAAGATCGTGATCCATTCCAATATTGCATTCATGACCCTCACACTAGTCTTCCTATCCCTCACATTGATACTACAGATGAACCTCATCCTATGGATGATCAACCTCATTTACCACCGCTTGAGGGCACTATTTGTTTACTAGATGCTATCCCTTCTACACTACCTCCTACTACTATTATTATTCCACATCCACCGCTTATTCTATCCATACACAATATCCTTCCCTCTATGTCTTCACAATTAGATCCTACCCCCTTTACATGCACACTTTTCAATAAAAACTCTTATTGGGAACATATTTTGTTTGACCTCGTATGTGACGACACCATTTGTTCCCCGCTGGTCTAGCTCATATTGGATTTAATTTTTAGGACCTTCGGCCTTCTACTCATGCCTCTCATCTATCTTATGGTTTTGTCACTATCACTGCCACTTATGTCTTGTGTGTCTTTGGTCTTTTAGTCTATCTTCCGCGTATCCATTTTCCTTCTCTACTCACACTATAGGACTCTTAGCTTACTTACATTCGAGGTACCTTAGACCCTAGTCACATTGATATATAATTCCTTATTCCTTTTGGTTGTATTTTCATTTACGCAGTAGTTCCTTTCTTGGTTATTCACCTAACTACACTCGATGGTACGCACACATTTTCCCACATCCTCCATTCACTAACGAAGAATACGCTATGGGCATGTATTATCTACGTCTTACTGGCTCATTACATGATCAACCTCCTACTATAGCATACCACTTTGCCAATCCATATCCATTTGAGTTTGACCTAGAGGATGATGATCTCTTTGATGAGTTCACATAGCCTCTTCCCACCCTACCATTGGGGGACATATCAAGTGACATACTTCCCCCATCTTATCATCCATGCATATTTAAGTTTTAAAATCTCATACCTTAATCTTAAAGCATAGGCATGCTCATCATACATTATATCTCTATCATTACCCGATGACGCAGTCTTGTGCTTCTGTTCACACTGGACTGTTAAGGGATTATCATTACACTGAACCCCTCACATTACACTATAGGTTATACATATTTACATTCTATCACATACACCACACATACTACATCATCCTTTCTATACTTAGTATATATCCTACATTATCCTATACATACCACATATATTAGCCATTTATACATCCTCTATATCATACAATATACTACATTGGTCGTCATTTCATATGAGTCTCGTTTTGCATCTCCTCCATACATTCTACATTTACACTAGGTTACATTATATATATGGGTCTAGATTTACATGTTATCACTACATATTCTATCTACACCTATCACCGCATCTTACATAGTCTACACACCCTACATTTCCTACATTGCATTCTTCACACAATGCATCCATACATCATCTATATTCTACATACTACACTAGATTCCATTACACATGGGTATAGTTATACTTATCATCATTACATAGTCCATTTCTATATATACCCATTACTACATTGAGCACTCGCACATTTACATATTCATCACTTGGTCATTTATACTACGCTTATTTTCTACACGCTACACTCACCACCCTATGACGCACTTTAGTTCCTTGGTCCATACTCAGCACCGAGATTAACCAATCAAATGGACCTCCCTTTTATCATGTGACATCTTTCTCATCTGACATTTCAAGCACTAATGACATACACCTTAGGTTAAATTATCACCCATTCTATCATCTTGTAGTGGTATATGCTTTAGGCTAAATCACCACCCCCATTTTCTCATTTTGTAGTGACATACACCTTAGGGTACATCACTACTCCCTTCTTCTTCATCTTATACTTTTTGACATATGCTTTAGGCTACATCGTCACCCATCTTCATCCTCTCATCTTATAGTGATATACGCTTAGGGATAAATCATCACTCACACATTCAACATGTCATGGTATACGCTTAGGCTATAGGGTCCACGCTTATCTTTCCATATGTCTCCTCATCCTTTTCATTTTATAGTGATATACACTTAGGGATAAATCATCGCTCACACATTCAACATGTCGTGGTATATTCTTAGGCTATAAGGTCCATGTTTATCTTTCCATATGTATTCTCATCATCCTTTTCATTCTATAGTGATAAACGCTTAAGGCTAAATCATCACTCCTTTATTCAATAAGTCATGGTATACGTTTAGGTTATAGGTTCCATGCACATCTTTCCATATGTTGCATCCCCATACACTCATCCTCTATTGATATACGCTTAGGGATAAATCATCACTCTTCCATTCAACAAGTCATGGTATACGCTTAGGCTATAAGGTCCACGCACATATTTCCATATGTCTCATTCACATCCACTCATTCCATATTGATATATGCTTAGGGATAAATCATCACTCTTCCATTCAATAAAGTCGTGGTATATGCTTAGGCTATAGGGTCCCTGCACATCTCTCCACATGTTGTATTTCATCACCATTACACATACACACTCATCGTAGCATGTTAAATACAACCAACACTACTCAACCATTTCCTGATGAAGAACTCTTGTTTACAGTTCATTATTGACTTCTAAGGGGGAAAACAAAATGAACCTAATTGCATACATTCCATTCACTCGAGAGGGCATGTTGCTCCTATCATTCCATCTTACATTTCATTTCATCCATCCACAACATACTGCATTGTCTTGGGGGCATTTAATTTTGCATACTAGTGTTTTGCATACTCACTTTATTACACATGTTAGACTTATTTCTTATATGTCATTATCATACACACATGTGCATTCACACCTTTTTCTAGTGTGATCACAGATACAAGACTCTACACATGGCATGGATTCTCACCTTCTACCCTTCCTATATCGGTCGCTTAGAGCATTCAAATTCATCTTATCTAGGTTATATTGTTTCATTTTATACTTTGCATCTTATAATATGTGTTCTTACATGTTTTGACATATTAGTTATCACTCTAACATGTTAATGGGTGTTCTATGTGCAACACTTGTTTTGCAAGATTACATGTTTCCATGACTACTTGTTTGTTTCTACTTATCTGCTTTGTTTTCCATTGTATGTGGGCTTTGCCCTTTGCTTGTGTGCACACTTATCTATTGTTTGTGGCCATGATGAACTTGCAAGTCTTGTGACATTGTGAGTGATGTCCCATTTTTAAAACCCGCTTTGTGCAGTTTACTTATTTTCTTATGTGTTTACACTACTTTGTTTGGTACTTTCTACATTTTCTACATATTTTACACTTCTTTGCTTACATGCATGCATTTTTAGACTAACACTTATTTCAGATATCCATCCCCTTTTGTGCATGTCTTGGTATCCACCAAGCACTTCCCTTTCCCCCTATAGGGAATAGTTCTATAGGTTAGAGTGTGGTTGGTCTTCTTTCATGGGCTGAATTCTCCTTTTCAGCGACATTGCATGCATCCCCAAAGAGGGGGAATCATTGAATTTTTTTTCTAATAACACAACGTATTTACACTGGTTCACACACAGTGATTGAGTTCAAACCATTCTATGAACTCCATACACAACGGCCTCAACAAGACATGGTGCCCTTCGACAAGTTCGTGGAGCAATTACAGGTTTTGGGGTTACAGTGGGTGTGCCTCTCTACACTTCATCCAAAGGGTATCGGATCACTTAAAAAACCAAGATAGTACAAATATCTCTTCACTCATTTAAACAAAAGAGGTTAAAGTTGGAGGACACAAAGTGTATTTCCTTACTATACTTCTTTAGCCAAGATGGCGTGAGATATCCCAAAAAACTCACGATAGTACATGATATCCTTCTACACCCTTCTTTCGACGTGGATCAGTCCACTATATGAGAAACAAGTAGTCAAATTGGGGTCAATAATAATAACAACAGAGACATCGATAACAACAATAACAACACACCACTACAGGAATTTTCCTTTACTAACCATGCAGGTACACTACACACAACAACTACACACACATTCCACCATAGGTTCACTCTCATCACTTTTTATGTGTATTATTCATCTTTAGAATCCACCCTCCACCTTTTTCTTTTTGTCATTTTACGCTTGAGTCTAGTCCATCAACACATTTTCTTCTACATTCTACATGGATATTAGGTACACATCTCTATCTAATTTATGTTACCAAGTGTTTCACTCACCAACATAAAGTGGGGGTAAAATGTAGACACAAAATCATGCACTTTAGACATTATTTAACTCGGTCTTATACTACTATTTAGAAGGTTATCAAGTGAATAAAGTACTAATTAATCCCACTTTTGGTCATCTTTATTTTATATTTTATTTCATAATTCCCATGTATTTTCTAGCACTTATCTGTCCATTTCGTAACTGCCCTGTCATTCTAGCCCAAAATCAGCCCCCCCGCAGTGTCTTGGGGCACCCCACGATGCCCTAGTCCCACTCTAGGTGCCTCGATCTATACACATCCTTTCCCACTTCTTTTGAGGCCCTTCTAGCCATTTTTCATCCTTATCCTTTTCCCGATTGGACTTATCGAGATTAATTACGAAATTAAGCTTGAGATCCCTATAAATATAAAGTTATAAGTTCATAATGATGGCTCGAGCATCACATACTACTATCACTCCATCTAGAGGTGCATCCTCACTTGCCTCCACATAGTTCCATGCATCAAGGCTAGGATATCTCGCATCGCACACACTCTATAAGCGGGAGGGATTCTATTCTATTCCATGCACACATGATATTTACATTTTCTATAGTTACTATTTCTCGTTACTTCAAAAAGTGTGACTAACATGAGATCACCTAGGGCATGACATGCACACACTCACAAAAATACATCCGAGTTTGAAATATAGTGCAACACTTAGTGATAAGACCACTATTTTGATGGTTGAGGTCATTCGACACATTCATTTACATATTTTATTTTTCCTAGGGTTCGATACTTCCTTTTGTATTGCAGGTCATCATATAAATCATCTGATGAATCCAATTTGATAGACAAGTAGGGTTCTGAACCAACTTGCGACCATATCAGATTCAGTTTATGAGGTTTTACATAGATCAAAGAGCCCAAACTATAGGCCAAGGCACCCGGAGCACCTCAGTACCTTTCCAAGTGCCCAAGTTAATTTATATCTTCTAGATCTAGTCTTTGCAGGGTCCCTGAGTGATTGTCTGCACTTCCAAAATTTATTTCCAGATCTGCAACATTGTGTGAAAATCACCTTCAATCAAGTAAGTCATCTTTCCTCCTTTACTTACACATTTAGGGTTTCATTTCACTTAGAGTACTTAATTACATTTATTCTATACATTTTTAGTTCTTTTAATACAACGTTTTAGTCCTCCTAATTATATTAACTAGGGTTACTAATTCCTACCCAATAGTTCCATTTTAGTTAATCATCTATATACCTTAATTCATTATGGCATACCTCATTATGTTGACTAAGTCTCCTAATTAGACCACTTGAGCAAGGTTTCTTCAAAAAGTTGACATCCTCATCACTTTTCTGCTCTTGATAACTCGTAAGAACCTTCACCATGCTTCATGACATCACTATAACATCTTCCTACCATTTTAATACCTTTACAAGTCATTATGAGCCATCATACCTATAGTCATTAAATCATGCACTTTAGACATTTATCTATCCCGGTCTCATACTACTATTTAGAAGGTTCTTGAGTGAATAAAGTACTAATTAAACCCCATCCCTTTAGCCATCTTATTTATTTTATTTCATAATTTGTAACCTATTACACCCACATGCCCAACCATTTTCAAACATCCCACATAATTTTAGCTATAATTGGGGTGCCCAAATTGAGTACTAGGGTGCCCATGGGCACCCTAGTCCCGCTGGGGGCACCTCGAACCTTCTAAAGCACGTTCTCACCACTTTTTAGGTCTCTTCTAGCCATTTTTCATATTTATCTTTCTTGTGGTCGGCCTTTTCAGGGTTAATTATGAAATTAGAGCAAGAGAACCCTATAAATATAAATTTATGAGACCATAATGAGGGACCTAGCATCATACACTACTATCGCTCCATCTAGTGTTGCATCAATCTATTGCATTAGCATCCACATAGCTCCATCATTAAGGCACAAGCTAGGACATCTACATCACACTTCATAGGGGAGGGATTCTATTCTAGTCCATGAACACATAATATTATATTTTCTACATTTAGCTATTGCTCGTTGTTTCAATCAGCGTGGATCGCACAAGAGTACCTAGGGTGCGAAATGCACACACACCAAAATTGCATTCAGGTCTAAAATTTAGTGCAATGCTTAGTTTAGTAAGCCTACTATTGTGGCGTATGAGGTCAATCGAACCCATTCATTCTACATATTTTTTTAGGATTTTGATACTTTTGTTTGTCTTATTGCATGTCATTTCTTCCTCTTGGAATATTCAAAGCATTTGGCGTGGTACAAAATAATTGATGTGACAAGTACATAGAGCTTCCGATCACCTTCCAACCTTGCAAATACCAACTTATGAGATTTTTCGTGAGACCGTGGTGCCTATATTCCTTACCATAGTGCCAGATGCCCCAATCGTATTCTAGGTGCCCCACCCACTCGTATCCTTCTCGATCTAGTATTTTTAATACTTCTACACATTTTCTCCTTTTCCCGAATTTCCAAATAAACTTGCGACACTCTCTGATAGTCATCGATTATCAGCTGAGTTCTTTCCTTACCTCATTCTTGCATATTAGGGTTTGATTTTATTAGTTTACTTCATTTATTTCATTTACATACTGTTGTCATAGTATATTTATTTATTATGTTATATGTCCTCCTATATTAGATTAACTAGTTCTTAGCTAACATAGATTTAGTTAATTTTAGTTAATCAATGCCTTCTCAATAACTCATGGAACATCACCAAGATCAAGCAACTCAACTGAAACTACCTATCAAACTTCATGTTTCTTACTTAATTTGACATCAATGACTCCTCATATTATACTAACAACAACGCGATCACTCTCTTTTGACATCAATGACAACACAATGCCAACAAGCCATGTAAATATAGTCCATGCATGACATGAAATGAAAATAACATAGGAAAGAATATAATAACCTATGATAAGGAGAAGATACAACCATGATCGACATCTTATTATTTATTATAATTATACATGTACTATTACAAAGGGCATTGGATGCATTACAAAATATTAAAAATGAAGGTTTGAAACTCATGAAATTTTATTCACTTTTTCAATATGTTGACTTTACAAATTGATAGAGGACCTTTTTAATTGATTACGAGTTTCCCTTTTTAGAGAAAAAGAAGGAAGAAAGAGGGATAAGATCATATCATCATCATGAAATTTTAGTCACTTTTTCAATATGTTGACTTTACATTTGATAAAGGACCTTTTTAATTGATTACAAGTTTCCCTTTTTATAGAAAAAGAAGGAAGAAAGAGGGATAAGATCATATCATCATGAATGAATACTGTAAACAAATCACCACCCACCAAGTAGCAATCGTGATTCAATTCCTAGAGATATGTATGGCCAACCGATGTTGTTTACAATGAATTCTATCGTAACATATAAGAATGTGGACTTTTATGTAAATGTATTAATGTTGGTGGTTGGGATTGGTTCACACTCTTAAAATTCATTAGGAGCGAATTTATTACAATACATGAGTTTTATATGAACCATTTCCTCTTCCTCCATTCCTCGGTCCTTGTCATTGGTTTCCATGGTTTTCTATGTGAATGATCTGTGGCTTGTCCTAACTTCACCCTTAATCCTCAAATGATCGTTGACTTTTCAACTTCTTCCTTCACCCATGGTCCATTTCATTTTTCATTTCGAGGAGTATATTAAATTCCTCAAAGTCACTTGTGTTTATAAAATAATTCCCTACATCACGTACTCTTTATTCAACAGAAATTATTAACATCACCACGGTCTTTACCCCATTGTCATCACACAAATTCATTGATTCTTTCCATAGAGTATAACTCTATGGTGGTGTTCCTTTATCACGTGGGCCTCAGTAAATCCCCGATGCACTCTCTTTCCTAACTGATTTTTGTGGAAGACTAACTTTGTAACTTCCAATGGAATTTGATTTTTTGAAGTCGCCTAAGTCTCGAGCCCTTGTTCCTTTGTTCCATGGGTTAGGTCAACCCATGGAACACTACACTCTTGCATTCCACATAACACTAAATTTCACTATTCCACATATTTCCAAACAAAAAAATTTAAGTCACTGACTTAAAGTAAGTTTCTAAAATAGAATGGGTGTTATTTTAGACAACATGACATTGTTGAAAAATATGGAAACAAGACTAGCTTATAGCTCATCATACCATCTACAAAATGATGGGAAGATGGAAGTGGTAAAAATTTTTTTAGGAAATTTATTGTGTATCTTGGTAGGAGACAATCCAAGACAATGGGATATAATATTGCGTAAACTAAATTTTCCTATAATGATTCAATCAATACAAGTATAGGGATGACCCCATTGCAAGTTGTTTATGGAACCAATCCAAGAGGATTCATGGAGTTACATGAGTTAATATACAACCATAGCACATGGTAGAAGATTATGATGAACATATACACGAACTACACAATGAGGTGCATAAGATGTCGAAAAGAAGTACCCAAGGCTATAAGGAATGTGTGCATAAAAGGTGCAAAGCCAAGGAATTTGAAGAGGGAGATAAAGTAATGGAAAATTTATAGAAGGAAAGGTTTCCCAAAGGACTTATAATATGTGGAAATTGAAGAAAATTGGGCCATGTAAAGTGTTATAGAAACTTGAACCAAATGCATAAAAGATAGAGTTCCCAAAGTGAATTAGATATTTCACCAATAGAAACCAAAATTAGTTCACCATAATTTCCATATGTTCATATACACCTTAGTAAACCCCTTTTAATCCCACACATTCAATTTACCCTTATACTAACCGACATTCACCATTTTACCACCCGTAACCATATGTAACCGTGAAACTTGATAACACCCCAAACTTTTGCAATATGACTAACTAATAAAAGGCTAACACCATAGTAGCCTAGAGCCAAGCTTAAGTTTAAGAATGAAACATCATGATAAAATTTTAAAAGCATACATTAATGGAAACTAAATGAAATTGAACATCTAATATACAAGCATCCTTACTATGTGATATGATTAAGGAAATCAAATTATGTTTGTTACTTACTCCACAAATGGTGAGAGGAAATCTCTAACAATGGCTATAAGGCCATATTAGATATCCCTCTACTAACCAATATGAATATTGGATGTAATTATTGAGCAAGCTAATCCAAGAAGGAAGTATGGATCTTAATCATATTTATTACATGACATACCAATAAAAGCATGGTGTAAAGTTTTAAGGTTAGAACTTGGTCCTTTTTGTAGTTTTTTGTTTGAGGAAAACTTGCATCTTGGTGCATGTGGGACTAAAATCATAAAGTAGATTAAGGTTTTTTAATCATGATTAATGAATTACAAGTGATTAGCATGTGAGGAGCCTTAATTAACAAATTAGCGTAAATTAAGAGGCTAGGATAAGCTTTTGAAGCCTTTTGGAATGTTTTGGAGGGAAAGGGGTGATTTTGAATGGTTGGAAGAGGGTTTGAGCCAATAATAGGGTTTATTGATCAAAACAAGAGTAAATAGGCTTAATTAGCTAATAATCGCTATTTTTTTTTCAAAAGAGGATTATGATTCACAATGTGTCGTAAATTGGCATCCTGAATGTGAAAGAGGTTAGTTGATTAAAAAAGTGTTGTTAATTAACCAAAATAGAGGGAAACGTTAGTTAATTAGCGAAATCACTAATTATAATAGAAATGGTAAGAATGAGGATAATTAGTGAGCTTTGCACAATAAGACTGTGAAAACAAATTTTAGGTGTCTACATTTGCCCTGTTTGAAGTGAAGTAAGTGACGTCACTTCAAACATAGTAGAAAAAGCATAAACAAGTAAATTTTTGAATAAAAATTAATAGAACGAAGGATTCCCCCTCAAGTGTTGATGGGGTGATAGAAGAAGTCAATCAACAATCGAAAATATGATTGAAGCGAATAGACGAAACAAGGTGGGGATAAAAATGATTCTTTTATTGCCCTAGGTATTTTGAAAGAAAACTTAATAGTGATAAGACATGATAGTGAAGAATATAGGAATAGATTTTTCATCCAATCTTTCAATAAAAAAATTGTTTCATCATGTTGCCCCTATGATCTAAATCATCGACCCTTATTAAAATAAACAAAAGTGTAAAATAACATGAAAAGCTATATTACTAACATTTGTTCATTGCTAAAAATGTGTAACTCCATGCAACATACATAATGCAATGCAATACGAGAAATTAAACCAGCTAACCTAATAGAGAAATAATTACAATCACATACTCAAACAAACAACGTTTAAGACAGTTACACTAATGTTTTTGTTATCAAGCTTCAATTCCCGAATGTTCGTGTTTTAATGACAAGGGTTAAAATGGTGCCCCAAGCAAGGATACATGCAAGGGGAATAACGGAGGACACAAGTAGTCCAATGAAAAGCAAGTGTGTGCTATGACATAGTCTTCGAAACGCATTATTACACGGAGTACTCGATATAGTAAGCAAGCTAACTTTGTTAATGAAGGTAGATAAAAAATGATCCACGAGTCATTCGAGACAAGAACAAGAAAGAACCTAAGAAATATGTTTTGTAGGAAAAAATTTGATGTTTGAGGACAATGCATTTAATACAGGATTTAGTTGTATGCATGTCGTTTATCAATTTTTGAAAAATATTGAATTTTTATCATTTTTTTGTATTTTTAACGATTTTACCAATTTTTGTGAAATTTTTTTAATTTTACAATAATTTGTCTTTTTGGTTTTTTGAATTTTTAGGAAGAAAATTATCTAGAAGAATGACCATGTACGTGGACATTGCCAAAAATGTTGGGAAGAAAAAATATGCCCCATGTAGTAGAAAGGGTTGCTAGGAAGCAAAAACATGCCCCAACGTAGCGAAAACGGTGAAAAATGATTATTTATTAAAAATAACCATCGCGATGAATGCTAGAAGAATGTAGAAGAAAATTTGATTGTGTAGTGCCTTTAATACACTTTCTAGCTTGGGCATGTAGGTGTGAATTTCAGGTGTGTAGGCGTGAAGATGGGTGAATATGTGCTAACATGGGCACACATGCACTAAAAGGAGAGAACTTGTGTTGAATGGGTGTGTATGAGCAAAGATGAGTGTGTATGCATGAAGATGGGTGTGTATGCATGAAGATGGGCGCATAGCACAATACTAGACTTTGTGTTGGTGTTTTTTTCTTTTCTTGGAAAAATGTTTGAATTTTTTTATTTTTCCGATGAAACACGTTTGAATTATTGGAATTTGTAAATAGTTATACAAATATTTTTGTGTTTTTCTAGAATTTTTCTAAAGCTATGTACAAGAAATGAAGAAACATGGATGCCCTCAGTGACAGATGGGAAGTACAATAGAATAATACCACGTGCATGTGTAGGAAGGTGAAGATGCAAAGGTTCCCAGCGTTAGATAAAGGAAAACTCTTCACCTACAGAATTTGGATCAAGGAAAATATGGATAGGTTCAACATGATGATTAACTTAAACCAATGAAGTGCTAGGAAGGAGGAAGCACACCCCGAGTGTAAGTTGGCCAAGAAACACATGATAGAAAAGAAGTAGAAGATTTTTTTATTGAAAGGGGAAAAAGGTTCCTGCAAACATGGAAAAAAGGTAATCTTATACACATGCTTGTTCTAAACGAAGTAAAAGAACATCATGCATGTTATGAATGTAGCTTAGAATCCTCGCAATGAAGAAGTGATTAGTCAAAATCACAAATCATGAGACAAGATATTGGCTAAAGAAAAATTCTGAACAAGGTCCAAAAAAAGACACTTTGTAACATATTAATCTTGTTTTCTCATAAGGATCCAAAGTGTATGCACATGAAAATTTATTACCTCTTGAAGGGAATATTTGATAGGCAACAAGTGAAGACAACCTAGTCAAAGTATAGGAATGATTCTTTTTTAAAGTGGATTTGTGAATGAATGTTGGAAGGAGAGTTGTACGTTTATCCTTTGCCAATCATGCGTCCATATCCCCGATTTAATATGTATTTATTTTTAATCGCAACATTTCTCTACCGCCAATTAAGAATCCATAGCCTCGATAGAGATTATTGGAATTATCCCAAGAGAGAGTTATATATCAATTTGCTTTAGCTTTTAGCTTTTTCCTTTTTGATTGATTTTGTTTTACTTTCTGAAAATTTATTTCATCTCTCTTCATTGTTTTGACAAGGGGTTAAGAATCACTTATGGCTTGATGGAAGGATGTAGAAGAGATTATGATGACAACATTATCTAGGGTCAACAAATGCATCCAAAATTTCTCCACAAAGTTTATTAGATGTTGATTGTGATAAGATCTCTGCGAGGTTAGTCATTCTTTAATTTACCAAGGTGATGAAAGACCAAGGTCAAATGGATACCATAGAGATAAATGTCACAAAATGCATGTGAATAGACTAACCAAAATATCATCGAAGGGATGAAAATGGTGGATGACTTGTAGAGGGATGGAAAGAAAGGGAAGAAAGAACATCCATGTGTATACAATACCTGATTTCAATGTTTGATCTTTGTACCTTTGATTTTTTTCTTGTTTTAATTTTTTCTCATTTTTTTGTATTTTTTAGATTTTGGGAAATTGGGACCACTCAATATCAATTTTCAAAATAAAATCAAACAACAATGTTCGTGATTTCCTTGATAAATGGGATTAGGCATGTTTTCTTATCAAGTGTCATATTATCTTTAATCTCAATGATCCTGGTGAGCTCATACTCAACAAATGACTTTGATTTATCTTGAAACATGGATTTCGTATGTGGGAGCTTGAGTTCCCTATCCAATGGTTTATGCACTTTCGCGCCATACTTCGATGGTTGCGTTGGTGTGCATGTTTGAATCATGCTTGATTATGAAATATATGATCGTTTGATTTGTTGGGAGCTTTAGAGCTCTTGGAATTTTTTATCTTAGCTTGATAAAGAAATTGTTTTGGTTTCCTATAAGCTAATACTTTACTTGTCTAATCCTAAGAAGTGGGAGAAGAAAGTGGACATTTAAAATTGATGTGATAAATGATGGTGGGATTTCCAAAATCATTGATAGAAGGATACTGTGATGGACAAAAAGGATATGGTCCAAGCATTGAAGAGGATGGGATACCAGGAAGTTTCCCATAGAATGAAGATGAAGGGATACTAGGATGTGGCCTAAGTATAGAAAAGGACAGGCTACCAAAAGGTGTCCCATAGACTGAAGATGAAGGGCTACTAGGATGTTACACAAATATAGAAGAGGACGGGCTACCTGCAGAGGTGACCCACAATAGAAGATAAAGGGCTACTAGGATGTGGCCCAAGAATAGAAGGTAATGGGCTACCAAGAGGTGACCCCAAAATAGATGATGAAGGGCTTCTTGGAGGTGGACCACATATAGAAGAAGATGATGGGCTACTAGGCGGTGACCCAAGGTGAGATTTTGATTGAGGAATCATGATAGATAAAGAATGATTGGGTAATGAGAAGATAGGTCTTAGACTAATGCCGATCCGGACATTGTTAGCATAGGTTATTATTTATCCTTTTATTTATTTATTAGGATAATTATTACACTTGTGTTAGCCCTAAACTTGTTGGGTTAGCTTGCTTAGGTGTACTAGTTGTGTGGAGTTATCTTACTAGTTGTGTTGAGTTAGTTTCTTAGTTATGTAGAGTTAGCTTACTAGTTGTGTTGTTTTAGTTTCTCGGTTATGTGGAGTTAGTTTGCTAGTCTTGTGGAGTTAACTTAACTACCCGTATTAGTTAGTGAGATTTCTTCACCACTGATCTAGGTAGTAGTTACACTTCCCTCCTCCTATATGTACATCCTTCTTATTGAGTAATTCAAGTCATTGTATTGTAATGTATTGAGCATTATGGATTATGATGGATTTCCATATATGGTATTTTAGCTCTTCTGTTTTGCAAATATAATGTGGTGTGTTATTATCATCTTAGATCACAACTTGAAACAATCTTATTATCTTTCCTTTCATGGTATCGAGAGATAGATGATGTAGACATCTATCTCGTAAGTTTTTCTTTGCAAGCAAGGGTTTATTTTTTCATGTATTGATTTTTTTAGCACTTTTTACAGCATGCATTTTATGCAAAATAGGGCGTGTCATTGGATTTGGAAGGTGTCAAAACCATAGAATTGACTGTAAACTTGACCATGTTTTGAGATAGTCAAATCTAGACGCAGATTTGTTCCCTCCGGGTGCATTCTTTTTCCACTAGACGCAGATTTGTACCCTCTAGGTGCATTCTTTTATCCATTGGATATAAGAGTGTACCTTCGATGCATTATTTTACCCTCTGGATATTTTTTTTTTTTTTTTTTGATGTAAGTTTTTATCCACCGGACTTAGATCTGTACTTCTCGGTGCATTCCTTTATCCATTGGATATAAGCGTGTATCTTCTTGATGCATTCTTCTACCCTTTGAATATTTCTATTTTGGATGTAGTCTTTTATCCACTAGACACAAATTTGTACCCTCTGGGTGCATTCTTTTATCCATTGGATATAGATGTGTACCCTCCGAATGCAATGATTTACCCTCTGGACATTTAGGTTTTGGGCACAGACTTTTATCCTTTGGTCACAAGTGTGTATCATGTGGATGCACTCTTTTACCCTCTGGAAATTTGGGTGTCATGTGTACCTTTAAAAAATCAGCATTAAAATATTATTTTTAATAACAAAACCTTCTAGAGCTCATAACTTTTGATCCGTAGCTCAGATTAAGGTGATTTGTTTTTGAAATTGTGTATTTTTTCGAGATCTATGCATTGGTGACATTTTTATACACATATTTCAAATGTAAAAGGTACTTTTACTCATTGTAATATTTACATGCACTCAATTATAAAGTGTCAAATTTGGGAGGGTGTTGTAATCACTTGTGGACGCAATTTCAGTTGAGCCCGACATCCTAAACTTTTGGGTGTTGCATTCTTGTATCTATGGGTGTATACATTTATATCTCTCTTATTTGTTGAGATATTTTGGATCTGTATTTTTGACACTTTTTTTGCATGTTGATAGTCTCTCTTATGGGGGAGCTATTCTGGTGAAGCCCAGTGTTAGTTTGTCATTGTTCGAGTAGTTGATTTTGACAACTCATACAAATATGTGGTGTCACTCTACCCATTCAATAGTATGGGAGGGTGTGGTGTTGATATTGATTCTTTGGGTTTCATAACCTTACCTTGTTACATGTTGACATTACTACTTCAGGTTTCATGTCCTTGCCTTATTACCTTGGATTTTCTTGGATCGTGGAACTCCTATTTGTTTGGATCTCGTGTCTTTGCCTTGTTTCCTGTGTTATTGTTCTTAGATCGCAACACACCTATTTGTAAATGTTGATCTTACTTCTTCAAATTTTGTGTCCTTGCTTTGTTACCTTGGATTTTTTAGATTGTGACACTCCTATTTATTTGGATCTTGTGTCCTTGCCTTGTTGCCTTGGTTATTTTTGGATTGTGGCACACCTATTTGTAGCAGTTGATCAAATTATGTTTGCTGTTTTTTTTGCACTTTCGACATCACTCCATTGACATTATCTTTGCATGGAGCTATTATGGTGAAGCCTAATGTTAATTATTTTTGAGTTCTATGATCGAGCATTGGATTCACACCACAGTGTGCACCAAACTTCTTAAGCATTGTATAATTTTTTGGAGCTGACCTTCTTAGGATATCTTGCAATGGGATTTTTCTCTCTACTTTATTATTACTGATTCTCGTACCTTGTGGTGTCTAATTTTCCCGATTATTGTCCTGTGGTACCTCATCAATCTTGTTCTTTGTGACCCACCTTATATTTCAACCACCTAAGCTATGCTTACGGGAGGGTGATAGTGTAGGTTATTATTTATCCTTTTATTTATTTATCGGATAATTCTTACATTGTGTTAGCCTTACACTTGTTGGGTTAGCTTGTTTAGGTGTACTAGTTATGTAGAGTTAGCTTACTAGTTGTGTTGAGTTAGCTTCTTAGTTATGTGGAGTTAGCTTACTATTTGTGTTGAGTTAGCTTCTTAGTTATGCGGAGTTAGCTTACTAGTTGTGTTGAGTTAGCTTCTCGCTTATGTGGAATTAGCTTACTAGTCTTGTAAAGTTAACTTAACTACCAAGGTATCGGGTAGTGGGAGTTCTTCACCATTGATCTAGGTAGTATTTGAACTTCCTCCTCCTATATAAACATCCTTCTTATTGAGTAATTCAAGTCATTGTATTGTAATGTATTGAGCATTATGGATTATGATGGATTTCCATATATGGTATTTTAGCTCTTCTTTTTACAAATATAATGTGGTGTACTATTATTATTTGAGATTGCGGATTGAAACAATCTTCTTATCGTTCCATTCAGAATTTCATCACGTAATGAAGAATGTGAAGATGAAATAATAAGAGGAGGATCAAGTGCGATGATCCTAGGGTCTTACTATGTTTCATGATAAAAGGAATCAACCTATTCCCCATAATACGTGAATGTATCGAGTTCTAAAGAAAATTCTTACTCACAACCTTCTAAATGAATATCTTCATATACCTTTATAAATTCTCCAATCACTTCTTCATTCTGAAATGAATTGATCGGTATGTTTTGTTGGTTGACCACGGAGGTTGATTGGAAGTAATAGGTCCAACAAGTGTGGAAGATTTAGAAGATGTTTTATGAGGGGAAGATTTGACCTTATTGTGTCCATAAAGGAATTAGATAGTGTGTCAAAATACATCTTAGCACATATTTTCTTTTGAATGGTTCAACATGGATGTAAACATGTATTCTTAGAAAATTGATGAATATAGAATAAGGTACAATTGAAATGACCTGGGGGTTGAAGAGGGATTGGATTCCAATCGATAGAAGAATATGACTTGAGAGACAAAGTAGATTTTTATTGGGATGTATTATGAGTGGAAAATGATGTGGCTTTGAAATTACTTGGTATAGGTTTTCCTATAAGATGACATATTATGGGTATACCAATAGGATCAGTCATCCAGTCAGGGTATTGTGACGTAGGGATCGACCTGGCTGGTCGATTAGAAGAACCTTTAGTCCCATAAATCTTTAAAGGAGGATGGAATTTTTTAGGTGATTGATGCGAAGAAAGGGAAGATCGTGACTCAAGAGTCAAATTTGATGTTTGATTGGAAGAAATTTGAGTCACATGGATCTTTAGTGGAAGAAGAGGTTGTTTAAGTGAATAATAAAGGAGGTCCCGCAAAGAAAGGGAGGACCAAGACTCAAGAGTCAAATCAAAGGAATATTAATAATAATTTGGATTAAAATCATCGTAATACTAAGGGGACTCGAATAATTAGAATCATGCCATTGACTATGAGATGAATGTGGGGAAAGGGGAAACTGAATAATTTCCTAAGCACGAAGAACCAAATGAGGTTTAGTCATGATGGGCATCTCTTAATGGGAATGCTAAGACCTAGGTTCCTTATTTTCATAAGTATGAGGAACCATGAAATAATCGATTATAGTTGGAATTATTAAGTACAAATGCCTAGACATATATAGTGATTGAACTCTTTCACGGTGAAAAGTTTCTATGTCAATTCGAAAGCGATAACGAAAACCAACTAGACATTTTACAAATATAGGTCCTAGGATAAACTAAAGAGCATAACGACATCAAATCATCACAAATAATGTCAAATAATAAATGGCAACGAATCTAAAGGATCAACATGAACCAAGGACACCAAAGAATAATGAATGACACACTAATCATAGTATTATATAACAAGAAGTATCTAGGATAAGATAATTAAGTATACGACTATAATCTAATCACAAAAATAGTTTACTCCCTATGTTTTTCCAAGATAGGTTTAGTGCAAATAGTGACAACACAATATCACCACTTAGGTCAAGCTTAAAATAAACAAGACCTAAATACTAAGAAAGTGTTGATGTGATCTCCTAACAAGGTGTACTAAAACCAATTTTAGACACTAACAAAGTCCAAGTCTTTAAAAATGGAAGTTACAAATGTGAGCAAGTGTAACAACACTATTTAGACACGTTAATCAAGCTTTGTAATGAAATAAATATTTTAGTATCAAAATGATGGTATCATGATGCAAACAACGTAATGTCAACACTCTCAAAAACTTAAGGCAATGTTAGGATAAAAGGTAAGCCTAAGTATATCAAGAAGTTGTTATGTGTGTGAGTAGCGTAACAATACAATTTAGAGACTTAGATCAAGTTTCACAATGGAAACAAGATGTAAGTATCACAATTGTATGGCTATAATGCAGGCAACATAATAACTCAAAGGAATTCAATGATGAGACAACCTAGCTATAATATGAAATCTCGATTATGGGTATTAAGACAATGGCTACCAAGATATAAAGATGTACCAACACACTTTCAATGTTTACCATACAATCTTAAGAAAGGAAAAATAACTAGACTAATCACCACATAGTCTATTAACAAAGCTATGAATTAACAATAGTAACATTAAGATCTTAGCTTATTGGAATACTTAATATAACTAACATGATATAAATCAATATTAGTTAAAGCATGCCTACTTAGTGTGAATTACTAACTAACTTGGACTTATGAAGACTACTAGAAAATCAAATTGGGTTGTTAATACTCCACAATGGTGAAAGGACTCTCTAAAAATGGCTACAAGGCCATATTCGATATTCCTCTACTAACCAACATGACAATTAGATGCAAAGATTGAGTAAGTTTTTCTTATCAATGAACAATTAGGGTAAAAATGATTCTTTGTTAAAAATAATCATCGTGGTGAGTGCTAGAAGAAAATATCACAACCACGGTGGTCAAATCATTCCTCTCGACCATCGCAGAGGGTGGAAAATCACCGCGAGGGGGTCAAAAAATCTTATATACAAGCCATGAGGGGTAAATCATCATGAGTAGTTATTTTTATCAAACTCTTGCAAATTTTCTATTGATATTTCTTTGATGTGTGAAAGAGATGGCTCGCGTTCATGTCCTGACAAGACATGTAGACATTGTTTAAGAGTACATGCGGCCATCTGACAATGTAGCCTATGTATGTGACATGAATTTTTTTTATTGAGTCATTTATTAGCATTTATTACTAGTTAAAAGTAGGCACAGAAGCGTATGCACGACCCTTGGGGAGTGCATATGTTTTCATAGGCATGCGTGCGAGGATGGTCCATGTATGCACTAGGGGGGTCATATAGGCACTAGGTTTAGACTTTAGAAAATACGTTGGTGTACATGTGCCAATAGGGGCATGCATGTGCTAGGGCTACAATAGAAGGGTGAGTGAGCACGCATGTGTTGAATAGTAGATAGCCAAATGCGTCAGTGCACATACACCAAAAGGAATGCACGTACACCTAAAGGGGTGTGTGTGCGCCATGATGAAAACATCATTGGGGGAAAGTGGTTTCTAGGCTACCTTAGAGGAACTTAGGGAAATTTTTGAAGAACCCAGGGGTGAAATAGAATAAAATTAGATGACCTTCTTAGAATAAATGAATTTAATGAGTGTGATTCTTGATCTTGCAGGGTGACCTTCCTACCTCGGAGACACGTGAGGGGCATGTGATGCTACGTTCTTTCGAGGAGACCTTAGAGCAGCAGGATAGGGCCTATCTAGACATTACCTTAGTGGTGAGTGGACTTGCATACATGGCACAGATGCCACCAATTACATTAGATCATAGTCTGTTGACAACCTTGGCTAAGCGATGATACAACGCGAGTCGAAGATTTCACTTCATTACTGGAGAGATGACCATTACATTAGAGGACATTTGGTGGATTCTTAGAGTTCTGATCTAGGTCTGAATGATAGAGTATGATGGGGATGCCACCCATATTACACATTGTCTTGTAGAGATGTTTGGCCTCTAGGACATACCCCAAAAGGGTATGGGCATGTAATTACAGTGTTTTCGGGATCAACGTCTATTTTGTGTAGTCGTATATTTAATGGCTCTTGTCGGTGGAGTTTTGCTACCTAACAAGACGAGTACCTCTTTTCCACTAGACCTGATTGGCATGATTCACAGATTGATCAACGGGTAGAGATATTGTTGGGGGTAGTGTAGTTTGGCACACTTATACTGGGATATTCATCTTATTACTTATTATGGTCAGAAGACCGTAGGGTTGGCTACTCATTGTTATAGATATGGGCATGGGACATATTTTCATTGGTCACCCTACGGATTACTTTGAGTTCATGCTCTAGATAAGCCCTTAATGATGGGATGGGTGCCAATTGGTAACAACATTTGGGGCCACATGGGAGATACAAATTATTGCAATCATGTTTTTGATGAGCTATGATTATGCATGATTACATGGCACCCTTAGGGCCTATGAGTGGCTCAAGGATGTTGTGGAGTTGATTGTAGTAGCAACGTAACAGAGCACTTCCTTATTGGCATTCATGATCACATTGTAGAGTGGTATAGGGTAGATCACGTGCAACAACAGTTTAGTCATGTGTAGGGTATCCTAGGAGATGAGATGTGGTATGGTCGTCGCTCTCTAGATAGACTTTTGACATCAGCCCCCTTATCGATTACGCCAAGCTAGAGATAACTTTGAGCATATGGTGTCCCAAATGGATGGGTACTGCTACAACACATTGTTGATCCAGGGAGAGAGAGGATTATCGTGTATGGTACATTTGAGTACTCCCAGAGATTGACAATACCATAGGATGCTATTGATGCTGAAGTTGTGAAAGGTGTAGAGGGATTACATGGCGAGATCTCATAGAGTGAGAACTCGAAGTTAGTGTAGCAATTTTTCCACAACCAGGGGATTGGGAAAGGGACATATTCCTACACAATAACAGATCCTAGTTCAACAGATTCCCATACAAGTACCCTTATAAAAGGTTGGCCCACAGGGGCCCAAGACATATGAAGATACCACATGTACCTTTCTCAACGCCACACATCACTAGTCCCCACACATTCTACCCGGGATGGGTGGGATGGAGGAATTAGAGATGGAGATGGATGGGATACCATAGATAAATGGAATGGAGGAGGTGGAAAGATAGGCGGAGTTGGAGGCAGAGATGGATGGCGTATGCCATCACACAACCCATCAAGTGGGGAATGGAGAGAGGCCTCACAGAGAACCCTCACCTCCCGAGAAGATCATTCGAGTGGTGGGGATTCATCTATTTTTCAGCAGTGACCGCTTAGTGAGATCTGGCCAGATTGAGAGAGATCGTCTAGTAGAAGAGCGAATATAATTGGTTATAGAGCACACTCGGTCTTAAGAAAATGTGGCAAGACTTATGACAGAGCTTACTTCACTTAGCCAGTGGCCATTACATTAGGTGTATAAGATATATTCCTTGATTTAGCCTCATCTAGTGGTGAGGCTTCTTATTACAGGGATATATACCATGCAATCATCCCGAGAGATAGAGGGCCATTCCATTCAGTTAGTTGTCTCTTAGTCGGTTTGGATCTAGATCATACGGGACATCTTGATCAACAAGTCTATACAGGGCCTTAGTACAAGCAGGTGCCACAACCTAGGCGAGGTTTATCCAAGGGTAGGTGAGAGTCAGGGATGACTTGATTATTGATTATGTATTTACAAATGATGTATTTTTGATGTATGCCTCAATATGAAGGCACATTTTTGGTACGATGTATATGTAATGTTTTTATCATGCATCATGATGAAAGCACATTATTTTGTACAGATGTACTTTATATATATTTTTATTACTCCTCATGATGAAGGCACAATTTTGATCCATGCCCATGATGGCATTTTGTATCTGATATGTATCGAGACACATGATTTTGTACATGGACATTTATTATGATGATATATGATGATGATGGACCATTTTGATGTATCACATTTTGTTTATGAGATAACATGTGTAATCCATATTTTTATGGTGGTCTATGTTTGTATCACATGTTTTTTTGATTATGAGATAGAATTTGATGATATCACATTGCATGTTGATGAGATACTTTGATTAGACCATGTTTTTATTTTTGATATTGGTGTGGGGGATAGATTTTGATATTTACAACCCCTCTTGCCCCATTGATGATACAATATTGATGATTAGCTTAGCATACATGTTTGATGTAGACTTATCATTTTTTGATATATGATGTATAAATGTGATGATAGATGATATTGATGATGAGATGACAAAAAAATGTACAAGCAAACAAACAAACACAAATTAATCAAATCTAATCTAATCACAACAATTATATACAAGTATGTAAGATAAAATGAACTCAATGCAATTCACAATAGATTAAAGTAACACTTAATCTAAGTAAACAAATGAATCCAATTTATAGCACACAACACAAAGAAGTAATGCAATCAAAACTATGTATAAACAAACAACTAAAGTAATCAAACTACCACTTTGTTTTTCGGGATAGTTTTAAGCCTTTTTACATTGTTTTTGGTAGTATCTCGAGACAATGTTTTATTGTTTTGGAGTTTTCTATGAAACGTATTTGAATGTTTTGAGTTTTCCACCAACATATTTGAATGTTTAGGGATTTTCAAAATTTATACACATGTTTTTGTGTTTTTTCCAAAAAAATTCCACATATATGTGCAAGGAAACAAAGAAACATGGATGCCCCTAGCATTAGATGGGATGTAGAAGGGAAGAATGCCATGCGTATGTTCAAGAATTGAAGATGTAAAGTTGCCCCCAGCGTGAGATGGGAATATAAAAAGGAAAACCCTGTATGCTAAAAGTTGGATCAGCCGGATCAAGGCCAAGAGGGATAAGCTCAAAAGTATCTCAAAGATAGGCAAGGACTAGCTTAGGATAAAGCCATCATAATCCTACATTTGGAGATGCTTGTGAACAACGGACCCTCTAATGGTGCCAAAACTAGTTTTCACCAAAGGACTTGTCCAAAGTGCCATAATTATGTGGTTTTCACTCTTGGACACATTGATTTCTATTTTTATTTTTCTTTTTTTATACTTTTTATTTGATTTCTTGCTTTTTTTACGAATCCCATACTCAAGCATAAAACCGTTTGAGATGTATAACATTCATGGGTTCCTTAAGTTCATCACCATCTGAGTAGGCATGTTTGTATGTGCCATAACAAAATTTAGTGATCACAATATATGGCCCTAACTAGTTTGGCTCAAACTTGCCTTTCTTCTCACGGTCTTTTGTGGTGTTAAACTGATTCTCCTTCATCACAAGGTCTCCTATCTCAAACTAGTGAGGTAACATTTTTTTGTTATAACTTTGACATACTCGGTTTTGATAAAATTTTAGGTGATCGAGGGTGTTACGTCTCTTGTCATCTAATAGTTCCAACTCTCTTAGCCGAGCCACTATGTAATCCTCCTCTTTATCCAAATAATCTCTCAACTATGTACTCAAAGATGGGAGCTTGATCTCAAGAGGTATAATGGATTTAGTGCAGAATACTAAGGAATATGGAGTTATGCTAGTAGGGGTACGAATGGATGTTTTGTATGCCCGTGAGGGTTGGGTGAATCTATAATTGCCAATTATGGCCAATTTTTTTCACCATTTTCTCCATAATATGAATAATGGTTTTATTAGTAGCCTCAGACTATCCATTACCTTGAGGGTAATAGGGGTTGAGTACTTGATAGTGATTTGAAAATGTTTTCATAACACCTTCATAGTTTTATTCTTGAGTTATTTTCTGTTATCTGTGATAAGGGCAGAAGGGATTACATAATGGAAAATGATATGGTTCATTATAAAATTGGATATTTGTGCACTTGTGATATAGGTAAGAGGTAAATCCTTGACCCAAATTATAAAGTACTCGTGTGACTATATTGAACATGTGGCCATTAGATGATTTTGGGGTAAGCTTTCCTATGAGATCGATTACCCACTTTGAGAAAGTCCATGGTGTTGTAATAGGCTACAAGGATTACATCGACACATGAATCATATTTCCATACTTTTGACACAACAAACACTTCTTTACATACTTACAGCAATCATTTTCCATGGTAGGACAATAGTAGCCTACTATGAGTATCTTCTTAGTAAGGACAATCCCATTTATATGGGCTCTGCAGATACCTTCATGTACCTCTTTAATTGCTAAGATAGATTCATCAGTGTTAAGACAACGCCACAAATTCTTGTCATACCCTCTACGATAGAGATTTCCCCCTAGTAAGGTGTAGCAGGCTATACATTGATGAGGTTTCATTTATCAAATTGGGAAATGTCATTTGGGAAGGTTCCATCTTTAAGGTAGTTGAAAATATCATAGTACTAGGGTGAATAGGGACCAAAACTTCACATACCAGACATGACTTGGGCATATCGTACACCGGGTGTCTCGCAGTGATCTACGAAGAATGGTATATCATTCTATCTAGGTGGTATAGTTAGCAAAAACCTATTATTTTCATGGCATTGTTTTCTCGATTTCATATTCTAGGAATATGTTCAAAGGTGATATGTGCAAAGTACTCTTTTAATGTATCGCTCATCTTTTTGTAAGGAAATTTCATATACTTAACTTCATACTCATCTCTAACTTGTTTGATAATAAACATACATCCAATCACATTGAGTTGCCTCGATGTCCCAAAGTGTATAGCTATCTTTAGCCTTGCAATGAGAGCCTCGTATTCTTCTATTTTATTTGTGCATGGGAATCCTATTTTTAAATATTTTGGGATCAAGTCCCCTTAAGGAGTTATAAGTACAGCCCCTTCTCCTAAACCTTGAAATTTAAATGATCCATAAAAAGACATGTGCCATAATATGGACTCCTCGATATACATGAGTGAAGTGTCTGGAAGTTCTAGACTCAATGGTTTTGTTCCTGGTAGAGGGGCTTTAGCTAATTGATCTATTAGTACCTTCCCCTTGATTGATTTCTAATGGACAAATTCTATGTCAAATTCACTTAGTAAGATGATCCAATTAGCCATCCGTCCTGTGAGTGTTGGTTTTGACAATAGATATTTCAGTGGGTCCACCTTTGAGATAAGATTGACCTTGTTGTTTAACAAATAATGACATAGTTTTTGAAAGGAAAAACTACAACAAACATGCTTTTTTGATTTGTTGATAATTGAGATCGTAAGCAATCAATGTCTAGCTTAGATAGTACACAATGTTTTCCCTCTCCTCCTTTTTGTATTTTGCCAAGAGTCCTCCAATTGCAAATTGTGTAGTAGAGATATACAATGGTAGTGGTTCTCTTGGAGTAGGCAGCATTAGCATAGGTGGCCTTGAAAAATATTCTTTTAGCAAAGTAAATGTTTATTGTTGTTCTGGGACCCCACAAAAATTTGACATCTTTCTTGAGAAGATGTGTAAATGTGTGACACTTATCTACGAGTTAGGAAATAAACTTCCTTATCACTCTTATTTTCCCATGTAATTTGTGTATTTTTTTTATGTTTATAGGAGGAGGCATCTCTGTGATGGCCGAGACCTTTTTGGGTCTACATCTATTCCCCTTCATGATACTATAAAGCCGAGAAGTTTTCTTGATAGACACCGAAGACACATTTATTTGGGTTTAAACGGACCTTATAGTCCCTTAGACATTGAAAGATGCACCACATAATCTCTAGATGATCCTCTCTTGTTATGGAATTTCCCAATATGTCATCTACATAATCTTCCATTATGTCATTGATCATATCATGAAAAATGATTTTCATTGCCCACTGATAAGCTACACCTTCATTCTTGAGGCCAAATGGCATGACTTGTAATGAAAATTTCCGAAGGGGCCGTGAAAGTTATCTTATGTGGTCCTCCTCCATAATCTTGATCTGATTATAACTAGAAAATCCATCCATGAGTGATAACATTTCATAACCAGTCATGGAATCGATAATCATGTCAATATTAGGGAGGGGGAAGTCATCCTTGGGACAAGCTTTGTTGATGTCTCTAAAATCCATACAAACTCTGATACCCATAGGATTCTTTTGTATAGGTACAACATTTGATATCCACTCTGAGTAGTCAATAGGCCAAATGAAGCCTACTATCAATAGTCTTTCTAGCTCCTCTTTAACCAACAAGGCCACCCAAGGATGCATTTTCCTAAGCTTTTGATTAATAGGATTTACATCTAGGTATAACAAGATTGTGCACCACTAATGTAGGATCAATTTTGGCATGTCTACATAGGACCAAGAAAATATGTCAGAAATTCACATAAAATAAAGATAAATGACTTTTGTTCCTAATCCGAGAGGGATTCTCCCAACTTAACCATTTGAGGCACTTCTTCTGTGTCGATGTTGACTTCAATAGTCTCCTCCAAAAGAAGCTTAGATTCCTCTTCCATGCATATAGGATCAGGGGGGAGATTGAGATCTTCTTCCAAGGGCATCTCAATGATATTTTCACCCTTAGATAAGTCAATTTATTTATCCAATTATTTTTTCGTTTTGTTTTTCTCGCCAAAGCCTCAAAGGTTTTCCCCGTAAGAGTTGGACTTGTTCTTTTTGCAAGGCTTCTCTATGGAAAATTTTCCCTTACTTTTTATTTTGTTTTGATGACCAAAAACTCATCCTCCTCCCTAAAATACATGCATGCATCTAGTTTAATGAATAATCCTTTTTTATGATCACATGTAGTTGTGTCATCTCGTAAACCCATAAACTCACCAATAGCTTCATTGTTGGCAAAGCAATCTATCGATATATGATTTTGTCGTTCCCAATTTACCAAGGATAAATAAGGTTTAATTTGGGAATGGGGATAGGTAAGGTATAGGATATGGTCATTATATCCATATCGGGAAAGAGATTTGTGGAGGAAAGGTCTTCGTAAAGACTACACCAGGAATCTATTTCACTTTCATAACCTGACTCACTATCTTCATGTTCAGAAGAAGTAGCATGCACTCCGGTTGAATAGATCCATATGGTCAAAGACCAATACCAGAATTACACATTTTTCTATGGGGTTCTAGAAGAGATTCCCACACTCCTTGCTCATGTGTGCCATAACCATACCCATGGTGTACATAATTTTATTTGGAATTATGTATATAGGATCTTGATAGCATGATGCCATCTCATCTTCGAGAGGTGGTATCATAGAGTTACATAACATATTTTCAATGTCTAGATATCCACTAGGAATGAAGGCATGAAAGGAGCACTTTTCACTAGGGTTTTGATACTTGTGACATGACCTTACCCTTGATTTGGGTGATAGGGAAAGGTTTGAAATCAAAAGGTCCTCTTGAATATCATACTCCCCACAACCAGTTGAATGGGTCTTCATCTCCCATGTAGTAAAGGGAGAAGTTGACATTGATACAACATTGTTGTTAGGGGTCAAGGAAGTTGGGTCAACATGCAAGGCGAGAGCCTCGGATTGAGCCAAAACAACCACCTTTGTGGAAGGGAAATCAATAAAATTAGGGAAGTAACTTGATAGTGCTCTATAATGAGCAAAAGGTTGAGAATCCCCGGAATAGTTATAATTTCCCCTTCATGGTATAACTTTAGACATTGGTGATACGTTGAAGGCACGACCTACATGACATGAATCCATGGGGGCCAAGTAGGATGTTGTAAGGCATCTCCAAGTAAAGAACATGGAACTTTGTATCATGAGTAGTAGGCCCTACTCCCAAAGTGATAATGTTATCATACCGATTGATTGCCGCTCTTCATTGTCATACGCCTTGATGGTGATGACCTTTGTTTCTAAATCTATCTCAGTACGGCCCAATTTCCAAACTAGCTTCAAGGTACATATGTTAAGGCCTGATCTACCATCCACAAGCACCCGTTTAACCTTCTTATGATTGACAATAACCTCTATATGCAAGGGCAAATTGTGTGAAGGATCTTCTATAGGAATTTCCTCTTGGCTAAAGGTTATATGCTCCATTGGAGAAATTTGAGCTACCATTTCTTAGAAGCATGTGGGGTCAATATCAACCGAAACTCTTGACCCTTGTAAATTCTTACAAATGATATATTTATGTACATTGAGATCTTAAGAATATCTAAGATCGATATCTTAGCTATGGTCTTCTCAAGTTTCTCCAAGACATCATAGTAATTATCCCGAGAAGTGGAAGTAGGAAGGGATGAAGGCTTGGAGATAACATGGCAAGCACATCACATTACAATGGTGCACTCCTTTGTTTTGTCCTTGATCGTGTTGATATGCTCAATAAATGGGGTAACACAACCAATTACAAAATCATAAGAATAATTTATTTTAGCACTGTGGTTTGTATTTTTATAAACATAACCAATGACTTTATTATTGGGCTTCGACCTTGATCAAATTTTATTTCCTTTGTTATTCTTAGGAAAATCTCTTTACAAATCTCCATTTTATCATTGACATATTTGTTAGGGCCCGTGGAATCCATTTCCACATCGCCACTTTCAATGAGGTCTTAGATGTAGTGCTTCAATTTCAGGCACTTATCATTTTTGTTCCCCTTAACACGATGAAAGATGCAATAATCATTTTCTCTAAACCAAGATAGTTTAGGTGTATCCTCGTGGATAAGGGTTTATGTATAAATATTTGATTGTGTTAACTGCCTTTAAATATTTAATTATGGGTGACATGGATTCAAATAGACAAGTAAATGTATGCCATTTATATTCAAGGGGTGAAGGTCCCTTTGAGTTTCAAGGGGTATGATTTAGAATTGCATGTACCCATTTTAAATCAGTAATTTGCCTTCTATGACATTTTTGTTCTTGTTGGGAAAAAAATTTTGTTTGTGGATAGGTTTTTGGTCATGGTTATCACACGAGAAGGATTTCAATGTCCCTTTTGTTAACAACGATTTCTTAATTTTGACACCTTGCTCTATGAATTATTTAAAGGTATTACCACAATGCATTTGCAAGTGGAAAGTGATTTCAGGGTGCAAGTTGGGCATGAAAATTCGACTAACTATTTCTTCCGTATGGAGCAAGGGAAGCAAATAGCTAGCCATTTCCATCATTGTAAGAAACCAATGAAGTTATCATTATTACATTGTTTTGCATTGCATAGATCGATCATAGTAACGTCATTATCCATGTTGAAGGAGAAGTGACACATAATGTTTTCCGCCAATTATGGCCACATAGATATAGATCCCTTTGGGATGTGTAAGAACCACTAAAGATATTTTCCCCCTAAACTCCATGGGAAGAGGCGTATAAGATAATTATCATTGAATGCAACCTCTTTGCAAGGCATTAAGAAGTCTTTGACGTGATCTCTTGGATCACCCTTACCCTTATATTTTTCAAATTTTACACAGTCGAAGTGCCTAGGAAAAGGAACTTATAGCGTAGCCCTATCAAAAGGATAAGGACATAGCTCCTAAAATTTATACTTCTTATTTGACCCTTACTTTCCTTCTTGTAAGGCAATGTGAGTGTTATTCATAGACAAGAACTTTTGATCAAAAAGTGGGTTTTTCGAAGGACTGGGCCTATATCTTGTCACTTCATCATCTTGGTTATATGTGTATAACCTTTTGTAACCCTCTTTAGGTTTTTCCTATTTGGGGATTTTGGGAGTTTTAGTGAAAGACTCGTAGTACGAAGCTTTAGGTTTTTCTTTTCTAGATGTCTTTGTATATTCTTTTCGCTAACGTGAAAACCTAAAGTATGAAACTACGAATTTATTATATGAGATACTAATAAAAGCATAGTGTAACGTTTTAAGGTTGGAGCTTGGTCCTTTTCATAGTTTTTTATTTGAGGAAAACTTGCATCTTAGTGCATGTGGGACTAAGAGCATAAAGTATATTAAGGTTTTTAATCATGATTAATGAATTAACAATTGATTAGCATGTGAGGAGCCTTAATTAACCAATTGGGGTCAATTAAGAGGCTAGGATAAGCTTTCAAGCCTTTTGGAATGTCTTGGAGGGAAAAGGGTGATTTTGAATGGTTAGAAGAGGGGTTTGAGCCAATAATAGGGTTAATTGATCAAAACAAAAGTAAACAAGATTAATTAGTTCATAATTGCTAATTATTTGTTTGAAAGAGAATTATGACTTATGATGTGTCATAAATTGGTATCTTGAATGTGAATGAGGTTAGTTAATAAAAAAAGCACTGTTAATTAACCAAAATAGAGGGAAACGTTAGTTAAGTAGTGATAATCACTAATTATAATGGAAATGGTAAGAATGAGGGTAATTAGTGTGCTTTGAGTAATAAGACTGTGAAAGTGGATTTTAGGTGTCTATAAAACTAACAAAAATGAATTAAAAACTAAACCTAAACAATCATAACCTCCCCAAAAACTCCCCATGAACTCAAAACAACCCTAGACCATCATAAAACATGAAAACAACATAAAAGATAATGGTTGATACCAAATTCAACCATTCTCCTCAAAATGGACATAAATCGGTGTAGTTTCCCATAATTACCACGGATCGGTGGTGATCTATCGAAACCACATTGATCCTATAAAAATCAACTCGAGGAATTTTCCCAAGGATTTTGAAAAACAAATTGACATCCAAATACAAAATAAATAGGTGATAGGTCCTTTTCAACTTCATGCGTTAATCGATGTGATATGATTAAAATATCTTATTGTCTTATACTCCCTTTAGAGAAATATTCCTCTACATCCAAATATCCCAATCTCATGTGTCTCAAAGGTATGTCATTTCATTTGAATCTATAAATTATTTTATCGATTTAATCATGTTATTCTAGGTGTTTGTATTCAAAATTATTCATTCCTCCATACAAAGTCAAGATTTACAAGCACACTTTGATCAAACACAATTTTAACAACAATCGACATCAATCACCTAGATCAACGCCGATCCACCAGATTGACGTCGATCCCTATTAAAATTCCCTTATTCTACATACTTGATACATCTTGATATATTTTCTTGATATTTTGTAGTCATGGGTAACATTATATATTTCTTTTAAGCTCATTACTCTATTAGATGGCCCTTCTAGGATTATCTTATGAAATTAACACTATTTTAGACCTACTTATTGTGTGTAAACCATTCATGTGGGAATAGTTTGATATTTACTATGAACTAAGCATATGTGATATCTTACTCACACCTAATATGGATGACATCATTGAGTAATTGGACGTTCTCCTTGAAAAAATAACGAGGCCAATCTCTAATAGGACAATGTTTTTAACCCTCCCTAACCTATCCTTGAGGAAGTTGATTGAGTCCCTATAACTAGACAATACACACCCAAAAAATTTCATCCATATCATCTAATATTATTTTTATTCTTGTCATTATCTTCAGCTTTATTGCCTAAAATTTAGTTAACATTCACAAAGGAAGCCCTTTTGTTCTTGAGATTTTCCTTTTCAAGAAAATCGCCTCATTATTATCTAATATATTTCTTGTCAAAGTTGTTTATATGTGTGAAAATTTCAGTTCACTTTGGAAAGGAAGCTTCATGTACACATTTGGATCTCGCTTCTTTTGTTATCATCCACACAGGTATCATTAAACCCTGTCATTTCTTAGTTTCAATGGTTTGTTTCATATAGTAAAATTGAATCCTAAAATCTACTAAAACATTATGGCACACCCAAAGGGGGACCTTATTACCTTTTGATTAAATTTTTCCTTTCCATAGTACAATCCATTTCTTGTTTATTTATTACAAGTTTGACTAACTTTTTGTCTCAAAATTTTTTGGGAATATGTAAAGTAAATAGGAGGTATTTGGAAAATAAAGGCATTTCTTCCTTCCCTTGTTTCCATTCTCCTTTCATACTCTTTTAGCATTGAATTTTGTGTGTTACCCTCATGGAAAATAAAATTTCCCTTTGGATTTTAAAAGGAACTTACAATTTTTTCATACTTTCTTGATCATCTAGTCTAAGTAGGGGATAAAATGTGTGTTAACCGCTTCCCTTCACACATGACAAAATCACGTACGGTCAAAGTTACATTCTAAAACTCCCTCCCAGGTCTACCTACTTGGATTTCATCACCAAGGGGGAATTTGACTTGGTCTTCTAGCTGAGTATAAATAATTGATGGGTGGTATATCAGCTAAGCACATGACACCCTTATCATTACGGAACCATGAAGTGAGGGGATATGCCCTAATATCACACCTCATACCAACATGAACACGATTCGGGCCTCTTGTACCTCGAGTATATTAAGGAATCCATGTTAAGCACACCTAAAACCTTTCATAGAAAGCCTAATTCTTAGTACCTTCTACAAGTTATCTTTTCTTTTCACATATTTCTAAAATTAATCAATATAATTAAAACTCTCTTGTTAACTATTTAGTTTACATTTAAACACCTATCTTTCTTTTATTGTTTGTTTTCTATTTAATGGTTCTAACTAGATAGCAGTCTCATATATAGAATATCACACACATTTCAAACCCATTGAAATAATCCACAGAGGCAACCCAAGAGCCCTCGTTCTATCCTAACATTCATTCAAACACATTGGAAACTATAGAACCATTTTACCAGTCCCACAATATTTTTCTATTAGGGACCCTACATTTAAGGAACTAATAGATGCTAATGATGTCACCCTTAGCAATTATCTCACTTCCCGAGGTGTTCACATTCACCATTATAATAAAAACCTGACTCGTTGTTAGCACTTTACATTACTATGATCACTCTTGAATAATTAACTATCAGTTGTTCATCAAATAAATCACTCCTTATCCCGCCCTTGGTCATACGAAACATGCACACCTATGTCATCCACCCCTATAGTCAAATTTGAACATAATACTATCTCATCATAAAACTTAGTTAACCAACAATGACCCTTACCATTTTCCTCCTCATCTAGCCCTCATAATACACAAGCTCACATGAATACCTTACTAGCTGCAGTTAGTTACATGGATTCTACTTATCTTCCTCCCTTAGTGGGTCCCTTTGGTATGCCTCATTCTATAAGTTCTCTAGTCATGTCCCAACCCGTTGTCTCTCAAGAATCCTTATCTATAATCCAAAACTTAGTTTTATCCATCCCTATGTCCTTATTTCTTATTAATATAAGTGTTATCACTAGCGCTCATCCCCTCTCATAGCCATCATCTCCAACTAGTGTCCCGCATTAGGGTTATAACCCCCTTCAAAAAAATCCACAACCCTTGCAGCCCCTTCTCAACACTTCTATCCCCCAACCTTGATAATATATCCAATCTTACTTGACAATTGTTAGTTTCCCATCAAACTTACAATAATATAGGAAGTTTTCCCCTTTTCAAAACCCTCTTTTACTATATCACTAGTATCAACAATCAAATCCCTTTATCTATGGATAGGCTAATACTTCCTCGAAAAATATCCAACCCCCTCGAAACGAGCCCATGCAAGTCTTGATGAGTAGAATTATAAGCCTAGAAGGTGTCGGTGCCACCATGGAACCCAAAAATGCATTTTGTTACAAACTGATTTATAACAAACCCATCGACCCAGTAGTAATTTTCAAACCATACCCTCCACATTGGGAACTTTTGAAAAACACCAAACTCTATATAAGGAAGATCTGCGATAACATCTCCGAGCCTTCTAAAACTCTTACTACCTAATATCTCACAAGAAATACATTATACTAAGGACATTCATGATGTCATTATTTGGACCCGCTCTTGATTAGTATAACAGTATCCACCAACATTCTTTATATTCATTTACACAGCTTAGCATAAATTTTCCTAGAAAACTTATCCATCAATAACACATGTAAGATATCCATCACTGACCTATATTCTATAAAAAAATTCAAGGATGAGTCTATTGTTAGCTTCATCTATAGATGGTGAGGAATCATCAATAAATTATCCTTCTCTCTACCCCGCAGATTGAATTGATTGAATTATTCGCTCGAGTCTTACACAAAGAGCATATTTTCACCCTCCAAATACAATCATTTCAAAAATTTGATGAAGCCTTTACCATGGCTAGGAAATCAGAACTCGAGCCCTAAAAGATGTTAAAGTTAAACTATGATCTAAAAATTCCAAACTAGATTCTTCTAAGAATTTTTCTAACAATGACAAATCCAAAATCTCATTGAATGCGGTTGTTCTCAAGCTACATCTAAGATTACTTAGACTACAAAAATCCTAACCTCCTAAAAATACACACCCATAGGGATTCTTATAACTCTATGTTTGACAATCCCATGACCGCTTGTTTGATAAAATTCCATCATATCTAACTTGTTAATGGATATGGTCTTCAACCATCCCATTATAGAGAAGAAGACTATTGTAAAAACCAAAATTTTAAGGCCATAACATTGATAGATGTTATTCCTTTATAAATTTCCTTTAAGACCTCATTGACCAAGGTGAGCTATAGCCACACAATCCTAATGCACCTATTAATCAAGCCATATACATACTTAAAAACCTTTTTCTAAACCACCCCCAACTAATAACATGGCCCAAACTAATGTCATAGGGTCCCAAAATACTATTGCTCACATTATCAATATTTTCAATCGACTCAACATTTTAAAATACCCACATCTACCACACCATGTGCATCTCGTGTCTGAAATACCAGTCAAACAAACACACCCCTTTGATCTCCTTACTCAAAATCCCCAAATCAAACTATATCCCAGTCTGCAATCCCCATTGTACCTACTCCCACAAGTATCCCTTATCTCATCTCTTGGGGTTCACAAGAATAAAATATTGTTGTGGAAATCATAAACATCAATTTCAAATATAATTTCACTCTACATTGAATCAATAACCTCGGTAGTCCTATAAATAAATTATCAAGTCACCCACACAATAATTTTGAATTCTCACAAGGAAATAACAAAATAAACATTCCCAAGGATACAACATCACTACCTAGGACCGCATCCTTCATTGAAAATTCTAGTCACCATCTTAGAATCGAAACCCATTCTTAAAACAACACTTAAATGTGTTGCTCAAGATATGTTTCCTATGTATCATGCCCATAAACTATCTAACAACACTCAAAACCCTATAACCTCATCTTCATCTCAACAAGATCTATCAAATTACTCAGTAAAAAAACTTGAGAAGATTGTTCAATTGTTAATCATATCACTACCCCCAATCAAAACCTCCAATCCCTATGGATGGAAACCTACCTAGTATAAGTAATATTTATTTTTACTTATCATAGAACACCAGGGAACCACATTAATAACTATAATTCCCTCCAATCAGTAATCCAAATTCTTTCTAAGAAATGGATCCTTTTGATGAAAAAGATCATTCCGGTCTACCTATCAGCTTTGAAGAAATGAAATCAAAACACTAGGTTAAGCATTCCCCTAAAACCCTTGGACTCAAGAATCTTGAAACATCACTTGATGACCTATCTAGAAAAATCATGACCTCTTCAAGTGAGTCTCCTTTCTTCCAAATTGATATCATCCACATAACCATGAGATCTTGACCTAGAACTTAAAATCCCATAATCAAATTAGGCTTAAAGTCTCCATCTCCACAGATCCCACTAAATCATCCAATCTACCATCCCTTAAATCCAAGATATCCATCCTTACATCCCCTCATACTCAACCCATGACATCTATAAAAATACCATTATTAATTAGTTACATCAAGAACATGTTAAGATTTCCTATTATGAACTCGTCTAAAATTCCCCTCAACATGAGTAGTTTATGATAGAATCGCTTCAAGAAATCTTGGTACCATAAGATGAACCCCACCCATTTTCCAAATTTTTTGGTGCCTTAAAATGTTTGCATCCATTATGTTTGATGACTCTGAGATCCCATCATTACAACCTAAGGACCATGACCTCCCCATGTTTGTCACTTCTCAAATCAACGATGCTCTCATTAAAAGAGTCATGATTGACAATGGCTCCAACATCAACATAATCACATCTCACACTTTCAAACAACTTCAACTACCAGAAACCATTATAGCTTAGTCACTTATTGTCTTGTGTGCTTTTAAATACATTATCGCTCCCACCTTGGGCACAATAATCCTACCTATCAAAGTAGGCGTGAAAGTCCTCCATGAACTCTTCTACCTTGTAAAAGGAAAATTTCAATATAATAATTTATTAGGATATCCTTGGATCCATACTATTTTTTTGTCCCTTCCACCTTACACCGGTGCTTGAAATACAAACATAAAGGTAAGCCATTTATAGTACCTATTGACAAAGAATCCATTTAAATCTAGGCATATGAACTATAGGCAAAATGATGTTTTAATCCCATTTTAAAACACCACCTCTTCAAACCAAGCTTCCATTATTTCCTCTGTCCCCAAATCCAAATTACCATATTATCACTCATTCTAGGATATGATGTAATGCCTCTTGTTGGGGAGTACCAACACCTAACTCTCAATACACTCCCTAAACCAAAAACTATGGGAGACCAGGATAAAAATCCCCTATATGAACCTAATTTTGTAAATATTGTTTCCTTGTGTTCTCCCTTTCTTTGAATATAACTCATTTACGGAGGCATCAAACGCCCTCTTTCCATCTCAATAATCAACAATAATCTAAACTATTCACCTCAAACTTGTCATTTTTAGATAATCCTTAGTTCACCCAAACCTACCTTCATCATTACGCATTAAATGATTTTGGTCCGAGTAGATATGAGCAAGGCCCACATGAGTTACACTTTCAATATTTGAAAAACCCCATGAAAAACATAGATTTGGCTTTAAGAAACATTCAAATCTGCCACCAACAACCTCGAATCTGAACCATCCTCCTCATTATCGTCAAACATACCCTCTAAAAGTGATGACACCATATATATCCCTCCTAAAATAATTAATCAATGTAATCACATTAGAACCACTAACTTACCAAGCTAACGTTAATATTGATTCCCTCCCATTAACATTACTTAATATTATAGAAGAGTATTCTCCCACTATTAACATTCTCCACTATCAAAATGAAAAATACATCCTAACCTATATGGTTGTTGAATATTATCTTATCAAAAAGTATTTACCGCCTAACATGTCTACACTTCTCAATGATTCCATCGTCGACGTTAATATAGGCACACAACAAGAAGCACACATTGTTAAAAAATTCAACATTCGTAACCAAAGGAACTCCATGAGTTCTTCACATTCTTAGTTGATCATAGTCAAGCCTTTATATGGTCTTATAGTGATATTATTTGTATCGACCTAACATCATTATACATAACATCGTTCTTATCCCCAATACTAAGAGATTAAATCAAAAGCTTTGTAGAATGCATCCCCGCATCACACTCTTAGTCAAGGAAGAACTTCAGTGTCTTCTCTCAGCTAACTTCATACTACCCATCGACTATCCCCAATGGGTTTCTATGAAATTGTTTATCTGTATAGAATTTTGAGACCTTAACCTATCTTGTCCAAAAGACGATTTTCCCCTACCGAACATTGACCAGCTTATCAATCTAATGAAAGGACATGAAATTTTGTCTCATATGGATAGTTTCTATGGTTATAATAAAATCCTCATTACACCATAAGATCAACATAAGACATTTTTTATCACCCCATAGGGGACATTATACTATAAATTAATGCCCTTTGGCCTAAAAACATAGGGTAACTCACCAACGCACCATGACATATATAGTTCACGACATCATCCATAAAATTGTGGAAGACTGCGTAGATGATCTATTAGGTGAATCTAAACATGGAAAGGACCACCTTAATGTCCTTGACATAATATTTTCCCATCTCATATAGTTTTTCCTTTGGCTTAACCCTGTTAAATGTGTATTCGTTGTAGGAAAACTCTTGGGATTTATAGTCTCTATAAGGGGAATCAAAATTTATACCACTAAAGTTAAATCCATAATAAAAATACCATATCCATCTAATCTTAAACAAATTCATAGCCTTCAAGGGAAGATTCGATCTATCACTTCATCTCTCATCTATTGGATTGATGTCAACCCTTCCACCACCTTCTTAGAAAGGAAATCCACTTTAAGTGGGATGATGATTGTTAATGGACTTTTGATGCTCTCAAAAATACCTCCTATAATCACCATTCCTTATACCTCTAGATGAGAGGGGTTCTTTCTATCTGTATATATTTTCTACCAATAATTCTTTAAGAGCTATGTTAGCACATTGAGATGAGAAAGGTAGGGAAAAATTTGTTTATTACATAATTCACACCCTGTATGATTAAAAAACATGTTGTTCAGTAGAAAAGTTGTGTTGTGCCTTATACTTCACAACTTCCAAACTTTGTCATTACCTCCTCAATCACAAAATTCATGTAGTTACAAGCATTAATACACTAAAATACATCTAATATAAGCCATATCTTAACGATCACATAACCATATGGCTCATGTTCATGACAGATTTTGATCTTGAATTCATTTATCAAAAATCCATCAAGGGGTAGGTTATTATTGTTCAACTCATAGAATTTCCCCTTGCCAATAATCAATTACCTTATGAAGGATTTCCTGAAGAATATATCAACACCATTAATCATGATAAAAATCCTCTCAAAAGTACCTTATTCTTTCATGGGTCTAAATGTCAATGAGGGGAGTACCAAAATAGTCATAATACCTCCTTGGGAAACTCATATTTTGCTATCCTTCAAATTAAATTTTGATTTCACAAATAACATGGCAGAATATGAAGCCCTAGTCATGGATCTTCATGCAACCACATTTCTTGGTGTAGGAATCCTTAACATATGTGACAATTTCCAGCTTTTCATCAATCAAATCAAAGGAACTTATCAATGTAAAAATGAAATATTGTAATAATATAAAGCAATCATCGGCATTCTCCTTGATCTATTCGTTTGTTATGACATCTAAAATACTCCACACTCATCTAATAAATGCACAAATATTATGACATATCTCACATCTCTCATTCCTTTATCTCCGATGATTCTAACCTCTTCGTCATTGTAGACAAAAATTAATCAACCATCTTATAAAGCAACACAAGTCTTCCTACCATAAATCATATAATAAATAACCAATATGACATTTGGTACACACAAATATACAACTATCTTTCCTAAAGTAAAATACCCTTGGACCTATCCAAAAATGGTAAGAGTTCCTTCTGACATCGTGCATCCCACTATGTTATATTATGAGGTATCCTTCATAAAAGAGGGTTTGACAGAATCCTCTTTTGATGTATTAAATCTCTCAAGGCTCACAATGTTATTCAATAAGTCCACGATGGAATATGTGGAGGTCACTTTAATGGCCTAGCAGTTTTTAAACACATATTACAAATGGGTTGCTATTGGCATGCACTTAACCAATAATTTTGTAACTATGTCAAGAAGTTCATCAAATGTCAACAACACTCTAACCTCTCATAAATCCCTTGTCATTCCCTTCAACCAACTCAATATTTGTGGCCCTTTTCACAATGGGGACTTGACCTCATCAGCCTCATTAACCCTTGATCATCCCAAAGATATAATTCCATCATCACGGCCATGAATATTTCATAAAATGGGTGGAAAAGATCCACTTATCTCCACTAAAGCAGATAAGATCGTTGGTTTCATCCATCATCACATCATCTGTCACTTTGGCATCCCTCATAAATCATCACGAGAAAATGATAAATAATTTAAAAATAAAAAATTAAAAAAATTGTGACACTGATAATATCAAACCCATTTTCTGCACACCATACTTGATGCAGCCTAGAATTGTTAGTTAATACCTAGTTGCGCTGGCACATCACTCAGCTTGGGTTGAGTGCTCAGCCAAAGTGCGCAAAGGTACCAGGTCCCTCTTAATAGTTGCAGTAGCAGAATGATGGTATGATAAAAAAATAAACATATATTTTAGGAACTAATCCATCCATTCACCATTTATATTCAACCAAATCTATAAGCGCTAAAGGTAAATCATCATGAAAGTAATAACATGCATTGATAAAAAAACATCACACACTTTGTTCGGCTAATTTGCTTTATCTATTCATTGAACCAATAATACAAGAGTTTCCATAAAATACTAGGCATGCACACATGGATCTCATATAATTATCCAGTCCACATGTACTCGTGTTTTTCCACTCCTCCAAACATATGGTTTCATTCGTATCTATATATGTCTCTCTATTCTTTAAGTAGTTCATTACATATATAAATAGGGTGGGAACTAACCCTTCACCACTTTACTCTACCAAAAATAGGTCACATGCTAATAACAACCACGTGCCTTGTTACAATTATAGCCATACATGCAAGTATGCTATCTATAGATTGCTGATAGTTAATTGAAGTGATGGATCTATTCTTAACTTATGCCCATGCAAGAGTGAGTTGACATGTCCTTCCAAAATCTCCATGAAGAGTGGCGCACAAATCTCGGCATCACTTTGTGTACTCCGCATGCCAATCTATAACAAAACTATTTAGGCCTCCAGCCCCTTCATCTCATCCTCAAGCAACAACTCGGATATTCTTCTTTGATATCTGCCTGTGTTCTCCCACGCCTGTTAAGCTTTGCTCTTGCTATTTTAGGTACGTCTGCAATGATGGACTGCAACTCTTCCATGGAGAGTTTCCCTTGCTCATTTTGTATTACAAGCATTACACTTGACATAGAGGTTTGCACCCCTTCCAGTACATCCATCTTCTGAGCAATGAGCTTTCCTAACTCCTCCAACCTCTCCTTATGTGGTGCCTGCACCACATCTAGTGCCTCTCGCTTCTGTTTTACTAGGACTAGGAGTTCAGCGTGGCCTAGGGAAGCATCCTTCATCACTTTGTGGACCTCATTTTATTCCTTCAAGGTTTTCACCATAATCATCACATCTGGGGCTGTGCATATGGTTAGCACATGATTGGCCTTCTTCAGTTCGTCACAGGTGGCTTGTAGTAGACCTTCATAAGTAGCAATTTTCCTAGCTACTGCAGCCTGCACCTTTTCTATCTTTTCCCCAGGAGTCCTTGGGCTATGAGGATACACGCGCCTTTTCATCCTCCAACACTAATGTTATCATGGTTTTCACATAGTGCATCGCAGAAGGAAATTCTTTTGGTACCAGGATTCCAGATTTGGGCGTACCTTTAGAACATCATCACCAATTTCCTCTGCCATACTAACAAAAGTGTCATACTTTCTTTTGATTAAGTCCTTTTCCTAGACTAGGCACGCTATCTCCACATCCTTGGATTTTAATCTCTCTATCAACGACCTTGATGGTAGCAGATTTATCTATATTTCTTCTTGCTACTTCGGAGGATACTTTCACTAGAGCATTGCTCACCTACTCATCTGACATCATTGTTGGTTTGATTGTCATGTGGCATGTTTCAGGTGCCTTCTTCAACCGCCTTGACATGCATGATTCTTCACCGACATCAAAGTCGGGCTCATCCATGTGTGTGTGCATAGACCATGAGAGTTGCTTCCTAGTGTGTAGAGTCGCCTTGTCCTTGTCCATGAGCACCCATCCAAATAAATCCTTCTTCTCGATGGTACTTTGGAACCAAGCATGAATGATCAGCTTTGGGTCTTCAGCATACCCCATGGCATGTGCCTTGGTGTCCTCCCCTGTTCGATAGGATCGAGGTCCTCTTGGAATGGCTTGCATCAAGGTTGGGAATACCAGATGTATCCCCACCCTTGTCCTATGTAGCCTCTGATTGACCCCCTTCTTCTCCTTCCATCTTCTCCTCCTCATGTTGAGGCTCTTCTTTAGTTGGAGATGAAGGTTCCTTTTCCTCAGATTCCTCTGTTTCCTCGGTCAGCCTGAGTTTTCTTTGTTTCTTCTCCTCTAGATCCTTCACCTGTGAGGTTCCTCCTTGTGCCCTTGTGTGCTTAAACACCTTCTTAAATCTTTGTACACCCTGCTCCTCCCCCATATCTCCTTCTCCTTGGGGAATTATCACATGCTCCCCCTCCTGGCTAGATATTTGCTTCCTTCTTCGCACCAGCCGCCACTATCTTCGGGTTCTTCATCCTCTTCCTCATCATCTTGCTCTGGGCATAGAGGGCCTAGGTGCTGGAATGTTCTTCATAGTATGCTTTCCCTTCATGCGCCTGGAAGCACAAATTCATTCTCCACGTACTTGTTATTCTCCATTTTAGGCTTCAGTTGGAGGTATATTAGTGCGGCCCCGATATCCGCAATGGCCACTATCTCTGGCTTAATGCTTAAGATTTCTGAGATGTTATTCTCATTGTATGCATTCCTCCATGGATATCCATAAGTCTTTCTCAGGGTATGATACTCATACATCCACCTTGTCTGCATTAAATACCAACCTTCGTGTGTCGGTGAACTAATGAACTGTAGATGGAAGTACTATGTGGGAAATGCATATGGAAATTTGCAATAGGGGCTCCACGACCCATCTATCATTGGGAAGCATAATATATAAATGTTGGTAGATTGCAAATTGTACCTGCTTTCCCAGGACCGAGGGAAAATCCTTGGGTATGCGCCATTCTTCCCCAAATGCCGCACTGATCCTATCATACCACATCTCAGTGCGCTCCTTAACTTCCTCTGTCATCGACCTTTACAAAGATATTTGTTGAATCACTTAGCTGGAGACTTATTATTCATGGGGTATTCCCATATGTTCTCTTTTGGGCCATCTGGTACCCCAATCTCCATGAAGATTAAACTCAGTAAGATACAGCCAAAACTTATCTTACTCCCTTCACGCGCTTCCTCGACTATCCACTCTACAATAAATCTGGTGATGTTATAAGTGGTTCCCTCTGACATGCACTTGGCCACATGCAACCACATAGAATTAACTTGTGACCAACATTCTTGGTCATTCAACTTTGTGGTTAGATGTGTTGCTTCTTGTACTACTGGACAATTTTTCAACTTGTTAATGTCCATTCCACGTGGTCCTTTCTAATAGCCCAGCACCTTCTGTGTCTCCAAAATGGCACTTTTGTTAGCTAAGTCAGCCTTAATGTCTTCACCCGTTTCCCGTAATCCAATAACTGTGGCAATGAGGATGGGTGTCAGTCTTACCCACCGTCCTGTGAAGTAGAAGAAGTCCTCATGGACTCGGATCATCAACCATTTGTACAAGGGTGCATACTTTCCAAAGTATGGGAGCTCATAAAGCTGGTAAACACCATTTCCCTTGAGTATCTTTTCCCCAGCATCATCATATATCAGCATGTTGTCCTTAATGCGCCTATTCGTTCGAGAGGTGAGCAAGTAGTCTAACTTCTTCTAGTTCTCACTGGTTCGATGATTATATTCACTTATCTTACTTTGTCTTATGTGGGTATTCCATTCCTGCCCCATAATAACTTCTTCAAGGTACTGCATTTTGGAGAAATTACTCTCCAGGGCCATCTCCTCCTCTTCTTCCACCACCACCTTCTTCTTTTCTTTTATCGGTGCTTCTTTCTTCTTTGGTGTCATTCTCTTTCAGGGTTTTGTTTTGTAGGTTAGTTGTTGTGTGTTTTAAATAATTTTCTTTGAATGCTAACCTGGTTCTTTCGTACCCTAATTTGTAATCATGAACTTGCGCACCCTAACTCTATTGTATTACTCTACTTTATCAAACCCTTTTTCTAGGGGATCCAAGCCCTTCTAAACAACAAATCTCTTCTCTGTGCCTGGTTCACTTGCTTCGTACCTTGAATTATTTAGCGTAAGGGTAAAAATGAAATTACATCCCGTCCTTATATAGATTTCTACTTTTTGCTGCATTAATTACTCCTCCACCTACCAAATTCTCCTCATTTATGACCCATTTTTATCATTTCCGTGCAGTATATTTTCGCGCCAAAGCTATAACCTTCTAGCGTGCCCCTTTACCCTTTGTCATAGACTTCTCTTCAGCGCACACCTTCATGCCCGAGTACCTCATCACTGCATGATCTCCTGGTAATTACCATGGCCGCCGCTTACCTCGCGTTATACTTTCCCTTATCCATATTCATCCTTTCTTATCTTGAGAAGCAATCTTTTGTCAGTTACCCTTAGCAACCTTCTTTCAACACCCACAGCATGATATCTTCACAACGCATATCCCTAAGAGTCACCAACAATCCACCCCACATGAAAAGGATGTGCAGTCCTCTACGCATCAACATGCTTCATATTGTAGTTAGTTTCATGCGTACAAGCACGCTTATTACAAAAACAAGAGCTAAAATTGACAAAGCATAGCGATGATGAAAGAAATACATTAAGGAAATGCATAAGGGGAAACCTAATATATCTAGAAATAATGCCTTATTACAAACACCAAGAAGACTTATTTATAGTAGGACTTCAACCTACTCCCGTTAAAGCAACCGGGCAACCGTGTGCCATCAATTGTTTCCAACTGGCAAGCACCAAACTCAAGTATATGAGTGATAACGTATGGCCCCAACCAATGCACCTTGAGCTTTCCTGGATGGCACAAAAACTTGGAGTCATATAGAAGTACCATTTGTCCCACCACAAGTTTCTTATCCCTGATGTGCCGATCATGCCATGCCTTTTGTCACACTTTCTCTTGTTTCTAACTCCATCATGCAATGGAGCGGAACTCATCTAGCTGAACCATCTTCACAATCCGTGCTTCCAAGGCCTGCTCATCGCCTAGACCTCCGGTGTGCGCAATACGCAAGGAGACAAAACATAAATTCTAGAGGTAGAACAACTTCCATGCCAAACACCAATTGAAAAGGTGTGGCTTTGTTCAATCTTTTGTATGTTGTTCTATAAGCCCAAAGAACAGCTGATACTTTGTCATCCCAATCTTTTCTCCCAACATCACAAATCTTGGTCAATGTGTGGCTCAAGATCTTATTAAAAGCCTCGTGAGTCCCATTTCCCTGAGGGTGATAGGGTGTAGTTTTATGGTGGGCAACCATAAACTCGTCTAAAAGAATTCATAATGTCTCATTTAAAAAATGTGTGCCCCTATCACTTGTTAAACTTAAAGGATAACCATACCTTGTAAGGACATTCTCCCATAAGAACCATGTTGTTGTAGCCATTATACAGTCCTTTGTAGGTGTTGCTTCTACCCATTGGGTAAGATAATATGTACAAGTGATGATATAGCGTGATCTAGTCCTACGCGCAACCGGGAGATAGGTACGACAAAGTCAATTTCCCATTTATCAAATGGTTCTACAATCGTTATGAGTCGTAGGGGCATCTCATCTCGTTGTCCTGGTCAACCGAGACGTTGACAATGGTCACATGTCTTACAATACTCTTTATAATCCTTGTACAATGTTTCCCACCACAACCCGGCAAGTAGGATCTTGCGCACGTTGTTGCATCACCGAATAATGGCCACCTGCAATACCACCATGTGCTTCTTCCATTATGTCCTTTCGTTCATGCTCTAAGACACAACGACGTAACACATCATCTCTACCTAGCTTGTACAAATCACCACTAATTAACATGAATGGTGCCATGCGAATAGCAAGTTGCTTCTTCTCTAAAGCTTTCATGCCTTCAGGTGCCATACTAGTTCTCAAAAAGACAAAAATGTCCTCTAATTCTAATGGCATGCATTGTAACCTATACAGCTGTGCATCAAGCATGGTCTCTTCTATTGTTTGTGCCTCTTCCCCTGATTGAATTCTAGACAAGTGATCCAGTCCTAGAATTGCTTTTGCCTAGTTTTACCACAACCGTAAAGTCAAATTCTTGAAATAAGAGTACCCACCGGCATATGTGCCCCTGTAAAATGGGCTTGTTCACTAAATATTTTAATGCCATGTGATCTGTATAAAACACAAATGGTGTAGCCAACAAATACTGATGAAATTTGTGCAAGGTGTAGATCATGGACAAGGCCTCACACTCTGTAGTGGTATAATTCTATTCTTCGGGGTCAACTTCCTACTAGTGAAGCAAATGGGATGATCAATGATACCTTCACCTGGTTGAGCTAAGACAACACTAATGGCTGTGCCAGAAGCGTCCACATGAACATGAAAAGGTTTATCCCATGAAGGAAAATGCAAGATAGGTGTGGTAGTAAGTTTCTGCTTCAATATCTCAAATGCACGCTGCTGTGACTCCCCACAATAGAACGTACCTTTTCCTTGGAGTAACTCTTCCAAGGGCACAAAACTTTTGCATACCCTTTTATAAACTTTCGGTAATACCTTGTATGACCCAAAAATCTGCACACCTCACACTGACTGGCCGGTGCTTTCAAGCCAATGATGACTGCAACTTTAGCTAGATCAACCAACAACCCTTCCTTGCAGATGATATAGCCTAAAAGTGTGCCAAATGGAGTAGCAAATATGCACTTCTTGATATTTAATGAGATACTCAACTATCAACATCTTTCAAACATTAAGCGCAGATTGTCACAATGATCCTTAATCAGCCCATAAACTGTCCAATCATCAAGATAGACTTGTAAAAAGTTATGAATAAAATCCTTGAAGGCTTGTGCCACTATCAGTGAAAACATAACAGGTGCATTTTTCAATCCAAAGGGCATCACAGTATAAGCAAATCTTCCCCATTCAGTAGTGAAGGTGGTCTTCTCTTGATCTTCCAAGGAAATCCTAACTGATGATACCCTAAAACCCATCTATAAATGAATATATTTCGCACTCCACCACTCCTAATAATTCCTCTGTGAATGGTGTAGGAAAGGGATCAGTAACACATGCTGCATTCAACTCCCTATAATCAACACAAATTTGAATCCTATCATCCTTTTTTATACTTATCACCATAGGACTGACCCATTCTGATTCATCCAGTGGTCAAATGATCCTAGATTTTAGCATCATGTCAATCTCCTCCTTTACTTTCTCACACAAATTGGGATTCATCTGATATGGTCACTTCCTAAAAGGGTGCGCACCGTCCTTGAGCTTTATCTTCATTTCTTTGAGTGATATATGCATGCCTTTAAGTTCATGGTATCCTCTTGGGAATAAGTCCTCATAATCACAAAGTAACTCTATGATCTTTGCTACCTCTAATTCTGACTAGTAATTCCCAATTATTACCTCCTTAGGTTCAACTTCTATGCCTATATTGACCTTTGTTGTCTTCATAGGTTCGTGATATGCACGTGCATCTACATCCGCACTAGATAACACTTCACGTGTTCCATGTGAATGACCCACGTCCAAGTTCTCAACTTCCTCCTCATCAATTATGTATACCATCTTCCCCTTATCTTTTTCCAAAGAAGCACGCTCAAGTAATATGATATCATCTTCCTCATCCGCAATGCACGCCCCTGTCTCTGTCTCACCAAATAATTCTTGAACAAGTTCTTCTCGCTTTCCCACTGTCTCCCATGGTTAAGCACGATAAAGCTTAAAGTTGTGTTCACTAGTGGTGTAGATGAAAAGAAGTCAAACGTTTGGATCATCCCTACAATCAAAGTTTTCCAGTTTCCAGTGTCACAATGTAATTCAGCATAGACATACCAAGCACACGTGCAACCTTTTAGAGTAGAATAAAACCAATGCACCCAAAGTGAAGGTGGTAATGCTTCCTGGCCTACTGCCCAGAGTCTCTCACACTGTTGGATATGATGTTGAGCAAGTTGATCACCATGATAAGGGCGTATGTTTGTAGGTGCATTATTTCTTGAAAACTTGGTTGATAAGGCGGTCCCAATCATTTCCCGATCTAAGATATTATTCCTATGGACTACCCACCAGCGCGTGGCCATCCCACCCAAAGTATATGACAGCATAGTGCGTCGTTTAATTTTGTCAGCCCAATTTGTTTCTATGGCCTGTAAGAACCCAACCAAATCTTCAGATCTGGTATAGAAGGGTATTGCATAGCCTATACATCGAACAGAGTGAAAACCCATCTTACCAATAACCACGCACTTAACTTCGCGCCCCACCATTTCATAAGTGCCATGAGCCCAATTATCACAAGCAAGACTAGTAGTATCATTGATTGACTGAGAATCTTCCCAATGAAGTATTCCTTCCTTAGATGGATCATTGACCTCTGGGTCCCGAATAACGACGTACATAGATTCTATTCAAGTCCTCTTCACTTAAAGGTTCCACATATGGCACAGATTTCCCATCTGTTAATGGTATTATGACCCTTTCCTCCTTGTTCTCGAAGCTGATATACCCTTTGTTAAACCTCAAATCAGCATTGTTTGCATAACACCAAGGGCACCCAAGCAAAGTTGGGAAACTATCTGCTTCCGCAAGCGCTAGCACTTCAAAGTCTCTTGTGAACTTGGCCCCTTGTATAGTGATAGATGCATCCTTCAAAACTCCTATGGGAGTAGCTTTTGTTCTATTTTCCATGAACAATACATTAGATGATGGCTGCAATGGGGGTCTCCCCATTTGTTCCCACACATCCAATGTAAGTACATTTACTTCGCACCTGTGTCAATCAGAATATTGCTCATTGCCACACCGTCTGCTACAACAACATTCAAATTGATCTCCTTGTCGTAATCAATGCTATCAAAAGGAGATTCACATGAAGTATTTGTCTTCTAGTTTCAATGCTTTGCACACGGAGTATTCCCTTTCAACCAATATCCGAATAAAGGAATTATATTCTCCTGGCACAACATTCTACATACCTCTCTAATGTCGTCAATATTTGATGGGGCTTGTTTTGTATCCTTGTGCTCTACTTTCCAAGACTGCTCTTTTAAACCTTGTTTCTCACCTTGAAGGCTCCTAAGGACCTCCATTGTGTCCTGATAGACTTCTTTCTGATGAGCTGGATTTGGATATCTAGCATGCAAAACTTCCTCCCTAGTGATTGTCGGCTTTTGTTGCAACACCTCTCTTGCACGTACCACCTCATCTCGTGTGGTTATCTTGACTATTACCACCTCAGGTTCTAGTGTTAACTTTGACATACACTAATTTTCTATCACATGTTGGATTCTAACCATCCCCGTGCCCTTATTTTCTTGCTTGTGCTGCTTACTGAGATGCTCATACAAGTCCGGGCACTCTTCATAACTATGCCCCTTTCCACAAAATGAACAGGAAATATTCTACGGGCATTCGCACCTATAATGGTCAGGTGAGCCACATGTATAGAAATTTCCTCGAGGGAATTCACTCCTTCCTCCACCTCGGCCTCGTCCTCCATATCCACCTCTATATCCTCATCCCCTTTCACGAGCCCCTTCAAACCTTCCGTCATTCCTGTCATAGCGGGTTTTACTATAATCCCTATCCTGATGCTCATTCTTCCCTTTAGAACTATCAGCCACACTCGTCTATCTCGACCCCAATATCAATGGCATCATGGATCTTGCCAATCAATCTATATTCCTCAGTATCATGGGTCATGGACCTACAAATTTTACAAAAGGAGGATACATTATTCATGATCACGCGTTGTAAGAGAGGGTAGTGACTAGCATCATGGTTCAAATGGTAAATCTCACAATATAATAACAATGAACATACACTTCTGTGAGGGAAACTATCCTTAGTGTGCCCTTCCACTTCACAATTTGTACACCGGATCCTAGCGCATTTCATGAGCTAAGTTTGCCGATAATTTTTCTAACTATTTCGCCATAACCGCTATCTGAGCTTCCAAAAATGGACTAACTCTAGTGTCAATACTCCCAATGCTTCATCGCGTAAAACGTCTTCCAATCCTTCGCATGGATTGGTATAAGTTTTATGTGATAGTGCTCTCTGAAATGGGGTAATCAATCCCTAAAAACTATTGTGCATGCTTGACTTGCATGAATGTCATAAGAGAGTTTGGATATAAGTGTTTTAAATCATGCATCATACTCACATACACGTTCAGTAGTGCCTTGCTTTATATCCTTGAGTGCGCTTATACTCTTCTGCTCAAACTCTGGGATGTGGAACTCTTTTAGGAAATCATCTTTCAATGCTACATAGTCAATACAAGTTTGATTGGGGTCAAACTTCCTCTACTAGCTATGCGCACGTGCCTGTAATGTAGTAGCAAATTGACTTGCCTTGCATTCAGGGACCGTAATACCTTTTGCGTGCCACAATATTTCACACATATGAACATGTTCAACAGCATCTTTGATACCTCTGTATTCTAGGAGATGAAGGGACATCTCCATATAAATGTTTTGGGGTTGTTGTGGCCTTGACCACTCGACCGAGAACTTCCTTGGTTTCCTCTTCCTCCAATACCACTTGAACCACCAGAACTAGAACTTCCCATACCACCCGATCCTCCTCCAGAATTTGGAATAGGGCCCATGGATGCACTACCCTGTGCCCCAACAGTGGTACTATACTAGACTGACCAGCCAACTGATGCAGGAAGTGGTCCCGCTCCAGAGGTGATTCCCATGATTGGCACACTCATATTTTGTGCAGATGATGAGCCTGATAGCTTACCCCCAAAGAATAACGAATCTATCTGTGCTGCCATTGGTGTACTTACTGTCTGGCCTATTTCTGTGCGTTCACTTTTTGAATTAAAACTACTTTTACCTACTTTGTACTAGATACTTTTTAGAAAAACAAGCGCAAGGGATAGGTCAATATATTGGCTTAGATGTGTGCCCACGGCCCATGTCATATCTACTGGAGCGCTTCCATGCGAGGCCAAAGAGGTTTCTCTGGCATGCTTCCCTAGATGGGGGAGTTCCTAATGCTCTTGCTCTTCTTCCTCCCCATGAGCCTCAAATCCTTCACGAGCCATCTCTCTCCACAACACCATCTCATTATGAAATTTCTTGCCTCTTGCATAATTCCCTCTCATGTGCCTCATCATACTTCAGCCACCTTTCTTCCCTCTACCATGCTGCCACTAGGTCTACCATCTTTCACCAATCCTATTCCTGCCCCCGTGTGTGGAGATTCTTTAGCTTTCCATGGGTTTAGCTTCCAAGTTCAATGTTACCATTAGTATTTTGATTGCCAACGGAATACCTTGCAAATATGTCCCTCTAGGATACCATAGAAACTAGAACTCTGCTACCTCTGGGCATGAATAAGTTGAAATTAAATACTCTAAAATATAGTTGTTTAGGACACTGTGCAAAACCAGGTATCTACCGCACGAGTCCAGCTTAGGTCAGCATCATATAGTGTTTGAAATTCCTCCTGTGTCCAAACAAGCATGCGATACCTCTAATTCCGCTTAGATGCATACATAGTCAACCATTCATACAATTCTACTGGAAAGATAGCAAAGAAGCTTTCGTATAAACTGTCATACAAATTCTACTCTACCCAAGTACGTGCGCTAAATTTGGATCCAGTGTCAAACCTCTATGTGTATTCTTCCTCCAGATCATGAATCCATTCTTCAATGCTTTCTAGGGTTAGCTGGTATGTCTTCATCACGAACCATTCTGAAACAACTAAAAAGAGGTCCCAACAACGGAACCAATGATGCAACCTAGAATTGTTAGTTAATACCTAGTAAGCGGCACATCAGTCAACCTGGGCTGAGCGCTCACCCGAAGCGCGCAAAGGTACCGAGTCCCTCTTAATAGTTGTAGTAGCAGAATGGTGGTATGATAAAATAGTAAACATATATTTTAGGAACTAATCCATCCATTCACCATTTATATTCAACCAGATCTATAAGCGCTAAAGGTAAATCATCATGAAAGTAATAACATGCATTGATAAAAAAACATCACACACTTTGTTCGGCCAATTTCCTTTATCTATTCATTGAACCAACAATACAGTAGCTTCATACAATACCAGGTATGCACGCACGGATCTGTTACAATTATCCAGTCACATGTACTCATGTTTTTCCACTCCTCCAAATGTATGGTTCCATTCGTATCTCTATGTATGTCTCTCTATTCTTTAAGTAGTTCATTACATATATATATATATATATATATATATATATATATATATATATATAGGGTGGGAACTAACCCTTCACCACTTAACTCTACCAGAAATAGGTCGCATGCTAATAATAGCCACGCGCCTTTTTACAATTATAGCCATACATGCAAGTATGCTATCTATAGATTGTTGATAGTTAACTGAAGTGATGGATCTATTCTTAACTTATGCCCATGCAAGAGTGAGTTGACATGTCCTTCCAAAATCTCCATGAAGAGTGGCGCGCAAATCTCGGCATCACTTTGTGTACTCCGCATGCCAATCTCTAAGAATAGACCTGATCTCCAAAATCGGCTAAGTCCTTGAGAGTCTTACTCTACACCTCCGCGTGTGACACCTTCCTATAACTTCGTGCTTTTGCTCCTGTGCCATTCTTCCGTGCGGACTCTGATTGCAAGTTCAACTAAGTGTTTTTCTCGATCAACAATACTATCTATAAGCTATTGTCCAAGCCAAAGTATCTAATAAAACCCTCAAAAAATATTTACCAAAACCTTTGAATAGGTTGGCAATGATTAACACCTTCAAATTCACTTTGCATTATGGGCTTTGTTATGTCAAAAAATTAACACCCTAGGATTTGCACATTACAATGCCCTACTTTTGACTAACATGGGATTGTCTCAAGGTGTAGGACCCTTGCAATTGAGACAACCCTCCAGAGAAGGCTGGTTTCTTGGCCTATTTTAATGTTGAAACTACTCCTAGAAAGGGAAAAATGTAATTATTCTAAAGCTAACCTAGAATTACAAGGGACCGATGAAGAAAGAAATGCATAAAATCAAATTCCTAAACTAAGGGAGGTGATAGCACTAAGAATAAGGAAATGAAGAGATTCCTAGTGAGTGAAAATGTAGAGAAAATAGAGTGGGAGAGGGCGATAAGAGTGCCACGGTCCCTAAACAACATTTACATCCCCATCCTCATGGAGCACAACAATTTTGGGCCCTGCAGAGAGACAAAAATATGGACAAGATACACTGAAAATATAATGGGAGGAAAGAATAGAATATAACTCAAGTAAGGGAAAAGAAAGCCGTAAAACACCAATTTTATTGCTTAAAATGATGCACAATCCATTACAATATAGGCATAAGGCAAGAATCCTTTACAAAATGCCCAAATTCAAGGCTTGCAACTCACAATAGCTCTGGAACAATTTTGAAAGAGTTCATTTGCATTACATAATACATCCCCTCAAAATGAGGTGATTTTTACAATATATAGAGAGAAACACCTCAAAATTGCCTCACCTAATGACAAACCACATTTAAGAGGTATGAGGAACCATATAAATTGGTACTTTAATTAAACGGAAATCATGGGTGTCATTCCTCAATAAATTTGGTTGTTGGATTATCTTTTCTCACCTACCTTCACTGATCTAAGGCACATCCAACTTGTGAGATGGGTTGGATGACCATTCAACCATGACAGTGATTCATCTATTTCCTACCTACCTGCGAGTTGTCCAACCCCGGGGTCATAAACTTTGCACCATGACCCCGAGATAGTGTTCCATCTAACAAGAAAATCATCTAACAATATCAAGTTGGAAGATCGACTAACCTTCGTACAATCCTACACCGGTTTTTGATTCCACACCACCCTACCTGGCCAAGTCACCATCCGACCTATTAGATGTCTAACCCCAGTTTGTCCAACATGTGATCATACAACTAGAGGTCACCAAACATGTAAGTCATGTAACCCTATGTCTCTTGCTTGCCTAACAAGTCGAGTCCTTTCCATGATGCAACCCCGCCGATCAACTCCCATGTGGCTCATCCAATTGATTCATCCATCTTGTGTCATCCAACCTTGTTAGGTTATACAAGCATCCAACTAGATGGGGTTGGATAACCGTCTAAGCTCCACCCAAACCTCGTGTCAATCATGAGCTTGCTCCTTTGTGACATTATCACCAACTTGTCAACATTATGTTGTCCATCCTGTGATAGTCCAACCTAGGCCATCCAACCTGTGGTTGACCAACACCAAGCCATCCAACCTTATGGTCGTCCAACCTCAAGAAATTTTCCTCGAACTCATCCAATTCTATGATGAGCCTGACCAACAACTTGACTATTCACCACGACTCGCCAGCTCGCTATGAGTTAAGACCAACTCGGCCTAGCCAAAACATGAGCTACTCGAAGATAGAAAAGTGTTGTTTTTTCCCATCAACTCAATGATCTCGACCTATTAAGTTTTCCATTTTTCATGGGTGCAAAAAAAGGATAACAGGCTTATATAACTAGCATTCGAACTCCTACGGGCACTAATCCTTTCTCTCTAGTCTATGACACCAAATTTGTTATCCCAATCGAATTCCAAATTCCATCCTTACGTGTTTCTCTTAAATATTTCATCCCCAAGGAAGAATAGCTTCAAGAACGACTATCATAACTTGAATTGTTATACAAACACTAACTAACCACCCTCAAACATATTAATATCTATAAATAATTAATCAAATGTGTATTTAATAAACATATCAAAGAACTTGAATTTAACATTGGTGATCTTTTCCATAAAGAAAATCAACATGACACTAATATAAAAATAGTAAACATGGGAATTTTTCTCTAAACTAACTTGGACCATATATTATCACTCACAAATATGGATTTGTAGCATATTGGTTAGCCTCTTTTGATGGGAATCCTAAGAAATACCCCCTTAATTCCTTACACTTTCGACTATTCTACTGTTAACATATTTTCATATAAGACCTTAGTCTAGTTAAGATCCTTCATTCTCAAAAACAACTACTAATCTCCCTTACCTAAGTAATGATTTGGAATTATATGGTCTCACATCATTATATCTTACATGACCTTAAATATGGACACCATGGCCCTACTCACAACATATTCCACATGTAAAAGTACCCTTTATTAGAGTAATGGACCTTGTAATCATTACTCCCCTACTTTACCCTATCCATTGACAAACGACATGCTTAATGTATGCATGTTATCTTATGTATTGAACTGAACCTCCTCAGATGGTCTCTTAGGCCCACCCTCAACTAAAAGAATCAAAATTACTATGGGATACAAATTATATTATAGACGTCTCCCTTGAAGGAAAACTATCGCTCAAAAATATACTTGATATCATCATAAAAACTAAATATTATCGTATAACACTCCCTCGAAGGATGACTACTCAAATCTAACAAAAAACCACATACATGGAGAAAAAATGAAATCTTCCTGCATTGATCATATTTTTAAAATATGTTTGCAATACTCTTCATCCTGTAATCTCCTCGCATCGATTAGTTTTCCTTGAAGACACAATCTTCTGTATTGATCATCTCACGCAATACTAAAAAATAAATTTGGGGTAAAACCTAGAACCTTTGAGGATAACACGATTACTTGTACGAGATACATGAAACTCCAAAAACATGTTATATTGAAATATGTAATGTATCCGATCTCATCTTATCAATCATACACTCTTTAAAAAATAACTTTTGTTAGTTATATGTTACCAACAGTTAGGGTTACAAGTGTACTAACATCAAAATTACCATCAAATACATACAAACACTCAATTAAATAAAGAATCAAGCGCATCTCACAAAAATTCCTTAAACATTATTATGTATACCAATAAAAAACCAACATCCACACAGTATAATCACATCTAAAATCCATAGCAATGAGAAAATAAATTATCATCACATTAATATAACTATACCATAATAATCATCATCTATCCATAAACTCATATAAAACAACACATCAAAATCATGAAAACACATTTTCATGTGTATATTTCAAAACATCATATACATGTATACACACATATATATCAAAATAAAAATACATCTCAAAATGATTAGGGTTCATGGCCCATACAATAATCACATAGTAAAATGTACATCTAACATCCCCAAACCACCGACCCAACCCTCAAGCTCCCTCCTCACTGTCGATACTTCTTGTGCTAGCAACGGGACCTCACCGATATGCATGACACTAACTCACCACATACCTACACATATCATGACACCCCTAGAGCGTCGATACTTCCCATGTAGCCCCATTTCACCTTCAAGCACAAATCCTCCAACCCCTATTGCACTCCCACTCCCAATTCAACTAGCCCCAATGCTACTATTTTACTCCTGTCACTCCAAACCAATCCCTCAACATCTCATGCTGCCAATGGTATCGGTCCCAGTGCTTCCGCACCTACCCCAACTCTATCTCCAAATAATTTGTTGTTCATCCCTCTCCCCTAATTGCTACATCAACCTCACAACCTCATCCTTCAACGAAGTCACTTGAACATCCCTCTCAACTAGCCTTTTCCTCAACCCCTTCAACTCTTACTCCATGCCACCTTTGTCCTACCCCTCAACCTCCTACCACATCTTTACATCCTCCTCTCCTCATTCCCCTGCCAAGCCCTCACAACCCTATCTCATCGGGATAACATTTTCCCCTGCCACCACTTCATATACTCGGGTATCACCCTAACATCATCTATATAAATTGGTGTTAACTCATACTCATCCATCTACCGAATATCCCTCATCCGTGTAGCAGGAAGCTTGATATCACCCTCAAATATCCTCAGTAGAAAATAGGATTATCTCGGTACATTTTACCATTCGAACTATTACAAAAATCACCTAAACTACACCACCTCCACCATATATACCCACCATGCCCGCATCCATCTCTCCCCGCTACATCATCCAAAACTCATCCCCTCTCCCGGATATATGGGGAAGCATACATATCACCTATAAACAAAATCATCTCCACCAAGACATCCAATAACCCCACACAAGATACTCTAGACTACGAGATACTACATCTCGGGTAAAATCACTCCACCACCTAAAGAACCCAACACAAAAATCTCTTTCATGCCACATGCCCCTTGGAATAAAACACATTTGGATCACTCTAATGTGCTCATATACCCAACACTACCAAATAAATGTCATGTCCAATCCATATCTCCTTCTTTATGACCACTCTTAATTCCATAGCTATCTATAAACCTATTCCAATAGATTTTTCCCCAAGAAAAAATAATTTGATACTCTACCATATCTATTACAACCCCCACTAATGCCCATGGAAAATGGTCTCCTCTAGAATCTATTAAATCATTACAATTGATCCCCACCACAATAATAGTAATCAATGTTGTCCTAGCTACCTCGTCATCCCAAAAGTCTCAAAGGAAATTTCCAAAACGTATGTCATATCCAGAGCGGTGTCTCCATATACAACCTCATCATAGTTACCCCCATCCTGTCTCATTGATAGGAACAATTGGCTCACCTTGAGTAGGTACTCCCAAAATATTATACACATCCTCCGGGTGATAGTCATCTCCCTATCGCTAACCAAAAATTCCTTGTGATCGCATCCTAATGCTATCATAAAGCTATCATCACCTCTAGATCACAATATGGACATGCTTATAATGGCACAATCCACCTAACCCCAATACCTCCAAAATATCCCAATAATCATTCTCATATACTTATGTAACCATTCTAACAAAGGCATCACTCTATCCCTCATCGTCAAGCATCTCTTTTCTTGCATCCACAAGAAAAAAAAACTATTAACCATGGCAACATAAAATTCAACCAAAACTTTCAAAACATACTAAATCGACACTAATCCATACACATCAATACCAATCCTCACTAAATCGGTGTCGATATTTGAGATGGTCGTCATCTCCTTTGTCCACTCCCACTAGCCTCCATATCTCAAAATAGTGAAAATCACACATTTATAGTGAATTAACACAATAAGAGCAATGAGGACAATGACCTGTCATGTTTAATTCAAATTTATATAAAGGCTTCTTAGCCCAATTGACGTTGATTTATAATCGATATTGATTCATTTGGAATTGCTACCAATTCTATAAATTAACAAAGATCCCTTGAAAATTACACACTTTCAAATTTTTTGCTTCTTTTTTGTCCCTAAGTCCCTCTAAAAACAAAAAATTATATCCCCCACAAATGAAATTATGTTTCCTAACACACATTGGATTTCTTAGCTTCCCAGAACCTCTTTCCGCCGCTTCCTACAAGTGATATGTCTATAGGTTAAGAACCATTTAGTTCCCTTATCACTTGACTTCTCAATGTGTAAGTCCGCCTTTGTGGGAATATATTGCATGCTCGGTCTTGGGGCATCTTACATGGAAAAATATCCATTTAAAAATGTAATCTTACACAATCCTATACACTCTTGCATTTATTTATCCATCCATCCATTTAAACCGGTGACCATCACACTAACTTGTGATGCCCCTTAGTTTGAGGGGGTGGGGGTCATCATCTGTCTAGCATAAATCCAACTATCACACTCATTTTTTTGCGGTGGCTTGTCCATCACAAACCGCTTGAATTTGTTTTGGAAATTTTGAAACCATAATTATATCACCATGATTCCCATACGTGAATATGCACCTTAGGACACCCCTTCGTAATAGAACATATTCAATATACCCTTATACCAACTTAAATCCACCATTTTACCACATGTAACCACCTGTAACCAAAAATAAACAAAAATGAATAAAAACAAAATAAAACTAAACAATCCTAACCTCCCAAAAAACTCCCCACTATCTCAAAACAACCCTAGATCATCATAAAACCTAAAAAACCCCATAAAACAAAATGGTTACAACCAAATTCAAACATTCTCTTCAAAATGGAAAGAAATCAATGTAGTTTCCCAAAATTGATGTCGATCGGTGCGGATCAATGGTGATCCTTTTTAAAAATATCGATCATATAAAAATTAACTCGCTTCTTTTCCTAAGGATTCTAAAACCAATTCGACATCCGTAAGTAAAACACATAGGTGGCAGTCTTATCTCCTCAACTTCATGTGTTAAGTAGATGTGAAGTGATCTGAATCTCCTATTGTCTTATTGTAGACACAAAATCATGCACTTGGGTAAATTTCTAGGTCTATAAACACATACTTGCATTCATATGATTCCTAAGCAAGAAAACTAGTAATTGACTGTTGTCTTTGGCCTCTTTTATGTCTTTCTTACTTTCTCTTTGGTCTTACACACCCTACAACCCAATCAATGTTTTACTTGTTTATATTTCATGACTTGAAACCAATGCCCATGCACCCTCATCCCCTCTGGGTGCCCCCGACCTCTTTCTATCTTACTCACTCCTTTTGGGCCTCTTTTATCTTTTGAGCATCTTATTTTCTTATGGGTCGGCCTTCCAATTGTCAATTATGAAATTAAACCAAGGGAATCATATAAATACAAAGATATATGACCAAAATAAAGGACCAATCTCTAAACATCTATTATCATCACCTAAGGTTACATCCAAAGGAATTCTAAGAGCATCAAAGGAATTCATCTAGCATCCACACAAGGGGCAATAGACTACATTTTCTGCATACATGCATAGGAGGGGAAGTTCATTTTTTCCATCCACACATCTACTTATATTGGTACATCTAGCTATCACTGCTATCATGTGCACTTGCACAAGGGATTCCTAAGGCACAATTTCTACACACACACACACAAGAATTACATGGAGTCTCGAGATGTATTGAAGTGCTCGGCTTATAAGTTCACACTGTCCTTTTACCTCTGGGTAAGTTCGATTCCCCATTTGCATATTTATTTTTAAGGATTTTATGTAGTTTGGGGTTTTGCAGGGATATCCTGTGTTTTGCAGGTTATAAGATAATTTTGTGATCATCCAAAGGACATACATGTGACCAAAAGAGAGGGTTAGCGACAATTGTATAACACAAGAAAACTAGTTTCGAGCCCCCAATGCGATCATAAGCTCCCAAGGGAGGTCTCTCACACCTAAGTGCCCTTGCCCTAGTCTAGGCACCTAGTCCTATCTCATTCGGTAGTTCCAAGACTTTTTTTGTTCGATTGTGACAGTCTACTCCTTTTGTTCATTAATTTTCTAGGCCAAAATACTGGGATTAATTCTAAAATCAAATAGGTCTTATACCCTCTCTCTTACACTTAGGGTTTCATATTTCTTTAGGTTATTTCTTGTTTCGGATCTACGCTTTAGCGTTTATTTATCATACGTGATTCTACAATTAGGATTTCACAAATTAAATATTTTTTAAATCACTTATAATCCCTTTGGAGTAATCTACCTCTACATCCAATTATTCTAATGTCATACGTCTCAAAGGTATGTCATTTCATTTGAATCTATAAACTATTATTCTCATATTTAATCATATTATTCCGTGTTTGTATTCAAAAATGTTCATTCCTCTATTCAAAATCACAGGCTTTAGAAGCACACTTTGATCAAACATAGTTTTAACAACAATCAACATTGATCTCATAGATCAACATCAATCCACCATATTAACATCAATCCTCGTTAAAATTCCCTATTTTGTATTCTTGATATAACTTAATATATTTTCCGATATTTTGTAATCATGGCTAACATTATCTATTACTTGTAATCTCATGCCTCTATTAGATGATCCTTCTAGGATAATCTTACAAACTTGACACTATTTTTGACCCACCTATTATACTTCAACCATTCATGTCGGAACAATCCGATATCGACTAAAAACTAAGCATGTGTTATCTTTCTCATGCCTAAAACGGACTACATCAATGATAAATTGGTTGTTCTCCTCGACAGAGTGACAAGGTCAATCTCTATTGGGACAATGTTTTCAACCCTCCCCAACCTATCATTGAGGATGTTGATTGATTCTCTATATCTATACAAGACACATGCATATTGTTTTATATGTATCATCGATATTATTTGTATTCTTGTCATTATCTCCAACTTAATTGTCTAAAAGTGATTTGACACTTATTAAAGGAATCCCTTTGGTTCTTGGGATTGGCATTTGCCAAGAAAATCACCTCATTATTATCTAATATATTTCTTTTCAAATTTGTTTATTTGTGCACCAATGGGGTCTGGGTGGAGTGGTTAAGACGGATGGTTGTATCCAGATCCACCCAAGTTCAAATCCCACTTAGGCACGATCCCCATTCGGGGTGGTAATGTCTAAGGTGGCACGGATAGAAGGCTGATTTAACAAAGGTGGATTCTGGTTCAAGATTTCCTACACTAGAAGTGTGTTCAAGTGTGGTGGATCTAGTTTTCTAATTTTTGATTATAAATGCTATATCTTGGCTGAATGTAGTCCGGTTCATAACTCCAATCAAAATTGTTTATCTATATAAATAAAAAAATTTATGTGTGTGCCGATTTTAAGTTATCTTGAAAGGAATATTTATGTACGCATTCAAATCTTCTTTCTTTCATCATCATCCACATAGGTATCATTAAACCCTTTCATTTATGATTTTTAGTGGTTTGTTCCATATATTAATTTGAATCCTAAAATCTACTAAAACAAGGAGATTTGTCAAATGGTCCACACTCCATAGTCTAACTCATGAGATGGGGATAAATTTGTCTCATCCGAGGTGTTTCATGCAGGAGAATCATAAGAAAATAAGGAATATGTGTGTATTTTGAAGTTTTGACTAAATATAGGATTTCATGTAAGATTTGAAGAAAGTAATGCACATGAAAAGTAAAAGGAAATACACATAAGTTTTGGTAGAACTTAGGGAAAGGAACCTAGGAGTGCCCGACATGATAACTAAATCATGTAGATATTTCAGAGTGCTAGTGTGCAAAATAATTGAAGGGAGGTATAAGGCATGTGAAAGATAAGGACAAGAAGAAAAAATCGAAAAATGCGAAGATAAATGAAACCTTTAGTTTTTTTGTGACATAGAGCTATCTAATAGAATTTTTCTCACCTACTAAATAGAAGTAGTTAGTCTCCATTAATGCATAACAGTTCAAATTTGAGTTTGAGTTGGATTCCATATAGAATTACATAAGGAAATTTAAACCTCCTAATGGATGGGAATAGAGACCTATAAATTTTGGTCTAGTACCATGTTTTAAGAGTTTTTGGAACATATTTCACGAATTCAATAAGTGAAGGCCATCACCCCTATAGTTGTGTGACTCTATCACTAGTTTTATATTAACCCATAGAGGGAATCTATTGTAGATTATGTAAAGGTGTTTGTGTCAAAAATATATGAATTGGGTGAGAGGAATTGTATGTTGTGTTTCCTCTGCAAATGATCCAGTTAATCTCAATTTGACTGGATTATCTATCATTTTTCTCAACGAGATGCCTCTATTTTAACAATTGGCTCTATATTATCCTTTGCATCTTCAAATATAACATTAAACAAATCAAAAACACCCCATAAAGATCCATTTGATGACTTTTGGAATGTGAGGATGATCTTAATGTCTCAAAGTTGTAGTCTTTCATGAGGGTAGAAAGTTCTAAACATGTAATACAATGAGTGTCATTGCATTCAATAAAAATATCTTACTTACATTAGAGCTCCTCTAATTCTTTATTTTAATCAGCATAAGTGTCGAGAGACATGTCCTCTTTATCCCTAATCTTTAATATAATCATCCTCTAAATTTTTTTGGTTTCTATTCATATTGGACACCCCATTATACATTTTATACATTTTCATCATCCGGATCGTAGTCACACCAATCTATAATTGTTATAGCATTTTTTCCTTTGGTGAAATTGATTTGAGATGGATATGAGACATTGGTAAGAGGTTTCTCATTTATCAAACTTTTAGAAAAAGTTGGCTCAAGCTCAACCTTGCTGATTTTATCGTTTGAAATATCTAATGATCATCCACTAAGTTTTCTAATTTTTACAAATCGAGAAGACTAGGAAAATCTTGGTTGATATTTCTTGTTGATGTTAATCCTCTAAACAACTACATGATTTAGTGATGAAAAATACTTGGAGTGTTGCATGGGTTTTGATTCAGGTTCCTGAGCATGCAAATCATACACATGTGAATTTGGATTAGTGAAGTAGGGAAGGGGATAAGAACTTGACTTATTTTTTACAGGTTCAAATGAGGGGAAGGGAATATGATTTTGAGAAGGATAATAGCTCTCAAGAGGGTCTACGAGAAATATAGTAAAATGAAACTTAGGTTGAGATGGTTATATGGATTAAAATGTATGAGAAGGGAACTCATATGATTATGGTTAAGGATTACCCCATGGAAATGGCCCCTAAAACTAGCTTGTTTAGTCTCTAACCTTTCAACTAGCTCTATTGTCCTCCTCATGCTATCCTCTATGGCTTGGACCCATGATTGAAAGTGACCATAAAATATGAGTCTATCTCCCTCATAAACATATCCCCACACCTAAAAAACACCATAATCAATAGGATATGTATGTGGATCAATTTGACCTGGAGCATATGTATATACATCATGATAAATCTCATGTTTGTGATTCTAAGGGTAACTTTGGATAAATGGAGGTGGATGATATTATTGCATGTGAGAATTCCAATGTGAGAAAGAAACCATGGTTGCACAACTTCATTAAAATAATGGAAATGGAATAAGGGAAGTGGTATGTGTAGACACAAAATCATGTACTTAGGTACATGTCTAGGTTTTAAAAGCATACTAGCATTTACATGACTCATAAGAAAGAAAACTAGTGGTTGACAACTATCTTTGACCTATTTTCTTTGTCTCTTAATTTCTATTTGGTATTACACACCCTAAAACCTAGCCAGAACTTTACTTGTTTATCTTTCATTGATTCAAACACTAACACCTTTTTAGGACAACAACACCCAAGTGCTCTTGTCCCCTCTAGGAACCCCTAACCCTTTCCTATCTTACTCACTTATTTTCGGTCTCTTTTATCTTTTAGGAATATTTTTCACTTATGATTCGGCCTTCCAGTTGTTAATTACGAAATTCAAACAAGGGAATTATAAAAATACATAGTTATGTATTCAAAATCAAGGACCAAGCACTGATCATTACTATCATCTGATGTAGGGGCATCCTAGGAAGGACATAAAAAATGGTAAATTTCATCCTTGTCATCTTAATAGACCATGAAATAAGGTTTGAGACATTCAATTTTTTAAATAAATGCTTTCCCTCCAAAATGTAATTTAAATTCTCAAATTTGTAAAAGTGGAGTTCTAAGTTGGTTAGGTGTGTAAAATGGATTGTGAAGGTGGTGTGGACATGTTGAAAGGATTCATAGGTTATATTAAGTCCAAAATATTGATAACATTGTAAAAAATGCTATTTCCTATGTGTGGCATATGAAGAAGTTTGGATGAGTCATCAATACAATTATTTTTCAAGAAGTAATACATTAAAAAGGAGAGGGAAATCAAGTGGAAGTTAGTTAGAAAGGTGGAGAGGAAGGATTTGGTCCTCCAAGAGGAGGAAGAAAGGATGAGAGTTGAGGAATTTAAGAAGAGAACATGAATTTTGTAATAGATGCAATCATATAAATAAGAAACTTTGTGTTTTGGTAAGAAATGGTTCATAATCTTGTGTGTTGAGGAATAACTTCAACTTGATTTGCATGTATAATGATATGTTTCTTCTCTATAATCTTCAATGAATGAAGGGATTTAATATGATCATGGCACTACCAACAAATTTAGGTTACCATCTAGCATTGAAGGTAATCCTTTGGTCTATTAAGAAAGCACAAGGTTAAGATTATAAGACTATGTATGAATAAGTCTTAAGGTTAAGTATCTTGAAGACCTCATAGTAAAGCTATATGTTGGTAATCACTATGGTATAAGAGAAAATGGTTTGATGTTTAAGTTTGAGTATTTGTTATTTTCATGAGAAACTTGGAAACCACAAGAAGTCTGATTGTGCTAAGCTTATACAATAAGGATTATATTTTATTTGTTTCTTTTGTCCATGTATGATGGTATAATTTTGGTAATTTCTTGTGAATGAAAATAGATGTAAGATGCCTTAGTGCAAAATAAGAACGAATGAAATAATTTTGGTGAGTCATGAGGATTGAGGGTTTGTGAAAAATTAACCTTGCCCTACGGGCCATAATAATGAAGGAATGGATAAAATCCATTTAGTTGAGACCCATTGATGACCCAGATGTGAGGGATAAGTGCATATAGACCTTGTGCCAAAATTTTAGACCTTGGGAATAAATATAACGAAAGATATAAGAAATTGAAGCTTTTTTGATCTCATCACGGTATTAATTAGAGTTTCAATTGAAAAAGTGGGCTAGAAACTTCACCAAGTGGAATTTTGATTTAAAATTTGGAAAAAATCTTCTATACCTTGCCTACTATTAGAAAAATAAGAGTTTTAGGTTTTCAATAGTGGAAGTTCAATATTTTTACAATAGTATAGAGAGGGAAATAAAGAACTCTAGAGAAGACCTCAATATTAGGACACCTTAACAAATGAAGTCTTGTTTTCCTTTAGCATTAAGTCTCACCACTTCACATGACTCAAGAAATCAATAAAGGGTGATGGAAAATACTGAGATTGTGTCCTAGAAATGAGTGTATTGGAAGTTATGAGAGTTTCCAGTATGTACATAACCTAGTAAGGACATAGAAGCAAGAATATAAAAATGTGAAGTTGAGAGTGTTGTAGGAGTAGGGAATTGAGATTTTGGGGGCATGTTGAGGTAGATAAATGTGAATAAATGAAGCTTATTACCCTAGAACTCTAAATGCTAGGTTGAAGCAAGGCACATTGTCTTAAGGGTTTGAGAGCAAAATTTACAAAAAGAGATCTATAAGAAGTTGATCAAAGAGTTTAGACATGATATTTCACAAGCATGTTAGGGGTATGGAAACATATCTAATGAAAGTGGTAGTTCATCAATTTTTCCTTTAAAAGAGTAGAACGTAGTTGAGGGCTAGAATTCTATTCTTGAGAGCAAGAAGGGGGTAGTCTTGTCTTGATAAAGAAAGTAGTGAAGGCAGATGGTTCTATGATTGTATTTTTAGTGTAATTAACCATATTTGAAGTGTCTACAAGGAGAAGAGGACCAAGGAACCTTGGAAGGGGTATAAAGGTCAAGAAATGTTATTTTGTATCTAAAAGTTGAGAAGCAAGAAATTGGCAAGTTGGTGCCAAGTAAGTGAAAGAAAGGTTCAATGAGTTTAGTTGGATTTGATGATGTAAATAACATAAAACAAGTTCTACATGCAATATACAATCAAGTACAAGATTTAGGGAAGACTTTTTTTGTGATTTGTGCTAATTTGAGTAAGGTTTGATCAAAATATAACAATTTTAAGTCATCTTAGCCTATGTAATGATTCTCTAAATGCATTGTAAGTAGAATTTATTTGATATATGATGGTTGTTATTGTTCCTTGAATATATCATCATCACTTAAAATTTCATTTAAAAGGAACCTAAAGCACTCCAAAGAATCCATCTAGCATCCATTCAAGGGACAAGAGATTGCATATTCTGCATACAAAACATAGGAAGGGGAAGTTCATTTTATTCCATCCACACATTCTACTACATTGTTACATTATAGATACAACTTGTTATCAAGTGCAATTTGCACAAGGGAATCCTAGGGCACAATTTCTACACACACTCAAAAATAACTACATGGAGTCTAAGATGTAGTATAGTGCTCAATCGTAAGTTCACTCTTGGGGTGACTGTCTGAGTCATTCTGACTCACAATTATGCATTTTAATTTTTAGGTTTGATGTGGTTTGTGGGATTATGTAGGTGAGCATATATTTTGCAGGTTATAGGTACCTTCTTAGAATTCAAATATTGATTATCGTGTGATCAACAAGAAACAACTGCGACACTCTTGCGACCTAGTAAAAACCAGATTTTGACCATTAGCGTAGTCATGGGCACCCAATAGTAGTCTCCAGCATCCATGTGCCCTTGCCCAAGTGTGGGAGCCCATGTATGGATCTATTCGTGAGTTACAAAATTTATATTGAGCATTTACGACACTCTTTCCAACCTGTTTAACACTTTTCCCACCCGCAGATCAGTTCTAGATTGAGCGTAAATCATCTAAGTCTCTTCATATATCTCTTGTGCTTATGATTTCACATTTACATATTATTTTTCTTGTGTAATTTCTGTATTCTATCATTTACACATTAATTACTCTGCAATATTAGATTTAATTCAAATTAAATTAAACCAATATGAAAATGAGAGAAATTGGTTTTTGAATTAGTGGAGTTGCCTAATGTGTTGGGAAAGTGCCTTTAAAGTATGAATATCACTAAGACATAAACCAATCTTAGTGAAATGTATTGCGTTTGACTCAAATGTGTCCCATCAAGCATGCCAAAATTGTTGTTACTCAAGTTGCACCCTTTGTTGAGCCTCAATAAATCAACACCTCAATGAAACAATGGGAATGTCCCAAAGGTGTGGGATCTTGATTCTTGAGGCGGACCTTCGAGAAGGATATCTTGTTGTACCTATCTACTCTAATACTATCACTACTCCTAACCTAAGCTAATGATTTGCTAAGCTAATTAACTCTATGTTTACGGGTTATTTATTTTTATAAATCCGTTATTAAATAATTGGGGTGCCTCATGAGAAGTCACACCTAGTTAAATTATTTAATTTGACTGTGGGGTCGTGTGAAATTAATTCATATCAAACATTGATATATGGAATTCACATGGGTGAATTAGTTTAGGGAGAGGAGTGAGGTGAATTGAGTTTCTTGGACTTTAAATCATTATTTCTCTTTAATGGAAATATTATTGTGTTTTGCATTGTGGTTTTTACCCTTTGGGTTTTCCACATAAAATAATGTCTCTAGTGTTATTTAATTTTAATGCATTATAATTTAAATGTTATTTATTTAATTAATTCAATATTGTTTATTTATTTAATATATGTGCTCGGACCTCACATAGTATCGATCATGTTTTAAATATTTAAATTGATAAATTAGTTTAATTAAAGGGTAAAACAGATTGATGGGTATAACAATTGGTGGAAATAAATATGCCTCCCCTCCATTTCATGTGAAATTCTCTCTCAAATTGTTCTCATGTGAAAAAAATTGCAAGGTTATTTTGGTTGTTGAATAAAAACTCTTCAGGGCCCACCTCTTCATACATGGTTAAGTTCATTTTAGTTTAAATATATTTGTAAATTTTAAATAATTTTTCAAATGTTCAAATGTGTAGGGAAAAATAAATATGTCAAGGGTAAATGGAAGGTCTCCTAGGATGGATACAATACCCACAAAAATAGTGCACAATATTTTTTTGATTGGCTTGGGATGAGGACCCTTGGAAGGGATTTTTTTGTGGAGGCATAATAAGTTATTTAAAATTCTAACCCTTAGTGAATACTATAGTATAACTCATGGGTCTTGGTAATTCATTTACTTGGCCACTTATATTAATACATATTAAAAATTGGCCCCCTATTCACATAGTCTTAAATCATATAACATGTTTTTAATATGATTTAATATTATGCTATGGTTACGACCTATATACTTTAATCATAACATTTTATAACTTTAAAATTTATGTTATGCAGCCTTAGCCACTAAAATTAAACCTAACCTAGCTAATTTTCATACCCCTATGTGTCAATCTACCAAGTACGCTCCACATGGGTTCAGCCACATAATCCTTGCTATTGCCTTGACAATTGAGTTGCTCGGTCGATCTAAGTATTGACACTTGGATAATCCTAATTGATCCATGTCGAGATGGTCAAGTGGATCATCTTGTATTTTCACTTATAAGTTATGGTTATTGATATTTGACTACTCCATGTTGGTTATTTTTCCTAGTCCTTGGGATTTGGTCCCACATGCAAGGGGGCCGATGCAAATATATGGCTTTAAAAATCCTCTATCACAAATTGGTTGTTGTGGCTTTGGTCACACATACACTATTTTGTTTGATAGCCTAATGGGCTCTAACTTAGCTTGTCATAATTGTTTGGGATAACTTCCCACTCCGATTGGTTGGTTGACGAGTTGGTGATGGCGAGCCTACTTGGCTTGGCCCATAGCTAAGTGAGTTATGTATCAATGTGGCAATGTGTTGTATAATGTATAATGTTAGCAATGAGTTGACATGTAACTTGGTTTCAACTTGACCTAACTAGCTTAGTTGTGAGCTCGGTTATAATAAAGCACTAGGATCCTCACAAATTTCTCTCTCTTAATTAATTTCTTTTAGGACAATTTAAACTATTTTTTTAGATATTTAAGAATATAATTTTTTTAGAGGGAATCTATAAAAGTAATAGTATTTTTAATAATGTTTTTTCAAAAGGAAGTTATTGCTAAAACTTTTTCACAATATAGTAAGTGTAAATGTCGTAAATTAGGGACTTATTTTCAAAACTAAAAACAAATGATTTATAATTCGTTTTGAATTATGAAATATATTAACAAATTAATATGTTTTTTTGTAAGAATCGGTGACAAGTCAATTTCGAAAGTGTGGAAGAGGTCAAAAATCCAAAATTTGATGCATATTTATACTTAAGAATGAAGTGGGGACTTCCTAAAACTATTTTCAATTTTTTACCTTCATTAAAACCTAATTTTTTGAAAAAATGAAGAATAAGGCTTTAAAACGTTCAATTGTTGTAATATTCTTGCTTTTTCCTCCAAAGTTGTATTTTTTGAAATCTTAAAAATGGGGTCTAATCAATTTAACATTGACAAGACACAAATGTTGAATGGGAAAAAAAACACCATCTGGAAAATTAGACTAAAAGCGAAATGCATAACACGTAAACTCTTGATTGTCGTAAACGGTACAAACAAGACACCGACTGGCAAACAAGCGACAATGCATAACAATGTATCTCAAAAATTAAAAATATTAAATCTCAATTAGATGGATGTAATTGTAATTTGATTCATGATAATTTGGTATATTTTATTATTCAAATGAACATCCATGAGAGGTTTATGAATTTCATTTCTATTTTAAATTCAAAATATCAATCTAAACAAGGTATTCCCGACCTATCTACTTTGAGTTCTCTCATAATTCATGAAGAATTTTTATTCAAAGGAGAATGCCACTTAGGAACTTCTCACTCAAAATCCTAAGAATAACTTTTCTAGGTTTAACAGAATCAAAAGTTCAAATCAAACTTTACACCCTCTAATAAAGATAAGAAATCATGGAATAATCGCCTAAAAGTTAGTTTTGATGGGAAATGTCACAACTGTGAGAAATTTGGATACAAAAAGGAATATTATAGGGCAAACAAGAAACAAGTCAAATTTCAAAAATAAAAAGGGAACAAACTAAATCAAGAGAATAATAAAAAATCTAATGTAGTTACCTATAAGATTCATTAGTCACTTCCAAAGAAAACAAATAGATATTAGAAAGTGGTCAATCTAGGCACATGTCGTATAAATATGATATTCAAACTGATATCGAGAATTCAATGATCAAATCTATTTAGGTGATCATTCTATTCTCGATGTTCATATCAAGGAAATTTTAGTGGTGAATATTTGTTAATTCATGAATATTCCGGTTTTTGAAATTTGAAATTGGTGAATTTTTTAGGATACAAGTTAGGACCAATTCACCAAAATTTTCTGGGTACAAGTCAATTTTAGGGATCAAATTTCCATTCCCACAAAATAGGAATTCAAAAAATTAGCCTTGAATATAGTCGGTCAAGAGCATTTTTATTGGCCAGTAGCATATTTTATGCTACCAGCTGAAAACATATAGTTATTTTATCATTCAATAGCATAAAATATGCTATCGGACGATAGCATTTTTATGCCACCGCCGACAACATACTATATGTTGTCGAATCCAGATGGTAACATAAACTATGCTACCAACTGGTAAGCATATAAAAAAGCTACCATCTGGTAGCATTTAATAGTGATGTTGTGATGTCTTGATATTCGCCATTTATGTGAAAGATAATTTTCACATATTTTCCAAATATTTTCTAAGGGATTTTTTAGAGGGACCCTTAAAATTTTCCCTGGTTCGAGTCAAGGGAAAAGAAAAAGTTTTCAATGGTTTTATAAATAATGTTTTGTATGTTCCTTAATTGAAAATGAATTTTCTTTCTTGTTCACATATAACTCAAATAAATTATATTTTAATCTTACTAAAGGATAAATGGTTTATTAAAAATGAGTTAGATGTTAGTATTTTTGAAGGCATACAAAAGGATGGTTTATATGTTTTTAAAGGTTTTGCATCTGCTTCATGTTTTTCTACTCAAAATAGGAATGATGTTCAGTTGTGGCATGAAAGATTAGGTCATGTTAACTTTAGGAGCATGTATGACATGTCTTGGCCTAATCTTATTATTGGTCTACCACTTATCTCTCATGCCTAGGAAAACTTGTGAAGGGTGCTTACGTGGTAAGCAATCAACAAAACCCTTCCTCAGTCATCATGAAGAAAACTCCTCATAACCTCTAGAACTTATCCACAGTAATGTTAGAGGACCTTTAAAAATTCCTTCCCTAAATGGTTCAGTGTATGTTATTACTTTCATTATTCTTGCATGATTTGGTCATTCTTTATTAAAAATAAATTAGATTTGTTGTCTAAATTTAAAGCCTTAGTTAAAAATAAGTCTTATCACAAATTTAAAAGGCTTAAAGTAGATAATGAAGATATATATGTTGATAAAACATTTCTAAAATCTAAATTAGTATGTGATTACTAAAAATAGTATTATATGCATATCAAATGACACTTGGGGATGCCTTTGTGTTTGTATTGGAGACATCCAATATTGATTACATCTAATATTTTTCAAGATTGAAATGTTGATTTTTTTCAAAAATTTAATATATTGGTAATATGACATGGTTAGTTTTAAAAACATATTGTCATTTAAGTTGTTATACAACTTTTTTAAACCTATTAATGTAATATTTATATATGGTTAAAATTGAAATCAATAATGATTTATATTATGCTTATGCATGTTTATATGAATATTATGATTCTGACCATGTTAATGATGTGATAGATAGAAAATATACAACTAGATATGTGTTCAAGTTTAGTACATGTCACTACTTGAAGCAACAAAAATCATACAACAGTCTTCATCTCTTCTATTGAGGCAAAATATAGAAGTGTGATGGAAGTAGCGAAAGAAGCCATGTGGCTAAAGTGGCTGTTGGAAGAGATTCACATGGAAGTTAAAGGAAGTACTCCTCTTTTGTGTGATAGTCAAAGTTGTATTGCTCTTTCTAATAATCCATTTCAACATCAAAGAATGAAGCATATAGAGATACATATGTATTTCATCCAAGAGAAGGTTATCTAAGGTGATATATATCTACAATATTGCTCATCAAGATTAGGTTGTATATATGTTTACAAAGCCATTTTGTTTTGTAAAGTTCTACAAGTTTTGTGCAATGCTTGGCCTTTTAGATTTTCCATTGAGGGGGAGTGTGCATGGAAATGCCACCTCCTAACGATCAACCTTGTGTTTACTCCTTCACCTCTATATTTTTACTCCAATTTAAAGCATTGTAAAGATATATTTATGATATTAGTAAACTTATAACTCTAAGTTTATTGTGTAGTCCAAGTAATGTTGCATCATGTTGTAAAGGAGGTCATTACTTTATAAAATGCTCCTAGAGATGTTGGTATATATTTTCCATGAGAAACTATGAGATATAGTCTCACAAATCATGCTTAGCCTAAATCATAACTTCTGATTTATGGATTCTAAATCATTTTGTACCAAAAGGTAAGTTTAACATGATGAAGGTGTATAAATCCTTCAAAAGTGATATGTTATCTTAAAACTTAACTATGGTTTAAGGATTGCAAATCCTATTGTATAAACAATTAACATTGGCATATGATCCCCACTTAATATTAAGGAGGAGTGTTAGAAAATTTAATAGTAAGTGTTCTAGTTATATAAACTATTGTAGACATAAAATAACGCACTTGGGTACATTTCTAGGTCATAATCACATGCCACTATTAATATGATTCCTAAGTGAGAAAACTAATAATTGACCACTATCTTTGTCCTTTTGTTGTGTCTTTGGTCTCTCACACCCTACAACCCATTCAAATCTTCATTGTTTTATCTTTCTTGACTCTGGACACCAGTTCCTAGCTAGGATGTCGGCACCTGCGTCCTCATCTCTTCTGGGTGCCCCCAACCTCTTTGTATCTTACTCGCCTCTTTTGGGCCTCTTTTATCTTTTGGGCATATTGTTTTCTTATGGGTCAACCTTTTAGTTGTCAATTGTGAAATTCAACTAAGGGAATCATATAAATATAAATATATGTGACCATAATAAAGGACCAAGCTCTAAGTATTTTCTATCACCACATAAGGTTGCATCCAAAGGCATTTTAAGAGCATTAAGGCATCCATCTATAATTCATTCAAGGGACTAAATTTTTTTGCATACCCGCATAGGAGGGAAGTTCATTTTCCATTCAAACATCTATTTGCATTGCTACATTAGCTATTTCTCACCATCAAGAACATCTTACACAAAATCTTCCTAGGACACAATTTCTACATACACACACAAAAACTACACGAGTCTAAGATGAAGTGCGGTGCTTGGTCATAAGTTCACTCTGTTGGGTGACCACTTTGGGTTAGACCGACTCTCCATTTGCATTTTTTATTTTTAGGATTTGATGTGTTTTGGGGTATTTCAGGTTACAGGTGAACTTTTTGATCATTTAACGACATACAGAAACCAACAACAAAGGTTAGCGAGAACCTTGTGACACAACAAAAAATTGACTTCGAGATTCTATGTAGACATAGGCTCCTAACAGAGGTCTTTGGTGCCTGGCACCCTCACCCCAATCCAAGCTCCCTAGTCCAAGATCATCCAGAAATTATAGAATTTTCTAAGTTTGTTTTACGGCAGTCTCTCCTCCTCCTGTTCATCAGTCTTCCATTTCATAACACTTCGTGGATTCATTTCAAAATCATCTAAGTCTTCTATTCCCTCTCTGGAACCTAAAGTTTTATATTTCATTAGCTTATTTCTTATGTCTAATCTATACTTTATTTTTTATTTATCATATGCAACTTTGCAATATCTTAGATTTTTATGAATTCTAATTTTATTAAATCATTTGGTGAACTCCGACCATTCAAACCCTACCTTCGAGTATGCATCAAAATATCTTTGTTTCTTCTCAATTCATGGATCATTATTCGTATCCTTCTTTCATCCCAACTAATTTTTTTGGGCATGTTTACTACTATTGCTGATTTTATACAAGTTTGTATTCATCATCCTCCTTGCTTTATTACTCCCATGGTTGATCCAACTATCAACATAGTCACCACTCGCCGCACTCACCCTCCTATGGCTCAACCCATTTCCATCCCACCACCTATCACTTCTATGAATCTTTCCACCACTTCTAAGGGATATGATATCATCGAGCATCTTAAGAATACACCGGCCAAAATATCTCTTTACGACTTATTACACAATGCACCTGATTGTCGTCATACATTAGAGGTCTCCCTTCACTCTATCCACATTGAAAGTAATAATTATTCGGTGGCCTTCACACATCTCATTCAATATCTCAAAAATCTACCATGTGCTATATCATTTAGTGATGAGGACATATCGTCATCTATTGTTGATAATCCATGTGTGCCTTTGCTTATCATTGTTATCATTGACACCATTTGTATCAAGTGTGTACTCATTGACAATGGATATGTCATTAATCTATGTTCTCACTCCTTTTAAATCAATTTGGAAATATTGATAATCTAATTACTAAAAATTCCACTCTTATTCGTGATTATGACTCTACTACTCATACATTCCTAGGCACTATCACGTTACCTATACAATTTGGGCCTAAGATTGTTCCTACAATATTTTTCATTATCGATACCTTATTTTAGTTTAATCTCTTGTTGGGTAGACCATGTATTCACCTAATGCATGGTGTTCCATCTATAGTTCATTAATGTGTTAAATTATTACATGATGGTTATGAACATACCATTGTTGTTAAACCTAATTCATTTAAAGTTTGTTGCATTGCATACCCCATTACAGCTTATGCCTATTCCTCTAGGGCAGCCTATTCCATATAGCAATATTGGTACATATTATATCAATCAATCTAGTGCTTCACAACATTCATCCACCTCTGCAAGCCTTCTATCCATTTCCACTCATACTATTGTTATCATTTCACCCATCGTGTTTACTCCAATAAACACTACCACTCCACTCATTGAGACTCCTCTCACTCCTACATCTAAATTACCTCCTACAAATATCCTGATATCGCTATCCAATATGACAATGTCAACACTTGATGAGTTTGATGATGAGGTTGATACTTTTTGAGAGTACTGATGAAAAATTGTGTAAACTTAATTTTATTCCTATCAAGATAGATGAGTCCTACTTCAATTATACTTTCGTTGTTATTAACCCTAATGAAAATCAATTCAATAACCCCCTCCATTTACTAATGCTATGGTACTTTATTGGGGGTTTTTCCATACATTGGATTTCATACCACCTTCCTCATCTTCTCATTAGGAACTTGCATATGTTTGTCCTCCTTTCACATGCACTCTTTTCATGAATAATTCTTATTGGCAACACATTCCATTCGATCCCACTTGTTTTGATATTGTTTGCACATATGATGGCTTGGCTCAAATAGGATTCACACTGAATGATATCCTCCCTCCATCACATTCTCTTCATATATATCATAGATATGTTTGCATTACTATTGTTTATGGCCTCCGCGTCTTCCATCTATCAATATTTGTTGCACAAACTCCTCGTATATCTCCACTTACTCTTGGGCAGTCTTGGCTTGACTACATTGGTGGCACTCTAGATCCTGATCATATTAATATCACATTTCATGTGACTTTCAGTTGTGTTTATATTTAATGGTTCATTTCTTGACTATACACAAAATTTGACTCATTGGTATGCACATGGTTGTTCACTACCACATTTCACTGATGAAGAATACATAATAAACATGTACAAGTTTCACCGCAATGGCTCCTTACATGATCAACCACGTACTATTGCTTAATAGGTCTCCAACACATCTCCATTTGGCTTCAACCATGAAAATGATGATACTTTATTATTCTTCACATCATACACTTGGGGGCATCATGCTTACTTCTCCCCTCTTAGCATTACTAGGTGTCTTGCATTTCTACTATCACGCTCTGTGCTTCATATTTAGTCTTTCTCATCCATTCCACATGCATTGATACACACAACTTGTATCATCATTACCCTATGACACACTCTTGTGTTATGGTTCACACTTGATTGTTGAGGGCTCACTACATCCATGAACCTCACACACTACACATTTCATGCTTTATGCTTTACGATGCATATTACTCACACTGAGTTCTCATACATCACACTACCCTATGATGCACTCTAGTTTCACGGTTCATACTTGATTGCTGAGGGTATAAATCTGAAATGAACCTCACCACATTCACAATCTTTACGCTCTATGCTCCATTGATCTATCTATCAAGTGCACAATTCAAACCATTTCTCGATGACACACTCTTGTTCTATGGTTCATTCTTGATTATCGAGGGGTATTTTATAAATGAACCTCATCTCACTCATACACATCCACTTAGGGGCACATTTCTCCTATCACATTCACATCTTTCCTACCATTCCATTTAATTTATAGAGTGCATATGCATATCTTGGTTGCACATTAATCTTGCTCATTTATACTCACATGTACACTTTGCTTACTATGCTAGTTAGATATTTTGTATGTCATTATCTTTTCTATGTACACATGTGTGTTCACTTGTTATCGAGTTGTGGATGCATAATTATTATAGATCCTTACATGTAACATTGATGTTTGGCATTGTACCTCTTACCAGTCCCACCGAGGCTCTTGGGGGAATCTACTTTCTTACACACTACAAGTGCTATTATTTCATTTTATACTAATTCCTATTCTTACTAGCACACTAATCTATTGATACATACACATCTTGACATACTTTTTATCTTTCTAACATGCTAACATGTGTTTCATGTGCATTATTTTCTTTAAAGGAACTATTTTACACCATGGTTGTCTGATACTTTACTTGATATTGTTTTCCATTATTTGTGAGCTATGTCCTATGTCTTGTATCTTCATTACTTGTATGATTTTGGCCGCTTCATCCCTGATTGTCTTGTGACATTGTGAGCTATGTCCCATGTTTGCAACCCACTTTTCGTGGTCTACATTGTCTTCTTTCTTGCTAGATTACACTTGGTATTCTATATGCATACTTGTCTTGTTTTCACTAACACATGTTATTAACCACTTTTTTTTCATGTGCCTTAGTTTCTACCATGCAAATTTCCTCCTCTTGCAGGGTATCAATTTCAGATCAAAATTTAGTCCTTTCCTTTGGGAAACATCCTCCTAGTGACATCAAATGTACCCCAAACAAGGGGGCATACATTGGGTGAATCAGTCACCCCATACAACATCTCAGAGCTTTAATACAAGCTTGCATAGTATAGGAACAAAATATTCTATAGTTATAGAAATGGCCTGGAATCTGATTTGGGTCCTTAGTTTAGCACAAATGCCAATGCCTAGATACAGACATTAACGCATGGGAACTCATGACCTTTCTTGGGTTCCTATGACCAGGGGGAAGTTATAGTTACTTTCTTATATTGCACAGTCTTTAGCAATTTACATGGCAATTTTCACAGTACAGGAACAATCCTCTAGCAATCAAAATGCATTCTATCTTCTTTTTCTACATGGATCGAACCAGACCAAACACAACAAAGTAGGATCACACCATTTACAGTGGTGTATAAATTTGGGAAGCAATCAGGGATGGAGAATAACAATAGACCTTTCTCCCCAAAACTCTTCTATCGTAGTGTGAGATCACCCAAAAAACTCACACTTGGCATGAGATTTCCCAAAAAACTAGTTCTTTGTGTGATATCTCCAAAAAAATACACTCTTCTACAAAATTTTTAGGACACTTTCTATCCTTTTCACTTGTCACGAATCAGGTGCACGTGTTCCTTTTACTACTTTTTCACATTTTTACATACTTCTACATGATTTTTATAAAGTTTTCATAATACATGACTTTGACTACTATTCCACTCTTCTTTGTCATGTTTGTCTTTAATACGCAATGAGAAGCAGCCCCACATAGAGCACAAACAACAATGATAATAGGTACAACATGGTACAACACATACGCTTCACCCCTAGGGTCACTTTCTCTTCCTTAGCTTCCACACTTCATTTTTATCACTCCATGCTTTTTCTTGTCTCTTCGGCATGCTTTCGCCATAAATATACATGGTTATCAGGTACACATCTATTATCTACTTTATGTTATCGAGTATTCACTCAACAACATAAAGTGGGGGCAAATGTAGACACAAAATCACGCACTTGGGTACATTTATAGATCCTAATTACATGCCACTATTCATATGGTTCCTAAGTGATAAAAATAATATTTGACAACTATCTTTGGTCTTTTTTCTTTTTCTTTGGTATTATTTCTTTGTCTCACACCATACATCTGGTCGAGATCTTTATTGCTTTATCTTTCTTAACTCTGGACACCATCGCCTAGTCGGGGCCTTGATGCCTAGATGCCCTCATCCCTTCTGGGGTGCCCCCAACCTCTTTGTATCTTACTCACCTCTTTTGGGCCTCTTTTATATTTTGGGCATCTTGTTTTCTTATGGGTCGGCCTTTTAGTTTTCAATTACGAAATTAAACCAAGGGAATCATATAAATACAAAGCTATGTGACCATAATAAATTACCAAGCTCTAAGCATCTACTATCACCACCTAAGGTTGCATCTAAAGGCATTCTAAGAGAATCAAAGCATCCATATAACATTCATTCAAGGGACAAGGGATTGTATTTTTGCATACACACATAGGAGGGAAGTTCATTTTTCATCCACACATCTATTTATATTACTACATCTAGTTATTGCTCACTATCAAGTGCATCTTGCACAAGAGCTTCCTATAACACGATTTCTACACACACGCAAGAACTATATGGATTATGAGATGTAGTGCATCACTTCGTCATAAGTTCACTCTATTGAGGTTAGTATGATTCCCCATTTGCATCTTTTTCTTTGTAGGATTTGATGTGTTTTGGGGTTTTTCAATTTATCTTTATCTTTTCAAGTTACAGTGAACTCTCGCAATCATTTAGTGACATACAAGTGACCAACAACGAAGGTTAATGACCACCTTATGACACAACAAAAACCAACTTGTGGACACATGTGCCCAAAAAGAGGTCTCTGGAGTTTCCTCGCCTAGTCTAGGATCATCCGATATTTACATAATTTTTTGAGTGCGGTTGCGATAATATCCTCCTCCTATTCATCAGTCTTCCAGACCAAAACACTTCAGATTTATCGTGAAATTAGTTAAGTATTCTACTCCTCTCGACACCTAGGGTTTTATATCTCTTTAGCTTATTGCTTGTGTTGAATATGTACTTTAGTGTTTATTTATCATACATGATTCTATAATATCTTAGGATTTTACACATTCTATTTTTGTTAAATCAACTATAGATTATAATTAAATAAATTAGAATTTTGTTTATTTTAATTTATTTAATATAAACTTATGTTTATGGATTAATTGATTGTTTATAAATCAATTATTAAATAATTATGGTGCTTTGCAAGAATTCACACACATCTAAATTATTTAAATTGACCCATGGGGTCAAGTGAGATTAATTCAGATCGAACATTGATATATTGAGTTCACGTGAGTGAATTAGTTTTGTGGAGAGGAGTGAGGTGAATGGAGTTTTACTGGACTACAAATATTTGTTTCTCTTTAATGGAAATTTTACCATGTTTTTCACCGTGGCTTTTACTCTTTGGGTTTTCCACATAAAATAATTTATCTTGTGTTATTTTATTTTAATGCATTATAGTTTAAATGTTATTTATTTAATTAATTCCTATATTGTTTTATTTATTTAATATATGTGCTCGGACCTCACAATCATGACATTGATTAATAGAGAGGTAAGATAAATAATAAACACAAGTAGATGGTAGATATGAGCCATATTAATAACAATATTTGATTGATCCAAAATATACACAGTCCATTACATCAATGGGGAGGCATTGAGTGCATTATATGTGATCAAAATAAAGGTCTCGCAACTCATCACTTACTACAGAAACAACCACCGTGTTTGGTGCTTCAACTCACTTTTCGTCCACCCAAGTCTTCTAAATTTTTCTGACGTCGTAGGGGTCGAGTAACCAATTCAAGTACATCTCTTGCATTGGCAAACCCATGAATCTGGGCAAAGGTAAATTCAACTGACCATTTAGTACTAATTCCTCTTGCCTCTAACAGTTAGCAAGTTTTGGAATCTTGGGTTACAAATTGGTGGAATACTGGTCAGTCAAAAAGAATTTTTGATTTTATACAAGAAGAAAATGTTCTAGAAAAATTCTGCAGGTCCCGGCCCCCTATCTATGGCTTGTTCGGGGAAAGCCACGGCCTCCCGCCTAGATTCTATATCTCTCTCTATATCTCTCTCTATATCTCCCTCCCCATTCCAGTTTGTTCCCGCCTATATATAGATCTCTCTCTATATCTCTCTCTATATCTCCGGGGCGGCCTCCCGGTGCCACCAAGGATCCAACGCAGTCGGGCCATTCCAGTTTGCTGCCACCAAGAGATAGGTTGAGATCCAACGTGCTATGCACATGCACATGCACATGCACTACACTAATAATGTCATGTCATGTTATGTTTCCTACCTCACCCGAGGGGCCAACTATGGATATAGGGGTCCTATGGATATAGGGGTCATGAAGAAATGCCCTTTGAAGAAGCATCTGGTTTCATCTCTATTTCGTTGGTTAACTTCCCCTTTTCTATGATGTCGTGTGGCAATTCAGGTTGGTTATCTGGACTACTCAAAATGGCTCTCTCATATCGGGAGATTTCGCCCAGTGGCATTCGATCACAGAACCCTCTCACAGCAGCATGAAGAACTAGGATTTGTTTTTCAATAGGAAGTGGTGAATATTGCGGTTGTTTCGGAACTTCTGTGAGCCTAGCACCTCTATTTAATAGTGCCTGAGTCGCAGCATCAGGGTCTGACCCAGATTGAGCAGAGGCGGCCACTTCACGGTATTGCGCCGATTCGGGTTTTGAACTACCGCGTACTTGTTTCATAGCTTTCAACTGAGCGGCGGACCCAACGCGACTGACAGGTAAGCCAACGTTAATAGCCGGTCTAATTCCGCGATAGAAGGGCTCTGTTTCCGGACGAATCTGTCCATCTGTAATGGGGATCACATTGGTAGGGATATAGGCCGACACGTCTCCAGCTTGTGTTTCAATGACGGGTAACGCGGTCAAGCTACCCGCACCTGTCTGGTCCGATCGTTTTGCGGCTCTTTCCGATAGACGGGAGTGCGAATGGAAAACATCCCCTGGGAAAGCCTCACGGCCTGGTGGGCGGCGAAGCGATAATGACATTTGTCGATATGCCACCGCCTGTTTACTCGGATCATCATAGATGATTAATGCGTGCATTCCATTATCACGAGAATATTCTCCCATGGCACACCCAAGATATGGGCCAAAAATTTAGCAACAATTTTAACATGGTAACTTTTCATTTGGAAGAGGAATGTTTTACAATGAATTATGAGTTGCATTATATAGAGAAAGAAGAGAAGAGAAAGGATCATAATATCTACAAAAATTAAAGAGAATCACCCACTTCTTCACCTGTCAGGAACAATCAACATTAAGTGATTCTTAGATCAATGTGGGCACCCTTTCTTGCTTTGGGTGAAGCAAAACTAGATGAGATCATGTTATTTCCACCCATAAAAATTAAGCGTTGGTTGTTGGATGTGATTTGATCCGATTTTGGTGTCATTTTAATGAGGAGCAAGCTGAAAATGCCTCCGAATTCTATTATGAAATTATCCTTGATATTTCCACTCAGCTCTATCAAATTGATTCTATATTGAATCTCCTCTTGAAAATTTTCTAATGGTGTATTGTGCATGTGAATAGGTGCTTCGGTTGAAATTTATGATCATCTGAAATACACACATAACGTGGTCTCGAGCTTAGGTTTAAAATTTTAGTGAGATTTTTATTTCATTTTTGTCACAAAACACATTTGAAGGGACCCACAACCAATTCCAACATGATCTTATTCTCATAATATTTCCAATAGTAAAATTTTGTGTAATTTGGATCTTTATATAAAAATTTATGATTATTTAAATATTGTAGTGTTATTTGGTGCAGACAACATCTACAAGGCCTTCAAATTTAATCTCATGACCATTTTGATACATATCAAGCCCCGATTGGCCTACCTTGATATCTACCCTTCCCATAAATTATTCCACATATCACCCTTTCATTGGTTTTTGGATTTCCCATGTTCTCAAGATTTTGAGCTCTTGAATCTCATAGGCATCACTTTGATATGTGAATCGAATTGAAGTGGCTCATGATTGGTCAAAGTGGACCAATCATGACCACCTTGTTTCTGCACAAAATCACTAGAGATGGTCTCTTATGTTTTTAAGGTCTCGGGATCTCGATACCCATCTCCTATGCCTCATTGGTCCAAATAGACCAATCATGGTCCACTATATTCATGGGGTCACTTTGTTTTCTTAGGATCGGGCATGTCAATCATCTTCGTGTTTTCGAGGATGCTTTTGATTCTCAAGTATCGTGATCCGGATCCTAATACCACCTCCAAACTATCACTAACTCGAGGGGATTTTCTTGATGTGACTCATAAAACTTACGACCTCCCATTTATTGGTTCACATGGACCAATGATGGTCCTATTTATCATGCCCATGAATACTTTGATCGCATTCGCTAAGATCTCGAAACCTCATATTTTCAATAGTTTTCCATGTTTCTACCTCCATGCCTTAGCCAAAATTTGAAAACTACTTGACTCATGTAGCTTAGTGAACAACTCGATGGCCCAACTCCCCCAACTAGATTTTGATTTGATTGGAAGGTAAAAATGACCAACGACGCCATTTGTCCCCTTGTGACATGATTAGAAGTGATGATCGAGAAAACAAAGGGTATACTTTCATTTAGAGGTCAGCGCCCATCTCAACCCCAAAACACAACATTTTTTTCAATTTCTAGATGTTCTAATTATGTGAACTCATAATTAATCTAAGAAAGTAATTTTGAACAATTTTGAAGATTCTAAGGTGTAAAAAACTGAAAAATTGAGATCAAATGCTCTCAAGTGTTAGGTTTAAAATTTTAGTGAGATTTTTACTTCATTTTTGTCACAAAACACATTTGAAGGGACCCACAACCAATTCCAACATGATCTTATTCTCATAATATTTCCAATAGTAAAATTTTTGTGTAATTTGGATCTTTATATAAAATTTATGATTATTTAAATATTGTAGTGCTATTTGGTGCAAACAACATCTACAAGGCCTTCAAATTTAAGCTCATGACCATTTTGATACATATCAAGCCCTAATTGGCCTACCTTGATATCTCACGCCTTCCCATAAATTATTCCACATATCACCCTTTCATTGGTTTTGGGATTTCCCATGTTCTCGAGATTTTGGACTCTTGAATCTCATAGGCATCACTTTGATATGTGAATCGACCAAGTGGCTCATGATTGGTCGAAGTGGACCAATCATGACCACCTTGTTTTCACAAAATCACTAGAGATGGTCTCTTATGTTTTCAAGGTCTCGGGATCTCGATACCCATCTCCTCTACCTCATTGGTCCAAATAGACCAATCATGGTCCACTATATTCATGGGGTCACTTTGTTTTCTTAGGATCGGGCATGTCAATCATCTTCATGTTTTCGAGGATGCTTTTGATTCTCAAGTATCATGATCTCGGGATCCTAATACCACCTCCAAATTGTCAATAACCCGAGGGGATTTTCTTGATGTGACTCATAAAACTTACGACCTCCCCTTTATTGGTTCACATGGACCAATGATGGTCATATTTATCATGTCCATGAATACTTTGATCGCCTTCACTAAGATCTCGAAACCTCATATTTTCAATAGTTTTCCATGTTTCTACCTCCATGCCTTAGCCAAAATTTGAAAACCACTTGACTCATGTAGCTCAAAGAACAACTCGATGGCCCAACTCCCCAACTAGATTTTGATTCGAGTGGAAGGTAAAAATGACCAACGATTGCCATTTGTCCCGTGTGACATGATTAGAAGTGATGATCGAGAAAACAAAGGGTATACTTTCATTTAGAGGTCAGCGCCATCCCAACCCCAAAACACAATATTTTTTTCAATTTCTAGACATTCTGAATTATGTGAACTCATATTTGATCTAAGAAAGTACTTTTGAAAATTTTTGAAGATTCCAAGGTGTAAAAACTGAAAAATTGAGATCAAATGCTCTCAAGTGTCAATTTTATATCGAGTTGGACAAAATTAAGTGTGAGCACATTTTGGACAGCATGTACCATGCTCTAAGATTAGCCATATGTATCATACCAACTCGATTTACAATCACGCCCAGAGATGAAGAATCTTTGGTCATTTATAGTCTTCTCTTGTCTCTTTGCACTCTTAGATGACACTTCTTGTGTAATCATCTACAAAATTTTCTCCTTATGTTTTGAGCAATCATGTATATTATTATATCATGAAAATTACTTTTGAGCTATATTTTGGTTTGTGTATTAATGTTAAGTAAATAATTAGAATATAAAACATGTATTATCCTTATGCCTTTAAATAAATAAAAACAAAATTTAATACTAAATACTTATTTATTTATTTAGGGTATAGGCAACATCCATATTTAGGGTGGAGAACTACATGTGGTTTGAGGCCTCTTTGAAGTATATTGCTAACATAGGTGGTGCAAGGGTGCTTCAACCCAAACACTAACCTTTTTATAGGGTATTCTACCCATAGTTAGGGTTTAAGGGTATTTTGCATCACCCATAAGGTTTTGTAGATGTGCAACACCTAGGTTATAGTGCAAAGAAAGTCATCACAAAGTATCACAACCACACAAGAAGTTACAGAGTGCCAAGACATCCCATTTTAATAACATAGATCTATGGACTAATCCGTAACACACTCTAAGATTTCCCACATGGTTCCATACCATCTCAATTTGTAGTCACAATTCAAGAGATGAAGCATCTTCGGTCATTTACAGTCTTCTCAATCACTTTGCACTACTAGATCACACTTCTTCTTGTGTAATTAGATAAGCACACTTCTCATCTTATGTTTTGAGAAATCATTTTGATTGTTATATCTTAAAAATTACTTTTGGAGTTATATTTTGGTTTTGTGTTAATTTTAATTAATTAATAATAATATGTAACATGTACTACCCTTATGCCTTTAAATAAATAAAAACAATCTTGAATACCAAACACTTATTTATTTATTTAGGGTTTAGTCACATACATAGGCAAATGAACAATTTGATAAAATGCAGGTACAAGAAATGTGATATCTATTTGCAATATTACACTACAAAGAGTTTTGATTGTCATTCTCATAAACATTTATGCAAATGTAAATTATTTGCTTTCGGGAACTTATAATAGAATTTCTCTCTTAGAATATTGTTGATGTTACCTTTACTCTCTATTGAAATGTTTATGTAGTTCCCACTGCTCTTCCCTCCTCTTGATCGGGTTCTTAATAGTGGATTAAACATTTCGGAGGAATATATGCATCGTGTGAGATCGTTTGGAGGTCATAAAGGTACATTCAGCTAAATAAATATAATTTCGGACTCGAGTTAATTGCCCTAATTCTAGTTGAACACTTCGTTAGTTAAGTTTAGGGTGGAGTTTTTCATGAGTGTTTGAGCCATAATCATCATGGAACCACACACACATGGTAATAACAATATTATTGTTATATTTTTGTCTTTATGAATTATTACAAATTTAAAAATAAGTGATATACCTAATAGTGAAATACAAGGGATAGAAGTGAAACAAATAATAATAATAATAATATATCTATGTATTTGCTTGAAACCTTAATATATATATAAATGAATAAATAATGATTTGTAATAATAATATGGAGAGAATAATAAAATAAAATCCCCTTTTGAAAGGTGTTTAGAGTTTTCTGTCTTTTAGGGATCTTGTTCTGTTCAAACAAGAGAAATGGAAGGTTTGGGCGGCCTTCACCAGGGAAGAGGGGTCAAGAAATTTGCAAGTAAATGCATTTCTAGGTGTTAACAACCATATTCCACAACCTTTACTAATATTTGTCCACTCTTGTCCCCTTATGGGAGATTTTAACAAAGTATGGAAGTCCATCAAAGCATAAAGGATAAAGGAATTTTTATCAGATTTTGTAGTTGCGGCTGCCATGATAATCATGCTTGCAAAATGTGGATGCATAGGCAAGGTGCAGGGATTGTTGTCAAAACGTTTCTAAGAAATGTATTCCATCTATCAAAGCATAAAAGATACATGAATTTTGTTAGATGTTGTAGTGGCAATTGCTATGGTATATACGTATACAAAACATGGGCTTCCATAGAAGAAGGTGAGCAGTCAATGCCATTCTGGGTGCAGGTAAGAGAAACAAGATTAAGCGCGGATGTTAGGCATGCTTGCATGCGTTGAGTACTCCACGAGAAGTGTTTCAGGGTGTTGATGCTCAGATTTAAAGGGTTGTACACAATGGGATTGTTACAGATTCCTTGGGAGAAAGCAATCGATCCAAATACTCTTTATCTGATCTCTACAGGAGGATTCAATTCTAGCCAAAGTTTGGTTGTGACAGTAATCTATCTACCACAAATATGATTTCAGTTTTACGCTTCAATAAAACAGAAAATGGGATCAATGGCTCTAGATATGCATGCATATTTCTATTTTTTCATTCTCATGTATAGTTTTAGAGGCGTTGTGGGGAAGCTTTAGAACAAGGCGTACAAACCCATCAAATCATTATAGAAGAGACACTTATAAAATGTGGTAGTTTTGAAGAGTATTTATTTTGATAAGTTTAAAATGTTTTGTAGTACAAAAAATGTTTAAAATTGCCTTATTTGTTGGACAATCAAAAGGATTATTTTGAGTGTTAGTCTTTCCACGAATAACATCTCGTAACAATGAAAACATTTGATGATAAGATGGGATAACAAAAGCCTCCAAAATGACAAGTTTGAACTTGAGTTTTTGTGATAACATGTCACTTGTACACTTTGCAAAAGTTAATAAAACATGATTTTCAATAACGCGCAAAACACCTCTCTAGACCCTCTACATGGGAAAGTTAAGATTTGACCATATCATTGGTGGTGAGGGATGTCACATCAACCTCTAGAATGATTATAGATGATTGTTCGACCATTTAATGTCACGTGTCTCGGAACCCGGTTGGCAATTTTGTAGCGTTGGACAAGCTGCTGAAAGTTAAAAATTTAGTTTTTTTGGCTAGCAGTTTAGGCCCCTATATTGAAAATCAAAATTATGTCACCACATACCTCTAGAATTTTTTCAAGAAAATCATCTTAGAAAAATACGAGCATACATTATCATGTTTGCTTTACAACAATTATGTAAGAGAAACTTATATCAAATGGAAAAAATACGCGTCAAAAAGGATTGGAAGAGACTATTTCATGATATTGACACAAAAAACCACACTCGAGATGAGCTCCAAGACATTGACAGCACAAGCAGTGAAGATGAAGAAGATGCACCGAATGAAACCATGGTGCATGGATTCATAGAGTCACATTGCATTCGTGATTTGTAAAATAAATTAATACGAGTTGCTCCTGTAGAAGGACAACATCCACTTGGTATTTTCAAAGACAAATTTGCTGAAGAAATGAATTTCCCAATGCTTTTTTATGGTGATCCTCGACCTGACAATATAACGAATTCATTTTCATATCTTCAAATTGCACATTGGGAATTGCAACATGCAAATCGTGCTTTTGCTTATCATACAACAAACATTTTCTTCAAAGCGCTAAATATTATCATAGGCCAGGTGTCAAGAACCATGTGGGTGAGGATAAGAAAAGCACAATTGAAAGGTAGAAAGTTACTTGCAAGAGATGTTAAATATAAACCAAACTTGGACAAATTGTTGGAATCAAATATTGGATACATGGAATTCAAACAAATAACAACATCTCCAGTTATTTACGCAATAATTACGAAGAAACACATTTGCAATGATATGACAATTAGGACCACCAACCTTCTTTTGACATTTACAAGTCTTTGAGAAGAATCGAAACCACTCACATTAACATTGTCAATTGTATCATAGACAAGAAAAGAAATGTAAATCTACTCAAAACCGTCACTTTCTCACTGTAGACAATGAATTCCTAATAAGAAAGGACCTGTCACTTGTACACGTACGATTACTACAACTACAGATTAAAGCATTGATACAAATGATATACAAAGATGAATCATTTTTGGACCAATACAAGATCACTTCTCCATAACAGAATTCCAAAACCAAGGAAATCAACATACACACTTCTTGGTATGGACCAAATTTGCACCAATTTATGGACAAAACAAGAATAATGAAATTGAATCATTTGTAAACAAATACATATCTTGAACACACGACAACCTAGAAACTAATATTGCAAGACTACATGAACATCACCACACTAAAAGATGCTATAGAAAGTCAAAATTAAATTGCGAGATACAATTTCCGTATACCTCGATGAGAAGAACCATGATTCTTGAGCCTTCCAACCAACCAACGAGAATTGGTAATTCGAAATGCAAAGGAAATTTTTGCTATGTTAGAGAAAACAATATAAAAAGAAGACACCTTTGACATGTTCTGACAGCGAATTAAAAATCAATGAGCTCGAATATATTCGTGCAATAAAAAGCACACTAAAACAACCAAGGATTTTTTTGACACGAAAACCTTCACATACATGGACCAATAGCTTTTCTAAAAATGTTCCTCAACTATGGAGAGCTAACATGAATGCCCAATATGCGCTCAATGCACATGCGGCGCGCATTATTGTACATCGTATATGACTAAACTCAATAAGTCAACAACAAAATCATTTTAAAAATTTAGAAAAGACCATCAATAAAGAAATATCGATGCAATTGAAATGGTGCGACAACTAGGCAACACATTTCTCAAAACCTAACAAATTTCTTCTCAACAAGAGGTTCACATCATTTTGTCATTGTCATTGCATAGTTGCTCTCGAAAATGTGTCTTCATAGACACAAGTCCATCAGATCAATGCACACTTTTCCTCAAGCTGCTAACACTTTTGAATAAAGAGCATGATGAATCATATAACATAATGTGCCAATCGATTATAGATCACTACATCAAGTGACCAGCTACACTGTTGACACATATTTGCCTATCCGAATTTGTATCGAATACCATAGAAACAACCAAAAAAAAAAAGAAAAGAAAAGAAAACATCATTCGATATATCAAATACAACAAAGAAGTTGATATTGAAAACTAATGTCGTGAAAATTTGTTGCTATATGTTCCTTTCGTCATCGATGAGAAAACACTGCAACAAGGATTTGCAACTTGGAAACAAGCATATGCATATCATGAACAAACTATCAAACACAACGAATCTAAATTCACTTTCCAACTTAATCCTACATGGGGTGACATCGATGACGCGACTAGAGAACAAGAGCTAAACAACGATGTTCCTGACAACATGAGAAAACAACCCGAACAAAATGATTATGTCGACGAACAATATGACTTGAAATCTGATTTGTAATTTACAGATCATTTCAACAAAAAAAAATACACAAAAGACAAATTCGAAATTGGGAAGCATCCCTTCATATCTTCAACCATTGACTACTACAAAAAGGGAAGAATGCTAAACAAGGAACAACAAGCAATCATTAAAGACATAAAGAACAAAAAAGTGACTCAACCCATCAAATCCATTCCACCTCTTTCTCACAGGAGGTGCAGTGCACAGGAAAAACATTTACAACTAAATTAATATACAATACACTTGTATGCTTCTACGACAATTTCGTAGACAACGATCCACTCAACCCAAAAGGATTGATACTAGCATATACAGGAAAGGCTACATACAATGTTGGTGGAGTGACAATACACTCTGCATTCCTACTACCATTCAATCGATCAAACTTGATACCATTAACTTCTGAATCATTAGACACATTATCAAAGCAATATCAACAAGTACGAATCATTCTTATTGACAAAATATCATTGGTGGGTTATAGATCCTTGTATTTTATAGACAAATGACTACGAGATATAATGCATACTCCCACGAAACACTTTGGCAATATCGATATGCTCTTTTGTGGAGACTTTTACCAAGCACAACCCATACATGACTCCCTCATATTTCAGTATCCTACATTCAATGATCAACAAATTCCATATTGTTTTTGGAGAGACAATGTGAAAATCTACCAACTAAACAAAACAATGCGTCAAAAAAATGAAAAATTCATTTCGGTCCTAAATTGCATGCGCACAGGAAAACAAACAGAGTCTGACTTATCTTGTGTGAACGAATGATGCTTGTGAATAGCTCCTATTCATCCAAAATTTCCATATCTCTTCTACAAAAACGATGATGTCAAAAAACACAACAATCAAATGTTATCCATTTCTCCTGGACAACAAATTACACTACACGCGATAGAAAAAGAGGACAACGGGTACAATGTATACCATCCACATCAACACACTGCCACTCTACCATCAACTATCATACTCAAAACTGATATGCTTGTAGAAATATTTGCTGGTAATTATGACATTCAAGATGGGTTAGTCAATGGATCTGATGGAATATTCAAAGCGTACGTGGTTGTAAACGAAATGGACATAGTATGGATAAAATTTAATGACCCTCATATTGGGCACATGCGAGTAAAGAAACTCGCTCACTTGTACATGAAAAAATGATAGACAGGGAGTTAGATACCAATCCTACATATTACTAGACCAGCACCAAATTGCCAACCTCGAAGATGCCTAACAATGCGGAAACAATTTCCAATACAACTAGCGTGTGCACGAACAATACATAGATCCCAAGGCCTCACAATGGAAGGACTTGCATTTAACCCATTGGTGTCACACAACATGGACTAACATTTACATAAGCAGTATCCCGAGTTACAAATATTGAGTCTTTATGCTTACTAGCACCGTTGAAAATGAAGAATTTTAAGGTGAAAGAAAAGATAACAACAGAGATGATGCGTCTCACAACAAATTCGAGATGGCAATTGCAAAATGATTTACAAACAATTATATCCCAATATGAGATCCTCATTACATCTTTGAACACAAGAAGCCTTAAAGCACATGCTAAAGACATACTCAATGATTATGATTTAATGCAAGTAGACATACTATGTTTGCAAGAAACGCATACCCCGACCACACACACACACACACACACACACACACACACACACACACACACACACACACACACACACACACACACACACACACACACACACACACACACACACTACAACAACATTTCAATTGCATTTCTATGCATCACGTACATGGAATAATGATTTGCCTAAAAGGCATATTTCAAATATTGAAACAATTGAATACTTGAGAAAATAAGGTAGATGCACGAGGTTGTAACAAGTTACCATTCATAACCAAGAAATATCCATAGTAAAATTTTATGCGGTGCAATTGCATCTATTTCATATATTATTTGTGCAATTGACAAAACCTTGGCAGATACACAAACAAGAAACAATGTGCACATAATAGGTGATTTCAATATTAACATCAAAAAGAAATCAACAAATGAGACAATGCTCATACATCATATGTGAACTCACCAAATGCACTTCATCACGCAAAACCAAAATTCAACTTCAAAACCGGTTATTGACCACAAATGGTCTAAAACAAATCCTCAAATGCATCTCATTGTCGAAACAAATACATATTTGAGTGACCATGATACATTATAGTTTTCAAAGATATCAAATTTCTATTAAATCAAAATGCAAATACTATGCAATGTCAACAACACCTTGTACAATGTGTTTCTCTCCACCTTGAAACTATACACCGCTATAAGGTATGCAATATTAACATCCAAAAGTACAATTACAATCAATTCAATACTAGTGTTTCTTCTATAAAAAATTTACACTCTTTGTTCAATTATAACAACGAACTAAGTTGTTCTCATATTGCACTATATACCTTGTTGTCGTAGGAGCCATGAAATGAGCCTTTGACAACATAGAAGGTCAAGAAGAAGACACGAGCCAACCAAAAAGGTATGTACAAAAAAATTGCGTTAACTTTATAAACGAATTCATCAACATACGCTGAAATATTCTACATTATTTGCAGGCAAACAACATCAACTCCATCCCTCACATCCATTGATGACCTTAACATTTCCACAATTGGCAATATTTTCCAAGGCGATGTGCTAATGGTGTATAAAACTATTATGCAAAAATATTAGGAAAACAACTCCTGAGAAGATCTAACTGATGAGAAATTTGAATTGACAGCATTACTCTAAATGTTTCCCACAAATTTATCCCAATGCATGAAGACAAAATTGTGGTTTGGAAAAGAAATACGAATCACAAATTTCAACATTGCACCTAAAACCAGATTATGACCGTGGAGATCAGATGTTATCTTACTCCTCAATGAATCCAAAGACCTTTGTAGAAAGCACTCTGCCACTTTCAATACAATATAAATTCATTCTAAATACGACTATCAAGATATTGTTAAACAATACATAGCCATATGCAGTTGGAACAATTGCTACAATTGTAACCTCTGCTAAACAAATTGGCCTCCAACTTATCCTAGAAATTAAAGACGGGCCAACAAAAGAAGACACAACAAGGGTAAACTCCTAGTATTCCACAAACTTCATATTCTACATGTTCTTCTCTGCATAATACTAAAAATTTCTTCTCTAATGGCAGCTATACCTATTTGGGACGTTTGCATCTCTATTTACTGATAATAGAGGAACAACTACAAAAAAAAAAAACACACATTTTATCTGTTCAAAAATGTTGTTGGCATGGTGGAAATGATAATGACAAATCCTTGAAGACTACTCAATCGAAGTACATCACACCCTTGAGGATGGAAAAAGCACTACAAGACTTAAAACAAATGTGAAACACAACTACTAAGGTGAGTTTTATATGAGCAATAAATAACATTTTCAACATCATCTCTTTTTAAGGTCTTTTCTTTCAAATATTCTACCTCTACATTTGCTCATTTTCAATTTCTTATCATGCACTGCAGGGTACATTGACTATCACCAACATCTACTCCATACCATTTGAGATCATTTGCAATAAATGTAGCTCATCATTGAAACCTTCCAAACACTAGAAGAACAACTTCGCAATGCCGCAAATGCCAAGAACAATGTCCATATAGCTTTAAACACCGACTAATTTGAAACCCGAAATCCAATAAAAACAAAATTATCTAATGCATCTTGACCGGTGAACTCTTGCAAATGTTGCTTCTGCATTAGCAAGGGTTTCACATGAGGAATACTTTAAGAATAAGACTGTTGTGATTTACTTGTTGTGCAGATTTCAAGCAACATGGACATTCACTCTAAACCAAACAAATGCCATTATGGGGCTTCAACTCGAAAACAACTAAGGTGACTCTTTCAACTACTCTCACTCACCATATCTAGTACACACCCTTCTCTACCTCTTCACCCACACATGTATGGTTTTATCACCTATTTCTAACATGTTTTTCACATTTATGGTTTTCCCTTTTATATGGTTTCAAAACATTTTAAAAAGGAAGATTATTTCTTTTGATAAGTTTAAAATGTTTTGTAGTACAAAAAAATGTTTAAAATTGCCTTATTTGTTGGACAATCAAAAGGATTATTTTGAGTGTTAGTCTTTCCACGAATAACATCTCGTAACAATGGAAACATTTGATGATAAGATGGGATAACAGAAGCCTCCAAAATGACAAGTTTGAACTTGAGTTTTTGTGATAACATGCCACTTTGCAAAAGTTAATAAAACATGATTTCCAATAACGCGCAAAACACCTCTCTAGACCACTGTTATGGGAAAGTTAAGATTTGACCATTTTCACCGGTGACGAGCAATGTCACATCAACCTCTAGAATGATTGTAGATGATTGTTAGACCATTTAACATCACGTGTCTAGGAACCCGGTTGGCCATTTTGTAGCGTTGGACAACTGCTGAAAGTTTGTAGTGCCCAATTCCCTTTGACAACTTTTGATAATTATGATGACACTATTGATCACATTATGGAGATTATTATGTTTTGATTCGGTGATTCTTATACATTGATCATGGATTATTGTTGATCTTGATTTGATTGTGATGCATGATTATTATTAGAGACACCTTATATGTGGATGATGATATATTATTTGACATGGATGTTTTATAGATGTTGTTTAGACATGTAATTTGGATATTATGAGATGATATAGAAAATAGATATTATGTTGATGATGATATGGTTGATTAAAAATGCAAATGATGTAGTTGTTACTTCGATGTTGTTGTGATTCACTTACTTAGATGATTTTGTGATTTTATTTGTATCATATTGGATGTTCTGATATGGCCACGAGGCCGAAGGAGGTATTTGTATTTTACAGGTTAAAAATATCACAACAAAACAACGGGGGATCGGAGACCAACCACAATGGAATTCTAGGTGAATTCGACAAGGTCACCATGGCAACTTGTTTTGTGTGTGTGTTGTTTTATTAGGGATTCCCATCGAGGATCACCTTTATATGTGACCATGGGTTTGTGTATTTTATTAATGTGTTTCTTTTATTATTGTTGCATGTATTTTATTAGTAATGTGTTCCCTTTTTTTAATTAATTAAATGTGGTAGATTGATGTGAGAAATCATATGATTAAAATTTAAGTAAATTAGATTGAGATATGAGAAAGTAATTATAAGAGTTGTTGGCTGTTTGTATTAAATATGTAAGGGATGTGTAAGTTGTGTAAGAGCTTGTGTAAGTCGGTTTTGGAGTACGAAATACTCCACCTCCATGAAAAATTCGAATTTGTCCTTGGGGCTGTTTTTGGAGGCTTATAGACAAGTAAAACTTGTCCCATGCCTCTAAATTTAATTTACCAATGATACTTATGGTTGGAGTAGTGATTTGTGACTTTTATAATGAATTTTATTAATCATGTTGCTTGTTTTGGGTTGCATTTTCTTACGTTTTATTTATTTTGTTGTCCCTTGAGGTGTGGGCTTTTTGGAGTGTGCACGTAACTTGTCATAGTTTCACCCACCTCTTTATTGTGCTTGGGAGAATGGATTTTGTCTTTTGTGGCTGAATTGGAGGATGTGTGATGTGGCATCCTACATGGATCCACATCATCCTCTTCTCTCCCTCTTCTATATAATTCAAACTCCTTGCTTGTTTTGGGGTTAATGAACCTTTTTGCATTCTTCCTTGGGGGCACATTTTTGTTGTTTGGAGCTGTTGCGGATTGTGGAGGAGTTTGGAGATAACTTCACACTTGGCATTGCTATTTTGAACCGTGTTCTTCACATTTGAAGCTTGTTGGAAACAAAAGTAACTATGGAGAGGTAGGAATTTAACTCTCCTTTGTATGCTGTCATTTTCTTGATTGTGTTGTGTGAATGGTGCATGCTTTGATTTATTTGTTGGCTGGTTGGGTAGACTACCTTAGGGATGGTGTAGGAGAAGGCTATGGGGAATCCATGTGGGGGGGCATAAGGAATGCCATTGGCATCATAATTTTGTGGGGGAGTTTGGGTTTGGGATCCACCATGGAAAATAAATAGCTTACATTTCTTACTTTTTGGGGGGCATAGGGAAATTTGTGGGGAGCATAAGGAGGGATTTGTGGGGAGGCATAAGGATATGTGTGGTGAAATTTATTGGCGGTTTGTTCTAGTGGATGCCCAATTCCCAATTGGGAGGCATAAGTAGCTTCCCCCATAGACCTTGCTCCTTTGGCTTGCATGATCAAGCCTGAGTTTTGATTGGAATGTTTTCAATTGTAGTTGTGAACTGTTATTTTGTGTTGAACTATGTTTTATATTGAAATGTGCATGTTTGAAAGAATGATGTGTGTTGTGGAAGCCATTTTTTTCCATGGGTTGAAGCGCATCTATTATTGTATTTTGGTTGGGGCTCGGGGGCCAATGAGGAAGGAAGGCTTCTCCTTTCATTGGATGTCTTGGTTGGGTGGAGAGCGTTGCCTTTCCCCTTCTTTTGTTGAGATAAACTTGGAGATAGATAAAATGTGCATGTTGTTGTCTTGGAGCAAAGGAAAAATGCAATTTGACAATTTCTTGTGAAAACATATTTATTTGTAATCCTTTCCCACTTGTTTTGGATGAAATCGTAACATGTAATTTGTGAAGAAAGATGTATGTAATTTGATTATGAAGTTAGATATTGAAATTTTGAAAGACATGTACAGGTCTATATTGTTATTGGAAAGAAATAGAACTCTGTTAATTGCATTCAAGGAATGGAATATGTAAAGATGTATTCTCTTTGGAGTTAATAAAGAATTGCAAGTTCATCTCTCATTTACATTGTTGTGTTGAGTTGAAATATCAAATTGTGATTGGGATCTCTGTTTAATTGTAAAGGAAAGAAATACGTATGAAGGAAGTATATTGTTTTGTATCCTTGGAAATATATTAAAATTGGAAATCAGAATTGGTAATTTAGCTTTGAAATGATTTTTATAAACAACTAAATGTATTGGGTTAGTTTAGAAATGAAATGCCTCACTTGAATGATAAAAATTAATATACAGATTTAAATGAAATAGATCTTTGTTGTAAAATTAATACTGGCAAATAAATTCAATCAAATTGTACAGTTTGGACCTACACACATTAATCAATGGAAGGAATTGCATTTAATCTGGTTGGTGTCACACAACATGGATGAACATTTACATAGCACTATCCCAAGTTACAAATATTGAGTCTTTATACTTACTAGCACCGTTGAAAATGAAGAATTTTAAGGTGAAAGAAGAGATAACAACAAAGATGACGTGTCTCACAACAAATTCGAGATGGCAATTGCAAAATGATTTACAAACAATTATATCCCAATATGAGCTCCTCATTACATATTTGAACACAAGAAGCCTCAAAGCACATGCTAAAGACATACTTAATGATTATGATTTAATGCAGTAGACATATTGTGTTTGCAAGAAATGCATACCCCGACCACACAAACACACACACTACAACAACATTTCAATTGCATTTCTATGCATCACGTACATGGAATAATGATTTGCATAAAAGGCATATTTCAAATATTGAAACAATTGAATACCGAGAAAATAAGGTAGAAGCGTTGCTTGCAAATCCGTTACCATTCATAACCAAGAAATATCCATAGTAAACTTTTATGCGTTGCACATGCATCTATTTCGAATATTATTTGTGCAATTGAAAAAACTTGGCGGAATCGCAAAACAAGAAACAATTTGCACATAATAGGTTATTTCAATATTGACATCAGCAAGAAATCAACAAACGAGACAATGCTCATACATCATATGTGAACTCACCAAATGCACTTCATCACGCAAAACCAAAATTCAACTTCAAAACCAATTATTGACCACATATGGTCTAAAACAAATCCTCAAATGCATCACATTGTTAGAACATATATGTATTTGAGTGACCATGATACATTATAATTTTCAGTATCAAATTTCTATTAAATCAAAATGCAAATACTACACAATGTCAACAACACCTTATACAATGTGTTTCTCTCCACCGAAACTATACACCGCTATAAGGTATGAAATATTAACATCCGAAAGTAAAATTAGAATCAATTCAATACTAGTGTTTCTTCTATAAAAAATTTACACTCTTTGTTTAATTATAACAACGAACTAAGTTGTTCTCATATTACACTATATACCTTGTTGTCACAGGAGCCATGAAACAAGTCTTTGATGACATAGAAGGTCAAGAAGAAGACAAGAGCCAACCAAAAAGTATGTACAAAAAAACTACGTCAAATTTATAGACAAATTCATCAACATACGTTGAAATATTCTACATTATTTATAGGCAAGCAACATCAACTCCATCCCTCACATCCATTGATGACCTTAACATTTTCACAATTGGCAATATTTTCCAAGGTGATGTGCTCGTGGTGTATAAAAATATTGTGCAAAAAGATCGGGAAAACAACTCTGCGAAAGCGAGATCTAACTAATGAGAAAGTTGAACTGACGATTACTCTAAATGTTTCCCACAAATTTATCCCAATGCATGAAGACAAAATTGTGGCTAGAAAAGGGATACGAATCACAAATTTCAACATTGCACCTAAAACCGATTATGACCATGGAGATTGTGATGTTATCTTACTCCTAAATGAATCCAACACCGTAGAAAACACTCCGCCACTTTCAATAGAATATAAATTCATTTCAAATACGACTATCAAACAACTGTTAAACAATACATAGCCATATGCGGTTGGAACAATTTCTGCAATTGCAACCTCTGCTAAACAAATTGGCCTCCAACTTATCCTAGAAATTAAAGATGGGCCAACAGAGAGAAGACACAACAAGGGTAAACTGCTAGTATTCCACAAAGTTCATATTCTACATGTTCTTCTCTCGCATAATACTAAACATTTTATTCTCTCGATGGCAGCTATACCTATTTGGGACGTTTGCATCTCTATTTACATGATAGAGGAACAACTACAAAAAACAAAAACACACATTTTATCTGTTCAAAAATCTTGTTAGGCGTGGTGGAAATGATAATGACAAAGCCTTGAAGACTACTCAATCGAAGTTCATCACGCCCTTGAGGATGGAAAAATCACTACAAGACTTACGGTAATAGAGGAACAACTACTTTGAGGTGAGTTCTATATGAGCAATAAATAACAATTTTCAGCGTCATCTCTTTTTAATGTCTTTTCTTTCAAATATTCTACCTCTACATTTGCTCATTTTCAATTTCTTATCATGCATCTACATGGTACATTGACTATCACCAACATCTACTCCATACCATTTGAGATCATTTGCAATAAATGTAGCTCATCATTGAAAACCTTCCAAACACTAGAAAAACAACTTCTACAATGCCGCATATGCGCAGCAATAATGTCCATACAGCTTCAAACACCGACTAATTTGTAACACGAAATCCAAGTAAAAACAAAAATATCTAATGCATATTGACCGGCAAACCGCTAAAAATGTTGCTTCCTACACTGGCAAGGGTTTCACATGAGGAATACTTTAAGATTAAGACTATTGTGATTTACTTGCTTTGTGTGGATTTCAAGCAATGGGGACATTCACTCGAACCAAACAAATGCCATTATGGGGATTCTCTCGAAAACAACTAAGGTGACTCTTTCAACTACTCTCGCTCACAAGATCTAGTGCACACCCTTCTCTACCTCTTCACCCTCGCATGTATGGTTTTATCACCTATTTCTAACATGTTTTTCACATTTATGGTTTTCCCTTTATATGGTTTCAAAACATTTTAAAAAGGAAGAGTATTTCTTTTGATAAGTTTAAAATGTTTTGTAGTACAAAAATGTTTAAAATTGCCTTATTTGTTGGACAATCACAAGGATTATTTTGAGTGTTAGTTTTTCCACAAATAACATCTCATAACAATGAAAACATTTTGATGATAAGATGGGATAACAAAAGCCTTCAAAATGAAAAGTTTGAACTTGAGTTTTTGTGATAACATGTCACTTGTACACTTTGCAAAAGTTAATAAAACATGATTTTCAATAACGTGCAAAACACCTTCTAGACCTGTTGTGGGAAAGTTAAGATTTGACCATATTAACTGGTGGTGAGGGATGTCACATCAACCTCTAGAATGATTATAGATGATTGTTCGACCATTTAACGTCATGTGTCTAGGAACCCAGTTGGCCATTTTGTAGCGTTGGACAATCTGCTGAAAGTTTGTAGTGCCCAATTCCCTTTGACACCTTTTGATACTTATACTGACACTGTTGATCACATTATGGACATTATTATGTTGTGATTCAGTATGTTGTTAGACATTGATCATGGATTATTGTTGATCTTGATTTGATTGTGATGCATGATGATTATTAGAGACACCTTATATGTGGATGATGATATATTATTTGACATGGATGTTTTATGGATGTTGTTTAGACATGTGATTTGGATATTATGAGTTGATCTAGAAAATAGATATTATATTGATGATGATATAGTTGTTGATTAAAAATGCAAATGATGTAGTTGTTACTTCGATGTTGTTGTGATTCACTTACTTAGATGATTTTGTGATTTTATTTATATCATATTAGATGTTCTGATATGGCCACGAGGCCGAAGGAGGTATTTGTATTTTGTAGGTTAAAAATATCACAACAAAAACATCGGGGATCGGAGACCAACCAAAATGGAATTCTAGGTGAATTCGACAAGGTCACCATGACAACTTGTTTTGTGTGTGTGTTGTTTTGTTAGGGATTCCCATGGGGGATCACCTTTACATGTGACCATGGGTTTGTGTATTTTATTAATGTGTTTCTTTTATTATTTTTGTATGTATTTTATTAGTAATGTGTTCCCTTCTTTTAATTAATTAAATGTGGTAGATTGATGTGAGAAATCATATGATTAAAATAAATTAGATTGGGATATGGGAAACTAATTATAAGAGTTGTTGGCTATTTGTATTAAATATGTAAGGGATGTGTAAGTTATGTAAGAGCTGGTGTAAGTCGGTTTTGGAGTATGAAATAGTCCGCGTCCATGAAAATTTTGAATTTTTCCTTGGGGCTATTTTTGGAGGCTTGTGGAACAAGTAAAACTTGTCCCATGCCTCGAAATTTAATTTACCAACCATACTTATGGTTGGAGAAGTTATTGTGACTTTTATAATGAATTTTATTAATCATGTTGCTTGTTTTGGGCTGCACTTTCTTACATTTATTTATTTTGTTGTCCCTTGAGGTGTGGGCTTTTTGGAGTGTGCAAGTAACTTGTCATATTTTCACCGACCTCTTTATTGTGCTTGGGAGAATGGATTTTTTCTTTTGTGGTTGAATTGGAGGATGCGTGATGTGGCATCCTACATGGATCCAAATCATCCTCTTCTCTCCCTCTTCTATATAATTCAAACTCCTTGCTTGTTTTGAGGTTAATGGACCTTTTTGCATTCTTCCTTGGGGATGAATTTTTGTTGTTTGGAGCTCTTGTGGATTGTGGAGGAATTTGGAGATAACTTCATACTTGGAATTTCTATTTTGAACTGTGTTTTTGGCATTTGAAGCTTGTTGTTGGAAACAAAAGTAACCATGGAGAGGTAGGAATTTAACTCTCCTTTTTATGCTATCATTTTCTTGATTGTGTTGTGTGAATGGTGCATGCTTTGATTTATTTGTTGGCTGGTTGGGTAGACTACCTTAGGGATGGTGTAGGAGAAGGCTATGGGGAATCCATGTGGGGGCATAAGGAATGCCATTGGAATCAGAATTTTGTGGAGGGAGTTTGGGTTTGCGATCTACCATGGAAAAGAAATAGCTTACATTTCTTACTTTTTGGGGGCATATGGAAATTTGTGGGTGGCATAAGGAGAGATTTGTGGGGGCATAAGGATATGTGTGGTGAAATTTATTGGTGGTTTGTTCTAGTGGATGCCCAATTCCCAATTGGGAGGCATAAGTAGCTTCCCCCATAGACCTTGCTCCTTTGGCTTGCATGATCAAGCCTGAGTTTTGATTGAAATATTTTCAATTACAGTTGTGAGTAGTTATTTTGTGTTGAACTATGTTTTATATTGAAATGTGCATGTTTGAAAGAATGTTGTGTGTTGTGGAAGTCAATTGTTGCCATGGGTTGAATCACATCTATTATTGTATTTTGGTTGGGGCTCGGAGGCCAATGATGAAGGAAGGCTTCTCCTTTCATTGGATGTCTTGGTTGGGTGGAAAGCGTTGCCTTTCCACCTCTTTTGTTGAGATCAACTTGGAGAAAGAGAAAATGTGCATTTTGTTGTCTTGGAGTAAGGGAAAAATGTAGTTTGACAGTCTCTTGTGAAAACATATTTATTTGTAATCCTTTCCCACTTGTTGTGGATGAAATTGTAACATGTAATTTTTGAAGAAAGATGTATGTAATTTGATTATGAAGTTAGATATTGAAATTGTGAAAGACATGTACATTCTGATTATTGTTGTTGGAAAGAAATAGAACTTTGTTAATTGCATTCAAGGAATGGAATATGTAAAGATTTATTCTCTTTGGAGTTAATAAAGAATTGCAATTTCATCTCTCATTTACATTGTTGTGTTGAGTTGAATTATAAAATCATGATTGGAATCTCTGTTTAATTGTAAAGGAAAGAAATGTGTATGAAGGAAGTATATTGTTTTGTATACTTGGAAATATATTAAAATTGGAAATCATAATTGGTAATTTAGCTTTGAAATGATTTTTATAAACAACTAAATGTATTGGGTTATTTTAGAAATGAAATTCCTCACTTGAATGATAAAAATTAATATACATATTTAAAAGAAATAGATCTCTGTTGTAAAATTAATACTGGAAAATAAATTCAATCAAATTGTACAGTTTGTCCTTGCACACATTAATCAACTTGGAGATGTTAAAATTTAGTATGTTGTATCATAAATGAACTCAAATTGACAAAGAAAACTATTTAGAACATTGCAAAATCGAGCCAATCCTTTCCTCAGCCATTTTCTGTCAATTGTTGGACAAAATTCAAACTTGAAGAAATTGAACAAATTTACTTCCCTAAAACATTCTAAATCCTTCCTAGAGAAATCCTCCATGTCTTTTTGACATGTTGAGTGAAGGAGGAGATCCAATTTAATCAAATTTAGAAGTTGGAAATTACTAGTTGGCTTTTTAAAAGCCTACATATCATTTTTGTAAAATTGACCCTTTAAAATTTATCAAAAAAGTAAAAATTTATGATTCATGTGCAAAGAGGGCATTGATAGCTTTCTAGAAAGTCCTTGTTTTCCCAAAACCAAGCTTTCTAGCTCAAGTTATGGCACTTTGAAGTTTTTCTGCCTTGGTGGGAAAATTTGGGAAAATTTTCCTGGTGGGCCTGCGGCCCGAAAAATTCCCGTTATGATCCTTAGAAAATATTTTGAAAATTTTGGCTCGGGAAGATATTTGAAATTTCCTCCACTGCATCCAATCAGAGGCTACCACGTGTCCTCATGGGGTAGCGGCGGAGGTGCGGCATTTTCTTTTGCCCTTAGACCTTTTGAAAATTTTGGAAAAAAATTCCATTTCTCCCCACCGCCCGACCTATCACAGGCTGCCACATGGCAACTTTGGGTGCTAGCGGGGAGGGACCTTTTTTTTAAATCTTTGTCTTTAGAAATTATTGAAAAATTTCCCTGCGGCCCCGCACTCCCGCCCTACCTTGGGAAAACTTCCTTCCGCGGATGCACGGACCCACGCGCACCATTTTCTTCGTTTTCTCCCCTTTGGCAAAATTCACCGAATCTCCCCACTTTGCTCCACCGTATCTCTTCTCCCCATGGAAAATGATGGAGTACCACGTGTCCCTGGCAGGCACGCTGGGGGTGCATGGAGGCCAAATTGGCTTTTCTCCCCCTTTGGTGAAATGTCCAACTAACCCCCATCACTCCGCCCTTCTCTCACCTTTTTCCGCTTAGATCAGGAGCCGCCACGTGTCCCTTGGGGACCCGCAAAGGCATGGGTGCGAATGGGAAATTTCTCCCGCGCAAGGAAAATTTGACCCCTAAGGTCCACTTGCTCATATCTTGTGTTCTGAAGGAGTTAGGAGGACTTATTTATATCACTAGAAAGGTGAGAAAATTTCTTATCCAATGGGAATTATTTAGGGAAATTTTGAATGCATTAAGTGTGAGAAAAATCAAGTTGAAACTCTGAGTCCTGTTAGAGAGTGGGCATGGGGGTAAATTTCTCCCTGAACCTAACTAAAACTTCTAACCCTAAAATTTGAACCATGTGAACTTGTTATTTGTTAATGAAGGAAAAATATGTTCTAGTAATTTAGATTTGTTCCAGAACCTAATAGGGCCAATTGTTGTCTTGCAACTTGGTTGTGGACACTTCTAATAAAAAAAAATTATTCCTTAATTTTCTAACTAACCCTAGGTTGTTTCTTGGGTCTCAAGTGGGTTGTTTTAACGGGCATCACACTTGGTATCAGAGTAGTGGTTCAAAGGATCGGACCATTGGGAACACTAGAAAACTTGAGACATGAAACTTAAACCTAGCACACTTTTAAACCTAGAAAACAACTTAGCTAGAATTTGTATATTTTAGTAAACATGGAAGTTGTTTAAAAATTAACAAAATAAACTAACTCTCGCTTTGGTCGCATGCAAGAGGATGACAGAGTGAGAGGAACCTTCGCAGAGACTCAAACTCACCACCACCACCACCGAGATCGGGTGGTAGCAGCTATCCTACCTCGGATTCTCACTGACCCTTTAGGATGTCAATGCCACACTACGTGGAGGATTAGGAGGAGGACATGCAACTAGTCATGACAGAGCCCCTTCTATCGAGGGTCGGGTATCTCCTTGACCCGTGCAAGGAGCATATAGGAGAGAAATCCCATACGAGAGTCGGCCAAAGCGAGTCACCACCTAGGAGACATGGTGACAGAGTTCCAAAGCATATAGAGAGGTCTCAGAGCCCTAGGATTAGGGATGAGCGTGTAGAGAGACCTAGAGGCCGTCAAACCACAGCTCTGGATCAAATCGGGAGATCCTAAAGCTTTGCCCATCACATTACTCAGGTAACACGGGTGGATTTTAGGTAGAGGCCTGGCTAGTGAGCTTGAGCGTTTACTTCAAGCTTTGTCCTTATTCGAGCAACACGAAATCTCGTGTTGCGATCCATCTACTGAGGGATGGAGCAGGAGTATGGTGGAGGATAAAGGAGCAAAATCTCCATGTAGATTAAGAGATAGTGACCTAGGAGCTATTTGAGGAGAGATTCAGGACTAGGTATTTGTCACGAGAGGTTCATACAATAGAGGATCGATGAGTTCCATGACCTCCGACAGGCATCTCTTTTAGTAGTAGAGTATGAGAGTAGATTTTTGGATCTACTCCAATATGTAGAGTATATGTAGGATGAGCAGGTGTAGATTCATAGGTTCATCTAGGGCCTGAATTTAGATATTAGAGGTGTAGTGTGAATCCACTACCCACAGATATTAACAGAGGCCGTCGAGAAGACCTATATTGTAGAGGAGACTCGGGGAAAGACCCAGCAGGATAGAGACCGAGTTCAGAGCTGCATACAACAAATTCTTGACAGTAGATCAAGGGTTCAGTACCCCTTCCTCGTGGTGGTCAGGGTATAGCACAGTCATCCTTTAGGCCACAATAGCAGCAGTAGCAGTAGCAACAGTCTCGCCCACCTCATAGGCCTCCACAGAGAGCTAATGCACAGAGAGGTCAAAGTATGGGGACTCCTCCTAGGGGTCCCATCAGGACACAGGGTGGACCTAGAGCTCAGTTAGAAGGAGCTCGCCAGTAGAGACCTCAGCAGACCGCAGCTGGATCATCGGGATCCACACCACAGGCTTCTTCTAGGGCACCTACTGGAGGTGCTACTCATTGGGGAGGATCAGGAGGGTGTTTTGGTTGTGGATTTACTGGACACTTTTGGAGAGATTTCCCACATAACCCTAACAACAAGGGTAAGGCACATATTTCAAAGCCGATTGTTGGTGACATGGGACATAGCCACATGATTTATGCAGCGAGCTTGAGAATGCTAAAGTGACCATCGAGCACACGATCATTAAGACCACAGGTAGCATTGGTGGTATTCCTACCTCTGTATTGTTTGATTCTGGTTCTTTTGATTCTTTCATTGCACCATCTTTAGTAGAGCGATGCAGGCTGGTGGCAGTTAGGTAGGGTCTTAGTTGGGATGTCAAGATGGATTCTGGAGCCAAGATCTCTGGAATCCTTAGTTAAGGAGTGTGTAGTGGATTTGGGACCTTTCACCACTACCTCAGATCTCTGTATCCTTCCTTTGGGCTCGTATGGATTCATTTTGGGTATGGATCGGTTATCTGCACACATGGCCAGGATGGATTGTTATCACAAGACTATAGCTTGTGTAGGTGATTTGGGAGTTGAGCTCTGTAATTTTAGGGGGTCGGGAGACCCATTTCTATTTGCACCATCTCTGTTATGCAGCTTAAGTGGTGTGTGCATGGGGTTGTCAGATGTATGTTGTTACAATTAGTGATAGATCAAAGGATGGATCTAGTGGACCATCGCTAGATGATTATCCCATTTTGAGGGAGTTTGCAAATGTATTTCCAGGGGAGATACCGGGGTTACCACCCCCACGTGAGATTGATTTTCATATAGATCTATTTCCTGGAGCAGAGCCTATCTCATGAGCACCTTATCGAATGACCACCCCAGAGCTTTGTGAGCTCAAGTTGCAGCTTGAGGGCCTTTTGGAGAAGGGCCTTATCCATCCTAGTGTGTCCCCTTGGGGTGCACCGGTGATCTTTGTGAAGAAAATGTTAGGAAATAAGAGATAAAATATGCGGAATAATCCCTTACATAATCGCAGTAGTAGAAACTAATATGCAAAAATATTATAGATTTGAAATAAAAGTGCAAAATAAATAACACGACGTAGAGAGACAAGATTTAACGTGGTTCACCCAATTTGGGCTATGTCCACCAAGAATCACTTGCTCAGATTTTATTACAAGCCTCCACTCTCTCAATATAATACCCAGATCCGTTTGGAGCTATGCTAAACAAAATCTACAAAATTCACACCCGAATTCAAAAACACATCTATAATACATTTGCTTGTTCATCTATCATATGCATAAGACCATATAAATAGACAATTGCTTAAGTAGTTTTACAAAATCGTGGGTATCAAACAATGGGCAAAAACAAAACCATCCCATAAACCTATGGGTAGCCGAAGAGGCGGTTTTACAAAATAATGGGTACCGAAAAACCATGGGCCCAAAAACAGCCCATAACGGTTACCCATTACCCATGGGTTAATAAACCACCCATGAAAATTTTCTTTGGGGCTTCACCCCGAACCCCCGACCCGTTCACCACAAGCGGGACCGCCATAAAAATACCCGAGTGTAACACATAGAAGGTGTACCACACTCTAACATGAAAATAGGCTCCATAAACATAACAATCTCCCACTTGGAGACTGATTTCCACTGAGCAAGCTTCTCACCCCTTCACTGTCATCCGCGAAGGCCAACCAAAGTTGAACATAGCTTTAGTTTATCCTTTGTGACCACCTTGGTCATCATGTCTGCAGGATTATGACTAGTATGAATCTTCTCCAACTTCAACTTATCTTCCTCCAAAGTTGTCTGATGAAGTTATATCTCAACTATATATGCTTTGTCCTAGAGTGGAAAGTAGAGTTCTTAGCTAGGTGTATAGCACTCTGACTATCATTATGCGAGCTTACATTCCTCGTGCTTATGCCCCAACTCCTCAAGCAATTGTTGTAACCAAATCATATCTTTGCTTGCCTATGTGGCAACAACATACTCAGCCTCCATGGTTGACAAAGCCACCAACTTCTATAGTCGTGAAATCCAGCTCACTATTGTCCCACCTACAGTGTAAATATAACCTGTCGTGCTCCTCTTGTTGTCTACATCTCTAGCCATGTCTAAATCTACATAACCACATAAAGTGGTGTCTAATCCACTGTAGCATGAAACTATCCCCATGGTCCCTCTCAAATACCGAAGGATCCACTTTCTTGCTTGCCAATGCTCTTTACTGGATCACTCATAAATCTACTCACATGCTCCCACTTTGCATGGGAAATATCAAGCCTAGTGCACACCATAGCATACATCAAACCGCAATTTGTGATGAGTAAGGTACCTTGGACATCTGGTTTCTTTCCTTCTCTGTCTTGGGACACTTTGCTCCTTTGATAACTTAAAATGGCACCAAAGGAGTCCCAACCGGTTTAGCATCCTATATGTTAAACCTATCTAATACCTTCTTAATGTACTCTTCCCGAGATAAAGTCACTTCCGTTCCTTCCTATCCCGAGTTATCCTCATACGGAGGATTTGTCAGCTACCCTCAAATCCTTAATATCAAAGGATTCACTTAGTCATTTTCTTGAGTACTTTTATTTCATGCATATTTTTACTGCAACCAACATGTCATCAACATACAAACATAGGATAATATAACTTCCATCCTCAAATTTCTTTTTATACACGATAATGGTCGAATGACATCTAATATAACCTTGCTTCATCATGAAGCTATCAAACTTCTTATACCATTGGCGTGGAGCTTGTTTCGAGCCATACAAGCTCTTCTTCAATTTACACACCATCTCCTCTTTACCTTTGACTCCATATCCTTCTCATTTGCTTGCATATATAGCTCCTCCTCCAAATCACCATGGAGAAATGCGTCTTTACATCTAACTGTTCTAAGTGCAAGTCTTCTGCTTTGCCACTATTCCAAGAAGCAGATTTGATAGAAGTCATTTTTACTACAGGAGAAAAATATCATCAAAATCTATACCTTGTTTCTGTGCAAACCCCTTGACCACCAACCGGGCCTTATATCTTTTCTTTCCTCCTTCTTCATCTTTAACTCTATACACCCACTTGTTCTGTAATGCTTTTTTACCTTCCTAGTAGCTTCACCAAATCCCAAGTCTGGTTCTCCATGAGAGACTGATGCTCCTCATCCATGGCTTGCTCCCACTTCTTCTTGGCATCTACCTACATTGCTTCATCAAAGCTCTCTGGCTCTCCACTATCAATGAGTAATAAATAATAAAGAGAAGGAGAAAAACGTTCAGGTTCTCTTCTTACCCTAGAAGACTCCCTCACTTGTAAGAGTTTGGGGTTCTGTTGAATAGGTTCTGAACGATTTATGGGTCACTTTCCCATCTAGAAGATCCTCTACCACTACATATTCTTTCTTGGATTCTTCCTGTTTTCTTGCAACTGTTTCTTATACATGACTTTCTCATTAAAGACCACATCCCTAGATCAATGATTTTCTTATCTTTAATACTCCAACATTTAAATCCAAAGTCATCACCACCATAACCAATGAAAGTACATTTTTCTGATTTAGCCTCTAGCTTGGTCCTATCATCCTTGTCTATATGAACAAACACCTCACATCCAAAGACTCTAACAAATGAATAATCAACTTTCTTACCAAACCAAGCCTCCTCAGGTATGCCTCCATCCAAGGCACTTGAAGGTCCTCTATTTATCAAGTACACAGCTGTGCTCACCACTTCTACCCAAAAAGAAAGAAAAAGCAGTCTTGCATGTAAAATCATGATCCTAGCACGTTCCATTATTGTTCTGTTCATCCTTTCGACACCTCATTCATTGCGGAGTTCTTGGAATCGTCTTTTGCCTACGAATTCCATTCTTATAACAATAATCATCAAATTCATTTTTGCAATACTCCCTCCATTATCCGACTGAGACATTTTAGCTTAAGACATGTTTCATTCTCTCTAAGGCTTTCCATTTAACAAAAGTGTCAAATACATCAGATTTGTTTCTAATACAATAAACCCAAACTTTCCTTATTACATCATCAATAAAAGTAACATAATAACTTGAACCCTAAGAGATGATACCTGAGCCGGCCCCCACACATTAGAGTGCACCAGCTCTAACTTACTCTCTTTCGGTGGATAAATACAAGGTTCTAACCTTTTACCTCTTGCCACCTCAAGAGCACCCTTGGTAACCTTCCAAGAGTCACCAGTAAATATCATAGACAACCCATCACTTCCCATTGCCCCGCCGATATCAAATTTCTCCTTAATGTAAGCACATGTTTGACATCCTTCAATAGCCATGTATTCCCATTCTGCATCTTAACTTGAACAGAACCTTTTCCAACTATACTGCAAGGTTCATCATCACCAAGAAAAACATGCCCAAAATCCCCTTGAACATAATCAACAAAATAATGCCTATGTGGAGTAGCATGAAAAGAAGCCCCTGAATCTAAAACCCAAGATTCAGTAATATTATGCAAAGAAAGAATCAAAGCATCCTGGCATACATTACTCGATGCCACATTTGCCTCCTTGTTTTCTTCTTGTTGTTTCTTCTTGTCCCAAAGCTCCCAACAGTCCTTCTTTGCATGCCCAGACTTTCCACAATTCCAACATACAATCTTGCTCTTGGATTTTGACCTTGCTCGATCTTTCAATTTTCCATGGTTTCCTCTATTCTTCTATCTCCCTCTAGTTTCCACTGTCAAAGCATTCCATGAAGTAGAAGATTCCTGAAGATTTTTCTTCGCATTTCCTCGCTTAGAATCACCCCTACAACATCCTCAAACTTCAACTTTGAGTTAGCTGGAACCAAGTTGCTTACCGCCATTACCAGGCTATTCTAACTTTCAAGTAAAGAGCACATAAATAATAAAGCCCTAACTTCTTCATCAAATTCTATTGTAACCAAAGCTAGCATATTCACAACCATATTAAAATCATTTAAATGATCTGCTACTGAACTATTCTCAGACATCTTCATATTAAACAACTTTTTCATTAAAAATATCTTGTTAGAGGCAGAGGGTTTTTCATACAACTTCCCTAATGCATCCATTAGATCTTTTGTAGTCTTTTCCTTTGAAACATTAAATAATACCGAAGATGCAAGACATAGCCGGATCGTTCCAAGTGCCTTCCAATCCAACAAATCCCATTCCGCATCTGTCATACTCGAGGGTTTGTTCACCTTCTTAGACAACGGAGTATAAAGATCCTTCTGATAAAGGTAATCTTCCATCTGCATCTTCCAAAGACTGAAATTCTGCCCGTTGAATTTATCAACCCTAGATCTTCCATCATCTGCCATAGCTCCCACTCAAGATAAAACTTTCCTTGTGATTCAACACTTTAGCAAACCAAACCAGGCTCTGATACCAATTGTTAGGAAATAAGAGATAAAATATGCGGAATAATCCCTTATAGAATCGCAATAGTAGAAACTAATATGCAGAAAATATTACAGATCTCAAATAAAAGTGCAGAATAAATAACACAACATAGAGAGACAAGATTTAACGTGGTTCACCCAATTTGGGCTACGTCCACCAAGAATCACTTGCTCAAATTTTATTACAAGCCTCCACTCTCTCAATATAATACCCAGATCCGTTTGGAGCTATGCTCAACAAACTCTACAAAATTCACACCCGAATTCAAAAACACATTTGTAATACATTTGTTTGTTCATCTATCATATGCATAAGACCATATAAATAGACAAACTTAAGCGGTTTTAAAAACCATGGGTATCAAACAATGGGCAAAAACAAAACCATCCCATAAACCTATGGGTAGCCGAAGAGGTGGTTTTATAAAACAATGGGTACCGAAAAACCATGGGCCCAAAAACAGCCCATAACGGTTACCCATTACCCATGGGTTAATAAACCACCCATGAAAATTTGCTTCGAGGGCTTCGCCCCAAACCCCCCTGACCCACTCACCGGTGAGCGGGACCGCCGTAAAAATACCCGAGTGTAACACATAGAAGGTGTACCACACTCTAACATGAAAATAGGCTCCACAAACATAACAAGAAGGATGGATCCTTGCGGTTGTGTATTGATTACCACCAGATGAACAAGGTAACGATCAAGAAGCGTTATCCTCTTCCTCGTATCGATGACTTGTTTGATCGGATGAAGGAGCCACATTTTCTTTAAGATTGATCTCAAGTCGGGTACCATCGGTTGAGGATTTGAGAGCGGAGACATTCATAAGACCACCTTCCGTATGAGATATGGGTACTATGAGTTCACAGTGGTGCCTTTTGGTTTGAATAATGCCCCGCAGTGTTCATGAGTTTGATGAATGGGGTATTTAGGACCTTCTTAGATCACTTCGTGCTCATCTTCCTAGATGAAATTTTGATATACTCATGTATGCATGAGGAGCACGAGGGAACCTTCGCCAGGTTCTTCAGTGTCTTCATGAGCAAACTTTACGGGAACTTGGAGAAGTGTGCTTTCTTTTAGACAAAGGTGCAATATTTGGGTCATATCATTTCTGGAAAGGTATCACCATCAATCCTTCCAAGATTAGAGCCATTATGGATTGGCCAGCACCCACTACAGTGACCAAGGTGTGTAGCTTTATGGGATTAGCAGGTTACTACCGGAGATTTATTCAGGACTTCTCTCAGATTGTGCACCCTATCACTTCCCTTCAGAGGAAAGGGAAGAAGTTTGTTTGGTCAGATAGATGTGAGCAAGAATTTAGGACACTGAAGAAATGCCTCACCACATCACCTATTCTTCTAGTACCGGATCCACATGGTGAGTTCTTTGTTTGCACATATGCTTCATTGGCAGGCCTTGGAGGTGTGTTGATGCAAGAGGGCAGAGTAGTGGCTTTTGAGTCTCGCAAACTCAAAGATCATGAGCTTAATTATCTGAATCATGATCTTGAGCTTACGGTAGTTGTGCATGCTTTGGTTAGATGGAAACACTTTCTTCTTGGCAGGGGATTCACACTCAATACAGATCATTTGAGTCTTCACCACCTCTTCATGCAACCCAATCTCAACGCTCGTCAGCGGCATTGGATGGATTTGCTTTGTGAGTATGACATGGAGATAGAGCATGTGAAGGGGAAGGAGAATGTGGTAGCAGACACTCTCAGTAGACAGAGACATGTGGCTATGGCCACCTTAGTGAGCACAGATTTACGGAGCAAGATCCTTCACCGCTTCCTCTTGGCAAACTTCTATATTGCGGTTCGAGTAAAGATCGAGTCACGAGACCCGTATAGGGGAAGTTTGATGGTTTTTCCTTAGAGGCAATGGCCTTCTCGGAACATAGGCTAGATATATGTTCCCGAGAGATGGAGGCTTGAGGAAGGACATATTGGTATAGGCACATCGTGCACCCTATTCAGCCCACCCGGGGGTGAAGAAGATGCACGCCACCTGCGAAGCAGATTGTATCATTGGAGAGGACTTCGTCGAGACGTGGCCCAGTTTGTGTCACGATGTTTAGAGTGCTAAAGAGTTAAGACCAAGCATCAACATCCAACAGGCCTTCTTTATCCTCATACCATACCGGAATGGAAGTGGGACACCATTTCCATGGACTTCATTATTGTGCTACCGACGTCGAGATATCACCATGATGCCATCATGGTCATGGTTGATAAATTAACAAAAGTGGCTCACTTTTCTCTGTGAAGACCACTTATATAGCTAGAGTGAGGGCATAAGTATATTTGGATGAGATTGTTAGGTTACACGGATTACGTAGAAAATCATTTGTGACCGTGATCCTTTGTACACTTCACATTTCTAGACTACCATGTAGTATGTCCTCGGGACGAGAAGCAACTTCAGCACAACATATCACCCGAGACAGGATGGACAAACTGATTGGGTGAATCAAATTTTAGAGGATATGCTCAGGATGTATGTGATGGATCAACAATCTAAATGGGAGGAGTACCTGTACTTAGTGGAGTTTGCCTACAACAATAGTTTTTAGAGTTCCATAGGCATGGCTCCTTTTCAAGCTTTGTATGGTAGAGAGTGCAGAACACCTCTTAGCTGGGAAAGGTTAGAGGACAGAGTATCTCTTGGACCAGATCTTTACAAGACATGGAGCGGTGGGGTGGTGTTGATTAGACATAGATTACGGGAGGCGTAGGACATGCGAAGAAGTATACGGATCGGTATAGGATCGTACCGTAGTTTTGATGTGGGCATGAAGGTGTTCCTTCATGTCATGCCACACAAGAGCCATATCCATTACGAAAAAGTTCTAAGTTAGCTCCTAGATTTGTTGGTCCTTTGATATCTTGGAGTGTATCGGCCCTTTGGCCTCTGGTTTAGCATTGCCACCCAACTTGTCTCGCGTACATGATTTTTTTCATGTTTCCTTTCTCGGAGATATATTGTGGATCCTTCTCATGTGTTAGATTGGACATCATTGTAGGTGTAGGATCGGGGGCGAGTGATGTTGGAGCCCATTCACATCCTCGATCACGGGACCACAGGACTTCGAGGCAAGAGAGGTCGATTAGTTTCGGGTGCGGTGGGACGGATATGATGAGACGCAGACTATATGGGAGGATGCTACTTCATTACGAGTTCGGTTTCCACATTTGTTCCAGTGACTTCCGGAGGTGAATGTAGTGCCCACTTCCCTTTGACACCTTTTGATACTTATGTTGACACTGTTGATCACATTATGGACATTATTATGTTTTGATTTAGTATGTTGTTAGACATTGATCATGGATTATTGTTGATCTTGATTTGATTGTGATGCATGATGATTATTAGAGACACCTTATATGTGGATGATGATATATTATTTGACATGGATGTTTTATGGATGTTGTTCAAACATGTGATTTGGATATTATGAGTTGATCTAGAAAATGGATATTATATTGATGATGATATGGTTGTTGATTAAAAATGCAAATGATGTAGTTGTTACTTCGATGTTGTTGTGATTCACTTACTTAGATGATTTTGTGATTTTATTTGTATCATATTGGATGTTTTGATATGGCCACGAGGCTCAAGGAGGTATTTGTATTTTCTAGGTAAAAAATATCACAACAAAACATCGGGGATCGGAGACCAACCACAATGGAATTCTAGGTGAATTCGATAAGGTCACCATGACAACTTGTTTTGTGTGTGTTGTTTTGTTAGGGATTCCCATGGGGGGATCACCTTTACATGTGACCATGGGGTTGTGTATTTTATTAATGTGTTTCTTTTATTATTGTTGCATGTATTTTATTAGTACTATGTTCCCTTCTTTTAATTAATTAAATGTGGTTGATTGATGTGCAAAATCATATGATTAAAATTTAAATAAATTAGATTGGGATATGAGAAAGTAATTATAAGAGTTGTTGGTTGTTTGTATTAAATATGTAAGGGATGTGTAAGTTGTGTAAGAGCTTGTGTAAGTCAGTTTTGGAGTATGAAATACTCCACGTCCATGACAAATTCAAATTTGTCCTTGGGGGTTGTTTTTGGAGGCTTGTGGGACAAGTAAAACTTGTCCCATGCCTCTAAATTTAATTTACCAACTATACTTACGGTTGGAGAAGTTATTTGTGACTTTTATAATGAATTTTATTAATCATGTTGCTTGTTTTGGGTTGCACTTTCTTACATTTTATTTATTTTGTTGTCCCTTGAGGTGTGGGCTTTTTGTGTGTAAGTAACTTGTCATATTTTCACCCACCTCTTTATTGTGCTTGGGAGAATGGATTTTGTCTTTTGTGGTTGAATTGGAGGATGTGTGATGTGGCATCCTACATGGATCCACATCATCCTCTTCTCTCCCTCTTCTATATAATTCAAAATCCTTGCTTGTTTTTTGGGGTTGAACCTTTTTGTATTCTTCCTTGGGGGCACATTTTTGCTATTTGGAGCTCTTGTGGATTGTGGAGGAATTTGGAGATAACTTCATACTTGGCATTGTTATTTTGAACTGTGTTCTTGGCATTTGAAGCTTTCTATTGGAAACAAAAGTAACCATGGAGAGGTAGGAATTTAACTCTCCTTTTTATGTTGTCATTTTCTTGATTGTGTTGTGTGAATGGTGCATGCTTTGATTTATTTGTTGGTTGGTAGGGTATCTTGCCTTAGGGATGGTGTAGGAGAAGGCTATGGGGAATCCATGTGGGGGCATAAGGAATGACATTGGCAGCATCATAATTTTGTGGAGGGATTTTGGGTTTGGGATCCACCATGGAAAAGAAATAGCTTGCATTTCTTACTTTGTGGGGGCATAAGGAAATATGTGGGGGGCATAAGGAGGGATTTTGGGGGGCATAAGGATATGTGTGGTGAAATTTATTGGCGGTTTGTTATGGTGGATGCCCAATTCCTAATTGGGAGGCATAAGTGGATTCCCCCATAGACCTTGCTCCTTTGGATTGCATGATCAAGCCTGAGTTTTGATTGGAATGTTTTCAATTGCAGTTGTGAACTGTTATTTTGTGTTGAACTATGTTTTATATTGAAATATGCATGTTTGAAAGAATGTTGTGTGTTGTGGAAGCTAGTTGTTGCCATGGGTTGAAGTGCATCTATTATTGTATTTTGGTTGGGGCTCGGGGGTCAATGATGAAGGAAGGCTTCTCCTTTCATTGGATGTCTTGGTTGGGTGGAGAGCGTTTCCTTTCCCCCTCTTTTGTTGAGATCAACTTGGAGAAAGAGAAAATGTGCATGTTGTTGTCCTGGAGTAAAGGAAAAATGCAGTTTGGAAGTCTCTTGTGAAAACACGTTTATTTGTAATCATTTTCCACTTGTTGTGGATGAAATTGTAACATGTATTTTGTGAAGAAAGATGTATGTAATTTGATTATGAAGTTAGATATTGAAATTGTGAAAGACATGTACATTCTATATTGTTATTGGAAAGAAATAGAAATCAGTTAATTGCATTCAAGGAATGGAATATGTAAAGATGTATTCTCTTTGGAGTCAATAAATAATTACAAGTTCATCTCTCATTTACATTTTTGTGTTGAGTTGAATTATCAAATTGTGATTGGGATCTTTGTTTAATTGTAAAGGAAAGAAATATGTATGAAGGAAGTATATTGTTTTGTATACTTGGAAATATATTAAAATTGGAAATTAGAATTGGCAATTTAGCTTTGAAATGATTTTTATAAACAACTAAATGTATTGGGTTAGTTTAGAATTTAAATTCCTCACTTGAATGATAAAAATTAATATACAGATTTAAAAGAAATAGATCTCTGTTGTAAAATAAATACTGGAAAATAAATTCAATCAAATTGTACAGTTTGTACCTACACACATTAATCAACTTAGAGATGTTAAAATTTAGTATGTTGTATCATAAATGAACTCAAATTGATAAAGAAAACTATTTAAAACATTGCAAAATCAAACCAATCCTTTCCTCAGCCATTTTCTGTCAATGGTTGGACAAAATTCAAACTTGAAGAAATTGAACAAATTTACTTCCTAAAACATTATAAATCCTTCCTAGAGAAATCCTCCATGTCTTTTTGACATGTTGAGTGAAGGATGAGATCCAATTTAATAAAATTTAGAAGTTGGAAATTACTAGTTGGATTTTTAAAAGTCTGCATATCATTTTTGTAAAATTTACCCTTTAAAATTTATCAAAAAGTAAAAATTTATGATTCCTGTGCAAAGAGGGCATCAAGAGCTTTCCAAAAAGTCATAATTTTCCTAAAACCGAGCTTTCTAGCTCAAGTTATGTCACTTTGATGTTTTTTAGCCTTGGCGGGAAAATTTGGGAAAATTTTCCCCTGGCAGCTCGCGGCTGAAAAAAATTCCCGTTATGATCCGTAGAAAATATTTTAAAAGTTTCGTCTCGGAAAAATTTTGAAATTTCCTCCACCAGCCCACAGCCAATCAGAGGCTACCACATGTCCTCACGGGCGATGCTCAGGCGCGACATTTTCTTTTGCCCTTATACCTTTTGAAAGTTTTGGAAAAAAATTCCATTTCTCTCACTTGGCCCGCGGCTATCCTGACACCCCACGTGGCAAATTTGGGTGCTAGTGGGGGGGGGAGGACCCTTTGTTTTTTTTTTAAATCTTTGTCTTTAGAAATTTTTGAAAATTTCCTCGTGGCCCCACACTCCCGCCCTGCCTTGGGAAAACTTCCTTCCACAGACGTGCGGACCCGTGTTCGCCATTTTCTTCCTTTTCTCCCCTTTGGCAAAATTCACCGAATCTCCCCACCACTCTACCTATCTCTCTTCTCCCTACGGTGAATGATGGAGCACCACATGTCCCTGGTGGACCCATGGGTGCATGGAGGCCAAATTGGCTTTTCTCCCCCTTTGGCGAAATGTCCAATTAACCCCGCTACTCCGCCCTTCTCTCACCTTTTTCTACTTAGATCAAGAGCCGCCACGTGTCCCTTGGGGACCTACGGAGGTGTGGGAACAAATGAACAATTTCTCCCGTAAGGAAAAAAATTCCAAACGCCGCCCTGTGACCCGCCGACCCAAAATTTGCCTTTCACCCCTGCTTGACACCCGTTCCCTTGGGGAAAATTTGACCCCTAAGGTCCGCTTCATCATATCTTGAGTTCTGAAGGAGTTAGGAGGACTTCTTTATATCACCGGAAAGGTGAGAAAATTTCCTATCCAATGGAAATGATTTAGGGAAATTTTGAATATGTTAAGTGTGAGAAAAATAAAGTTGAAACTCTGAGCCTGTTAGAGAGTGGGCATGGGGGTAAATTTCTCCCTAAACCTAACTAAAACTTCTAACCCTAAAATTTAAACCATGTGAACTTGTTATTTGTTAATGAAGGAAAAATATGTTCTAGTAATTTAGAATTGTTCCGAACCTAATAGGGCCAATTGTTGTCTTACAACTTGGTTGTGGACACTTCTAATAAAAAAAATATTCCTTAATTTTCTAACTAACCCTAGGTTGTTTCTTGGGTCTCAAGTGGGTTGTTTTAATGGGCATCACAAAGTTAAAAATTCATTTTTTTGTTTGGAGCTTTAGGTCCCTATATTGAAAATCAAAATTATGTCACCACATACCTCTAGAATTTATTCGAGAAAATCATCTTAGAAACTATTTTTTCAAGGGTGTTTTGTAGGTGGTCATTTGGTATGAAGCATGAACCCGACACAATTATGATAAGTAGCTCTAGAAAGGTAGTCGTCATTTGAACCTTGGTCACCATATTTGAGTTTTGTCAACTTCGAGGGTTTCCTTGTGGATAGGAGAGTAGATGGAAATTGACACATGGTGTGTTTGAGTCTTGGAAAATGGATTTCAAACTTAGTTTCTAGGCCACTTTGGCTAAATTGGTCATTCTTATAAACTTGCAACAATAACGAGAAAATTCATGGGACCTTTTCCTAGCCGAATAACTATTAGAAAACCTATAGACACCATCACATGATTGTATTAGACTCCTTTATATCACCTATTTTGTGAAAATTGCTTATGGGAAATATGATGTTTCTCTCTCTCCTCTCTCTCTCTCTCTCTAGCTTAAAAATGAAATGAAACCGCATTTTTGTTTCTTACCCTCTATTTTTGTATGCAAGTGTTTGAATTCATTGTAAATGGAAAATTATGCATATGAAAAAAATCGTTGTAGGATAATGCCATGTCAAATTTTATTTCACTTTATTGTGTTTACACTAATTTGACATGTTGCGGTGGTGTGACAAAATTATGATGAATATTGTAAATTTAAGTTTAAAGTTGTTTATTACTAAAAAGAGTAATCTTGATGGAATAAGTAAAGTAGCTTATTTTAAAAATTGTACTTGTTTTACTAATGAAGGAAAACAAGTCAATATTAACATGTATGTGTGTGAATTTAATGGGATGATGAAATACTATATTGTACTTCTATTTCAAGTTTCATTTAAAGGTGTGTATATTATTATGGTATTTTTGTAATTTTGTGTGATTGTATAATAGTGAATTTAAACTTGGACCCTTATTGTGTCATAAGATTGAAAAGTAATAGTGTTTTTGTTGATAGTATAGCTTGGGTCAACCATTGAACCCTTCTACCCTTCATCGTCGTGTTTTTCTTTAAATCAAGTGTAATCTAGAATGTTGTATCTAGTTTAATTAGCGTCTTGCTTGGTACTTTTCGAATGGTAAGTTGTAAAAGGGAAGGAGGTTTGTTAAATTGATAGTGTTACAACACTATTAAAAATGAGATTGAACATGGTTATCCTAAATTTAATTTACACCATATTTCAATGATACAATGGCTATGGACACAATCATAACCTTCACGGGTTAAACTACTTGACTCATGTATAGGTTAGTGATTGTTGGTATCTCCACATATAGGTGATCTTTTACGGCCTCATATTTATGTGAATTTTCTTGGGTTTTAAGTTCTATAGGATCTCTCCGGTAGTTACTCAAAATCAACATAATTTTCCAACTTTGAAGGGTCGGCATTTAATTTTGGGCAACTAAGTAGAGAGGGGTATTAGCATGGTCGTAGAATATCTTGATAATCCTAAATAATAGAAAGAAGAATAATGTCGCCACTTTTGTGAAAGAATAAATTTTGATTTAATGATGTTTTTTTTTGTGTGTGTGTAAAGATGTTATTACAACGTAGAAAATGAAATTATAAGCTTAAAACTAAGCTTTTCTTTATCCATTGTTAACTCATGTATTAACATGTACATATAAGGGTTGTATGTAATGGGTAGTGTATAGATGAATCTTTGTTCAATTAAGAAATTAACCCTAGTATATTTTATGAACATAATGACATGTGGTATTTCGAATCTGAGTTGAATGCCACCTTAGGGAGTATCTCGTACCCAACATAGGGGGAATGTTGTTTATAAAGATGTGTAAATGGAACTTCCTTGTGAAGTAAAATCTAGGAGGAAATCACTTAACCAAATGAGACTCAAGTAAACGAGACACATGAGCATTGCACACCTTTTTAAAGTATCAAATCATATAAAAAAATTCTTCTCTTATAATTGTTAGTTACCAAAGTAAGTGTTTTTGTGCATATAAGTACATTTAATAAGATAACTAAGTGGTAAGTTGCTCATTTCGGTGTAGGTAAAGGATTGAAGTTAATGATTTTCACGGGAAACTTATAGTCATGTAAAATGATGGTACTCTCGTGGATTGGTCTTAGTAATAAGTGGAAGTAGGGTGGAACCCTTCCACCCTATTGTAAAAAGGGCATTTCTCTTGAATCTAGGTATAACCCCAAACATATGTTGTGGAAGGAATTGTTAATTGTGCTTATTATGACACGATAACTAATGTAAGTTCTAACTTCTTACATACATCCTTTTCATGTCACTACTTTGATACGAAGGGATCAAACAAGGTAAGTCTTATAATGTTGTAACATCTTCTTCGAGAGATGACGTCGCTATAAGAAATAAAGGAGAGTACTTTCATGATCCTAAATAGGAGATAACACCCCCTTGTAAGTAGCTTATGGAATAAATTCTCTAAAATGATCTCGAGGATGGTGTAGTCACACCCATTAAACAAATGAAATCATGTTCATATGATAATACGTGAGCTCGATTCCCTTATTTTGTCATTAGAGGGCTTAGAGTTATCGTGAGAGATGATATGAGCCAAGCTTATTTTTTTCCATAGAAGGAATTCCATAGGAATCTAAGTGGTTCGGTAAGTGGTCTTCTTCATAACCCATGTTTGTAGGTTAATCTTAAATGAGGGCCTTATAGGTCCCAAATTGTATTATTTTGGGTGGTAATGTATTATTTGAGATAAAACCTTGTTCGGTGGAGGGCTTTTAATCATAATAATATAGGAAAAATTATGTCATTTCATGGTCACACTCTTGTGATAGCTCGAGCATATCCATCTCGAAATAATAAAGAGAAGGATAAATTATGTTGACCCTACTTATTATACCTACAAAACACCTTTGTGAGATGTGCATGAACCTCTTGAAAGGTGTTCCAAGTTATACTCTTCTCCCTTTGTATAGTTGGACTGTGTGTGAGATGGATTCCATAGAAGAATGGTGGCTAGGAAAACCTTTTATGGGTTAAGCAACTTATTCATACACACCTCACTTCCTGAGCATTAGCTCTTGTTCATTGTAGGTCTTACTAAAGTTGCGCACTCTCGGACCTAACCTATTATGTTAAGAGTTGAAGTTGAATTATATAGTTTGAAAGAGGTGGTGAGATAAAAAAATGGAATTCTATCACCGGAATAGATCCTATAATGAAATGGACCTCGTCTGCAATGTGGAATTGTATATCATAAAGTTCTTTGTCGTGTTTCTATAAATGAAATACTTCTCAAGTAACAAAACACAATGCATACAAAAGTAAAACTATAAACCATGTGTTCACTGGATTTATGTAAATGTAAGTGTTAGTCTTTATGTGTCTCATGATTAGTACCACTATTTTAGGTGTTGTATTATGTACTAAAAATTTTTGCCTTTTTTTTGTTACATTTTAAGTGGTGAAATTATGGGCATTACACTTTTCGCAACAAGCGGCATAGTAAAATATCACATCAGATCTCATAGACTTGAGTAACTTTTACCAATAACACTTTTTTAATCTTATCTACAATATTAATGTACATCAAAAGACCATTAAACTTACTTTTGTATAAACCTCTAGTATCTTTCTTGTCCAACACACACTATAAATAACCATGACACAAGGAGTTGTAATATAGTGACATATGAGAAAATTAATAAGAAATAAGTTAAGAGTTTATATAAGTAAAAATATAAATGACATTGGAATATCAAAATTTCGCTCATGTCAATTATAAACTATCAACCTACCCAACCAATGTTGTAATGCTTTTTATTTCATTCGTTTAATTTGAAAGTTCAATTCTAATCTTCACTCATAAGATTTAAACAACATTTCAATATCAAATTTTCACTTAAATGTCAATTACAAACTATCAATATAATATTGTTTCTTTTATCCTTTCAATTTAAAATTTCACTTCTATTCTCAACTCATCCACATATACTAAACTTGCCATAAACTACACAACCTTACATAACCTTACGTACATTATCAATCATACCCATTGAAATTGTACTTGTTGTATTAATGAAGGAATACAAGTCAATATTAGCATGTATGTGTGTGAATTTAATGGGATGATCAAATACTATATTGTACTTCTAGTTCAAGTTTCATTTAAAGTTGTGTATATGATTATGGTATTTTTTTAAATTTTGTGTGATTGTATGATAGTGAATTTAAACTTGGACCCTTATTGTGTCATAAGATTGAAAAGTAATAGAGTTTTTGTTGATAGTATAGCTTGGGTCAACCCTTGAACCCTTCTACCCTTTGTCGTCGTGTTTTTCTTTAAATCAAGTGTAATCTAGAATGTTGTATCTAGTTTAATTAGTGTCTTGCTTGGTACTCATAATGGTAAGTTGTAAATGGGAAGGTGGTTTATTAAATTGATAAAGTGTTACAACACTATTTAAAATGAGATTGAACATGGTTATCCTAAATTTAATTTACACCGTATTTCTATGATCAATAGGCTATGGACACAATCATAACCTTCACGGGTTAAACTACTTGACTCATGTATAGGCTAGTGACGGATGGTATCTCCACATATAGGTGATCTTTAACGGCCTCATATTTATGTGAATTTTCTTGGGTTTTAAGTTCCTATAGGATCTCTCGGGTAGTTACTCAAAATCAACATAATTTTCCAACCTGAAGGATTGGTAGTTAATATTGGGCAACTAAATAGAGAGGGGTGTTAGCATGGTTGTAGTAGAATATCTTGATAATCCTGAATAATAGAAAGAAGAATAATGTCGCCACTTTTTCAAAGGAATAACTTTTTGATCTAGCGGTGTTGTGTGTGTGTGTGTGTGTGTGTGTGTGTGTGTGTGTGTGTGTGTGTGTGTGTGTGTGTGTGTGTGTGTGTGTGTGTGTGTGTGTGTGTGTGTGTGTGTGTGTGTGTAAAGATGTTATTACAACGTAGAAAAGGAAATTATAAGCTTAAAACTAAGCTTTTCTTTATCCATTGTTAAGTCATGTATTAACGTGTACATATAATGATTGTATGTGATGCATAATGTATAAATAAATCTTTGTTCGATTGAGAAATCAACCTAGTATCTTTTATGAACATAGTGACATATGGTATTTCAAATCGAGTTGAATGCCACCTTAGGGAGTATCATGTACTCCACATAGGGGAATGTTGTTTATAAAGGTGTGTAAATGGAACTTCCTTGTGAAATAAAATCTAGGAGAAAATTGGTTAGCCAAAAGAGACCAAGTAAACGAGACACACGAGCATTGCACACCTTGTTAAAAGATCCAATCATATGTCATGATAATCATATAAAAAAATTCTTCTCTCATAATTGTTAGTTACCAAAGTAAGTGTTTGTGTGCCTTTAAGTACATTTAATAAGATAACTAAGTGGTAAGGTGCTCATTTAAAAAGAACTAAGGTGTAGGTAAATGATGGAAGTTAATGATTTTCATGGGGAAACTTATAGTAATGTACAATGATGGTACTGTCGTGGATTGGTCTTAGTAATAAGTGGAAGTAGGGTGGAACCCTTCCACCCTATTGGAAAAGGGTCATTTCTCTTGAATCTAGGTATAACCCCAAGCGTATGTTGTGGAAGGAATTGTTAATTGTGCTTATTATCGCACAATAACTAATGTAAGTTCTAACTTCTTACATACATCCTTTTCATGTCACTACCAGTAAGAAGGGATCAAACAAGGTAAGTCTTATAATGTTGTAACATCTTCTTCAGAGATGACATCGCTATAAGAAATAAAGGAGAGTACTTTCATGATCCTAAGTAGGGAGATAACGCCCCCTTGTAAGTAGCTTATGGAATAAATTCTCTAGAATGATCTCAAGGATGGTGTAGTCACACCCATTAAACAAATGAAATCATGTTCATACGATAATACGTGAGCTTTGATTCCCTTATTTTGTCATTAGAGGGCTTAGAGTTATGCGTGAAAGACGATATGAGCCAAGCTTATTTTTTTCCATAGAAGGAATTCCATAGGAATCTAAGTGGTTCGGTAAGTGGTCTTCTTCATAACCCATGTTCGTGGGTTAATCTTAATGAGGGCCTTATAGGTCCCAAATTGTATTGTTTTGGGTGGTAATATATTATTTGAGATAAAACCTTGTTCGGTGGAGGGCTTTTAGTCATAATAATATAGGAAAATTTGTGTCATATCATGGTCACACTCTTGTGCTAGTTCGAGCATATCCATCTTAAAAAATAAAGAGAAGGATAAATTATGTCGACCCTACTTAGTGTACCTACAAAACACCTTTGTGACATGTGCGTGAACCTCTTGAAAGGTGTTCCAAGTTATACTCTTCTCCCTTTGTATAGTTGGACTGCGTGTGAGCTAGACTCCATAGAAGAATGGTGGCTAGGAAAACCTTTTATGGGTTAAGCAACTTATTCATACAAACCTCACTTCCTGAGCATTAGCTCACTGCTTTTCATTGCGTGTCCGACTAAAGTTGCGCACTCTCGGACCTAACCTATTATGTTAAGAGTTGAAGTTGAATTATATGTTTTGAAAGAGGTGGTGAGAGAAAAATATGGAATTCTATCACTGGAATAGATCCTATAATGAAATAGACCTTGTCTACAATGTGGAATTGTATATCATAAAGTTCTTTGTCATGTTTCTATAAATGAAATACTTCTCAAGTAACAAAACACAATGCATACAAAAGTAAAACTATAAACCACGTGTTCATTGGACTTATGCAAATGTAAGTGTTAGTCGTTATGTGTCTTATGATTAGTGCCACTATTTTAGGTGTTGTATTATGTAATAACAAAAAAATTGCCAATTTTTTTACATTTTAGTGGTGAAATTATGGGCATTGCACTTTTTGTAACAATTGGCATAACAAAATATCAAATTAGATCTCATAGACTTGAGTAACTTTACCAATAACATTGTTTTTATCTTATCTATAATATTAATGTACATCAAAAGATCGTTAAACTTACTTTTATATAAACCTCTAGTATCTTTCTTGTCCAACACACACTATAAATAACCATGACACAAGGAGTTGTAATATAGTGACATATGAGAAAATTAATAAGAAATAAGCTAAGAGTTTATATAAGTAAAAATATAAACGACATTGCAATATCAAAATTTCGCTCATGTCAATTATAAACTATCAACCCACCCACCGAATGTTGGAATGCATTTTATTTCATCCGTTCAATTGAAAGTTCAATTCTAATCTTAACTCATAAGATTTAAACAACATTTCAATATCAAATTTTCACTTAAATGTCAATTACAAACTATCAACCCACCCAATATTATAATATTTTTTCTTTTATCCTTTCAATTTAAAAGTTCACTTCTATTCTCAACTCATCCACATCTCATCCACATATCCTAAACTTGTCATAAACTACACAACCTTACATAACCTTATCAATCATACTCATTGAAACTATTTCCAAAAACAAAATGTCATATCCAATTCCTCATAAAACCAGATTTTATCTTGAACCACACTTATTGTTCACGGTTAAATAAGCACAATGCCCATTTCACATATAACATTATTGTTATACATTGACTTCTCTTACAAACACCTCAAATTACACTATTCATGAGGTAGGCAAGGTCCCATCAAGTTACTCATAAAAAACTACTTTTGTTAGCCATATCTTGTCCTTCACATTTACCCCCATTGCTCATAACACCATCTTTGGGTGACATCATTTCCTCCTCCATTTCTTAGAGAGGAAATCATAACACTTTCCAACATGTTCTAATTTTGTCCTCCCTCTATTTACACTAGGTTTTGTACTAAGCATTCCACTCTTAGAAGAACATGCTTTGACATTGACCCCAAGACAAAGTGGACAAAAATATTACTAGTTTTTGACAGTTTCCATGTCCACCCACCCACAAAAATTCAAATCAAACACTCAAAACAGTTCTTGTCCACCTTTCCAAGGCTATAAATATATTCTAATGTGGGGACACCATACCATACAATATCCAACAATGTCCACCCAAACTAATATATTAAGACAAAAACTTTATAAAAATATATATATTTAGAGAGAGAAATTATATTCAAATATCCATTCAAAAAAGTAGTGAGAGAAGAATTGTACGGATGGAAATTGGGACCCGCCATCAACTTGTCCTGTCATCGGTGTCTCGTAGCAATTTACTTTTGACTGACAACACTATAACGAATATTATATATTATTCTAAGTGCAATTCATTTCGAATATAAAATTATAATTATATTACAAAGATTTCGTGGACAGATGTCCAGCACAGGTTTTCAGTCAGTCAGAATGTCCTGCACTATTCACTCTCCCATATACATATATACCTGTTCTGCCAATCAGTAAATATATATACATATAATATATTATTAGTATATGTATATATGTTTATAGTAAGTAGACTTGGCATCAGTAAGTATGCAGGCACCAGCTAGCTATTTACTACCACTTTGTTTTCACCACTCTGCGTATCTTCTTCATGAGGAAAAGCTGAGATTTTGAAGGCTGTGGATGAAATGGGTGGGTGTGAAACCATGAAGAGATTGTGTATACCACAGTTGAACAGCATATATGTCACTGCTGTGCTTGATTAGAGATTGGCACCCACTTGGCCGGATATGATGAGAAGAAAATGGTAAAAAACGATTCTTTCCCCTCTCTATTCTTGTTTTGTTGTTCATGGCTGGAAGTTTCTGAAGCCTATGTTTTAATAAAACACAATCTGAAGATGATATCGACATACCCATGTTCAGATCTTCTCGTGTGGGTGCTGATGTTAAGATGGTAGAGTAGATATATATGCAGTAATGTCGAGGCTGTCTAGATTACTTCAGATGGGATTTTTGCAGGTTCATGGCAACCCATCTGAGCATTGGTCGTCAAACTGGGCTTTTTCAGGTCAGGAGAATATAAAACAAGCTGTCGAAGTATGATTCGAGGCCTTTTTCTGAGATGGGTATGTCGATCATGTGGATTTGGAGTCGTCGTTTGCCTGAGTTTTTGCTGCCATGTTTGTTGGTTTGAATAGATGCTAATGCCAATCTGCAAGATAATCTTTTGTATGTATGCACATTGTATATCTGTTCTTGTGTGCTTCTATGTAATTCTGGAGTATGATATGCTTCTCTAACAAAAGCAGCCTTACATTAAACTGTGACATATGGCATGATCTCAAGAATGGATCTGGACTGTACATTCATATCCTTTGACTATAACTGCAAGACAAGTGGATGTGTTGGGTTTAATCAAAGTGGGGATAGATGGTTTCATCCCTTCATTGTTCTGCAAGCATGGCGATCTTTATTTGTTGACAAAATATTGTCGTATGCAATTTTCGGTCTTTCTCACAGGGATAAGACATAGCGTGTTATTTTACTTTGTAAGTCTGTATTGGGTAACATATATTGATATGTTTTCCTCTACATGCGCTGATGTTTTCATTGTTCTTTTTATTCTTGATTTTTCAGAATGGGGTAATTCTGGATTCGGCCGTAAAGAAAGTTGCAGTGGCTCACATGGCACTGTGATAACGATTCAAACGGTTAAAGTGCTTCAGCTTTTCTGCAATTGATAACGATAATTGATAGCTACATCTATGACAACCGATTCGGCTATAGATGTGCGTAATTTCAAAATGAATTTGGGTTGCAATGCCACACCAGCTTTGAATGTTTCAACCACTCAAGACCAAAAAGATCATATGATGAAGAAAAATGACCAGAAGGACATTGGTGGTGATGATGCAGTTGCTGATGACAGCTTAGACCGAATCCAGAAGTTTTCAATAAGGTACAATAGATTCTTCACATCCTTATGTTGGCACAGGCTCCTCAAACTCTTTTTTTTTTAAATTTTTATATTCATGTAAACACAACACGTTCTTGTATTCATATAAACTGTTTTGAATTTTAGGATATGTAATTTATGACTATTAGGATTAGATTGAATCACTCTTAAACTGAACTCTCAAAACATTGAATCTTTGTGGTTTCTGAGGAAACCTTGAAAACGGAGTTAGAGTCGACTGAATTGAGATCTTCTCAAGTGAAGAGCTAGCACTACCCTTACTTCTTCAAAACACATATCTTCCCATGCAGTAACACTGTGTTTATGGTATCAGATAATCGTGTCAAAGGAAGTCTAGCTGGAGTGGCTAAGCTCTACATCCCCAAAAATTAGATACTTTATTAAAGGAGAGGGTTTACAGATTTCAACCGTAATACCATTAAAACCTTAACAAACCCTATACAAAAGCTTCGAAAATTCAAATAAGAGTTGTAACAAATGAAAACAAAACCAGGAAAGACAACCTACTCTTCTCGGTGGATTAGGTAGCCACATGGGCCACGACTAGTCTTGAGGAAACTGCCCCTCACTTTGTCAACTTGGTCTTCGCTTTACACAGCCTTTCAGCCATGAGGATGTAAAATAACACAATGCGACTGTTTAAAAAACATGATATAGACTGTAAACCATTTCTTTCCATCGGTAGGTGGGAATCAGATTCAGTTCAACTGGATAAAGGTTCCCTATAATTGATTGGTACACATAGTTTTTCAATGTATATATAGTAAGGATCATAAAACATTAGATAGCTGTGCTTTAACGGCCACTTGAATACATGATGCAGATAAGATTGTAGTTTAGCTACCTTCTATAAGCTAAATATTATCATCATATGAAGGAGAAGATATCTAACAATGTTTTGGGATACTTTTGTGTAACTATGTCTTACAAATTGACTATGAATGTAATATGATATCACTTGGTTCTGTGTTGCAGAAAATATGTGTTTTCAGTCAGAGTCAAGGATACTAAACAGAATTGGCCTTTCTCTCAGAAGTATTTACAGACATGCTTGGAAAATGGTAGACAACCACTGTTACCACCTTTTGAATCATGAAATGACATTTTGCAGAAAAAGATCGACACTAACGGTAAAGAAAATATGGTTTCTGGAAATGATATACAGAAAACTAATAGTGTGTCAGATTGTTCAAACAAAGAGAAAATTGAAGATCCAGAGGGTTACAAGCATGGTATATATAGGGAGGGTTGGATAAATAAACAGAAGAGCTGTCCGAGGAAGAAAAAGATGGTTCCAACAAAAGCAAGAAATTGTCAAACTTCAACAGGTAATGGCAAGGAATATGTTGTCGAAGACATAGTAGATGTAGAGGGAGTCACAAAAACTAAAGGACATCCAATAAAAGAGAATGATATATCAAGGAAAAATGATGATAGATGTCAAGAAACAGAAAGGAACATGATGATTTCATGTGAGAGTCAAGGCATTGGTTATGTTGCCATTACAGAAGTGGCACACTTTTTAGACTCAGTAATTGGGGAGCATAGAGCAAAACATGTTAGCTATATAGAAATAGACAAGCAACAAAAGAATCAATTTGTATTATCTGACAAGCATCTCAATGCCAAGAGTGGAAATGAGGTTAGGAAGAAAAGGGGAAAGAAAATGGTAACATCCGAACCTAAAACACAGGAAGATAATGAGAAGGAACAGAATCTAGAGAAAAATAAAGACGAAGGTGAGAAGAATGATGATTTTGGGAATTCTGTGTCTCTATCAGATGCGTTGGTACCAAAGGTTTGCCCTGTTTGCAGAACTTTTTTCATCAACATCTAATACAACTTTGAATGCCCACATAGACCACTGTCTTTCTGTTGAATCAAATGCTAAAAAGGCTGGAACTAGGTCTACAAAGCCTAAAGTAAGGGCCATAAAAAGAGATCACTTGCAGACATATGTGCTGAGGCACCTAATTGCACACTAAAGGATTTGGAGCACAATACTTGTGAAGAAGATCAGTTGGCCATAGATGAAAATGAATTGCCTTTAGATGATCTATATTGGAGAGAGAGCCAAAAACGGAGGCGGCGTCAACACAAGGCTCAAAATGTGTATGTAGATTCGAAGGGGAAAAAACTACAGATTTTATCCAATTTGAAAGAACACCTTCAACCCAAGGAATGCCAGCAGAGGAAGCTACCCAAAAAGAGAAAGAAAATGGCCTCCACCACTTTAGATCAATGTTCTCAGCAAGCAGCCAAAGCTCGGCAATCAGTTTCTTCCGAAAAATCAATGAAAAAGGTATAGTGTTGTTCCACGAACATTTATATTTTGTTACACTAAACAATGAAGAGACTACTGTCAAGCAATCAACTACTGGTATAGACTCAATAAGCCAGCAGGCATAAAGAATTTTGAGCGTGTCTTCCCCTTTTATCTTTTGCTTTTATAACAATCAGCCTGAAATTTTCGAAACAAACTACTCCAACTGAATTCTCAAACTGAGATACATCTTTATCTTGGATTTTCTTAGGGTCTCAATATAAATGAATGCCTAGTGGTTTTGGTATGAAAAAGTATAATTTCTTATGCCTTTCAGTGCAAAGCGCTAGAAAGATGGTCAAAATTAAAATATAATTTAATCATTCTAATCAATCAATTGAATCATAATTTTAATGGTCATTGGCTATTGAGATTAAAACACACTCACTCTGCCTTGAAAAGTATGCCATGGTCGACTGTAACTTCTACTTCGTGGGAAGTATGCATTTTGGAAATCGAGGAAGCTACAAGAAACATTAAACCTCATGCGTAATATAAACCAAACAGAATTTACGCTTCTGGATTCAAATTTGTTTCAAGGTACAAATCTTTGCATATAAATCCTTCTTTATTATATATGCCAAATGATATTACTTTTGCTTGCTTAAATATCTGTCACAGACTTCTTCACTCTATCTATACTAGGGCAAAAGACCTAATAGTTGTGTACCTTATGTTTAAATTTTAAATATGACATTCATATGTTGTATGGAAAAGGACAATGAATAGGATTATTAAGTAACGTTTTGTATGTTCAATTGAAGGCAAAAAATATTTTTTGAATTGATTTACTACAAAAGATTTAGTCCTAAACATGTCAATAGAATAACCAATTGTTGTGCATCCTATGTGCCATGTTATGTTTGGTTATTACATACTATTATTAAGTACACATTGTATTACAATGTAATTCTCTTACAATAACCAATAGTCCTATCACAACTAATGGACCCCGCTCAACTGTTGGCTCATTTACCCTTATACATCACATCTTCTTACATGCTTTAAAGTGAACATGCTTTCTAAGCTTTCCTAGCGAATTAAATTTCCATTCCTTCCTTTGTATAAAATACCTATACTAAAGTTACTTTTCTTCCTTTGTAAGAAATATCGATTATTTTCTGGCTTCCTCAAATATACCTTGATTTTTCATATTTTTCTAAGAACTATGTATGGAAAAAGATTCCAAATGCAATATGGAATATCCTCTTGCACCATTCTTATCTGGGTTTGGTTTTTGTCGTTGATATTCCTGCTTCATTCACCTCCTATTTAAATCTTTAGAACGGTGGGTTTAGTGTCATCAATTCCTCATTTTCTTCTCCTTGTTTTTTTCTTTTTCTTTTTCCGCTTGTCAAACTGATTCTTGAAATCAATCCATTCCACGAGTCTCTCCAATCACATCATCTTTGATTGGTTGCATCACCATCTTCATTACTATTTACATATTTGACCGGTTCTCACTGATCTCATTTTTTTAATATACCCATTCTCTATTTCCATAAATTGGTGCATCAATTACATTTCTCCAGAAATTTTATCCACATCTATATTATCTCATCCTTCAATAATATCTTTTCTCTTCCTACAACAGTTCCATTTTCACCTTGTTTGACATGTTTCTCTATGCTTGAATCTATCTGTTTTCTTATTTTTTCTGCTTTTCTGCAGCATATTCATCTTTGTACTTCTCTTTGATCTCGATGGTTCTTTTGGAACTCTTCATTTTTAACTCCCTCGTCTCCAACTATATTGCAATTGTTTTCCTCTTCATCAAGTATATTTGTGTTATATTCCACTTCAGTTTTCTTACCTACACAAAAATCAATAACTTAATTACACAAGAATTAAGGACGAAAACCTCAACTCATTGGGCCTCTTCTTGACTTGTAATCACAACTTATGCTTGATGTTTCTCACAGTCTCTACTGTCTTTGTTGCCATCTTCTTCTGATAAAATCCCCATTTACAAAGGATTTCTTCATCCTAAGGGTAACACATATAGATTGCGTATACTTCCTATTCCTCAACATCTTCATGTGGGGCGATAAGTCACATCTATTTCCTCTTTCTCAAGCTCTCTATAGAGCATATCTGATGGCTAGCCATCAATTAGTAACTCCGTAAACTCTTCAAGGGATTTTAGTTTTCATTTTCTAGCAACTTCATTCCTCATCTAATCATAGCCTCAATCTCTTTATTTTCCTTCATCTTCTTATCTTCAATTCTATGCAGTTCATCATTCTATTTTTCTTGCAAGGAAGTCTTCATTCCCACCAAACTTAGCCTCATCGTCTTCACCATTTTATTCCATGTTGAGATCTCATGCTTACTTTGTTTAATCCTCTATTCTTTCAATTTTTCTCAACAGATGATAGCATTCTTTGTCAACTTGGTGACAACAAATTTAAATCAATGCGGATCTTCCATTTTCATCCTTTTGAAGTATGCTTCTATCTCCACAAGCCAATGGTTGAAATCTCCGAACCCCGAGTAACAAGAAACTTTTAGGGTGTGTTGAGAGCACTGTTCTTCCTCAATTTTCTATTTTGACTTGCTAGGACTTTTATTTTTCTTCTTTGCAACCAAGCATAAAAACCTCTAACCATATGAAGCAACCGTCACCAGAAATTCTAAGGTTTAATGTATTTTCCTGCCTCTTCCTTCCCACTTAGACCAATCTTCTCTGTGAGCCATCTTCTATGACTTTGCAGTCAACAATTCACTCCCCTTGAACTGTTTTGCTCAGTACTTAGCCTTCTTCCAACTCAAAATATAGGAGCATGGCTTACTCAGATATCGTGGATGCAGCAAGAAGACAAAAAAACTTAGGCTCGTATTCATAAAACTTTCATTATACAAAATTTAAATTCCTCTTTAGTCTGTGCCAACTGATACTACTACTGCCTGCTTATGTCTCTTAGAGAGTTCTTCACTCTTTCCACGCAATATCATCCCATCTTCTTATATAGAAGAGTTTATATGCTCTACTTGCTTTTAAAGTTTTCCCTAAGAATATAGCTGCTTTTCCTGCTTTGTATTTTATGTCTATTATAAAGCTACTTTTCTTTCTTTGTAAGAAATATCTTTTCTTGCTTCCTAAAAGATTTCTTGTTTCTTCATATTTTTCTGAGAACGATCTATGGAAAATGCTTCCAAATACATACGCTGGTTCTTCATAATTTAAGAATTATATATAGAAAAGATTCCAAATACAATGTGGAGTATCCTCTTGCACCATGTTTTGTGGTTGATGCTCATGCATCATTCATTCACTCGAATACACAAGTGAATTTATTTCATATTGATTTGCCAATATTTCCTATGTTCTCTTATATAATGAGGCACATTAATGTGATTTTTTCCAATCAGGTTTATGCAACATCTCCATGTAAACATGCTCAGAGTGAAGAAACTGTCAAGATGAAGGCTAAAAGCATATCACTAGGAACTGCATGTGAGGAGAGACCTTTTGTGTCTAGAAGTGCAAGAGTAGACACCAAGAAGAAGAAGCTCGGAGGCTTGAAGCAAGTTACCCAGGAGCAAGTATCTTACAATAAAACTGATGGAGGGTCAACAGATGTACTGGAAACCACAAGAAAGAATTCACCTGAAGAAGAATTGCATAGGTCACCTTCAAAATCTGCATTCCCTTTATCTTCTGATGTGAAATGCATCCGCATGCCAATCCCAGGGAAAACTAAAAATGCAAGATGGGCACCAGAGATGTCTGAAAGTGATTTCTCTCCTTCGGTGAAGGTCTCGGGAAAATTTAATTGCAAAAGGATAAAAAATACCTCAAGACTGCACTCACAAAATGAGACAATACAGAATTTTTCAAGAAACGAATTAGCCTCTGGCTCACCTACTTTTGAAGAGGAATCAAGGCCCAATGCTGAATCAGCGAGTCAACTCTCAACGGAAGTCTTGAAATTATCTAAAGCCGTGATTAATCAGTCTCTTAGACCATTAACAAAAACACAAGTCTGTTCAAATTTATCTGTCTCCGCTTCTTGCCAAGATTCACCGATCTCATTTACATCCCATGGAGCACCTATGATTGGACATTCAGAAAATAAGTCGCCTGTTGATGGACATGGTACAATATATGTTTCCACTGAAACTCCAGCACATGTACCAGGTGTTTCGATCCAGGATCCATCTAATGAAGTCAAACAAGTTCCATCATTATATGAAGAAAATGCAGAGAACTTTTTTCCTGCGATCTTTCATGAGAACTTAAATCCAAACAAGACCATGCAGGAAACAGTTGCCCCTCAGCGAAATTCAGGAACTCAGTGTGTCAGCATAAATGATGCAGCAAAGGAGAGAGTGAAGCCAATGTCTCTACAAAAGCAGGCCTTGGGACAGAATCCAGCAGCTCAAAATGATATATCTTGTCTTAATTCAGTAACTGATACTTCTGCACTTCTGAATCCCTCGAATAGGCAGTTTATCACTTCCACCAGAGATCCTGTGTTGTCCAATATATTGAATGCAAAAACTAATGGCTGTGCATCATCAAGCAGCACATATTTTTACAATGAGCTTATTCTTGAACAATCAAAGTCACATAGTACTCATACCGCTTCATTATCAGAAAATGTCAATTCTAATAACATATGGATGACTGAAATGGAACATTCAAATCCAAGAAGTATGAAAGAAAGGCCACAAGCACCTGCTCAGAAGTTTGCAAGTATTTCGGATTGTATCTTTGGTGATTCTGTTTGTTCATCTTCTACCACTTTCTTCAAAGGTCTTCCACTGACCTCAAAAGGAAATTTGCTTCAGAAAAGATCCTTTCAATCTAAAGATTCTCAATATCTTAATCATCAGTCTTCATTTGGAAACATGGAGTTGACATCGGTCACTGTACCCCAAGTTGTTTCGGCCTCTACTCTGGCCAAGCAACTAGACGAGGGAAAAACAGCAGAGGAGATTTTGCATGGGTGTGTCATGATTGAACAAAACTCAAATGCTTGTAATTCTCAAAGCAATTATGCAATTCAGAGCTCAGCCCACAATAATTCTATCAGTCCATTAGAGAAACAAATTGGGTTAACGCAGAATCTGAACAACTCTTTGTTTGGGACAACAAATGGAAGCTATGGGGAAATCAGGTTGTGGGTGTAGCACCTTATGCATATACCGTTCAAAAGAGTTGCGGCTCTAATGGTGGAAGTTTCACTTCGGGGTCTCTTGGTACAACTGGCGGACCATATTCTTCAGGTTTAGTTAACAATCAAGGCCTTGACAATATAAATTGTTTCAGTGAACCTAGAATGTTTGGCAATCCTACTGTGCGTTTAATGGGAAAGAATTTGATGGTGGCAAATAAAGATGGAGGGCAATCAAAGCAACTTGACACAAATCCAAACGATATGGAAGAATACCGAAATGTAAGCTACCTTAGGCTTCTAGGATTCACATCTGAAGGAAATGTTTTGCAAGAAGGGGGTAGCCAGCTAGGACGGTCTATGGAAAGTTCTATTACCTTTGACCAGAATATGTTCAATACTCTTGAAGGTGTAAAAAGTTTTGAATCAAGATTACCGTGGACAAGAAATGGTTGCAGCCAGCAACCCACATCTGCTGTAGGAAATATTCCTGAATGGTTTCAAAACTTAGCAGGTTCAGCTTCTCAATCATCGGTTGATGTTACCTTGACAAGTACAGGACCTGCTTGGTCTCACTCACGTCTTCCAAGCTCAAACATGAATTTTCAATCACCAAATGTTTCAATGGCATCGATAGAAAAGAGAAGTTCAAATAGGCCTGTAGGTGCAAACTATCAAGCAACACTACAACCTCTATCTGCTGCGCATGCAGAGATGGATCATGCGGTCATTGTTATTGACGACTCTCCTGATGTAGATACTGCACCCAATTTGTCAGGTCTTGAACCTACATCTTTCAGTGTACTGCCTAGTAAATATCAAGAGGGCAATTCAGCTGGCAGGATCTCAAATTTTGATTCCATGTTCAAGTCTGGAAAAGCATGGCCTCAGGTTTATAGTACACCAATTCCTTTTTCATCTTGTAAAGAATCAGCCATAGCATCTGGTTCAAATCTTCAAAGGGCAAAGGAAGTACAGGCAGAGTTGAGAAGACTAGGAATTACCAATCCAGGAAACTATGTACAGCCTTCTTATGATGTCCATTCACAGTTTGAGCCCGAGGTCATTATTATTGATGACTCTCCTGACGAAGAAGCTTTACAAAATTCGCCAGTTCTTAAAACTACGTCTTTCAATGTACAGACCAGACAATTTCAAGAGGCCCATTATAACTCTATGCTCAGGTCAGGAAATACATGGGGTCAGATGTCTACTGTACCAAGTCATTTTTCAGCTTGTAAAGAATCAACTCTATCCTGTGGCCTAAATCATCAAAGGGCAAAGGAGGTACAGGCAGAATTAAGAAGACTCGGAATTACCAATCCTGGAATTGCACAGTCCTCAAGTGCATACTTAAAACCAATGGGAGGGGTCTAGGAAAGCTCATTGGATAATTTGTAGCATTGTCTCTTCTGCTGGAGAACCAAATGAAACAATTCTTGCATCAAGAAGACCATGAAATATTTTGAACCCACTGTGGTTCTTAAGTCATACATGGCTTGAGAAATTAGTGGCATCCTGGTTTGAAGGCTTATTTGTCAAGTATAATTGATGGCAGAAGGTTATATGGGAAAGTTATATTTTCTCTGCAATCTTTGACAGGTGATTCTTCTTTCAGCTCAGCTTCATACATCAGATTATTCTAAGAAACAGCAGACACTTAAGGAGATGTCCAGGAAGCGGTTCTAACTTCTGATTGTCTTCAAATAAACCATTCTCAGATTTTTGAAATTAACATATTTTCCAAGTGGTCAATATCAACAAAATCAATGTCTATTGTAATTTGGAATTTAGAACAATTTAGTGAAACAAGCTTGGCTTGCAGGCCATTCGGCTCGTTTTTTCAACTTATGTGAAGATTGAGATCCCGTCCGTTTGAGATGGGATATATATTCTTACATTATTCTTTTATTTGAAGAAAAAGAAACTTGATATCTTCTTTGGGGCAAATAAGTAACACTATGAAGATTGAGTTTTTTTCTGTTTGATATTTGTTCAAGCTGTTAAACCGGAGATTGGAATTCCAGGAACAAATGCTTGCATTATTTGAATGAGTCTGGCATTGATTAATGACTTCACAGAGTAAAATTCAGTTGTTAGTGGTAAATTCATAGAGACCATCTTAAGTACCATACTGCACATTTTTCTTCAGTAGAAACATTGGGAAATACAAAAGAGGGGTCTCCGTTTTAGAAATATCCAAGCGGCTGATATTCTATAAAGATTTCCCTTGCCACTCCCCACACAACCGAGAATCTACAAAAATTTCCAATGTAATGAAACAAGTAAGAGGCATGAAGGGAAAAATCATTATCTATAACTTTACCGCGTCTTTTCTTTTTCTTTTGAAATGGTTGGAGGATTTATTCTGTAAAAATATGGGTTCAAGTTTGTATGATCATAATAGTTGCAATAATGCACGCTTCATAATGGATGTGTGCAATAATTTTTAACAAACCTGTTAATGTGAACAATGCTTAAATAATACCTCAATTTCTAATATCAAGTAATGGCAGACCCTGTAAAGGCAGCAGGATCATTTCTTTTGTATCAACATACAATTCAATAATATTCATGAAGCTTTTACAGTAATAAAAGTACAAGTCCAGCAATATATAAAAGTATATTTGGTTTGCAGATATAGTTGATTAGCTTCTCAGCAATTATGTACTGATTTCCATCATCGTGGACTATCTATTCTTATTATTGCTAAACCACCACCTTTATAGATGGCAGGTTGTAATTCCATCCATGAATCTTGAATGATGTTATAAATATTTTATAAAGTATCAAAACAAACATATATGCATCTGCAATTGCAAATGTGAGGTATCTGGGGTTGTGTTATAGTTAACTTATTGCTACTGGTAGTAGTAATTATGGAGTTGAAAAAGATTTCTTGTGAGTGATTTGGCATTTTGCAATTATCATTCTTGACATTGCATTGTGTTGCTCAGTATGGAAGATTCACAACGTGAGTGGAATGGACAATTACTTGTTATATCCATATGGGACAATATAAACAATATATTGTGGAGTAATGATCAATTACTGTTCAATCCATGTAACATGGATAGCAGTTTTTGGTACTCATTCCCATTCCACATATATCAAAAGTTGGCCAGTAAATAATTACATTTTTGGTACTTAACACACTCCATATATATTCAAAGGTGACCAATAAAATATATATGTTGAATTTAATATTGACCCGAATGAAGCATATTCAAGTATTATATCAGTCTCCAATCTAGAATATACAAGTATCTCCAGCACCCATTTAGTCCATGCGAGTTAAATAAGATCAATATACAGATCTAAAATTCCCCTTACGGTTTGAAAAACTTTACACAAAAAGACTAAAGTGGCATTGGCATCTATGGTAGTGGGTTCAACAGTATAATGGCAAATCAAATATAAAAGTTAAATGCATGAACCGTCATGTATTTGCTATCAGACGCTGGTGGGTTTTATCAAATCATATTGTGACAGGACACAAAAGGACAAACCTTACTATTTTTAAAGGCTTACTTTTTTATGTATATGAGTTTTTAACTTATTTCGAATCTGGTGGTATTGATTATTTTATTCAAAATCAGACAAATGTTTCTAATAAAAACATATAAACACAAAAATCGACAAGACGTTCTGAAAACCTCAAGATATTTTTCAGTTCTCTCGTAAACTTCCCATGAATTTCCTGCCATATGAAATCAGATTTACAATGGATTGGTGTAGTTCACCTGACAAAGTGAAATGCAATTTCCAGACATTTTCTGCTGTAATGTACTCATTTCTTCGAAGATCCCCACTGATGGATTTGACAAAATTGAAATGGGTTCTGATGACCAGATGTTTCTTATAATTTGTGAGGCTATGAGCTGTGCTATAATAAGGCTGGCCATGATATACCCAGATAGATAATCTATTTCTTTGGATAATAATGCTTTAGATATTTGACACCCATATCCTATTGCTACTAGAGTCTTAGATTAATCTATTGTTTTGTCCGATAATGCCATTAAAATTTGAAGGCCATACTCGATTGTTTTATTCTTTCTTCTTGATCTTCTTTTTATGACACCCATCTATAACTTATGTTTAGATCTTGTAATTTACTAAAACATTTTACCTTCTACCACAATCAAATGCTATCGCAAACTTTTCTCAGTGAGATTCGTATTCAATTATATAATTTGAAAACGAGCCCTACAAGTAACTAAAGGTTTTGCCCATTTATGATAGGATTAATATGTTTGTATTTCTTTGTGGATAATGGGGTTTTGTGGTTCTAACATTATTAGATATCATTTTTCTTGATTAGCTGCCTTGAATATTTACTGGACTCGTTCCTTCAAAACTCTATCCTCGAGAATAGTGATGAACAAGAACCCATCTCTTATAAGGTTAACTTTTTTTCATTTATCAGCAGGATACTCATTCATTCAGCAAACAATGTTGAATCATTAACTTAGGCAGCCAAAAGATTCAACTCCTTCATCCTATATCCTTAGATATTAACGAAGATCTCTCAATGACCGATCAATTTTTTCCTCCAAACAAATAAAACCACATACTAAAGGAACTGTAAGATTATTTATCTTATTTACCCTGTGTAAAGGCTAGGTGTGAGCCAAAATACTTGAAAAATCGTTTTTAAATAAAGGATATGAAGTTTTGACAGTTTAACAGTAGTAAATATCATTTATGAAGCTTTGACAGTCATTAAAGATCTGTTTTAGCTTAGAATATATAATAACTAAGATATCTCAACGACCCATCAATTTTTCTTTAAGAATATGAAATATAAGAGTAATCGATATGTCAAGCTTAAATTATCTAACAGTAAGCCATTTCTTCAAGAATCCATAGGGGAGTGATTAAGAAGAACCCATCTCATTCCTTCAGTGGTCTACTTTTCATAAGCTCAAGAATAATTTTTCTCTTACGAGCATGATACTCTCTGGGAAAATTATGCAGACACAAACTCAGCCAGCCAAAAATGCATATACCAACATTATCCAGATATACTTGTGTTCAGAGGTTCTTACTAAGATCACCTATACTTTGAACCAGATTCCAGATCTTGTAAGCTTTTATCTCAGTCTGTCACATACATTATTTAAATTTCCCTGAATTTTCCACTGATCGTAATAATACACAGAAGATTGTCTTGTTTTATATTAAACTACCACATCTGGATACATAGTACTGCAGAAAAATTCATCCATCACCACCTCTTCTCTTCTGTACTTCAAATCCAATCCATCTGCAGTTGCCCATGACTTTTCTTAATCATTTCAGTCAAATTTAAGACAGACTGTTTCCCGTTGGTACATTTTGTCACATTACCTTACAAAGTCTCCATTCACAACACCCACACAAGTAACTCTCTTTGTTGTAGAATTTTTATAATAAATCACTTAATCCTTGATAACAATCTTGTGCTAAGCATGAATATAATTTAATTCTGCTGTTCATGGCTGCAAGCAGATCAGTGGGAAGTAGGAACAGATATTCGCTCAGCTTTGAAAATAGTAAATGCCTGAAATTGTCATTAATAGTCTTGGCATGCCTGTTTGTCTGAAAAAAACTACTTGTTTTATGTCCTGTTGAGCAGATAATCAATAGAAATATGGAAAAAGCGATTTCTCTTAGCTTTCTGCTTTTGTGAGAATCAGAGTTATGGCTTGAGTTGTCTTGTCCTCCATAAAGTACATTAAAGTACATATATACCTTTAAAAGACTTATGCTAAAAAAATAATAATTGTTGTATAAGTATCTTCTCTTCAATATTAATTAGCTTAGATTTGAAAGACGTATTTATCTTTCTGAAAATTATTTTGAGGTTGTTACGAGAAGTCAATTTTCTTAGAACTTATTTAAGGTGGTGTTCAATCTCTATTGAACCTAATTTTTTTATTACATTTAATTATGTTAATAGTATAATTATGCCAAGAGGCATTCTACAATAGCAATTAAAGTTGTAATGGAGTGTATTGTTTACTTTTATTTTTGATATTAAATTTGACGTTAATTTGACCGTTAAGTGAGAGTTCATTCATAAATTTGATTTCTATTGAACTCTCAATTAAATAATTTTGCTTCTTTTTCTTAGAGAAGTCAATCAAACAAGAGCAATATCTTGGCCATGTAGTAATGTTTGGGTGTTTTTTTCATGAATAATATTTTTGAGACTAACACAATCATGTAGCTAAATGATTCTATTTGCCACAAATTAATTAAAAATTGATTTAGAGAATTTAATGAAGTTGTTGATTAAAGAGGTATGTACAAAATCAAACATATGAACCTTGAAATTGATATCTATTGGTGTATTTCATAAAAATACATTTATTATAATATATTTATTTTTAATTGTTATTTTTTCGGGTATACTTCTACTACATTTACATAGTTAAATAGGTGCCTCGTAATTGATATAACATACTTTAGAAATACGTATTTAAAATATCTATACTAGTAAATTTAATATTAAAAGACTCAAAATAACATATATATAGTCTGATTTTAGATGTTAGTTATCTTAATTTTATATATATATATATATATATATAAGTGGTTGAGGCCAAACAACCAATCTCAACAATTTTTTTTTTTATAAATAACTAATTTAATACATTTAAATTCAAAATAAAATTTAAGAGCTTTATTTTTAATCCTCAAATTAAAAAATTCTACATTAAATAATTTATAAAATACAATATTAACATAAAATTTTCCATAAAAATGTAATTGTAAACATAATGAAATTAGATTGAAGGCATAACCTCCAAAGGAAAAATAATACTTCACATAAATGAACATCACCGAAAAATAAGTAAATACCAAATTAATACCTACAAAAATAAACTCTTATAAGCCACTACAAAAATCTTGATCTTCTATTTGATTTTAATTACAATTTTAAAAATATAAAAATAAATCAATCCAGTCAAAGCATTTAAACACACTCACTCCCTAATGATGAGTTAGACTGGCAACACTGCATTAAATTTTTTAAACAATTTTAAAACCATTCCCATCAATCCAATCTTATTAAAAAGAAAACACGTAAAAAACAAAAAGTTTGCTGTAATATTTTCTTTTGTTAAAGAACCCTGTAAAAACCTAAGATTTGAAATGCATACAGCCTAAAATGTAATCATATAATCATATAATGATAGCATATTATAATCAATTATCAATGCATACTTATCTTTTTAAAAAAATGTTCGTACTATTTTTAATGGTCTTTTTCAAACAGCATTCTACACAGGGAATGATTAAAACATATTTCAAATTTCCTTCAAAAAAAAATATAAAGGTGAGACGTTCATCAAGTTTAAAAGCACATTGTACACTGTTTTATTTTTTAAATTAGTAATAAGATATTTTAAAGCAAAAGGTGGCCCATGACAAACAGATATAAATCTAATCTCTATCCATAAAAATTACTTAAAAATATTAGCCATAATGCGCTATTTGTCTGACATTAGTTTAAATTCCAACCTTGGTTAGTTTAATGAGGATACTCAAGTGTAGTGCAAGTGGATTTTAGCTTCTATTATTTTCAATGTAAAACAAGAAGTAAATTTTATAGGTTGTTCTTTAAATATTTATAAATTCTCCTCTTCTTTTCTTAAATAAGAGTTAATGGGTCCATATTCTAAAATAAAAATATAGATTAATTCTCTTGGGTGTTGGATATGGTGTTGCATGTGCTTTAGATACTAAATTTATTGGGGATTCATTATATTGTAATATAAAGAAATAAAAGAAAAAAAAAAAGGGGAAAAGGAAAAACTAACAAAATTGAATAACACATATAAATATATTATAACAACAAGAACATAATATAAATTTTTTTAGTGGAATATATCTTTGTCTCTTTTTATGATATCATTGACCAACTTTTAAGCGAAAACTAGTTTAAGAGCATATACAAAAATATATGGTATCCTACAAAAATATTACATTTAATTAATCGTTTACAAATCATATACAATATAATAATAATATATAACTTATAAATGGAATCATAAAATGAAAACAAGGGTTAGAGTCATGCATAAGGGTTTAAGTGCCTAGTCTCCACTAACCCACCCTCTAGCAACTACATCATATAAGTTGAACATGTAAAATGTTGGGAACTTTGGAATAATACAATATGCCTTTCATGTTTCAACAATATGTGTCATTGAAAATCATGATCTTGTTAGAGATGGAGATTTTGGAGAAAAGTACCAATATCATTCTATTTTGACCAACTTAGCTATATGCAGACAAATGGGCCAAACTAACATCTTAGTATACTAAATTTGTTGTACTTTGAAATGTGTTTTCAACTATGAAGCAAGTGGTGTAGATGTGCATTTTAAAATAGAACACATAAATAATATTTAAAAATTATCATTTAATTGAATCCCTCAAACTAAAAATGATGAATTTTAAAACCTATAAACCAATTTCTTGTACAAACATAGATGAATGGAAAACAATAAATTTTCTAGATGTGGAATTTTTTTTTATTAAGGGCAAATAGTTTTTGAAAGGGACTATACCCTTATACAAGAAGGCTCAAAAATCCAGATGTGAACAAATAAGGCCCAACGAACAAGAACAAGAACAAAAGCGGAAAAAAACCTGCACAGAATAAAACCCAAGACCAACAACAAATCAACATAAAAACCACTTTTTTCACAATGATCAAGCAGTGCTTTCGACAAAGAAAGTGAAGCATTGATGATCGGTCGAAAGCAAAGACTTGAGAAACTAGCGGGCGAAGAAGCGGTATTCTTGGAGAACAGTTTTTTATTTTTACGCATCGTAATCCAGCCTGTAGAAGCCTCCGTAATTAGGGTATTGAAACAAGGAAGCGTATTTTCCTTATCCTCCATAGATCCAACTGGGACAAATGGATTCTTTATCTTCTTTTGTATCTTTCTTAATGTCACCAACGGAATGAGATTCTTTGGCACATTCAACAACTGGAATTTATGAAAGAGGGGTTTCCAAGACAAAATCATCTTTAGTATCTGTATTTGACTCCTCTTTGGCTTCAAAATCGGTGTTCAGGAAGGGCATTTTTCCACCAGTTGTTTTTTCCATTCTTTCGCTTTTCTAGATGTGGAAATTAAATGTAATTATTTTTATTATTTTACATATTATGGCATACAATAAATGTACAATAACTACTAAACACAATAAATTCATACTATAGAAAAAGGGCATTATAGACAATAATATGAATTTGTTGAGGAAAGTAGACATTGTGATTATGTGATTTGAAATTTAGAAGTGACAAGATAATATAAAGATGAGTCACTCGGTTGATTTTGGATGTTTATGGCTCATAGAAGAGGGTTTAGTAGTTGAAAATGATCCGGAAGTGCTTCATTAAGTGTTCACACCAAGAAGGATTGATGGTCTATATGGATGCTATCGGCATACCCAAACTCCTACAATAGATTGTAAGCATTAGTAATTACCTATGTTCCACCAAGTTTCCGGACGGGGATGACAGGGGATGGGGGACGTGTTTAAGGACGAATTTTTTTGAGGCCTTTTTAGGGGACTAATAGGGGCGACTATTAATTTATTAAAAATAAAGGAAAATATAAAAATATAGGAATTTCAAACATTTATATGATAACATTGATAAATCATTCATCACACAACAAACTTTCAAATATAGAACCTTAATGCATAAAATTGGAGTTGAATTTAGATTTCACATAAGGTTGAAGTATTAATTACAATAATGATTACACTTTGAAATGCCCAAGGGCATGTAAGTCCCCGTCCCCGAGTTTCCGAAATGTCCCGGTATGGGGATGACCCTAAAAGGCGGGGATGCGTCCCGTGGAACATAAGAAATTACCAATAGAATCTAGGAGACACTTTGGGGTCTTGAACTTTTGGCAATGCTTCACCTCAATTTGTAACGTGCTTCTAGATATATGGGAGCTCTTTGATCCTATGGGATAGTACATTTTTCTATTCTTCTTCGTCAAAATCCTAATTGTTCTTATGAGACCAAGACATGTGACCCTTAAAACGAGGTTAGCATTTTGAGTTGGAAAACCTCAATCACACCCCAAATGACGTGATGAATGTTTTCTATGTACCGATACTACAAAAAGGGTTTGAGTTGCATGTAACTCTTTGTGCTAAGTAATCATGTGCAAAATTATTTACTTAAATAATTGACCTTCACTTAGACTTTGACCTAAATGACATCATGCAACTTTGACCTCTTTGATTTTAGATTTATCTCTATACAATCGCTGCTCTAAAACAAGCTGCTTGATAGAATCCATATTTTCTACATATTTGATAATGATCCTCAATGTAGTGAGAATGATCTAAGAGAATATGAGGTGTCAAGGTATACATGAAATGTGAGTAATGACCTCATATGTGTTTTGTATATATATATACAAACACATATGAGGTCATTACTCACATTTCATGTATACCTTGACACCTCATATTCTCTTAGATCATTCTCACTACATTGAGGATCATTATCAAATATGTAGAAAATAGGCAACTCTTCATCGATTTCCTTCCATGGTTGATTCATGAAACATGTTTAGTCCAACTTAATAGAGATTCCATAATTTATAAACTAGTCATCGAAAGATCATAGGCATATCCTATGAAGAAGACCCTTGTAGTGGATTGGAATTTTCCACGTTTATGGATATTTTCTTAGGAGTGAGAAAGTGGATATAGAGTACATGGAAAATGTATGAGTGGGATACTAAAGTGTTCTTGTATAAAGTACAATCTAATCATAATTGACATCTATGATTGGTGGAAAGAGGTCACTACGACAACAAATAGAAAAATGATAAATGGAAAGTGTGCTCAAGAGTCAAATATATTCATTTTTCCATTGTTAAAGTATGCCAAAATTTATGTTTCCAAAGTACTAAAGATCAAATTTAAGTGTTTACAAAGTCCCCTCTTGCTAATCTAGTATTGAAATTGCAAAATGAAAAGGAATAACATAAATTTTATACTTGATATAACCACGTTTGGGGTTGATAGATGTCTCTTGAACCTTTCATTTTCTCCATATGAAATATATTTAGGAAAACATATGTAGAAAAACATGTCTTCTCATGATTTGAAATAATTTTCACCATTATAGAATTGAATTCGAAAGAGTTCAAGAATGCATACACATAATATTGTGGGTATCGGAAGTCAATATAATTTTCGCAAGCATGGTTAATTAAAAGTATGAATGCCATAGGTCTCAAGTGGCCCACTTACTATGGTGAAAATTGATTAAGGCTTTTCCTCCACTTGGTCAAAGGATTAGACAAAGGTGATCCGAATGTTCCATAAGAAGGGACCGCGAATCAAATATGTGAACATTTGATCATCTATTATATACAAATATCAACCCAAACATGTAATGCAATAACTATATTGATTGCTTCTCATTGATCAACAAACATAAAAATAACATTGTATGTATTGATAAAATATATGCCCCAAGTGATCCATCTGCTCCTCAAAGTGATATTGAATGTTTCCATTTTCTCATTAGAATATCTTACTTATTCCTCAAAGTGGCATAGATTGTATTCATTCAATACTCTTCAAAATGTTATATAATAACTTGATTATTCCTCAAAGTTATGTGAATATGTCTCAATATATGCACCACTTAACCCATTTGAATCATATAATATACATCTCAAAATGTGGAATGCTCTATCTAAATTGGCAAAAATATGTAAAATACACCCATTTTATACAACTCTTTTAGTGTAAGTGATGAAGCATGTGAATCACTCATCTCAAAATGAGGGATCAAACACACCATGTGTAATATCTAGAAAAATCATAATAATGTAAAATTCATACATAATCATGATAGTACATGATGTTACATAAAAATTTGTATCAATCAACCACATGTATACATTTCATCCAAGAAAATAGTAATTTTTAGTAGCAAAAAAAGATAAAGTCATATAAATTCATTAAGAGAGTGTCAATGTCATCTAGATATATCAATGAAGATCTTAATAATATCACAATATATTCATGAAATATAATTCAAAAGTCAATAAATCACACATAAAATATTCATGCTTGATAGAAATCGAAACAACAAACATATGACAACAATTACAAGTCAAATAATTCTACATACAAGAATATGTATACACAACATTTATGATATAACATTATAAAAACAAGGGCAATAATATTGCTAAATATTTTTGTATTGTGTAGCTAAGATATTTGTGTGGGATGTTGGGCACAAATGTATGTATATAGCTAGGGTATGGGTGCTCTTGCTTTGTGTAAAAATATAAATAATTATTAAAAAGAACATGTATACTTTCCAACCCGTGCATTTATGGAAGGAATTTGATTTATGCAAAGGTGGAGTAAAGTAGTTTCTAGAAAGTGGCAAAGGCATGTCAGTGCGGGTGGAAAACCATGTTTTTGAAGACTTCAATCCACACTTCATATGCTTCAATTAAAATTATAAAATGCCAATTAACCAAATTGTCAAAGGCCTTAGAGTTGGGCATATGAAAAATTGTTGTCTCTGCCACGTCCAAACATTCAACTATCATACATTCAAATGTTGATGTCATCATTTCCCCTGAAATTGTTGAGGTTTATAAATAAAGGGTTATTGTTTTTACCCAATCAGAATTTAGGTAAATAATTGTTTAATATTTTTTATTTTATAATTGAACATTTAATTGAAGGACCCTTGGTTTATTGGTGATGTTGTTTGGCTTTCAATAAGCCCATCATAAATCAAGTCTTGCTAGTGTAAGGCTTAGAGATACCTAACACGAAGAGTCGAAGCGGTTGAGGCCAAGACCCCGTCTGGATGATTTTGATGACGTAAATGCCCCTTACTCGTAGCTACTTAAATTGAAGGTGATCACTAGTTTAGTTGTACGCTTACTTTTAATTGTAAATCCGCTATATACTTCCTCTCAAACATGAACATATATACCAAAAATATATATAATCTAATGTCCAATGAATATACTACTAATAAAAAAATAAAAAAATAAACACTTTAATATTTGTAAAAATAAATATTTATTTATAAAAATTAATGTGGTCTTCTCATTAATTAATAATAACATCTAATAATAATAATGATTAAACAAAATTGAAAATTATAATATTGCCTATCAATAGTATTAACAAATAATTAATAAAAATAAGACCAAGAAAACCAAAAATACTTATATTTCATAAGTACGTTTTTATTAGTTAAGGTGGCGTACGTCTACCGTGTAAGAATTTTGTAAAGGTCAAAGCTTTTAAGTCAATTGATAGCTATCCTTTTAAAAAATTGTTCAAATAGAATTAGACACACTTAATGATTAAAACATATTTTACCTTTCATTTGAAATTTAAATATAAGAAATGTATCTTTTCCAACAAAGGCAAGACCACACATTGGACAATCTGTTCTATTTTTAAAATAATAAGTTATTATAAAGAAAAAATGGCATTGGGCCATCTCACGAGACATAGAAGCGTGTTACATATTAAATTGACACTATTCATTTTTCTACTTTAAAGTACAACTATTTTATAAAAAACATTGTATTCGTTGAAAGAGAAACACGTGGGGTTGATCGTCAAATATAATCTCTATCGATAAAAATAACTAAGAAACTTACACTTTAAAGATATTTGTCTTACATCTTTGTTTGCTTTAGTTTATTATTGTTTAAATTCTTACTTAGGTTAGTCTAATAAATATAGTCATCTTTTGTTATTATTATTAATTATTTTTGATAAGGCGATGTTTTCCAATTATTTAATTTTTTTGGTTGATTAAATAAGAGTTGGTAGCTCCATACTCTTTGACACAAATACAAGTCAATTTTTTGGGTTTTAGTTTATTATGTTTTCTCTATTTTGGATATTAGAATTATTTTGTATAATTTAAATTTATAATTATGTGGGCATTATATATTTTTGTTACAAAAATTATTGTTGAACTATGGTCTCTACCATTTAAATTAATTATTTAGTTAAGACCATTTAAATTAATTATTTAGTCATTCTTTCTTTATGATTATTTTCTTTCAATATATTAATATATCTATGTATTTATAAACTTATTAAGTTTAAATTAAAATATTTTAGGTGTGCATTATTACACACATGAGGTGTGGGAAAAACCAACAAAGAAGTTTCAAAACAAAAGTTAAAAAATCACACAAAAACCCGAACATTACATTATATTATACTTCTAATAATAAAACAAAATTAAAAAAAAAAAAAAGCTAAAAATACCGAAAAAACCAACCAAATTCAATAATGTGCATAGATATACTAAAATAATATAAAATCATAATAAATAACCAATCATGTACCAAAATAAAGTGTTGACACATACCTAGATACACATATATTGTTATATTATTGTATATAATTGTAGTAGTCGTTTGTCTTCTATGTATAATCTCTATAGTCGAACCACCTTGAAGATGAAGATGAAAATGATGGTGATGAATACAATGATAAAGATAACGATGATGAAGATGATGGTGATGATGAAGATAGTGATGAGAATGATGATGTCGATGATGATGATAATGATGACAATTATTATGATGATGATAACAACATCATAACCACAACGAGGATTTCGATGATGTCATTGATGATGACGGCGGCGGCGATGAATATGATGACAATGATGATGATTACGACAATGATGATGATGAAAATAATGAAGACAAAAAAACATAACAACCATGAAAAAGATGATGATGACAACAATGAGAATGATGATGTCGATGATGATGATAATGATGACAATTATGATGATGATGATAACAACAGTCATAACCACAACGAGGATTTCGATGATGAAATTGACTTGACAACCCTTCTCTCCTCACTGCACTCCCGCTACACTGGGCACTCCCACCTACCGATTGGAACGGGAGGACAAGGATAGTTCAGGATATAGGGCTACCGACTCTACCCCCCCCCCTGAACTAGATTCTAGATATGGCGCCCTCGATCTATTGTAGTTCCCGAGCCGATGAGATCCCGGCCCATGCCATATAGATGGAATGGACTACACTAGCTTCACCAGCCCTATCTATCTATCTATGTCTCGATCGAATCGTGAGTCTAGCGGGCCTATTTATGAATTGATTCAAATGAGATATATATAGATAGGCGACGCTTCAATCGTGAGAGTCGAATAATCTGTTTCGACTAGATATAGATGGGGCTTCAAGCATGTTTCATGTTACGTGTCGTTTGTATGTTGTGGGCGAGTCAATCAAATAACTTGGCCCTATTCATCAACCCTCGCCGACATCGGTATTCTGCTTTGAGGCCGGGCTGCTGCTCAAGGCCCCAGAGAGATGGGTGTAGCGGAGCGAACCAGCCCTATAGATATATGGCCCTCATATATATATATATATATATATATATATGGCTTGGCCGGCCTCTAGATATAGATCTATATGCGATCGGCACCCCCTCTCTATATCTTATCTATATCGAGAGGCGGTGATAGGGGAAGGGAGATCGCCCCAATAGAATCTATATGCCGGAGTCCAGAGAGAGTATATATAGGTATGGCCGTCTCTGGAGAGGAGAGATATGGGAGACAGGGGATATCATCTCAACCGATTCATCACGTGCATCACCAACCTTCTCAGCCTATATAGAGTAGGTAGTAGGCCGCAGCCAGGCCCTCTACTCTCTATAGACCCCGTATATAGATATAGAAGTCGAAGCCTTTCTATATGGGGGGAGAGGAGCCCGGCCGACCGACCGACCTATGCATTCGGGGCCTAGATATGGCTATATCCAGCGATAGGATAGTACCGGTCCCTGGGAGGTACTGAGCCCATCTAGAATAGGTGGGTGCACCCGGTCAGATATCTATATAGAATAGGGGCTCGCTCACCTCGCCCTTCTATATCTATGGCCCCTTATATATATATGGCACCCCATACTCCCATACTCTATATGGCGGGGCGGTCAACTAGAGATCTACGAGAGATCTCTCTCTCTATATCTCTAATCTAATCTGAACTAGGAGGGGGGCCCAGTCATCACCTGTAGTACCCCAGATACAGATAGTGACGGTTGCATATATAGACGTAGATCTATATGCAAGTAAGATATATATTCCCATCCCACCCATATCCCATATATAGAGAGGGGGAGGGGGGCGGGCCCATCTCCCCAGTTCGGGCCCATCTACATCTATGGGGCAGGGATAGGGCTCTAAACTAGAAACGTGATCTGAGTGGGTCGGTCGAGCAAGTAAATGACCTCGGGATCGCCCCGAGTCTAGATAGGCCCCGCTCATATCACATATAGAATCGGCCCCCTCAGTTATAGATATAGGGCTCACCCACATCTCGCATGATCCGCTTGAAGAGAGAGATATAGAGAGAGAGAGATATATATCTGAGAGAGATATAGAAGATATATAGGGCCGCCATGCCTTGCGGGAATAATGATAGATAGGGCCCCGGGAACAGGCATATAGATCTATAGGGAGGGAGCTATATAGTGTAGTGATAGAAGCGGGTGTTTAGCTTGCCATATCTAGATAGGGGTGAGAGCGGCCTATCTCCCTATCTCCAGGACAGGATGCCATATCTATATATAGGGATTCTCCGACCCTTCTCCGTTATCCGAGCCGAGTAATGTAAGGATAGGGAGAATGGATTGGGATTGGATTCTCCGTTATCTTATCCGAAGTCTTTGCACAAACACAAATCGAATGGATCGATTCTCGATTAGATCCTCCCGTCCCCTCCCCTATCTATATATATATAGACTCCTCCTATCGATTGTTTTCCGCTTCTCTAGAATTCTCCATATAGAGGGGGAGGGGCAAGAACTACAGTCCCCTATACCCTGAACTCTATGGGATAGGTTGGATGAGTAGTCGAACTAGCCAACCTCCTCTAGTCGGCTAGTGGAACCGAGTAGAACCCCCCAGATATAGATAAGATAGAGAATACCGAGCCCGGGGGGAGAATACCGAGCCCGGGGGGAGCCCTGAACTATCTATATGGCGAGATAAGATAGAATAGAGAGGGGGGGGGCCGCCGAGCCCAGATATAGATCTATATATAGGCCGCCGCCAGATAGCCAATTAAACTATATACTGTGCTATCTATATGGACTCTGTGCCCCCTATCTATCGGTTTCTAGGGGAGGGGGGACTCTATACAGTGCCCCTATCTATCTATATGGAACTATATACTGTGGGGGGATGGGGGCGATAGAATATATCCCATTTCTATAGAGAGGGGGGAGTAGGCTGCTCCTTCGTTATGAAGCGCGGATAGAACTTGTTTTCAGCAGAGATGACGAAGTAAAAGGTTTTCGGAGGGATATTGAGGTGGTCGATTGGTGGTAGAACAAGAATATAGCCCGGTGCCCGCTTCCCCTAGATATTCTATAGTTACAAGGACCATAGTAACTATGGTGCCCTCGGTTGGTTACTACGGCAAGGAACGATATGGCGCCGTTCCGTTACAATGGTGTGGTGGAACTATGCTGGATTGAATCCAGTAAGCCGGTCCATTCACCGGAAGAATGTTAGTAACTGCATGGCCCCGGATCAAGCCCTATTCAATCAATTCAGAACCTCCTGGAGTCAGTCGAGTGCGGGAGCAGCCCCGGCCGAGCGCGTAAATGAAAGGCCCTAGTCGCCTAAAGTCCTTCCCCTTTCTAGGCGGTCGAGTGCATAGCTATAATAACACTATCTCCCTCGGCAAGCGCATAAATGCCCTTGCCCTTCCTTACAGGGCATAGATATAGATAGGCCCCGTCCCGCCCCCCTCTATAGATATGGGATAGGGCCGACGGCCTACGCCTACTCTATATAGGGAGGGGGAGGTTATGCAGAATATATAGAGAGGGGGGATCTCCCCCGCCCCGAACCCGACCTCAAGATAAGATATATACTAGCCTAGCCCCACATCTGTATTCTATATGCCATTGATCTGGGGTTCCGTCTGGGGTTAGGTAGGGTTGTCCCCGCCTTGCTTGCTCGGAGGGGGCACCACCATATATAGATAGCTCCTACCCGATTATAACGAAGGCGGGGAAAGAATGAATAGTTGCGCTGAACTCGGCCCATCATCACCGCTCAACCTCTCCATGCAAAGTGCAAGAGTGAACCCCCTAGATATAGATATCTATATATATCACCGAACTAAACCCAAGAACGGTAACTGAAGAAGCCCCAACTCAACCACCCCGTCCCGATCGACCCAAGACTTTAATCAATCAACAGTTCGGGGGTTAGTTCGCTGTGTCCCCGTCGATTGATATCAGCGCTTCCTCTCCGAGAGAAGAGATAGGAATACTTCCTCTTTCTCCCCTCCCGTGTCAATTTTCAAAGCCTCCCATACCGCCAACAAGACTTGATTGAGAGGCCCTGTGGTCGAGTGCATTGGTTGATTGAGAGGTGGTTGAGCCCCGCTCGACCGGAAACCGTAGTCGGGAGAGGCGCCCCTACCCTATATATAGCCTAGCCCTAGAGAAATTCTATAATCTACCGCCTATATATAGAAATTCCCTTCCACCCGTTCCAGCGGAAAAGGAAGTTGGTATTCCACCGTCGAGAAAAAGCATATCAGATACAGATCTAGGGACTGGACTGACTATAGTGATGCCAATGGAGGCCCAAAGACGAGCAGCATGATCCAGTGCCCCGCCTACCCTATATATAGAACTAGAACTAGAACTATTCGAACTCCTGGAAGCCTATCCATATATGGGGAGCCCTCTATATCCACCCTCTGCAAGAACTACATCATATAAGTTGAACATGTAAAATGTTGGGAACTTTGGAATAATACAATATGCCTTTCATGTTTCAACAATATGTGTCATTGATAATCATGATCTTGTTAGAGATGGAGATTTTGGAGAAAAGTACCAATATCATTCTATTTTGACCAACTTAGCTATATGCGAACAAATGGGCCAAACTAACATCTTAGTATACTAAATTTGTTGTACTTTGAAATGTGTTTTCAACTATGAAGCAAGTGGTGTAGATGTGCATTTTAAAATAGAACACATAAATAATATTTAAAAAATTATCATTTAATTGAATCCCTCAAACTAAAAATGATGAATTTTAAAACCTATAAACCAATTTCTTGTACAAACATAGATGAATGGAAAACAATAAATTTTCTAGATGTGGAATTTTTTTTTATTAAGGGAAAATAGTTTTTTGAAAGGGACTATACCCTTATACAAGAAGGCTCAAAAGCCAGATGTGAACAAATAAGGCCCAACGAACAAGAACAAGAACAAAAGCAGGAAAAAACCTGCACAGAATAAAACCCAAGACCAACAACAAATCAGCATAAAAACAACTGGTTTACAATGATCAAACAACTGCTGCTCGACAAAGAAAGTGAAGCATTGATGATCAATCGAGCAAAGACTTAGAAACTAGCGAGGCGGAGAAGCGGTATTCTTGGAGAACAGTTTTTTATTTTTACGCATCGTAATCCACCTATAGAAGCCTCCGTAATTAGGTATTGAAACAAGGAGGCATATTTTCCTTATCCTCCATAGATCCAACTCGACAACGGATTCTTTATCTTCTTTTGTATCTTTCTTAATGTCACCAACTAATGAGATTCTTTGGCGCATTCAACAACCGGAATTTATGAAAGAGGGGTTTCAAGACAAAATCATCTTCAAGATCTCGTATTTGACTCCTCTTTGGCTTCAAAATCAGTGTTCAGAAGGGCATTTTTCCACCAATTGTTTTTTCCATTCTTTCGCTTTTCTAGATGTGGAAATTAAATGTAATTATTTTTATTATTTTACATATTATGGCATACAAAAATGTACAATAACTACTAAACACAATAAATTCATACTATAGAAAAAGGGCATTATAGACAATAATATGAATTTGTTGAGGAAAGTAGACATTGTGATTATGTGATTTGAAATTTAGAAGTGACAAGATAATATAAAGATGAGTCACTCAAATTGATTTTGGATGTTTATGGCTCATAGAAGAGGGTTTAGTAGTTGAAAATGATCTCGAAGTGCTTCATTAAGTGTTCACACCAAGAAGGATTGATGGTCTATATGGATGCTATCGGCATACCCAAACTCCTACAATAGATTGTAAGCATTAGTAATTACCTATGTTCCACCAAGTTTCGGGACTTTGGATGACAGGGGATGGGGGACGTGTTTCCTGGGACGGATTTTTTTGGAGGCCTTTTTATAGGGGACGGCAGGGGACGGCTATTAATTTATTAAAAATAAAGGAAAATATAAAAATATAGGAATTTCAAACATTTATATGATAACATTGATAAATCATTCATCACACAACAAACTTTCAAATATAGAACCTTAATGCATAAAATTGGAGTTGAATTGAGATTTCACATAAGGTTGAAGTATTAATTACAATAATGATTACACTGAAATGCCCAAGGGCTGCAAGTCCCCGTCCCCGAGTTTCCGAAACGTCCCCGGTATGGGGATGACCCTAAAAGGCAGGGATGCGTCCCGTGGAACATAAGAAATTACCAATAGAATCTAGGAGACACTTTGGGGTCTTCAACTTTTGGCAATGCTTCACCTCAATTTGTAACGTGCTTCTAGATATATGGGAGCTCTTTGATCCTATGGGATAGTACATTTTTCTATTCTTCTTCGTCAAAATCCTAATTGTTCTTATGAGACCAAGACATGTGACCCTTAAAACGAGGTTAGCATTTTGAGTTGGAAAACCTCAATCACACCCCAAATGACGTGATGAATGTTTTCTATGTACCGATACTACAAAAGGGTTTGAGTTGCATGTAACTCTTTGTGCTAAGTAATCGTGCAAAATTATTTACTTAAATAATTGACCTTCACTTAGACTTTGACCTAAATGACATCATGCAACTTTGACCTCTTTGATTTTAGATTTATCTCTATACACCGCTCTAAAACAACTCGCTTGATAGAATCCATATTTTCTACATATTTGATAATGATCCTCAATGTAGTGAGAATGATCTAAGAGAATATGAGGTGTCCAGGTATACATGAAATGTGAGTAATGACCTCATATGTGTTTTGTATATATATATACAAAACACATATGAGGTCATTACTCACATTTCATGTATACCTTGACACCTCATATTCTCTTAGATCATTCTCACTACATTGAGGATCATTATCAAATATGTAGAAAATAGGCAACTCTTCATCGATTTCCTTCCATGGTTGATTCATGAAACATGTTTAGTCCAACTTAATAGAGATTCCATAATTTATAAACTAGTCATCGAAAGATCATAGGCATATCCTATGAAGAAGACCCTTGTAGTGGATTGGAATTTTCCACGTTTATGGATATTTTCTTAGGAGTGAGAAAGTGGATATAGAGTACATGGAAAATGTATGAGTGGGATACTAAAGTGTTCTTGTATAAAGTACAATCTAATCATAATTGACATCTATGATTGGTGGAAAGAGGTCACTACGACAACAAATAGAAAAATGATAAATGGAAAGTGTGCTCAAGAGTCAAATATATTCATTTTTCCATTGTTAAAGTATGCCAAAATTTATGTTTCCAAAGTACTAAAGATCAAATTTAAGTGTTTACAAAGTCCCCTGTAAATCTAGTATTGAAATTGCAAAATGAAAAGGAATAACATAAATTTTATACTTGATATAACCACGTTTGGGGTTGATAGATGTCTCTTGAACCTTTCATTTTCTCCATATGAAATATATTTAGGAAAACATATGTAGAAAAAACATGTCTTCTCATGATTTGAAATAATTTTCACCATTATAGAATTGAATTCGAAAGAGTTCAAGAATGCATACACATAATATTGTGGGTATCGTGAAGTCAATATAATTTTCGCAAGCATGGTTAATTAAAAGTATGAATGCCATAGGTCTCAAGTGGCCCACTTACTATGGTGAAAATTGATTAAGGCTTTTCCTCCACTTGGTCAAAGGATTAGACAAAGGTGATCCGAATGTTCCATAAGAAGGGACCGCGAATCAAATATGTGAACATTTGATCATCTATTATATACAAATATCAACCCAAACATGTAATGCAATAACTATATTGATTGCTTCTCATTGATCAACAAACATAAAAATAACATTGTATGTATTGATAAAATATATGCCCCAAGTGATCCATCTGCTCCTCAAAGTGATATTGAATGTTTCCATTTTCTCATTAGAATATCTTACTTATTCCTCAAAGTGGCATAGATTGTATTCATTCAATACTCTTCAAAATGTTATATAATAACTTGATTATTCCTCAAAGTTATGTGAATATGTCTCAATATATGCACCACTTAACCCATTTGAATCATATAATATACATCTCAAAATGTGGAATGCTCTATCTAAATTGGCAAAAATATGTAAAATACACCCATTTTATACAACTCTTTTAGTGTAAGTGATGAAGCATGTGAATCACTCATCTCAAAATGAGGGATCAAACACACCATGTGTAATATCTAGAAAAATCATAATAATGTAAAATTCATACATAATCATGATAGTACATGATGTTACATAAAAATTTGTATCAATCAACCACATGTATACATTTCATCCAAGAAAATAGTAATTTTTAGTAGCAAAAAGATAAAGTCATATAAATTCATTAAGAGAGTGTCAATGTCATCTAGATATATCAATGAAGATCTTAATAATATCACAATATATTCATGAAATATAATTCAAAAGTCAATAAATCACACATAAAATATTCATGCTTGATAGAAATCGAAACAACAAACATATGACAACAATTACAAGTCAAATAATTCTACATACAAGAATATGTATACACAACATTTATGATATAACATTATAAAAAACAAGGGCAATAATATTGCTAAATATTTTTGTATTGTGTAGCTAAGATATTTGTGTGGGATGTTGGGCACAAATGTATGTATATAGCTAGGTATGGGTGCTCTTGCTTTGTGTAAAAATATAAATAATTATTAAAAAGAACATGTATACTTTCCAACCCGTGCATTTATGGAAGGAATTTGATTTATGCAAAGGTGGAGTAAAGTAGTTTCTAGAAAGTGGCAAAGGCATGTCGGTGCGGGTGGAAAACCATGTTTTTGAAGACTTCAATCCACACTTCATATGCTTCAATTAAAATTATAAAATGCCAATTAACCAAATTGTCAAAGGCCTTAGAGTTGGGCATATGAAAAATTGTTGTCTCTGCCACGTCCAAACATTCAACTATCATACATTCAAATGTTGATGTCATCATTTCCCCTGAAATTGTTGAGGTTTATAAATAAAGGGTTATTGTTTTTACCCAATCGAATTTAGGTAAATAATTGTTTAATATTTTTTATTTTATAATTGAACATTTAATTGAAGGACCCTTGGTTTATTGGTGATGTTGTTTGGCTTTCAATAAGCCCATCATAAATCAAGTCTTGCTAGTGTAAGGCTTAGAGATACCTAACACGAAGAGTCGAAACGGTTGAGGCCAAGACCCTGTCCTGGATGATTTTGATGACGTAAATGCCCCTTACTCGTAGCTACTTAAATTGAAGGTGATCACTAGTTTAGTTGTACGCTTACTTTTAATTGTAAATCCGCTATATACTTCCTCTGAAACATGAACATATATACCAAAAATATATATAATCTAATGTCCAATTGAATATACTACTAATAAAAAAAATAAAAAAATAAACACTTTAATATTTGTAAAAATAAATATTTATTTATAAAAATTAATGTGGTCTTCTCATTAATTAATAATAACATCTAATAATAATAATGATTAAACAAAATTGAAAATTATAATATTGCCTATCAATAGTATTAACAAATAATTAATAAAAATAAGACCAAGAAAACCAAAAATACTTATATTTCATAAGTACGTTTTTATTAGTTAAGGTGGCGTACGCCTACCGTGTAAGAATTTTGTAAAGGTCAAAGCTTTTAAGTCAATTGATAGCTATCCTTTTAAAAAATTGTTCAAATAGAATTAGACACACTTAATGATTAAAACATATTTTACCTTTCATTTGAAATTTAAATATAAGAAATGTATCTTTTCCAACAAAGGCAAGACCACACATTGGACACTGTTCTATTTTTAAAATAATAAGTTATTATAAAGAAAAAATGGCATTGGGCCATCTCACGAGACATAGAAGCGTGTTACATATTAAATCGACACTATTCATTTTTCTACTTTAAAGTACAACTATTTTATAAAAACATTGTATTCGTTGAAAGAGAAACACGTGGGGTTGATCGTCAAATATAATCTCTATCGATAAAAATAACTAAGAAACTTACAGCTTTAAAGATATTTGTCTTACATCTTTGTTTGCTTTAGTTTATTATTGTTTAAATTCTTACTTAGGTTAGTCTAATAAATATAGTCATCTTTTGTTATTATTATTAATTATTTTTGATAAGGCGATGTTTTCCAATTATTTAATTTTTTTGGTTGATTAAATAAGAGTTGGTAGCTCCATACTCTTTGACACAAATACAAGTCAATTTTTGGGTTTTAGTTTATTATGTTTTCTCTATTTTGGATATTAGAATTATTTTGTATAATTTAAATTTATAATTATGTGGGCATTATATATTTTTGTTGCAAAAATTATTGTTGAACTATGGTCTCTACCATTTAAATTAATTATTTAGTTAAGACCATTTAAATTAATTATTTAGTCATTCTTTCTTTATGATTATTTTCTTTCAATATATTAATATATCTATGTATTTATAAACTTATTAAGTTTAAATTAAAATATTTTAGGTGTGCATTATTACACACATGAGGTGTGGGAAAAACCAACAAAGAAGTTTCAAAACAAAAGTTAAAAATCACACAAAAACCCAAACATTACATTATATTATACTTCTAATAATAAAACAAAATTAAAAAAAAAAAAAAAAAGCTAAAAATACCGAAAAAACCAACCAAATTCAATAATGTGCATAGATATACTAAAATAATATAAAATCATAATAAATAACCAATCATGTACCAAAATAAAGTGTTGACACATACCTAGATACACATATATTGTTATATTATCAGTATATAATTGTAGTAGTCGTTTGTCTTCTATGTATAATCTCTATAGTCGAACCACCTTGAAGATGAAGATGAAAATGATGGTGATGAATACAATGATAAAGATAACGATGATGAAGATGATGGTGATGATGAAGATAGTGATGAGAATGATGATGTCGATGATGATGATAATGATGACAATTATTATGATGATGATAACAACAATCATAACCACAACGAGGATTTCGATGATGTCATTGATGATGACGACATTTACGGCGATGAATATGATGACAATGATGATGATTACGACAATGATGATGATGAAAATAATGAAGACAAAAAAACATAACAACCATGAAAAGATGATGATGACAACAATGAGAATGATGATGTCGATGATGATGATAATGATGACAATTATGATGATGATGATAACAACAAATATAACCACAACGAGGATTTCGATGATGAAATTGACTTGACAACCCTTCTCTCCTCACTGCACTCCCGCTACACTGGGCACTCCCACCTACCGATTGGAACGGGAGGACAAGGATAGTTCAGGATATAGGGCTACCGACTCTACCCCCCCCCCTGAACTAGATTCTAGATATGGCGCCCTCGATCTATTGTAGTTCCCGAGCCGATGAGATCCCGGCCCATGCCATATAGATGGAATGGACTACACTAGCTTCACCAGCCCTATCTATCTATGTCTCGACTGAATCGTGAGTCTAGCTGGCCTATTTATGAATTGATTCAGCGAGATATATATAGATAGGGCGACGCTTCAATCGTGAGAGTCGAATAATCCGTTTCGACTAGATATAGATGGGGCTTCAGCAGTCTATGTTACGTATGTCGTTCGTATGTTGCGGGGCGAGTCAATCAAATAACTTGGCCCTATTCATTAACCCTCGCCGACATCGGTATCTGTTTCGAGGCTGGCTGCCTGAAGGCCCCCGGAGAGATGGGTGCAGCGGAGCGAACCAGCCCTATAGATATATGGCCCCTCTATATATATATATATATATATATATGGCTTGGCCGGCCCCTCTAGATATAGATCTATATGCGACTGGCCCCCCCCCTCTCTATATCTTATCTATATCTGAGAGGCGGCTGATAGGGGGGAGGGGAGATCGCCCCCCAATAGAATCTATATGCCGGAGTCCAGAGAGTATATATAGGTATGGCCGTCCGGAGAGGAGAGATATGGGAGACAGGGATATCATCTCAACCGATTCATCACGTGCATCACCAACCTTCCCAGCTATATAGAGTAGGTAGTAGGCCGCCAGGGGCCCTCTACTCTCTATAGACCCCGTATATAGATATAGAAGTCGAAGCCTTTCTCTATATGGGGGAGAGGAGCCCGGGTTGACCGACCGACCTATGCATTCGGGGCCTAGATATGGCTATATCCAGCGATAGGATAGTACCGGTCCCTGGGAGGTACTGAGCCCATCTAGAATAGGTGGGTGCACCCGGTCAGATATCTATATAGAATAGGGGCTCGCTCACCTCGCCCTTCTATATCTATGGCCCCTTATATATATATGGCACCCCATACTCCCATACTCTATATGGCGGGGCGGTCAACTAGAGATCTACGAGAGATCTCTCTCTCTATATCTCTAATCTAATCAACTAGAGGGGGCCCACCATCACCCGTAGTACCCCAGATACAGATAGTGACGGTTGCATATATAGACGTAGATCTATATGCAAGTAAGATATATATTCCCATCCCACCCATATCCCATATATAGAGAGGGGGAGGGGGGCGGGCCCATCTCCCCAGTTCGGGCCCATCTACATCTATGGGGCAGGGATAGGGCTCTAAACTAGAAACGTGATCTGAGTGGGTCGGTCGAGCAAGTAAATGACCTCGGGATCGCCCCGAGTCTAGATAGGCCCCGCTCATATCACATATAGAATCGGCCCCCTCAGTTATAGATATAGGGCTCACCCACATCTCGCATGATCCGCTTGAAGAGAGAGATATAGAGAGAGAGAGATATATATCTGAGAGAGATATAGAAGATATATAGGGCCGCCATGCCTTGCGGGAATAATGATAGATAGGGCCCCGGGAACAGGCATATAGATCTATAGGGAGGGGAGCTATATAGTGTAGTGATAGAAGCGGGTGTTTAGCTTGCCATATCTAGATAGGGGTGAGAGCGGCCTATCTCCCTATCTCCAGGACAGGATGCCATATCTATATATAGGGATTCTCCGACCCTTCTCCGTTATCCGAGCCGAGTAACTGTAAGGATAGGGAGAATGGATTGGGGATTGGATTCTCCGTTATCTTATCCGAGTGCTGCACAAACACAAATCGAATGGATCGATTCTCCGATTAGATCCTCCCGTCCCCTCCCCTATCTATATATATAGACTCGGCGCCCTATCGATTGTTTTCCGCTTCTCTAGAATTCTCCATATAGAGGGGGAGGGGCAAGAACTACAGTCCCCTATACCCTGAACTCTATGGGATAGGTTGGATGAGTAGTCGAACTAGCCAACCTCCTCTAGTCGGCTAGTGGAACCGAGTAGAACCCCCCAGATATAGATAAGATAGAGAATACCGAGCCCGGGGGGAGAATACCGAGCCCGGGGGGAGCCCTGAACTATCTATATGGCGAGATAAGATAGAATAGAGAGGGGGGGCCACCGAGCCCAGGGGGGCGCTTTGGCCCATAGATCTATATATAGGCCGCGCCGCATAGCCAATTAAACTATATACCGTGCTATCTATATGGACTTTGTGCCCCTATCTATCGGTTTCTAGGGAGGGGGACTCTATACAAGGCCCCCCTATCTATCTATATGGAACTATATACTGTGGGGGGATGGGGGCGATAGAATATATCCCATTTCTATAGAGAGGGGGGAGTAGGCTGCTCCTTCGTTATGAAGCGCGGATAGAACTTGTTTTCAGCAGAGATGACGAAGTAAAAGGTTTTCGGAGGGATATTGAGGTGGTCGATTGGTGGTAGAACAAGAATATAGCCCGGTGCCCGCTTCCCCTAGATATTCTATAGTTACAAGGACCATAGTAACTATGGTGCCCTCGGTTGGTTACTACGGCAAGGAACGATATGGCGCTGCTCCATTACAATGGTGTGGTGTAACTATGCTAGATTAAATCGATGCTTGGTCCATTCACCGGAAAAATGTTAGTAACTGCATGGCCCCGGATCAAGCCCTATTCAATCAATTCAGAACCTCCTGGAGTCAGTCGAGTGCGGGAGCAGCCCCGGCCGAGCGCGTAAATGAAAGGCCCTAGTCGCCTAAAGTCCTTCCCCTTTCTAGGCGGTCGAGTGCATAGCTATAATAACACTATCTCCCTCGGCAAGCGCATAAATGCCCTTGCCCTTCCTTACAGGGCATAGATATAGATAGGCCCCGTCCCGCCCCCCTCTATAGATATGGGATAGGGCCGACGGCCTACGCCTACTCTATATAGGGAGGGGGAGGTTATGCAGAATATATAGAGAGGGGGGATCTCCCCCGCCCCGAACCCGACCTCAAGATAAGATATATACTAGCCTAGCCCCACATCTGTATTCTATATGCCATTGATCTGGGGTTCCGTCTGGGGTTAGGTAGGGTTGTCCCCGCCTTGCTTGCTCGGAGGGGGCACCACCATATATAGATAGCTCCTACCCGATTATAACGAAGGCGGGGAAAGAATGAATAGTTGCGCCAACTCCGGCCCATCATCACCGCTCAACCTCTCCGTGCAGTGCAGAGCTGAACCCCCCCTAGATATAGATATCTATATATATCACCGAACTAAACCCAAGAACGGTAACTGAAGAAGCCCCAACTCAACCACCCCGTCCCGATCGACCCAAGACTTTAATCAATCAACAGTTCGGGGGTTAGTTCGCTGTGTCCCCGTCGATTGATATCAGCGCTTCCTCTCCGAGAGAAGAGATAGGAATACTTCCTCTTTCTCCCTCCCGAAGTCAATTTTCAAAGCCTCCCATACCGCCAACAAGACTTGATTGAGAGGCCCTATGGTCGAGTGCATTGGTTGATTGAGAGGTGGTAGAGCCCACTGACCGGAAACCGTAGTCGGGAGAGGCCCCTACCCTATATATAGCCTAGCCCTAGAGAAATTCTATAATCTACCGCCTATATATAGAAATTCCCTTCCACCCGTTCGACTCCAACAAATGTGGAAAAGGAAGTTGGTATTCCACAGTGAGAAAAAGCATATCGAGATACGAGATCTAGGGACTGGACTGACTATAGTGATGCCAATGGAGGCCCAGCACGAACAGATGATCTGGAGTGCCCTGCCCTACCCTATATATAGAACTAGAACTAGAACTATTCGAACCTGGAAGCCTATCCATATATGGGGAGCCCTCTATATCCACCCTCTAGCAACTACATCATATAAGTTGAACATGTAAAATGTTGGGAACTTTGGAATAATACAATATGCCTTTCATGTTTCAACAATATGTGTCATTGATAATCATGATCTTGTTAGAGATGGAGATTTTGGAGAAAAGTACCAATATCATTCTATTTTGACCAACTTAGCTATATGCAGACAAATGGGCCAAACTAACATCTTAGTATACTAAATTTGTTGTACTTTGAAATGTGTTTTCAACTATGAAGCAAGTGGTGTAGATGTGCATTTTAAAATAGAACACATAAATAATATTTAAAAAATTATCATTTAATTGAATCCCTCAAACTAAAAATGATGAATTTTAAAACCTATAAACCAATTTCTTGTACAAACATAGATGAATGGAAAACAATAAATTTTCTAGATGTGGAATTTTTTTTTTTTTTATTAAGGGAAAATAGTTTTTTGAAAGGGACTATACCCTTATACAAGAAGGCTCAAAAAGCCAGATGTGAACAAATAAGGCCCAACGAACAAGAACAAGAACAAAAGCAGGAAAAAACCTGCACAGAATAAAACCCAAGACCAACAACAAATCAGCATAAAAACAACTGGTTTACAGCGATCAAACAACTGCTGCTCGACAAAGAAAGTGAAACATTGATGATCAATAGCAGCACCGAGAAACTAGCGAGGCGGAGAAGCGGTATTCTTGGAGAACAGTTTTTTATTTTTACGCACCGTAATCCAGCCTGTAGAAGCCTCCGTAATTAGGGTATTGAAACAAGGAGGCGTATTTTCCTTATCCTCCATAGATCCAACTGGGACAGCGGATTCATTATCTTCTTTTGTATCTTTCTTAATGCCACCAACAGAATGAGATTCTTTGGCGCATTCAACAACTGGAATTTCTGAAAGAGGGGTTTCCAAGACAAAATCATCTTCAGTATCTGTATTTGACTCCTCTTTGGCTTCGAAAATCAGGTGTTCAGGAAGGGCATTTTTCCACCAGTTGTTTTTTCCATTCTTTCGCTTTTCTAGATGTGGAAATTAAATGTAATTATTTTTATTATTTTACATATTATGGCATACAATAAATGTACAATAACTACTAAACACAATAAATTCATACTATAGAAAAAGGGCATTATAGACAATAATATGAATTTGTTGAGGAAAGTAGACATTGTGATTATGTGATTTGAAATTTAGAAGTGACAAGATAATATAAAGATGAGTCACTCGATTGATTTTGGATGTTTATGGCTCATAGAAGAGGGTTTAGTAGTTGAAAATGATCTCGGAAGTGCTTCATTAAGTGTTCACACCAAGAAGGATTGATGGTCTATATGGATGCTATCGGCATACCCAAACTCCTACAATAGATTGTAAGCATTAGTAATTACCTATGTTCCACCAAGTTTCCGGGACGGGGATGACAGGGGATGGGGGGACGTGTTTCCGGGACGAATTTTTTTGGAGGCCTTTTTTAGGGGACGGCAGGGGACGACTATTAATTTATTAAAAATAAAGGAAAATATAAAAAATATAGGAATTTCAAACATTTATATGATAACATTGATAAATCATTCATCACACAACAAACTTTCAAATATAGAACCTTAATGCATAAAATTGGAGTTGAATTTAGATTTCACATAAGGTTGAAGTATTAATTACAATAATGATTACACTGAAATGCCCAAGGGCTGTAAGTCCCCGTCCCCGAAGTTTCCGAAATGTCCCCTGGTATGGGGATGACCCTAAAAGGCGGGGGATGCGTCCCCGTGGAACATAAGAAATTACCAATAGAATCTAGGAGACACTTTGGGGTCTTCAACTTTTGGCAATGCTTCACCTCAATTTGTAACGTGCTTCTAGATATATGGGAGCTCTTTGATCCTATGGGATAGTACATTTTTCTATTCTTCTTCGTCAAAATCCTAATTGTTCTTATGAGACCAAGAGTACATGTGACCCTTAAAACGAGGTTAGCATTTTGAGTTGGAAAACCTCAATCACACCCCAAATGACGTGATGAATGTTTTCTATGTACCGATACTACAAAAAGGGTTTGAGTTGCATGTAACTCTTTGTGCTAAGTAACTGTGTGCAAAATTATTTACTTAAATAATTGACCTTCACTTAGACTTTGACCTAAATGACATCATGCAACTTTGACCTCTTTGATTTTAGATTTATCTCTATACACTGCTCTAAAACAACCGCTTGATAGAATCCATATTTTCTACATATTTGATAATGATCCTCAATGTAGTGAGAATGATCTAAGAGAATATGAGGTGTCAAGGTATACATGAAATGTGAGTAATGACCTCATATGTGTTTTGTATATATATATACAAAACACATATGAGGTCATTACTCACATTTCATGTATACCTGGACACCTCATATTCTCTTAGATCATTCTCACTACATTGAGGATCATTATCAAATATGTAGAAAATAGGCAACTCTTCATCGATTTCCTTCCATGGTTGATTCATGAAACATGTTTAGTCCAACTTAATAGAGATTCCATAATTTATAAACTAGTCATCGAAAGATCATAGGCATATCCTATGAAGAAGACCCTTGTAGTGGATTGGAATTTTCCACGTTTATGGATATTTTCTTAGGAGTGAGAAAGTGGATATAGAGTACATGGAAAATGTATGAGTGGGATACTAAAGTGTTCTTGTATAAAGTACAATCTAATCATAATTGACATCTATGATTGGTGGAAAGAGGTCACTACGACAACAAATAGAAAAATGATAAATGGAAAGTGTGCTCAAGAGTCAAATATATTCATTTTTCCATTGTTAAAGTATGCCAAAATTTATGTTTCCAAAGTACTAAAGATCAAATTTAAGTGTTTACAAAGTCCCTGTGCTAAATCTAGTATTGAAATTGCAAAATGAAAAGGAATAACATAAATTTTATACTTGATATAACCACGTTTGGGGTTGATAGATGTCTCTTGAACCTTTCATTTTCTCCATATGAAATATATTTAGGAAAACATATGTAGAAAAAACATGTCTTCTCATGATTTGAAATAATTTTCACCATTATAGAATTGAATTCGAAGAGTTCAAGAATGCATACACATAATATTGTGGGTATCGGGAAGTCAATATAATTTTCGCAAGCATGGTTAATTAAAAAGTATGAATGCCATAGGTCTCAAGTGGCCCACTTACTATGGTGAAAATTGATTAAGGCTTTTCCTCCACTTGGTCAAAGGATTAGACAAAGGTGATCCGAATGTTCCATAAGAAGGGACCGCGAATCAAATATGTGAACATTTGATCATCTATTATATACAAATATCAACCCAAACATGTAATGCAATAACTATATTGATTGCTTCTCATTGATCAACAAACATAAAAATAACATTGTATGTATTGATAAAATATATGCCCCAAGTGATCCATCTGCTCCTCAAAGTGATATTGAATGTTTCCATTTTCTCATTAGAATATCTTACTTATTCCTCAAAGTGGCATAGATTGTATTCATTCAATACTCTTCAAAATGTTATATAATAACTTGATTATTCCTCAAAGTTATGTGAATATGTCTCAATATATGCACCACTTAACCCATTTGAATCATATAATATACATCTCAAAATGTGGAATGCTCTATCTAAATTGGCAAAAATATGTAAAATACACCCATTTTATACAACTCTTTTAGTGTAAGTGATGAAGCATGTGAATCACTCATCTCAAAATGAGGGATCAAACACACCATGTGTAATATCTAGAAAAATCATAATAATGTAAAATTCATACATAATCATGATAGTACATGATGTTACATAAAAATTTGTATCAATCAACCACATGTATACATTTCATCCAAGAAAATAGTAATTTTTAGTAGCAAAAAAGATAAAGTCATATAAATTCATTAAGAGAGTGTCAATGTCATCTAGATATATCAATGAAGATCTTAATAATATCACAATATATTCATGAAATATAATTCAAAAGTCAATAAATCACACATAAAATATTCATGCTTGATAGAAATCGAAACAACAAACATATGACAACAATTACAAGTCAAATAATTCTACATACAAGAATATGTATACACAACATTTATGATATAACATTATAAAAAACAAGGGCAATAATATTGCTAAATATTTTTGTATTGTGTAGCTAAGATATTTGTGTGGGATGTTGGGCACAAATGTATGTATATAGCTAGGGTATGGGTGCTCTTGCTTTGTGTAAAAATATAAATAATTATTAAAAAGAACATGTATACTTTCCAACCCGTGCATTTATGGAAGGAATTTGATTTATGCAAAGGTGGAGTAAAGTAGTTTCTAGAAAGTGGCAAAGGCATGTCAGTGCGGGTGGAAAACCATGTTTTTGAAGACTTCAATCCACACTTCATATGCTTCAATTAAAATTATAAAATGCCAATTAACCAAATTGTCAAAGGCCTTAGAGTTGGGCATATGAAAAATTGTTGTCTCTGCCACGTCCAAACATTCAACTATCATACATTCAAATGTTGATGTCATCATTTCCCCAAAATTGTTGAGGTTTATAAATAAAGGGTTATTGTTTTTACCCAATCAAATTTAGGTAAATAATTGTTTAATATTTTTTATTTTATAATTGAACATTTAATTGAAGGACCCTTGGTTTATTGGTGATGTTGTTTGGCTTTCAATAAGCCCATCATAAATCAAGTCTTGCTAGTGTAAGGCTTAGAGATACCTAACACGAAGAGTCGAAGCGGTTGAGGCCAAGACCCTGTCTGGATGATTTTGATGACGTAAATGCCCCTTACTCGTAGCTACTTAAGCTGAAGGTGATCACTAGTTTAGTTATACGCTTACTCGTAATTGTAAATCCGCTATATACTTCCTCAAACATGAACATATATACCAAAAATATATATAATCTAATGTCCAATTGAATATACTACTAATAAAAAAATAAAAAAATAAACACTTTAATATTTGTAAAAATAAATATTTATTTATAAAAATTAATGTGGTCTTCTCATTAATTAATAATAACATCTAATAATAATAATGATTAAACAAAATTGAAAATTATAATATTGCCTATCAATAGTATTAACAAATAATTAATAAAAATAAGACCAAGAAAACCAAAAATACTTATATTTCATAAGTGCGTTTTATTAGTTAAGGTGGCGTACGTCTACCGTGTAAGAATTTTGTAAAGGTCAAAGCTTTTAAGTCAATTGATAGCTATCCTTTTAAAAAATTGTTCAAATAGAATTAGACACACTTAATGATTAAAACATATTTTACCTTTCATTTGAAATTTAAATATAAGAAATGTATCTTTTCCAACAAAGGCAAGACCACACATTGGACACTCGTTCTATTTTTAAAATAATAAGTTATTATAAAGAAAAAATGGCATTGGGCCATCTCACGAGACATAGAAGCGTGTTACATATTAAATTGACACTATTCATTTTTCTACTTTAAAGTACAACTATTTTATAAAAAACATTGTATTCGTTGAAAGAGAAACACGTGGGGTTGATCGTCAAATATAATCTCTATCGATAAAAATAACTAAGAAACTTACAGCTTTAAAGATATTTGTCTTACATCTTTGTTTGCTTTAGTTTATTATTGTTTAAATTCTTACTTAGGTTAGTCTAATAAATATAGTCATCTTTTGTTATTATTATTAATTATTTTTGATAAGGCGATGTTTTCCAATTATTTAATTTTTTTGGTTGATTAAATAAGAGTTGGTAGCTCCATACTCTTTGACACAAATACAAGTCAATTTTTTGGGTTTTAGTTTATTATGTTTTCTCTATTTTGGATATTAGAATTATTTTGTATAATTTAAATTTATAATTATGTGGGCATTATATATTTTTGTTGCAAAAATTATTGTTGAACTATGGTCTCTACCATTTAAATTAATTATTTAGTTAAGACCATTTAAATTAATTATTTAGTCATTCTTTCTTTATGATTATTTTCTTTCAATATATTAATATATCTATGTATTTATAAACTTATTAAGTTTAAATTAAAATATTTTAGGTGTGCATTATTACACACATGAGGTGTGGGAAAAACCAACAAAGAAGTTTCAAAACAAAAGTTAAAAAATCACACAAAAACCCGAACATTACATTATATTATACTTCTAATAATAAAACAAAATTAAAAAAAAAAAAAAAAGAAGCTAAAAATACCGAAAAAACCAACCAAATTCAATAATGTGCATAGATATACTAAAATAATATAAAATCATAATAAATAACCAATCATGTACCAAAATAAAGTGTTGACACATACCTAGATACACATATATTGTTATATTATTGTATATAATTGTAGTAGTCGTTTGTCTTCTATGTATAATCTCTATAGTCGAACCACCTTGAAGATGAAGATGAAAATGATGGTGATGAATACAATGATAAAGATAACGATGATGAAGATGATGGTGATGATGAAGATAGTGATGAGAATGATGATGTCGATGATGATGATAATGATGACAATTATTATGATGATGATAACAACAGTCATAACCACAACGAGGATTTCGATGATGTCATTGATGATGACGACGACGACGATGAATATGATGACAATGATGATGATTACGACAATGATGATGATGAAAATAATGAAGACAAAAAAAACATAACAACCATGAAAAAGATGATGATGACAACAATGAGAATGATGATGTCGATGATGATGATAATGATGACAATTATGATGATGATGATAACAACAGTCATAACCACAACGAGGATTTCGATGATGAAATTGACTTGACAACCCTTCTCTCCTCACTGCACTCCCACTACACTGGGCACTCCCACCTACCGATTGGAACGGGAGGACAAGGATAGTTCGGGATATAGGCTCACCGACTCTACCCCTCCCGAAATAGATTCTAGATATGGCGCCCTCGATCTATTGTAGTTCCCGAGCCGATGAGATCCCGGCCCATGCCATATAGATGGAATGGACTACACTAGCTTCACCAGCCCTATCTATCTATGTCTCGACTGAATCGTGAGTCTAGCTGGCCTATTTATGAATTGATTCAGCGAGATATATATAGATAGGGCGACGCTTCAATCGTGAGAGTCGAATAATCCGTTTCGACTAGATATAGATGGGGCTTCAGCAGTCTATGTTACGTATGTCGTTCGTATGTTGCGGGGCGAGTCAATCAAATAACTTGGCCCTATTCATTAACCCTCGCCGACATCGGTATCTGTTTCGAGGCTGGCTGCCTGAAGGCCCCCGGAGAGATGGGTGCAGCGGAGCGAACCAGCCCTATAGATATATGGCCCCTCTATATATATATATATATATATATATGGCTTGGCCGGCCCCTCTAGATATAGATCTATATGCGACTGGCCCCCCCCCTCTCTATATCTTATCTATATCTGAGAGGCGGCTGATAGGGGGGAGGGGAGATCGCCCCCCAATAGAATCTATATGCCGGAGTCCAGAGAGTATATATAGGTATGGCCGTCCGGAGAGGAGAGATATGGGAGACAGGGATATCATCTCAACCGATTCATCACGTGCATCACCAACCTTCCCAGCTATATAGAGTAGGTAGTAGGCCGCCAGGGGCCCTCTACTCTCTATAGACCCCGTATATAGATATAGAAGTCGAAGCCTTTCTATATGGGGGAGAGGAGCCCTGGTTGACCGACCGACCCATGCATTCGGGGCCTAGATATGGCTATATCCAGCGATAGGATAAGTACGGTCCTTGGGAGGTACTGAGCCCATCTAGAATAGGTGGGTGCACTCGGTCAGATATCTATATAGAATAGGGGCTCGCTCACCTCGCCCTTCTATATCTATGGCCCCTTATATATATATGGCACCCCATACTCCCATACTCTATATGGCGGGCGGTCAATTCTAGAGATCTACGAGAGATCTCTCTCTCTATATCTCTAATCTAATCTGAACTAGGAGGGGGGCCCAGTCATCACCTGTAGTACCCCAGATACAGATAGTGACGGTTGCATATATAGACGTAGATCTATATGCAAGTAAGATATATATTCCCATCCCACCCATATCCCATATATAGAGAGGGGGAGGGGGGCGGGCCCATCTCCCGAGTTCGGGCCCATCTACATCTATGGGGCAGGGATAGGGCTCTAAACTAGAAACGTGATCTGAGTGGGTCGGTCGAGCAAGTAAATGACCTCGGGATCGCCCCGAGTCTAGATAGGCCCCGCTCATATCACATATAGAATCGGCCCCCTCAGTTATAGATATAGGGCTCACCCACATCTCGCATGATCCGCTTGAAGAGAGAGATATAGAGAGAGAGATATATATCTGAGAGAGATATAGAAGATATATAGGGCCGCCATGCCTTGCGGGAATAATGATAGATAGGGCCCCGGGAACAGGCATATAGATCTATAGGGAGGGGAGCTATATAGTGTAGTGATAGAAGCGGGTGTTTAGCTTGCCATATCTAGATAGGGGTGAGAGCGGCCTATCTCCCTATCTCCAGGACAGGATGCCATATCTATATATAGGGATTCTCCGACCCTTCTCCGTTATCCGAGCCGAGTAACTGTAAGGATAGGGAGAATGGATTGGGGATTGGATTCTCCGTTATCTTATCCGAGTGCTGCACAAACACAAATCGAATGGATCGATTCTCCGATTAGATCCTCCCGTCCCCTCCCCTATCTATATATATAGACTCGGCGCCCTATCGATTGTTTTCCGCTTCTCTAGAATTCTCCATATAGAGGGGGAGGGGCAAGAACTACAGTCCCCTATACCCTGAACTCTATGGGATAGGTTGGATGAGTAGTCGAACTAGCCAACCTCCTCTAGTCGGCTAGTGGAACCGAGTAGAACCCCCCAGATATAGATAAGATAGAGAATACCGAGCCCGGGGGGAGAATACCGAGCCCGGGGGGAGCCCTGAACTATCTATATGGCGAGATAAGATAGAATAGAGAGGGGGCCACCGAGCCCGAGATATAGATCTATATATAGGCACGCGAATAGCCAATTAAACTATATACTGTGCTATCTATATGGACTCTGTGCCCCCTATCTATCGGTTTCTAGGGGAGGGGGGACTCTATACAGTGCCCCTATCTATCTATATGGAACTATATACTGTGGGGGGATGGGGGCGATAGAATATATCCCATTTCTATAGAGAGGGGGGAGTAGGCTGCTCCTTCGTTATGAAGCGCGGATAGAACTTGTTTTCAGCAGAGATGACGAAGTAAAAGGTTTTCGGAGGGATATTGAGGTGGTCGATTGGTGGTAGAACAAGAATATAGCCCTATGGTGCCGCTTCCCTAGATATTCTATAGTTACTGAGGACCATAGTAACTATGGTGCCCTTAGTTGGTTACTACGGCGAGGAACGATATGGCGCTGTTCCATTACAATGGTGTGGTGTAACTATGCTAGATTAAATCCAAAGAAGTTTCGGTCCATTCACCGGAAAAATGTTAGTAATCGCATGGCCCCGGATCAAGCCCTATTCAATCAATTCGAAACCTCCTGAGTCGGTCGAGTGCGGGAGCAGATTCTATACCCCACCCGAGCACGTAAATGAAAGGCCCTAGTCGCCAAAGTCCTTCCCCTTTCTAGGCGGTCGAGTGCATAGCTATAATAACACTATCTCACTCGGCAGTGCATAAATGCCCTTGCCCTTCCTTACAGGGGCATAGATATAGATAGGCCCCCGTTCCGCCCCCTCTATGGATATGGGATAGGGCCGACGGTCTCACGCCTACTCTATATAGGGGGAGGTTATGCGAGAATATATAGAGAGGGGGATCTCCCCGCCCGAACCCGACCTCAAGATAAGATATATACTAGCCTAGCCCCACATCCGTATTCTATATGCCATTGATCCGGGTTCCATCTCGGGGTTAGGTAGGGTTGTCCCGCCTTGCTTGCTCGGAGGGGGCACCACCATATATAGATAGCTCCTACCCGATTATAACGAAGGCGGGAAAGAATGAATAGTTGCTGTTGAACCTGGCCCATCATCACCGCTCAACCTCTCCATGCAGTGCAGAGCTGAACCCCCCCTAGATATAGATATCTATATATATCACCGAACTAAACCCAAGAACGGTAACTAAAGAAGCCCCAACTCAACCACCCCGTCCCGATCGACCCAAGACTTTAATTAATCAACAGTTCGGGGGTTAGTTCGTTGTGTCCGCGTCGATTGATATCAGCGCTTCCTCTCCAAGAGAAGAGATAGGAATACTTCCTCTTTCTCCCCTCCCAGAAGTCACTTTTCAAAGCCTCCCATACCGCCAACAAGACTTGATTGAGAGGCCCTGTGGTCGAGTGCATTGGTTGATTGAGAGGTGGTTGAGCCCCGCTCGACCGGAAACCGTAGTCGGGAGAGGCGCCCCTACCCTATATATAGCCTAGCCCTAGAGAAATTCTATAATCTACCGCCTATATATAGAAATTCCCTTCCACCCGTTCCAGCGGAAAAGGAAGTTGGTATTCCACCGGCGAGAAAAAGCATATCAGATACAGATCTAGGGACTGGACTGACTATAGTGATGCCAATGGAGGCCCAGCACGAACAGATGATCTGGAGTGCCCTGCCCTACCCTATATATAGAACTAGAACTAGAACTATTCGAACCTGGAAGCCTATCCATATCTGGGGAGCCCTCTATATCCACCCTCTAAGAACTACATCATATAAGTTGAACATGTAAAATGTTGGGAACTTTGGAATAATACAATATGCCTTTCATGTTTCAACAATATGTGTCATTGATAATCATGATCTTGTTAGAGATGGAGATTTTGGAGAAAAGTACCAATATCATTCTATTTTGACCAACTTAGCTATATGCGAACAAATGGGCCAAACTAACATCTTAGTATACTAAATTTGTTGTACTTTGAAATGTGTTTTCAACTATGAAGCAAGTGGTGTAGATGTGCATTTTAAAATAGAACACATAAATAATATTTAAAAAATTATCATTTAATTGAATCCCTCAAACTAAAAATGATGAATTTTAAAACCTATAAACCAATTTCTTGTACAAACATAGATGAATGGAAAACAATAAATTTTCTAGATGTGGAATTTTTTTTTTTATTAAGGGAAAATAGTTTTTTGAAAGGGACTATACCCTTATACAAGAAGGCTCAAAAAGCCAGATGTGAACAAATAAGGCCCAACGAACAAGAACAAGAACAAAAGCAGGAAAAAACCTGCACAGAATAAAACCCAAGACCAACAACGCAAATCAGCATAAAAACCACTTGGTTTACTGATGATCAAACAATGGCTTTGCTTCGACAAAGAAAGTGAAGCATTGATGATCAGCCGAGCAGCACCGAGAAACTAGCAAGGCGGAGAAGCGGTATTCTTGGAGAACAGTTTTTTATTTTTACGCACCGTAATCCAGCCTGTAGAAGCCTCCGTAATTAGGGTATTGAAACAAGGAGGCATATTTTCCTTATCCTCCATAGATCCAACTGGGACAACGGATTCATTATCTTCTTTTGTATCTTTCTTAATGTCACCAACGGAATGAGATTCTTTGGCGCATTCAACAACTGGAATTTCTGAAAGAGGGGTTTCCAAGACAAAATCATCTTCATGCTCGTATTTGACTCCTCTTTGGCTTCAAAATCGGAGTGTTCGGGAAGGGCATTTTTCCACCAGCTTGTTTTTTCCATTCTTTCGCTTTTCTAGATGTGGAAATTAAATGTAATTATTTTTATTATTTTACATATTATGGCATACAATAAATGTACAATAACTACTAAACACAATAAATTCATACTATAGAAAAAGGGCATTATAGACAATAATATGAATTTGTTGAGGAAAGTAGACATTGTGATTATGTGATTTGAAATTTAGAAGTGACAAGATAATATAAAGATGAGTCACTCAGTTGATTTTGGATGTTTATGGCTCATAGAAGAGGGTTTAGTAGTTGAAAATGATCTGGAAGTGCTTCATTAAGTGTTCACACCAAGAAGGATTGATGGTCTATATGGATGCTATCGGCATACCCAAACTCCTACAATAGATTGTAAGCATTAGTAATTACCTATGTTCCACCAAGTTTCCTGGACGGGATGACAGGGATGGGGGACGTGTTTCCGGACGAATTTTTTTGGAGGCCTTTTTAGGGGACGGCGGGGACGACTATTAATTTATTAAAAATAAAGGAAAATATAAAAATATAGGAATTTCAAACATTTATATGATAACATTGATAAATCATTCATCACACAACAAACTTTCAAATATAGAACCTTAATGCATAAAATTGGAGTTGAATTTAGATTTCACATAAGGTTGAAGTATTAATTACAATAATGATTACACTGAAATGCCCAAGGGCTGTAAGTCCCCGTCCCCGAGTTTCCGAAATGTCCCCAGTATGGGGATGACCCTAAAAAGGCAGGGGATGCGTCCCCGTGGAACATAAGAAATTACCAATAGAATCTAGGAGACACTTTGGGGTCTTCAACTTTTGGCAATGCTTCACCTCAATTTGTAACGTGCTTCTAGATATATGGGAGCTCTTTGATCCTATGGGGATAGTACATTTTTCTATTCTTCTTCGTCAAAATCCTAATTGTTCTTATGAGACCGATACATGTGACCCTTAAAACGAGGTTAGCATTTTGAGTTGGAAAACCTCAATCACACCCCAAATGACGTGATGAATGTTTTCTATGTACCGATACTACAAAAAGGGTTTGAGTTGCATGTAACTCTTTGTGCTAAGTAATCGTGTGTGCAAAATTATTTACTTAAATAATTGACCTTCACTTAGACTTTGACCTAAATGACATCATGCAACTTTGACCTCTTTGATTTTAGATTTATCTCTATACACCGCTCTAAAACAATCGCTTGATAGAATCCATATTTTCTACATATTTGATAATGATCTCAATGTAGTGAGAATGATCTAAGAGAATATGAGGTGTCAGTATACATGAAATGTGAGTAATGACCTCATATGTGTTTTGTATATATATATACAAAACACATATGAGGTCATTACTCACATTTCATGTATACTGACACCTCATATTCTCTTAGATCATTCTCACTACATTGAGGATCATTATCAAATATGTAGAAAATAGGCAACTCTTCATCGATTTCCTTCCATGGTTGATTCATGAAACATGTTTAGTCCAACTTAATAGAGATTCCATAATTTATAAACTAGTCATCGAAAGATCATAGGCATATCCTATAGAAGAAGACCCTTGTAGTGGATTGGAATTTTCCACGTTTATGGATATTTTCTTAGGAGTGAGAAAGTGGATATAGAGTACATGGAAAATGTATGAGTGGGATACTAAAGTGTTCTTGTATAAAGTACAATCTAATCATAATTGACATCTATGATTGGTGGAAAGAGGTCACTACGACAACAAATAGAAAAATGATAAATGGAAAGTGTGCTCAAGAGTCAAATATATTCATTTTTCCATTGTTAAAGTATGCCAAAATTTATGTTTCCAAAGTACTAAAGATCAAATTTAAGTGTTTACAAAGTCCCCTGTGCTAATCTAGTATTGAAATTGCAAAATGAAAAGGAATAACATAAATTTTATACTTGATATAACCACGTTTGGGGTTGATAGATGTCTCTTGAACCTTTCATTTTCTCCATATGAAATATATTTAGGAAAACATATGTAGAAAAAACATGTCTTCTCATGATTTGAAATAATTTTCACCATTATAGAATTGAATTCGAAAGAGTTCAAGAATGCATACACATAATATTGTGGGTATCAGAAGTCAATATAATTTTCGCAAGCATGGTTAATTAAAAGTATGAATGCCATAGGTCTCAAGTGGCCCACTTACTATGGTGAAAATTGATTAAGGCTTTTCCTCCACTTGGTCAAAGGATTAGACAAAGGTGATCCGAATGTTCCATAAGAAGGGACCGCGAATCAAATATGTGAACATTTGATCATCTATTATATACAAATATCAACCCAAACATGTAATGCAATAACTATATTGATTGCTTCTCATTGATCAACAAACATAAAAATAACATTGTATGTATTGATAAAATATATGCCCCAAGTGATCCATCTGCTCCTCAAAGTGATATTGAATGTTTCCATTTTCTCATTAGAATATCTTACTTATTCCTCAAAGTGGCATAGATTGTATTCATTCAATACTCTTCAAAATGTTATATAATAACTTGATTATTCCTCAAAGTTATGTGAATATGTCTCAATATATGCACCACTTAACCCATTTGAATCATATAATATACATCTCAAAATGTGGAATGCTCTATCTAAATTGGCAAAAATATGTAAAATACACCCATTTTATACAACTCTTTTAGTGTAAGTGATGAAGCATGTGAATCACTCATCTCAAAATGAGGGATCAAACACACCATGTGTAATATCTAGAAAAATCATAATAATGTAAAATTCATACATAATCATGATAGTACATGATGTTACATAAAAATTTGTATCAATCAACCACATGTATACATTTCATCCAAGAAAATAGTAATTTTTAGTAGCAAAAAGATAAAGTCATATAAATTCATTAAGAGAGTGTCAATGTCATCTAGATATATCAATGAAGATCTTAATAATATCACAATATATTCATGAAATATAATTCAAAAGTCAATAAATCACACATAAAATATTCATGCTTGATAGAAATCGAAACAACAAACATATGACAACAATTACAAGTCAAATAATTCTACATACAAGAATATGTATACACAACATTTATGATATAACATTATAAAAAACAAGGGCAATAATATTGCTAAATATTTTTGTATTGTGTAGCTAAGATATTTGTGTGGGATGTTGGGCACAAATGTATGTATATAGCTAGGGTATGGGTGCTCTTGCTTTGTGTAAAAATATAAATAATTATTAAAAAGAACATGTATACTTTCCAACCCGTGCATTTATGGAAGGAATTTGATTTATGCAAAGGTGGAGTAAAGTAGTTTCTAGAAAGTGGCAAAGGCATGTCGGTGCGGGTGGAAAACCATGTTTTTGAAGACTTCAATCCACACTTCATATGCTTCAATTAAAATTATAAAATGCCAATTAACCAAATTGTCAAAGGCCTTAGAGTTGGGCATATGAAAAATTGTTGTCTCTGCCACGTCCAAACATTCAACTATCATACATTCAAATGTTGATGTCATCATTTCCCCTGAAATTGTTGAGGTTTATAAATAAAGGGTTATTGTTTTTACCCAATCGAATTTAGGTAAATAATTGTTTAATATTTTTATTTTATAATTGAACATTTAATTGAAGGACCCTTGGTTTATTGGTGATGTTGTTTGGCTTTCAATAAGCCCATCATAAATCAAGTCTTGCTAGTGTAAGGCTTAGAGATACCTAACACGAAGAGTCGAAACGGTTGAGGCCAAGACCTGTCTGGATGATTTTGATGACGTAAATGCCCCTTACTCGTAGCTACTTAAATTGAAGGTGATCACTAATTTAGTTGTACGCTTACTTGTAATTGTAAATCCGCTATATACTTCCTCTCAAACATGAACATATATACCAAAAATATATATAATCTAATGTCCAATTGAATATACTACTAATAAAAAAATAAAAAATAAACACTTTAATATTTGTAAAAATAAATATTTATTTATAAAAATTAATGTGGTCTTCTCATTAATTAATAATAACATCTAATAATAATAATGATTAAACAAAATTGAAAATTATAATATTGCCTATCAATAGTATTAACAAATAATTAATAAAAATAAGACCAAGAAAACCAAAAATACTTATATTTCATAAGTATGTTTTTATTAGTTAAGGTGGCGTACGTCTACCGTGTAAGAATTTTGTAAAGGTCAAAGCTTTTAAGTCAATTGATAGCTATCCTTTTAAAAAATTGTTCAAATAGAATTAGACACACTTAATGATTAAAACATATTTTACCTTTCATTTGAAATTTAAATATAAGAAATGTATCTTTTCCAACAAAGGCAAGACCACACATTGGACACTGTTCTATTTTTAAAATAATAAGTTATTATAAAGAAAAAATGGCATTGGGCCATCTCAAAGAGACATAGAAGCGTGTTACATATTAAATGGGCACTATTCATTTTTCTACTTTAAAGTACAACTATTTTATAAAAACATTGTATTCGTTGAAAGAGAAACACGTGGGGTTGATCGTCAAATATAATCTCTATCGATAAAAATAACTAAGAAACTTACAGCTTTAAAGATATTTGTCTTACATCTTTGTTTGCTTTAGTTTATTATTGTTTAAATTCTTACTTAGGTTAGTCTAATAAATATAGTCATCTTTTGTTATTATTATTAATTATTTTTGATAAGGTGATGTTTTCCAATTATTTAATTTTTTTGGTTGATTAAATAAGAGTTGGTAGCTCCATACTCTTTGACACAAATACAAGTCAATTTTGGGTTTTAGTTTATTATGTTTTCTCTATTTTGGATATTAGAATTATTTTGTATAATTTAAATTTATAATTATGTGGGCATTATATATTTTTGTTGCAAAAATTATTGTTGAACTATGGTCTCTACCATTTAAATTAATTATTTAGTTAAGACCATTTAAATTAATTATTTAGTCATTCTTTCTTTATGATTATTTTCTTTCAATATATTAATATATCTATGTATTTATAAACTTATTAAGTTTAAATTAAAATATTTTAGGTGTGCATTATTACACACATGAGGTGTGGGAAAACCAACAAAGAAGTTTCAAAAGAAAGTTAAAAAATCACACAAAAAACCCAAACATTACATTATATTATACTTCTAATAATAAAACAAAATTAAAAAAAAAAAAAGAGAAGCTAAAAATACCGAAAACCAACCAAATTCAATAATGTGCATAGATATACTAAAATAATATAAAATCATAATAAATAACCAATCATGTACCAAAATAAAGTGTTGACACATACCTAGATACACATATATTGTTATCTTATTGTATATAATTGTAGTAGTCGTTTGTCTTCTATGTATAATCTCTATAGTCGTAACCACCTTGAAGATGAAGATGAAAATGATGGTGATGAATACAATGATAAAGATAACGATGATGAAGATGATGGTGATGATGAAGATAGTGATGAGAATGATGATGTCGATGATGATGATAATGATGACAATTATTATGATGATGATAACAACAATTAATAACCACAACAAGGATTTCGATGATGTCATTGATGATGACGGCTTTACGACGATGAATATGATGACAATGATGATGATTACGACAATGATGATGATGAAAATAATGAAGACAAAAAAACATAACAACCATGAAAAAGATGATGATGACAACAATGAGAATGATGATGTCGATGATGATGATAATGATGACAATTATGATGATGATGATAACAACAACCATAACCACAACGAGGATTTCGATGATGAAATCGACTTGACAACCCTTCTCTCCTCACCGCACTCCCACTACACTCGGCACTCCCACCTACCGATTGGACGAGAGGACAAGGATAGTTCGTGATATAGGGGCTATCGACTCTACCCCCCGAAATAGATTCTAGATATGGCACCCTCGATCTATTGTAGTTCCCGAGCCGATGAGATCCCGGCCCATGCCATATAGATGGAATGGACTACACTAGCTTCACCACCCTATCTATCTATGTCTCGATCCCGAATCGTGAGTCTAGGGCCTATTTATGAATTGATTCAAATGAGATATATATAGATAGGGCGACGCTTCAATCGTGAGAGTCGAATAACTGCTTCGACTAGATATAGATGGGGCTTCAGCATAGTTTCATGTTACGTATGTCGCTTTGATGTCAGGGGCGAGTCAATCAAATAACTTGGCCCTATTCATTAACCCTCGCCGACATCGCAGTATCTGCTTAGGCCGGCCGCTGAAGGCCCCGAGAGAGATGGGTGTGCGGGAGCGAACCAGCCCTATAGATATATGGCCCCTCTGTATCTATATATATATATATGGCTTGGCTGGCCCTCTGATATAGATCTATACGTGATCGGCACCCCCTCTCTATATCTTATCTATATCTCGAGAGGCGGCCGATAGGGGGAAGGGAGATCGCCCCATAGAATCTATATGCCGGAGTCCAGTAGAGTATATATAGTATGGCCGTCCTGGAGAGGAGAGATATGGGAGACAGGATATCATCTCAACCGATTCATCACGTGCATCACCAACCTTCTCAGCTATATAGAGTAGGTAGTAGTGAGGGCCGCCAGGGGGCCCTCTACTCTCATATAGACCCCGTATATAGATATAGAAGTCGGCCTTTCTCTATATGGGGAGAGGAGCCCGGGTTGACCGACCGACCCACCCATGCATTCGGGGCCTGGGATATGGCTATATCCAATAGGATAAGTACTGGTCCTTGGGAGGTACTTGAGCCCATCTAGAATAGGTGGGTGCACTGTCAAATATCTATATAGAATAGGGGGTCGCTCACCTCGCCCTTCTATATCTATGGAGGCGATGGGGCCCCTTATATATATATGGCACCCCATACTCCCATACTCTACATATGGCGGGCGGTCAACTAGAGATCTACGAGAGATCTCTCTCTATATCTCTAATCTAATCAACTAGAGGGGGCCCAAACATCACCCCGTAGTACCCCGATACGTGCATATATAGACGTAGATCTATATGCAAGTAAGATATATATTCCCATCCCACCCATATCCCATATATAGAGAGGGGGAGTGGGGCGGGCCCATCTCCCCGCCCGGGCCCATCTACATCTATGGGGCAGGGATAGGGCTCTAAACTAGAAACGTGATCTCGAGTGGGTCTGTCGAGCAAGTAAATGACCTCGAGATCACCCCCGAGTCTGATAGGCCCCATGCTTCATATCACATATAGAATCGGCCCCCTAGATTATAGATATAGGGCTCACCCACATCTCGCATGATCCGCTTGAAGAGAGATATATAGAGAGAGATATATATATCTCGAGAGAGATATGAAGATATATAGGGCCGCCATGCCTTGTGGGAATAATGATAGATAGGGCCCCGAGAACAGGCATATAGATCTATAAGGAGGGGAGCTATATAGTGTAGTGATGAAGCGGGTGTTTAGCTTTGCCATATCTAGATAGGGGTGAGAGCGGCCTATCTCCCTATCTCCCAAATTCGGTGACGGATGCCATATCTATATATAGGGATTCTCCTCAATCGACCCTTCTCCGTTATCCGAGCCGAGTAACTGTAAGGATAGGGAGAATGGATTGGGGATTGGATTCTCCGTTATCTTATCCGAGTGTCTTTTAAACACAAATCGAATGGATCGATTCTCCCGATTAGATCCTCCCGCCCTCTCTCCCCTATCTATATATATAGACTCGGCTCCCTATCGATTGTTTTCCGCTTATCTAGAATTCTCCATATGAGGGGGAGGGACAAGACTATAGTCCCCTATACCACTCGAACTCTATGGGATAGGTTGGATGAGTAGTCGAACTAGCCAACCTCCTCTGTAATTTATACAGTCGGCTAGTGGAACCGAGAGAACCCCCAAAGATATAGATAAGATAGAGAATACCGAGCCTGGGGGGAGAATACCGAGCCCTGAACTATCTATATGGCGAGATAAGATAGAATAGAGAGGGGAGCCCTGAACTATCTATATGGCGAGATAAGATAGAATAGAGAGGGGGCGCCTTTTCTTCAAGCTTATATAGATCTATATATAGGTCACGCCGTACATAGCCAATTAAACTATATACCGTGCTATCTATATGGACTTTGTGCCCCTATCTATCGCTTTAAAAATCCCCTAGGGAGGGGGACTCTATACAAAGGTCCCTATCTATCTATAATGGAACTATATACCGTGGGGATGGGGTGATAAGGTAATATATCCCATTTCTATAGAGAGGGGAGTAGGCTGCTCCTTCGTTATGAAGTGCGGATAGAACTTGTTTTCAGCAGAGATGACGAAGTAAAAGGTTTTCTGAGGGATATTGAGGTGGTCGATTGGTGGTAGAACAAGAATATAGCCCGTGCCCGCTTCCCCCTAGATATTCTATAGTTACAAGGACCATAAGTAACTTCATGGTGTCCTCTGTTAGTTACTATAGCAAGGAACGATATGGCGCTGCTCCATTACAATGGTGTGGTGGAACTATACCGGATTGAATTCCGAGAAGTTTTGGTCCATTCACCTAAGAATTTTAGTAACGTGACGGCCCCTGGATCAAGCCCTATTCAATCAATTCTGGAGAACCTCCCGAGTCAATTGAGTGGGGAGCAGATTCTATACCTCGCCGAGCGCGTAAAATGAAAGGCCCTAGTCACCTAAAGTCCTTCCCTTTCTAGGCGGTCGAGTGCATAGCTATAATAACACTATCTCCTCGACAGTGCATAAATGCCCTTCCCTTCCTTACAGGCATAGATATGATAGGCCCCCCGCCCCCTCTATAGATATGGGATAGGGCCGACGGTCTCACGCCTACTCTATATAGGAGGGGAGGTTATGCACAATATATAGAGGGGGATCTCCCTCCCCAAACCCGACCTCAAGATAAGATATATACTAGCCTAATCTACATCTGTATTCTATATGCCATTGATCTGGGGTTCCGTCTGGGGTTAGGTAGGGTTGTCCCCGCCTTGCTTGCTCGGAGGGGGCACCACCATATATAGATAGCTCCTACCCGATTATAACGAAGGCGGGGAAAGAATGAATAGTTGCGCTGCCTCCCCTCCCGAGGGCCTCCCCTTCGAGATGCCTGTTTGCCAGATCAATGGCATATAGAATACAGATATCTGGTTTGGGGGCCCTATATCTAGATCTCTGATAACCCGGTATCAGGTATAGGGGGTCCCCCTTTCCTTAAGCCAACTATATAGAGGGGGGCCCTATATATATAGAAGGCAGTCATGTCTACGAGAATAAAGATTAATGAATTGAGGGTTCTGCCCCCATATATATATATATATATATATATCTATATAGGGGATGGAAAGGTCGGCCCTGAACTCTAGATATGGCAGTCATATGATCCAAACTTTTCTGATATTCATTTATGGTTCTGCCCGAGAAATGAATGGCCCCTGAACTCTATATCTCTCGGCTCTCTATATGGCAGTCATATCCACGAGACCCTCTAGATAGTGACCTAGAAATGAATTGATAGTCCTCTCCTATCCTAAATTAAGTCGGGTCGGGTCGCCCCCCCTGAACTCTATATCTCTCGGCTCTCTATATGGCAGTCATATCCACGAGAAATGCCAGCCATATATTCCAGGATAGGAGATCATTCTTATCGTATTACGTATAGAATCTATTCTATTCATCGTCTTCTATTATTCTCATCCGCTACCTTTTTCCTTGCCAACGGGACCAGAGCAGGACCAGAACCACAGAGCTGAACCTGGCCCATCATCACCGCTCAACCTCTCCGTGCAGTGCAGAGCTGAACCCCCCCTAGATATAGATATCTATATATATCACCGAACTAAACCCAAGAACGGTAACTGAAGAAGCCCCAACTCAACCACCCCGTCCCGATCGACCCAAGACTTTAATCAATCAACAGTTCGGGGGTTAGTTCGCTGTGTCCCCGTCGATTGATATCAGCGCTTCCTCTCCGAGAGAAGAGATAGGGGCGCTTCCTCTCTGTTCTGCAGGCCAGAGAACAATACTTCCTCTTTCTCCCCTCCCAGAAGTCACTTTTCAAAGCCTCCCATACCGCCAACAAGACTTGATTGAGAGGCCCTGTGGTCGAGTGCATTGGTTGATTGAGAGGTGGTTGAGCCCCGCTCGACCGGAAACCGTAGTCGGGAGAGGCGCCCCTACCCTATATATAGCCTAGCCCTAGAGAAATTCTATAATCTACCGCCTATATATAGAAATTCCCTTCCACCCGTTCGAATCCAACAAATGGAAAATAAATTTGGTATTCCACCGTGAAGAAAAGCATATCGATACGAGATCTAGGGACCTGACCGACTATAGTGATGCCAATGGAGGCCCAAAGACGAATGATGATCCGGGAGTGCCCTGCCCTACCCTATATATAGAACTAGAACTAGAACTATTCGAACCTGGAAGCCTATCCATATCTGGGGAGCCCTCTATATCCTCTGGGGGCCCCTATCTAGAATCTATATAGATCTGGGGGCCGGGGGTGAGAAATGGGCTTCCCCTATGCCCCTACGTAAATAGATTTCGGACATAGTCGGGCGGCGGCCCCGGGGACGAGAAATATCATATCAATTGGAATGGCGAGAAATATCAATTCGATAAATGGGCATCCCGTAGCGAATCCCCGGAATAATATAGTAGCGAATCCGGCTCCCCGCCCTGCGCACCACACCATATTTCGTCCCTCCCACTATAGATTGGATTGGGTGGGCCTATAGAATATAGGGGTAGCCCCGATATAGATATTGGCACATCGGTGACTACCCCTATATATAGATATGGCGCATCATGATCATGTGACAGATACCTATAGAGAGATATATAGGCCCGTATTATATAGATAGGGGGCCTACCCGGCACTCCATATAGATATGAATAGAGTGATATCTGTATCTGTATTTGTATTCTATATGCCCATATGCCCTATCTATCTGGCAACTGCGGCGCATCCCTATATCTAGGGCGCATCACTCACTCGAGTGGTTGCTCACTCCCAGATCTCTATATAGGGCCTCCCCATATCTCTATATAGGGCCCCCCCCTCACCCAGATAGAATAGAGATGGCGGGTGAGATTCCCCCTCTCTCTATAGATATGGCTCTAGATCTCTGGGCCCCATCTAACTATATAGGGGTAGGGGCCCTCCCCCTCCAGATAGAGAGAGATCTATAAGAGGGGGGGGGCGGGGCCGGAGGAGATAGGGCCCAGCTAAAGAACTAACTCTCTACTCCAGACTCTCTAGACTCATGGCTCGCGACAACGGGACTACTCGCGGATCAGCATGGCATGCCGGCGGTTCCAAATAATCAGAGTATAGTATAGAGAGTCTCCCTCGATCTATCTATAATACCCGATCCCCCCGCCCTATATATAGATATATCTTCCCTATATATCGTCCTGGCCATGATTGGATAGGGGGGCTGAGAATGGCGGAAACCAGCGCCCTATCGGCCCTATCTATATATGATATGGCCCTCTCCTCTCTATATATTCCCTATCTCTATATCTTCCCTATCTATATATGGGATCCCCTATATACAGCGAAGCGGATCCCCTATGGCGAGCCCATATCTCATCTCAGTGCGGATGATGATGATGGCCGCCCTCGGGCCTCGCTAGATCGGCCAACGCCTCGCTAGATCGGCGTCTGAATCTTGTCCCAACTGTTCCCAGATAGAGAGAGAGGGGGGCCATCCACTTGGCACGATCGGGATCGGGAAAACGGGGTTCGAACCCGCGACTTCTGGCGTGACAGACCAGCACTCTAACCGACTGAGCTATTTCCCCTCCGCTCTCCCGGATCGTATAACGCGATGGATCATATCATATAGAGAATATGGAATATGATATGGAGTGTAGCGACGCAGGGTAATCCCTAGTGTTTACCTAGCGCCCCTATAGTTCTGATTGGTGATGAGATGAGAGTCGCTTGTCGTCTTGATTGCTATAGACAGCGATGCAGTCCATGCCAGATTCTCTATTCTATACGTAATACGATCGGTGATGAGATGAGATGGGATGAGAGTCGCTTGTCCACTGACGACCCATGGCTGCATCACCAACTGGTACGGAATGGACCGCGTCAATGTCAATCACAATCACAATCACTAGAATGGACTGGTATGGAATGCATCACTGGCTCAGTATGGAAGCTCATTACCGGCTCATCACAAGTATGGAATGGCATCACTGGCTCGGCCGACCCCATCCATCTGGGTCGCCTATTCTATATCGATAAACGATAACCGATATAGGCGCCCGCCCGCATGAGATCGATCTCGAACTAGATGGGCAGATAGATGGGCAGATAGATAGGCAGTAGAGTCTATAGATGGGCAGATGCAGTATAGATGGGTTGGGGGCTAGAGAACCTTCTGTTTAGATAGGGCATATAGAATAGAGAATACATCTGGCATCTGGCAACGAACTCTAACTAGTGGGAGTGGGCCCTATATCTATATCTGCCCTATAGGAGAGGAGATTCTATCTGGTCAGATAGGGCGATAGGCGTGGCGTTTCAGCATCGCGAGGTGCCCCCGAGAGTTCTATAACTCGAGATCGTACTGAGACTGTCTATCTCACTCCCAACTCCCAACTAGATATGAGAGACTGTCTCGAGGTGAGGAGCCCTGAACTATCTATGGCTATGGGGGGGGCAGACTCTATATAGCTCTCTCCCGACGGCCTACTCTACTATCTCGTTCGGATCTATGTCGACGGTTATTATTCGTTCGTCCATCTTCAGTCGACGGGGCCGATGGTCGAGTGCCCGGGTCGTTGGTCGACTATCTATATAGGGCCGTTGGTCGATCCCTCGTCTCTCCCCGTTGGTCGATAGCCTAGAGGCGCTCCTCCCCCTCGCCCTCCCCAGAGAGATCAGATCGCCCCCCCCCCCTCTCTATATAGATAGAGGCCAAAAAAGAACTCAACTCTTATCGAGATATCAGATATCAGATATCTATATGGGGGGGGGGGCGCCATATAGATAGTTCAGGGTGCCCCCCCCCCGTCTATATAGATATGGGGATCGCCCTCTATATAGATCTTCCCATCGATGTCCGGGCATTGAGAGGGTCCAAAGGCGACCAGGGGGCGTCCATCTACTAGACTCTAGATAGCCCTAGAAATAGAGATAGAGACAGAGGCGGAATAGAGAGCTATATATAGGGGCCCCAGAGAGATAAGATAGGAAAGGGAGACGCCCCCTATAGTTATAGGGGCCCGCCCCAGATAGATAGTTCAGGCTAGAGCCAGATAGATAAGATATAAGATATAAGATCACTATAGGGGCCATATTCGCTACGCTCAACTCCCCCCCCCCTATATAGATCTATATGGGAGCCGAGATAAGATAGAATAGAGAGGGGGGGGAGAGGGGGCCGCCGCCAGATAGATAAGATCAGATCGCCGGGGCCCCAGATAGATAGTTCAGGCCCGCCTCTATATAGATAGATGGCCGCCCCCGCCCAACCATCAACCATAAATCGGATAGGGGAGCTGTGCTGGATGATAGGCTAGCAGGGCAGAGACAGTCCCCTTCTATAGATAGGGAGATAGGGCGGAGATGCCCGATTCGGTATCAACTGAAAGGAACGTATCTAATCTATAGGCTTAGAGATAGGGCAGTATGGAATGGTACGGACTGGTTTTGAATGGACTAATCGCGCATCACTAACCTATAGAACTATGGGGACAGCTCGAGAACTATAGTATGGACAGCTCGAGCTTCTGTTCCAAGCGGCCGGCCATATAGATAGTTCAGGGCAACGACTAACTATATCGACCCCCCTCGCCCTCCCAGACCATCGCCCCCTATCTATATAGAAGCCGAAATGAGCTTCTCAGTCTCAGATCTGGGCTTCATTCTCAGATCGGGCCCACTCGGGCCCCCCTACCTATATATAGATATAGATCTATATGCATGCCCGGTGCCGGCCGAACGACTATACATATGCCGCGCCCGGCCGGGAGAGGGGAGATCAGGAGCGACCGGCGTTGCCATATATATATATCTATATAGTTGTTCGGCCGGGGAGCCCTATAGATCTCTATCTGGCGGGTTCCGAGTCGAGGGATCCATCCCCCATCCAATTTATGCTAATCAATCCCACCGCGCACAGTGATTGGCTTTCATTCATCCCATCGGGCGCCCCCCCCCTCTATAGATTGTTATATTCCATATTCATTTGCAATCTAATCCACAACCGCCCGCCCCGGCTCCCGGATCGGAGCGCCTCTATATAGATATGGGACTGAGCTGCCCCTATAGAACTCTATCCTTATGGCAGTCTATCGGGTCCCAACCCAAATCAAGATAGGGGGCCTCCGCCGGGCGCTCCTCCTTCTCGCCCGCCATCTAGAGTTATCATATCATATATAGAGAGTGGGGCCGAGGGGCCCATATCTATATATAGGGGAGAGAGGGGCCATCTCTATATAGATCTGGGGGGGAGTGCCGAGTCTAACCCTTCTCTACTCGGGCCTATCGGTCCTACCTAGATCTATATAGAGATGGCCCCGTTTCAATCGACCCGATTGACGGGAGATGCTTCAATCGAGCAGGGCCCGCTTCAATCGAGCAGATAGATAGGGTAGGGCCTTCTATATCTGGGTCCTCGCCCTCCCCAAATATCAATATCAGATAAGATATAGATATCTATATCTCGATCGAAACTCTCTGCCTATATCTATCTATCTATCTATCTATCTCTATATCTATATCTCTCTCTATCTATATCTCTATATCTCTCTCAGATATATATCTCTATCTCTCTATATCTCTATCTACCTCTATATCTCTCTCAGATATATATCTCTATCTCTATATCTCTATATCTCTCTCTATATCTCTATCTATCTATCTATCTATCTATATAGAGGAGTGCCTACTCTCTCTATAGCCGCTCGGCCTCGATCAGAGCATAACGTTCCGTCGGCACCCTCCCCTCTATATGGAATAGAATCTATATACCGTTCAGATAGGGGGCTCTCGTTTTCCTCGGCCTCGAGCATGGATCATAATCATAAAGAAATGCTGTCGGCGCCCTCTATAGAATATCTAGGCAACAGGTCGAGGTCAAGCATTTATGCGCCCCTCCCCTATATAGATAGGCGATAGGCAGGTCGAGTAAGACGGGGGGATCGAGTTGAGTTATAGTTCGGCCTACTCTATCTGGCAATAGCACTAGGGGATAGAGGAGAGTTGTGGGTTGGGTTGCCATATATCTAGGATCTAGGGCCCTAATCTTCTACCGTCCCGATGCCAATCATATCATACTGATATGTGAACGGCGGCTATCTAGATAGATAGAGGCGCCCCCGAGGGCCTATAGTTTTCTATAGAGGGAGGGAGCCGACGGCCTACTATATAGATCTAAATGACCTGACCTCGACCCCAACCTCCTCTCTATACTCTATATGGGGCCTATCTATCCACTCTCTATGATCCGCCTAGTTCAGAGTTCAGGGAGCCTAGACTAGACTGGACTATAGATTGCCCAATTTGACTTGATTGGGCCCTATCCAACTCAGATTGGGCCCTATCCAACTCAGATTGGGTATGAGGGCCGGTATTGAGATTGGGCCAGATAGAACTATAGGGCAGATTGGCCCTATCTAGATCTATATATGGGGGTGAGATATAATATAGATAGGGGGGATTGGCCCTATCTATAGATCTGGGGGTGAGATATAATATAGATAGGGGGGATTGGGTATTGAGATTCGGGATTGGGCCCTATCTCTATATGTCTTTGGTATGGGTATTGAGATTCGGGATTGGGCCCTATCTCTATATGGGCCATAGCGGGGAAGCCGGGGAGTAAAGCCGAGGGGGGAGGCAGGCACCCTCTCATATCTGTTCTCGAGGGCACCCCGAATGGCATAGACTCCGACCGGAGGAAAGGAACCCCACCGACCCCTTCCTCTAATACAAACCAAACTGGATTGATCTGCTAGATCGATCTCTATTCTATATGCCCTCTATATCTATCTGGCAAACCCCTTCTCTAGAGTTCAGTTCAGGGCCGACCCAACTCTCGAGGCTCGGCTGGGGTTCGGAAAGGGAAAGCACACCTTCCTCACCCTCCAGATAGAGATATAGGGGCGGGTGAGATCCCCCCTCTCTCTCTCTATATTCAACCTCATCCTCATTATCTCATTTCTATGGCAATCGAGTCCCTCCCCCTCCCCCCCCTCCCTGAACTCTCTTCTCTATGGGGGGCCTCGATATGATTGGATACCCGAGAGACCGAGGTGGGGGCAGGGAGATCCGATAGATGATTGCATGCCCGAGAGACATAATCCTTCAAAGAGACTGCTTCTATGGCAATAGGCATAAAGGCATGATTGGTTCCGCGGATCTCACTGCACTGACCGTAATAAACTCCTTCTCGTTGCGGCGGAATGGAAGTCTGATTCAAACGACCAGGTACAGCATCGCATTTGACCCCTAGGGAAGGGACAGCCCGACTATGAAGTGCATCAGCAGATGTTATAATCATACGTGGATGAGTTCTGGCTGGTACAACCACTCGATTGTCCACTTCCGATAAACGCGATTGACCCAGTTCTGGATCATCCTCTGGGATCATATAACTGTCAAAAGTTAGTGACTGTTCATCGGAACTGTTATAGTCTGAATACTCATAAGGTTGGGTCGACGCCCCCCCCCCTCCCTCCAGAAAATCTAGGGGAGAAAGTCGCCCCCCAAACTGTACTTGCAAGTTTCCCCGCGAACAGCTCTCCGCGCTTATCTCTTATCATTGACACTATGACATGGCACAACAGTACAGTACTATCATATCACAATTCCGAGTGAATGAGAACGGTACTATCCTATCTATGGCACATCGCGTCCGGTCCAGTCTTTATTATCCAGTCAGGTGGCCGGTCAGGTGGCCAGTCAGGTGGCCAGTCAGGTGGTTCTCCCACCCCTATCTAGTGAACTAAACTATATTGTCATCATGAACATGACATAATAGGGATAGGGGCATGCATATGACATGATAGGGGCATGCATGTGATGCCCTCCAGTGGAGTGAGTGATGCCATAACCACGCTGCCCTATCCACTACCTATTCCATCCCATCGCCTAGCCGGCCCATGCCAGACTATAGTGAAGTGATCTGGACAGTGATGCAGTCCATACTATATACGTAACATGATGATTCATCGCCATGCGTATGGTTCACACTATACACGTAACATGAACATGAAACAAAAGGAATACTGGAATGAGACGAATGCCATATATATAGAGGGGCTGGTGACCAATATAGATCTATATATCTATATAGATATAGAATAGAGATATATGAGAACCCGAGGCCGCCCTATCCCCCTATCTAAATCTCTAGTTCGGGGTGGGGGCTCTCCGAGAACAGGCCGACTGGGATTAGCAGCCAACTCCAACTAGATAGTCTGGAGTATGGCGATGGATATACAATATACAAACAGGAGGGGGGGCCGACTATGATAGATCTCGACCCCTATATAGAGAGAGAGAGAGATATAGATCTATATGTCTCCTCGAGAGCGGAGGCCCTGTAATATATAGTTAGACAGTCAGTACTGCCACTTGGGAATCAGCAAGTGAGGTCGCCCGAATGATCGCATTCCGAAGATCTATAGGGAGGGGGAGGAGATTCCAGCAATCGAGAAAGCGGATCCCTATTCTTTAGATCCTGCACCAGTTCCCCGAATCTCCCTCTCCTGCGTTGCGTCTCTATTATCTCATGCTGCAACAGCATGCTTTCCTTTGCCCGTTCGTAAAGATCACGCAGGAAAGCTATCTGCCCGCCTCCAAAGTCGTCGGTGCGGGAAGCTGGTCAAGACTCTATATATCTATATCTGGAGTCGGAGGAGATCTATCTATATCTGGAGTCGGAGGAGATCTATATATGGAGCTCCTATCCGAGGAGCGTCCACTAGTCTCGGAGGAGCTTCCATTCCTAACGTGCTCGAGACCCCTAGAGATCTAGATCCAGATGGCGAGGCCTCCCTATCCATCTCTATCTCTGGGACACCTGAGCAGATCACTGGGGTGGAGCCCCCCCTCCCATTCCCCCCAATTGATTCCACCGTCTCCGCTCCGAGATATAGAGATAGGGTTGCACGGCGATATTTGGTATAGGCAGTTCTGTCGCAGCCCCGGCCTCCCCCCCCTCTCTAGAGAACTCGGCTCTCTATCTATATGGGGCCCGGGGGCCTATAGAGAGAGATCTGGGCCCGACCCCCGGCCATCCCATCTAGAATATAGAGAGAGGCCCCCTCCCCTCATATATATTTGATTTCTAACGGGTAACGGGTTTAGAGATCGGGCCATAGATCTAGATCAGACGATTGATACGATATGATCTTGATCTGATCTGATCTGATCTATATAGAGGGGGAGGGGGAGGGGGAGGGGGACAATCCTTTACCCACCAGGGCATTAGATATTGAAGAGAAGGAACGGGTGCAACTAGAACTATATAGATAGGGCAAGTCTCATTGTCAATCATACTATCATAGCTATAGATTCAATCCAACCGAACC